>CM056391.1:27941167-29167596 GCA_029718625.1 Synaphobranchus kaupii | reverse complement strand
TAAATAGAGCCCTAAAGTCAGTATGAAAAAACACCCTGTCTCTTAATAAACAAACTCCTCTTGCTATCACGAAAGACAGCAGATAGAGAGAGGAGAAAGAGACAGAATGGCAAACGATCTAGGCAAAAACGACAAACAAAGGACAGACCAGAAAGCGGCAACTGAAATGAGCACACAAAACAGGAATGTAACCTGAAAGCTCAAAGCACAAAGCCAAGTCCCGCAAAACTCCAACAAAGCACAACAGAGCAAAACGGTCTCCTTAAAACACTAGATCAATCATACGACTAAAACTTTAAAAGGGCAAAAATAAACCGCACACAAAACAGCACAAATAATGCCATACAACACACCACAGCACAAACAACAAACAATCACAATCAACAATCAATATCGAAGCCCAGAACAAAAGGAACATGGGCTTAAATAGCTCACCGGCAACCATGTGCAGCTGTGCAACATTGATGAGAACTTCTTTGTGAGAAGAAGGAAAGGAGCCAAAACTCCACCAACGAAGCAGCGCCCACTTGTGGCGACCGAGGAACACGACCGCAAGGGAAAAAGGTCACAAACCATGACAAGCACTGATCCTTGTGGAATACCATATTTCATTACTGAGTAACTGGATGATACTTCATTTAATTTAACAAACTGCTTCCTATTGTATAAGTATGATCTGAACCATGCAAGAGCTTGACCATTTAGTCCAACACAGCCCTGGAGTCTGTTCAGTAGAATCTCATGATCTATTGTATCAGAAGCTGCACTTAGGTCAAGGAGTACAAGAACAGACACAGAGTTTTGGTCGGCTGATAATAGTAAATCGTTTATAACTTTAACAAGTGCCGTTTCAGTGCTATGGTAGGGTCTAAATCCTGACTGGAACATTTCATGGATATGATTTGAGCTAAGGTATGCATCAAGTTGCTTAGCAACAGCTTTCTCTAATATTTTTGATAGAAATGGAAGATTTGAAATGGGTCTATAGTTTTCCAATTTGTCAGATTCGAGGTTTGGTTTTTTCAGTAATGGCTTAATAACCGCCATTTTTAGTGGCTCTGGTACATATCCTGCTACTAAGGATGTGTTAATGATTTTTAACATATGCTGGCCTAGTATGGGGAAAAGTTCTTTAACTAATTTTGTAGGGATTGGGTCGAGTAGGCAGGTAGTCGGTTTTGAGGACATAACCAGTTTAGACAGCTCCTCCATGTCAATTGGCCTAAAATAGTTTAGTGCCACTGTTGATACATCTTCCTGTGTTGACCAGGATCTGGGCTGTTCATTGATTATGGGAGGAGTGATGCCTAGAGGAGGAGGCAATTTGGAGATCTGGTCTCTAATAGCTTCAATCTTTTGATTGAAAAAATTCATGAAATCATTACTGCTGGGGTAGGATGAAAATTCTGATGATGGTTTTTTAGTCAAATTGTCCACAGTGCTAAACAAAAATTTTGGGTTGCATTTGTTTTGTTCAATTAATTTAGAGAAAAAAGCAGATCTAGCTGATACAAGAGCTTGCTTGTACTGGAGGAGGCTATCTTTCCATGCAAGATGAAATACTTCTAGTTTAGCTGACCGCCATTTTCACTCCAGTTTTCTTGTGGACTGCTTCAGGGCACGGGTAGTGTCATTGTACCAGGGAGTACGGTTTTTCCAACAAAACTTTCTTTTTAGAGGGGCAACCATATCAAGGGTGCTTCTGAGAGTAAAACTTAACTGGTTAGTCAGTTCGTCCAGCGATACTTCAGTGGTATTTTCTTTGTTTGAAAGGAATGATTCCGGAAGCATATCTATAAACTTTGGAATGACTATAAACTTTGGAATGACGTAACCCTATAGACTTCACCCCTAGTGGTTGAGACGCATGCGACTCAGTTACAGTATTCATGTTCATCTGAAAATATAAACTACAGCTTTAAGAAAACCCCGAAAATTTTGACACAGTATTTTTTTAAAGGGTAGCCTCTTGCGAAAACCGCAGCTTCTCCAGTTACAGTGCATCCGGAAAGTATTCACAGCGCTTCACTTCCACATTTTGTTCTGTTACAGCCTTATTCCAAAATTGATTAAATTCATTTTTCCCTCAAAATTCTACACACAACACCCCATAATGACAATGTGAAAAAAGTATTTTTGAGATTTTTGCAAATTTATTAAAAATAAAAAAATAAAATTTCTCATTTACATAAGTATTCATACCCTTTGCTTTAACGTATTTTTAAAGTATCATATTTCATATTTGGTCGCATATCCTTTACATGCTGTTACTTCCTGAAGTCTGTGACCATCAACATCAAAAAACTGTCGATATCTTATTTTCAGGTACTGTTACAAGCGATACTATAACCTCTCTGCATTTGAATGGATCTCTATGGAAATTGGGGGGTGAGACTAGATTCAGCTGTAAATTACACTGGTACAGTATGGAACACATGGCTGGCTAAATGGCTGTAAGTTATCAAGGGTCTGAGCTATGACTCCTGACTTTTTTCAACCATAGAGTTCTATAGGAAAATGAGTCCGGAGAAATAACCCTTGCAGTGATCCATCCACATCTACTCCATATCTGGCAACAGAGTGATGGTTTGGGCCTCGTTTGATAGCTCAGACCCTTGATAACCTACAGGAGACGCTTCATTAAGTGCGACATATTCACCAGGTCTTAGCCAAGTTTCAGTCAGACACAGTACTTTGAGATTATGATCTGTGATCAATTAGTTTACAAGAAGTGCTTTAGGAGCAAGAGATCTAATATTTAGTCGTCAAATTTTTAGGAGTGATTCACAACAGCTGCTAGCAGCAACATGTATTAATTTGAGAGTAATAAGATTATCCGCGTTGATACCACGGTTTGCTTTATGTTTGGCATATATGCGTGGGGCAGACACAGTCTCAATATAATAAATACTAATTTCTAGCTCAGATATGGGATGAGGATGAGTACTATTGCCAATTTCTAGCTCTGAAACGCACCTTGCAGACAACGGCGTTGGGCCATGTGTCTGAGTCACGGGCATTGGGAAACGCGTTGGGAAACGCACAGGCTCCGATGTAGGATCAGAGGCCTGCTGCCTGGCCGGTGCCCTGATAAGGTGTCAGGATCTGGCCTTACTAAGACTAGCATCTAAGTTATTTGCTAGGACAAGAGCACCTCTCCAGCTCGGGTGGAGTCCGTCTCTCTTCAGTAGGCCAGGCATTCTCCAGAAATCAGGCCAATTATTGACGAACCCTATGCCACTAGATGAGCACCACTCAGACAGCCAGCGATTTAGCGACGTGAGTCTACTGTAGACCTCGTCACTCCTACGAAATGGAAGCGGACCAGAGCATATTACTTCCCGACACATCTTTTTAGCCATCGCACACACCAAAACAAAGTTATTTTTGGTGACCTCCGATTGCCTCAATCGGACGTCATTTGTGTCGACGTGAATAACAATTTTAGAGTATTTACATTTACTTTTAGCCAGCACTCTCAAACTAGCCTCAACTCTAGCCTCAACTCATCGGTAGCTCTGGCACCAGGCATACACTGCACTATGGTCGCTGGTGTCGCTAATCTCACGTTTCTCAGAATACTATCCCCTATGATCAGGGCTTTCTCAGTAGGTGTGTTACTGAGTGGGGAATATCGGTTTGAAACGCGAGTAGGGTGCTGCTCGGCAACTCTAAGCCGACAGCTATGTTTCTTTTGCACCGTGACAAAATCGTCCCGCAGTGAGGACTCTGACGGGGGAGAAATACTAGCATCTAAACTGGCATCCAGCTCAGGTAAGAGGGAATCTATCAAACTCTCACTCTCCTGGATCTGATATAACGTCCGGATGCGGGCCTCTAGCTCAGCTATTTTCCGTGCCAATTCTGAATTAAGCTGACACTTTGCACATATACCATTACTGGTAAAATTAGCAACAGAACTAAGACTAAACATGAAACACACCCCGCAGGAAACACTTGCAGTGGAAGCCATATTGTGCGCTTACCGTATTTATCCTTGGTTGTTGTTAGATGTTCTGGGTCTGGATGTGATAAACTTAGAGCGGTAGTCACAAAAGTGGGAAAACGTAGAAATCGTGGAAATTGTCATTGAAAAATCTAAAATAATTCAGCAGTATTTAAGATATATATATTTTTTTAAAAGTTTGTTCAGTTGAACAAGCGAAGCAAACACGCCTTCAGTTCAAATTCAAACAGGAAACAGGAAATTAGTGAGATCTAATGTTCCATGGCTGCTCTCAGACTCACAGTCATACACAAACATGTCCACAACATCGCCCAGTCTCCCTATAGGAAGACATGTACTGAAGGACGAAACAGAAATACAGTTCCGAACAAAATCGCCAAAGCTCCATGTACGGAGACAGGTACCGAATAGGACAAACAGGACAGCAGCACCGGACATTTACCGGCTAAATGACTAACGCGAGATTAGTAGAAAATAAACGCCCTGCCTCTCAGTAAAGAGGATGTAACGAGGCGACAGGAACAGAGATCCAAGGTTCCATGGCTACTTCCATAAGCTCGTAGTCACACGCAGAAAACATAAAGGGGGTAAACGCCCGATCTCCCAGGAGAGAGAAACATTTTACAGGCGAGCCGACGGTAAACTGCTGTCCCATACCTTTACTAGCAAAATGACTAACGTAAGCTTAGTAGAAAATACACGCCCTAGCCTCTCAGTAAAGGGGAATGTAACGAGCAAGCGAAAGGAACAGAGAGCTAACGTTCCAAGGCTACTTTAAGAGACTCGCAGTCACACGCTAACATGTCCACAACATCGCCCGGTTTCCCTATAGGAGGACATGTACCGAAGGACGAAACAGAACTACAGTTCCGAACAAAATCGCCAAAGCTCCATGTACGGAGACAGGTACCGAAGGACAAACAGGACAGCTGCACCGGACATTTACCGGCTAAAAGACGAACGCAAGCTTAATAGAAAATACACACCCTGCCTCTCAGAATAAATAAAGCCCTGCCTATCAGTACGATAAAAGCGCCCGGTATCTTAGTAAGAAATTACTATACAAATGCACCCACAAACAGACAAAGACTCCTCTCGCTTTCACGGAAGAAAGCAGACAGAGAGAGAGGAGGAAGAGACAGAAAAGGCAAAAGGTCTAGGCAAAGAAAGAAAGGAAATACCAGGAAGCGGAGACAGAAAAGAGCCAGGGGGGAAGAGTCCTAATATATCCACAAAGGCAAGTCCCGCATTACTCCAATAAAACCCACTGGAGCAAAAAGGGTCTCCTTAAAACCTAGACCTAATCATACTGACTTAAGCAATCAAAGGGCAAAATAATACCACACACAAAACAATGCAAATAATGCCAGACAATACAAATTAATATCAAAAGCCCAGAACGGAGGAAAACACAGGCTTAAATAGCTCCAAGGTAACCACGTACTGGTGTGATGCTGAGAGAAGCTCCGCAATCAAGACGGCGCGGAGCAAACATCCACTAAAAGGGCAGCGCCCTTGCATGGCTACCAAGGAAACCGTACTCTTGTATTCTGTAACACAATGCTCTTCATGAAAATTTAGTTATTTATTTGTACTGTTCGTGATTTATATGTGTCCACAAATTCTCTTTTTATGTATTTTGAGTATTAGCTAGAATGGGCCAGTCGATTCGGCCCCATTGTTATGCAGTCATTTAGAATGTTCATTGATGGCTATTCCAAACACTCCCATGCGTGTCTTGCTTCAGTGACAGTCATCATCTTATCGATTATGTGTTTTTTAATACCTGCTTTCCATTTGTACTAAAATGCACACACAAATATATTTCCCAAACTTGCTTTTGGGCTTAGTAAATCACATGCTAAAGTAATCTATTTGTATGAACTCCTCCCACTATTCCTCAAAATAATGTAGGGATGTCCAATTTTGCATAATCATTCAGGCTAACCCACAAAAATGAAAAATCCATGTACTGTATCTTTATATTTTAATACGTGCTGTCCTCTTTGCTCCTCGTTAGTTGACAACCTAATTTATTGCGGGTGGTAACAGTTTTGCATTTTGTACATGCAAATCTTTAGTAAATCTACCCCTTAATGTGCGGCCCAAGTCCACTCTCACTTGTGGCGATGTCCATGTTGCGTGCGTTGTCTGTCACAATGACATTCAGGTGGTCTCTCAAGCGCCCAATCATCCCTGGTGGATATCAATACTGGTGGATCTCAATAATGTGGTATTTGTACACAATTCTAGTCTGGAGTACAAAGCTTGTCATCTCCCAGTTTGGTTTGGTGCTGTGATATGGGCCGTGATTGTCACATATATCTTGGTAGCTCTTGAAGTCCTCTTGAAGCCCACCCATCAGCTGAATCAGCAACAGCAACAACATGGCAGCAACAACATCATTTTTTACTTCAGAGTAAAGGTCAGGAATGAGACTTCTGCCGAAGTGCAACCGAGTTGGCATGTCCAATTTATGAACGAGATCTTTAAACCCTGCGTTTTCAATAATGGGGAAAGGTCTCAAATTGTGTGCCATGGACATACCGATGCACTTAGTTATTTCTTGCACATGCGGGGGTGACGAAGGAAATTTGTTGCTGACGGATTGTTGCAATGTCATTTGTCCCCTTATTCTTGTCAGTGTCGCAGAAGCTTTGTTGCTGGTTTGTGCCTCAGCTAATTTGTCGCTGTGATGTCGCCGCATGTGTGCCGTCATGTTCCTTGTATTTTTGTCAGTATATTGCAGTGTCGTCTTCCACAGTTTACATATGTTTTGCTGTTTGTTGGCGACTCTTGATTCATCTTCGTGATTAACTGGAAAGCCAAAAAACTGCCACAAGTGACTTGTACTGAGGCGGCGCATCCCCAATTTCTCTAGGCCTTTTTCTTGATGTACCACTCGCCATTTCACTTGCATCATCTCCTCTGCGCTAGAGTGACACGTGCTGCTAATGCAGACAAGACATCTACAAAATAGAACAACACCAGCACTTGTGTTAAAGGAGTAATAATGACATGTAAAAAAAAAGTCATAAATAATAGTATATTTTTTAAATCACGTGATAAATTGGCGATACAGGGCCACAAATAGTTTTGCCATTGTTTTGTATCGCAAAATCTGATGCAACAATATTTTGCCTCAACCCTCCAAAATACTGTCAAAACTGGGTATGCTCACTGCCATCTTTGGACTGAGGTAAACGTTGCTTGCTGTCAGTACCACCACTATCAAAGAGACAGGGAGGAAAGGAAAATGTGGAACACCAAGACACACCGTGGCAATTTCACAGTGGTGAAATTGCCTGTGGAGTTTGTCTTTAAATTATATGTATGATGCTCCAGAAGCTGCACCCATTTCTCCTCCAAGACTGATATCTGTACTGGGTCAAATTTATATTTTATCTGCTGCCATTTGCAAGCTCATTTTTGTAGCATATTTTCACTCCCCCTCCTGGGTTTTGTGACACCCTGGCAGACACGAGACATAGAGCAAGTAAAACAGTGGTGGAGGGGGGGGGGGGGACTAAGTCTAAGCTGACAGGATGAGGATTAAGTCAGAGCTTTTGCTTAATTCCAGGAAGTGACCTGCAGTAGGCTCAGCTGGGGTATGTACCTTCAAAATGGACTAATTAATACGGATCAGATAGTTGAGGTAGAAGAGCCAGCTTTCCCTTTGCCTGCAGCTGTCTCAATACTTGCAGGCAATGGTGGGTCAAAGGCGTAATCATTTTAGAAATATAGCCATGCTAATGGATATGCCACATGCATCATAAGGACAGCTTATGGAGTCTACGCTGGTAGCCTTACTGTGATTGTGAGCTAAACGGCCATTTAAACCCCAATTTCTGAAGGAGTGGTAACGCGCCAGTAATAAACTCTCCGTAAGCCCTGAGACTTGCTTTCTCACAGCTGTTCCACATGCAGTGTTTCCCTAGAAAGGCCTGGGGCTTGTAGCAGTGGCTCAGGAGTGGATGTCCGGAAAATCCCCAGCTCTCACAGGATGGAAGACATGAATAATTGAGGTTTGTCTGCCTTCTTCATTAACATAGTGTCTATAATGGCTCTGGGAAAACCAAATCTGAACGCCCATTTTTACTTTCACTTCGAAAACTAGTGCTCCCAGTCCTTTAGCCGCCTAATGAGGAGATGAATAACAGGAATATGGTGAGATGAGGGCCCGCATAATTGATTGGGTTCGGCTCAACTTCTTCATAATTCTATTATGGCACGATTACTACAGTACCCAGATGTAAGGAAAATAGCTGTTGGATCAGTAAAATCCAGCTAGAGGTTTTACTCTTCTGTAATAAAAGGAGTAGTATATTATATTCTAATATATAGTAATGCAAAAAAGTCTGTTTAAATAAATTTATTTCAATCATCAGAGCTCAAAGTAACATGATCAGCATCTCTCAGTGTAAAAGATATGTGTTGGAGTCCTTATCAAACCTCTTTCAGAAAATGATTGCCAGACAATGATTACTGCTCACCAATCTGTTCCACTTTACAAATGAAGTCAGGGGTTTATTATGGGTTTATCAGAAATTTACCTTTTAACTACAGCTTCTCAGTGGGTTTAAACACGTTCCAATGGGGCAAGTAGTTTGCCGATCGCCTATGTCCGCCTAGCGGCCTTTTTTGATGGTTTTTCATCCTGTCCAATTGGCCATCTTTTAGTGAGGCACTGTATCAAAGTTTCCCTGAGCTCAAAAGATGGTCTATCAAAGGCTGTAGGGTTGTAGAAATGATGCGAAAACATTATGCTTTGAGCAGGGAAAACAGGGCTGTCGATCCAGTAGTTCCTCTCTGCCCCATTGACTCTTCGTAGGTGGGAGGCAGTGGGGGTGGAGGGTACAGGGTTTTGAGTGTGGGCTTTTTTTCTGAGGATTAATGCTTCTCCTCATTAGTGCTGTTTTTGATGGCTCTCGGGATTAGATAAAGGGGGAAGAATGCAGAAGGGAAGAGCAATAAATCAATATTTCCACCCATATCTAATCAATCCTTTTCAAGCCTAAGTCAACAGTTTGACATGGGGGTGTTAAGTTAAGTTTTATTTGTTTAGAGCCCAATATCACAATGCATCCCTCAAAGGGCTTCACAAGGATTTAAAACAAGTAATTTTAAAAACAGTAAAATCGACAAGTAAAAACTGTACAAAATAAAATACAATAAAAGGAACAATACAAGCAGTAAAATCAGTAAAAGAGATACAAAGCATAGACAATGGTCAAATAAAAGGAATATAAATGTAAATATGGAAACAGATAAGTCACCATCATATAGCAGGGCTATATGATAGTGAGAATAAATATGTCTTGAGTCTGTTTTTAAAAGATTCAACTGAATCAGCATCGCTGATCAGAGAGGGGAGGCTATTCCAAAGGGTGGGTGCTCGGTATGAGAAAGCCCTGCTGGTGTGATTTGTGATTAGTGGCTAGTGATTGGGATGCTTACTATGGATGCTGTCTTGCTTTGTTGGCTGTTGAACATGTGCTTTGCTCTTTCATGTGCATCCAGAACTTCAGGAAAATGGTGCAATTGTGACTGAATTTGTCTGTTGATGTAATGCTCTCAGATTTCCTCAAAGTTAGAATTAATAGACACAATGTGCTTGCAGGAACCACAAATGCTTGTTTGGAGACTATAAGAAACAGGGGTCGTTTTATAAAGAACACACAAGTTACTTTGCTGTAACTCGAGATTGAGAAACATCATGGACAATATATTTACAACCAGATTTGACACCATGTTGACGTGGAATTTAGCCAGCGGCATTATGTGTCATCATCTCGTAATTGTATGTTGATGCTTTGCTTTTCCATCAAGCAGGGCCGGATCTTAAAGGATAGCTTCACTTTCTTCAACCCAGAAATGTTGTTTCCCATGCATAGCACAAACTTACGGATACCTTTATCGAGAAATTTACCCTTTAACCGCAGCTTCTCAGTGGGTTTAAACACATTCCAATGGTAGTTTGGCAATTGCCTATATCGCCTGTGCCTACAACCGGCTCTGCCCACAAGCATAGGCGGAGGGTGAACCAACTGCAGGGTAAATTCAGATGTGATTTTATTTGCCGTTTTCGCAATTACTCTCATTTTGACGGTCGTGATTTCCCTTTGGCAGTCTGTGAAAACATTTTGGCACCAAATAATTTACTATGTAGGAAAAATCCTGACACCCCATACAAAATAACACTCCAGAAAATGTGTTATTTAGATACGATCACATTTTCATGTCATATTGATAAGCTAATTATTTAAGCGACTCCACTGCAAGAAGATGATTTGTGCATGATTTGTTTTTTTCTATCGGCATGGCAGTCAACACACACATAATTTATAACATTTTTAATTGACATTAACAGAGAGTTGTTATGAGAACCGATCGGAACCACTCGCAGACACCAAAAGTAATGGGAATAAGGCTTTATTCGAGGTCAACAGAAACAGGGTCAAAGTCCAGCAGAATCGTAGTCAGTTCCAGGCAGGGGCTCAGAGTCCAGCAAACAGGGCAATGCTGAATGGGCAGAAACGAAGTCCAGGAGAGGCAGGGGTCAGAACTGGGAGATTCGTCAGAGATCTGGAGAACAGGAGGACGAAGGGCTGGAGCAGGGCTAGGATGGGAAAGGGCAGGCGGGCAGGAGGACTGTAGCAGGGCTGGACAGGAACAGGCAGGACAGGCAGGAGAACAGGAACTGGACAGGTAAACACAGGACTGGAAACAGGAACTAGGAGCAGGCAGGGAGCAGGCAGGAATAAACGCTGGAAAGTAGTGAACACAAGCACGAAGGCAGGGCGCAAGACGATCTGACACAGAACAAAGAAACAGGGGAGACTATATGCCAGGCTTACGAAGAGACAACGAGGAACAGGTGAGACAAAACACATGAGGAAACACAATTCAGGTGCGGGGAAGTGGAGACACGAAATGGGGAGAAAGGGAAAACATGGAATGGACTACCGATACTGAAAATACATATAAACGGAAAAACCAGAAACAGACTAAGACGTAGAGGCACGGGACGTGACAGAGAGTGTGACAGTGTGTCCAGAAATGCTCCATGAGTTGTTCCTTCAACTTCATTGCCGCTTCACTGACAGGACAACATATTGATGGATGAGACTTGCTAGCTAACTAACCAACTAACTTTAGTAGCTACAGATAGTCTAACCATGCAGCACTCGGCACACGCAACCGGCCAGCTTAGTTACCTCCTCCGCAGTAGGCAGTAGCCTAGTGGATTGAGTGAGCTAACTCGAATCCTCTATTGCTAGCATTTGTATTTAATAGCCTACATTATTTTAATCGCCATGTCGGCCTTACACACCCTCCGCCTATGCCCACAAGGCACTGAGGCCGATTCTGTAGTTAATGTTCTGTGGTTCTGGTTTTAGACTCTGGGGGCCCTATCTTACACCCGGCGCAAAGCGGCGCTAACCCAAACGCAAGTGTCTTTGCTATCTTACACCCGGCGGTAGGTTCATTATAACGCCTAACGCTCACGCCGTTTAACTAGCATGTACTCTTGCGCCGTTTGGGCGTGTTGGTCTTAAGATGAGGAGTGGCCAGGATTCTTTTTGGCGTATTGCTATCTTGAGCCAGCAGAAAGCGCTTGCGCTAGAACCACCACTAACCTGGTCTAAAGTCATGTCGCAGTTGTATACATGTTATTTTAAGGGCGCATATAAGTGCGTCTACAAAGGCGTGTGCACAATGCGCGTACCCTCCTGTCTGTTACACACAGGGGCGCGCACAAGCATGAATAAAATATCAAGATTACAATGTGAAATAGTATTATTGTGTAGCCTATATAAAAAAATACATAATAATAAAAGGGTCCATAGCCTACCTTTCCCTCAGCGAAGGGGAATGCCATGCACATTAAATTGCTTTCAGCCCACTCCATCAACATCCAGGCGATGTGCGATGGTACGGGACAATGGCTATCCATTAAAAAGAATTAGCTCTGACAGCCTTGAAGAGAGGACGCTTTTTCTTGCTGCTCCTGCTTTACTTTCTTTGCTTTATTTTCTTTCCATCGGCTTACAGCTGATTCATTTTATTCATTTTATTGTTTTACTTATTTTATTTTATATCTTTTAAATTTATTTATTTTTGTTTACTTCCTACTTTTATCTTTTTTTTTTTCTTTTTTTTTTTTTTAAAATAAATAAAAAACAACAAAAAACAACACACAAACGGGCAAAATGAAGCACTGCAAAGATTGCGACAGGCATCTCCAGAGGATTACTGTTCTTGAGACAAAGATTAGAATGCAAGAAGATGGATCTATAAATGAATTGCCTTCTCGGAATCCGTCACCCATGGCTAGGCTAACAACATGCAAAACAGTGGGTACCAACACTGGGTTGCTTCCACTACCAAATGCTAACGTTACGCAACTATCTGCTAACGCAACAAGGAGTAACAAAGATAACTTTCCACCAGTGGGAAGAAAAAACAAGAAGAAACCTGTTTCCCTCGGACCGGGAGAGCTTAAACTGAGCAACAGATTCCTACCACTATCATCACAGCCAGAATCGCCATCTGTCAAGGCAACGAAGCCCCCCACCACCACTGCTTTTATTACCTCTTCCACTCAAGACACACATCAGATTGCAGGTAATGACATCAAAAGGTACTGTTTTCCAAATAAATTACCTCTTGACATTGCGGAAGAAATCCCTGTCATTATGGCTTCCAATCAAAACATAAGCAATATTATTTTGCAGGTAGACGCTAAAGTCACCCATAAGCCAGAATCAGTAACTTTGAAAAAGAATTTTGAGGCTCTGTTAAAAGCTGTTAGCTCTCTTGACATTAAGATGTACATCTCCGGCCCTCTACCTGCAATAAAAATGAGCTCAGAAAAATTCTCCAGAACATTTGGATTTAACGCATGGCTGTTTTCGGCCTGTCTTAAATGGAATGTGAAGTTTATTGACAACTTGGACCATTTCTGGAAGCAACACCACCTTTTTAAGAAAAACGGATCTCAGCTGAACAGAGCTGGTGAAAACATTTTGTTCTTGAACATTCGCCGTGCCCTTAAAGCAGACACAACAACACAGAACACCGTGTCCTCGATAACTCAACCGGTGCTATCTAATGCACCTCTCTCTGGTATCAAAACAAGCGCAACAGCCCAGAACACTGTGTCTCTGATAACACAGACCATGGAATCCGCTGCACCCACCACAGACCCAAAAAGCAAGCTCGGGACACCCACACCAACTGCATTTGAGAAGACACAGACCAAGGCAAATCCCACTGACCCAAAAAGCGAAGTTGGGACACCCACATCAGCTGCCTCTGAGAAAACGGCCCAGCCGCCCATCTGTGTCACTGATGGCTCTGTCCAGCCCACTGTCTGCGTGAACAGAGATGACAGCTCTACTCACCCCCCTTCACCACTCTCTGAAGACAGCGAGGGATCCTCTGTCTTTGGTTCTTTTAATCTTTCCCCCCCTCCCTCCCCTCTGGCCTTCACCCTGAGGATGAATCAGCTAGTGTCTGCAGGCATACGACTAACTCCCTCTCTTGCCAGTCCCAGATTCTCCCCCCCTCCCTCCCCCCCCCCCCCAGGAGGATAGTCCCTTCTACAGCTCCACCATCCACTCCTAAGAACCATCACCCCCCCCCCCCCCCCCCCATCCCCCTCCCCAGACGGAGAGTTCCTTCTCCCACCGCAGCCCCCCCTACAGCTCCACCATCCACTCCTAAGCCACCTCCCAGGTCTCATCGAGCCCTGAACCACCACAACCTATCCCCAAATCTGGCAATAAATTGACATGAGTCGGGTCCCTGCTATGCCCCACACATTAGCCCTGACAACAAGCTGGGGCCCTGCCGCATGCACTCTACCATCCCAGTCATGCTTAGAAGCAATAGAACCAGAAAAACTCATGTCAGACATGGTAGGAAGTTAGCTAACCTTTCTATCATCCCACGTTTAGTCCCAACTGTCCCAATGCCCACCTCTAACTGCACTATCAAGCTGGCCCTTTTAAACGTTAGATCCCTAAATAATAAGTCTTTTCTCATTAATGATTTTATAACTGTTAATAACCTAGATTTTATATTTTTAACAGAAACATGGTTAGAAAAAGGCAGCAGTGAAACAGTACTTATAGAGTCAGCTCCCCAGTACTTCAAGTATATGAATGCTCTTCGTGTTGACAGGAAAGGCGGAGGGGTGGCTGCTATTTTCAGAGATACATTTCAATGTAAGCAAGTATCCTTCGATGATTTTGCTTCTTTTGAGTACCTTGGCATTGTGCTACAAGGTTCTCCTCGAACACTATTTTTAACTATCTACAGACCTCCAAGATACTCTCCTAACTTTATTGATGATTTTAGCGAACTCATCTCAGTAATCTCCACTGATTTTGACTGTTTTGCCATAACTGGTGATTTTAACATCCACATTGACAATCCCAATAATAACTATGCTAAAGAACTGTTTGCAGTATTTGATTCCTTTGGTCTGACTCAGCATGTGACGGGACCCACACATTGTCGTGGTCATACACTGGATCTGGTAATCACAAAAGGTGTAAACATTGTAAGTATTGTTGTCAAAAATGTGGCACTCTCAGACCACTACTGTGTATTTTTTGATATGCTGACCTGCCCAGACACCCAGTCCAACCTATGCCCTGTCAGAGCACGATCTATCAATGAGAATACAAGTGCATTATTTGTTACGGCTTTTTCATCAACACTTAGCATAGCATCAGACTCTGTTGATGTTCTTTGTGAGAATTTAAACTCCAAAATCGTGAATATTATGGATGATATCGCACCCATGAAAAACAAATCAGTATCTGGCAAACAGAGAGCACCTTGGAGAAATTCCCAAGCAGTAAAAAATATGAAAAGAGAATGTAGGATAACTGAACGCAGGTGGAGGAAAACGAAGCTACAAATCCACTATGACATTCATAAAGAGAAGCTGCAAGCCTACAACCTAGAAATAAAAAGGGCTAGACAGTCTTTTTTCTCTGGTGTCATTAATAGAAACACTAATCATACCCAGACTCTCTTTGCTACAGTCGACAGACTGACAAACCCTCCAGTTCAACCTCCTCCTGAACTCTGCTCTGTTAATAAATGCAATGACTTTGCGTCGTATTTTAGCATCAAAATTAGCGACATTCGATCAGCCATTAGCTCCATTAGCTCCTCCGCACCCACCGGCATAGCCGCACCATGCTCTTCTTCTCTGCTAAAAAACTGTCCTCCTTGCCTGTCGCATTTTAGTGAAATTGACAATGAGGCGCTTGAAGAAATAGTGCAGCATCTTAAACCATCTACTTGCTCATTAGATCCTGCACCCTCTAGCTTTTTAAAAGCTAACTTTAGTTATTTAGCTTCAGAAATACTGCAAATAGCTAACTGCTCACTCCGGACTGGCCTTTTTCCGAAATCTTTAAAAACTGCAGTCATTAAACCTCTTTTAAAAAAGAAAAATTTAGACCCATTCAAATTAAATAATTATCGCCCTATTTCTAACCTTCCCTTCATTAGTAAGATTCTTGAGAAGGCTGTTTCTAATCAACTAAACAATTTTTTAAACCAAAACTGCCTTTTTGACACTTTTCAGTCTGGTTTTAGACCCCATCACAGCACAGAAACGGCACTCATCAAAGTTTTAAATGACATTCGCATAAACAGTGACTCAGGTAAAATCTCTGTTCTTGTTCTGTTGGATCTCAGTGCAGCCTTTGATACTATAGATCATCAAATACTCATTGACAGACTACATCATTGGATTGGGCTCTCGGGCACAGCTTTAAACTGGTTCAAATCTTACCTACAAGATAGAGATTACTTTGTAACCATTAATAACTACCAATCAGAACGGACTACTCTGACCTCCGGGGTCCCCCAAGGTTCCATCCTCGGTCCTCTATTGTTCAACTTATATATGCTCCCCCTCGGTCAAATCTTTCAAAGGTACCAAATGTCATACCACAGCTATGCGGATGACACACAAATTTACCTGTCATTTACTCCTGACGACTACAACCCTATTGACTCCCTATACAAATGTTTAAAGCAAGTTAACAGCTGGATGTGTCAAAACTTTCTCCAGCTAAACAAAGACAAAACCGAAATTATTGTTTTCGGGAGCAAAGAACCGAGACAAAAAATAGCTCTCCACCTTGACACTCTTGGTTTACGAACAACCTTGCAGGCCAGAAACCTAGGTGTACTCATTGACTCTGATCTCAACTTTGATAACGATGTCAAGTCAATAACCAAATCTGCCTTTTATCATCTTAAGAATATAGCAAGAGTCAAAGGGTTTATGTCTAAACAAGACCTAGAAACCCTCATTCATGCCTTCATTTCAAGTAGGGTTGATTACTGTAATGCTCTTTTCACTGGTCTCTCAAAAAAGTCCATTAAACGGCTCCAACTTATACAAAATGCTGCTGCCAGGCTTCTTACAAGGACTAAAAGAAGTGCACACATTACTCCAATCCTTAGATCATTACACTGGCTTCCAGTCCACTATAGAATAGATTTCAAAGTGATGCTAATAGTTTATAAATCACTCAACGGCTTAGGACCAAAATACATCTTGGAAATGCTCAGGCCATATAAACCAAACAGATCTCTCAGATCTTTGGGATCGGATCAGCTCATTGTGCCCAAGGTTAAAACAAAAAATGGGGAGGCAGCCTTTAGTTTTTACGCTACCCATAGCTGGAACCTATTACCCTACGACCTTAGACATGCCTCTTGTATTATGTCTTTTAAATCTGGTCTGAAAACTTTGCTCTTCTCACGGGCCTTTAACTGAAATTTTGCTGTATTGTACTGCATTTTATTGTACTTTTATTAAGCCCAGCCGGTATTTTTAACTCTATTGTTTCTTGTTTTATTTATCCTAGAGTGTTCCATTAGCTCCTGTCTGTCTATTAAAAAGACAGAGGCACTTCTATCTTTTCTAATTTATTTATTTTTAAGCTTATTTATCCTTTAAAGCTGTTTTATCTTTTATTTATTTTTTATCTCTTTTTATTATTTGTTTTATTCTTTCTTTTTCTGCACCGCATATACTTAGATAAATACTGTTATCTGATGTCAGTTGTTGCCTGTTATCTGTTGAGCACCTGAAAAGTCCTCTATAAAGAGTCCGCTCAACTTAAAAGTTTGATTAAAAGTCTGATTAGTGACCGACGGGTCCGTCACTCTGTGGAGTGATTCAAACTGTGGAGGCTGTATGCTGCTCCCACCCATGGGCTAATAATATTTTTACAAAAGTCCTGCAGCGTAGCTGGCAGGCACCTGCAGCGGACCTGGCAGGTATAATATCACCCAGAGAGAGAGGCTGTACGGTGCGTAGCAGATTGCACGTAGCAGGCTGTTTGTGGTAGGAGTGTTTGTTGGGTATTTGTTTTGTGGGCCCAACCAGTATTGCGTTTTATTATAACTGTTTTAACTTCTTATTAACATTGTTTCAATTCTAATTTACTTTTTATATAATGTCATTCTATGTCTTATGTAAAGCACTTTGAGTTGCCTAGTGTATGAAATGTGCTATACAAATAAACTTGACTTGACTTGACTTGACCTATATCAAGCCTAATGTGCGAATTGTCATTTACACCTAATGCGTGAATTGTCATTCAATGGAAAACTCGCGCACGGCAATAGACGGACATTTCAGTTCTGAAAATGCGCTTCAGATGTCATTACAATACAGCTCGGTTTATCTATGAATACAGCCTGTAAGTAAATAGAATGGTTTGTGACTGAAAAAAGTTCAAAACCTTGTCCAGTGAATATTGCATTTATTGTTTTTCAAATAGCCTAGGCTACAGCGGATTCGCGGTGCATAAGGTTTTTTTCGATAGCCTATGGTTAAAAAACGGAGATAAATGTCACCATGTGAACTAAATTGTAACCTTAGCTATTCTTCGTCCTTCATATTTTTTAAATTACAGTGACCAGGTTTCCATACTCTCACCATTTAAAACCCAGCTGATTTCACCCGTTATTCCATAACTGAACAAAACGATTTTAAAGAGAACTAAGCGTCTAATTAGAAACTAAAACAAATTTGCTGCATGTTACACAATTAATTCACAATTAATATTAATGCCATTCTCTGCACGTGCGCTGCATGTTCTCTGTTTCCCCTGCTGTAAGTCGCACGTTTCACGGTCTTCCTGGGAAAGTGGATTGTTTTAAAGGATTACGCTACGAGTAAAACAGGTTGGTCACATTTCCATAAACAGGACATTATTAAACAAGGGGAAATATGCGTGAACATATGGGTTGCGAACCTGACAGCTTTATTGTAGGCTATTTAGTGTCATCATTAAGGCAAAATAACGGTATGTATGTTATTAATCAATATTAGCCTACTATGCAGGTAGCCTAATGAACTTTGGATGAAGCTTGAACTTCGAGAACTCCATGAGAACAGCCTCTTGGAATTGATGTTTGACACTTTCATTGCATAATCAAACGAAATTCGCTGAACAAGCAGGCTAATTTGGCATTTTCTAAGGTGAGACTGAAGCCATTGATAGCTTATTCTCAGCTGTTACAGGTGCTTTTAACGAAATTTAACCGCATATATTTTGTAAAATAACAGCCCTGTCTGGAATTACCGGGAACTCATAGGCTAATGGTTAGTCCGAATAATATTGATCATACTCCATTTAGCCTATTCCTTGATCACACTAAACACGCACGAGCATGTCTGTTTCGCCATCAAGCAATCCGCCAAGGTGGAAAAGCAGGCTTTTAAAGGGAATGGGATATGACATTTTGATTGGTTTATTGCATGTCATGCCCAAGACACACCTATAATTAATGAAGCGACTAGGTTCAGCCCAGTTGCACCTTGCGCTGTGCTTAGCGCCAAAAAAACACGCCGTTAAAATAGCAAAAGTGGACTGGGACACGCCCAAAATGGACTTTACGCCATGCGCTTAGACTAAGCACCAAGATAGGGCCCTGGGTCACTTTAATTCAGTACATGCAATTAATGTAAGCTCGGTTCCAGCAACACTCTCCTAGGAATCTGTATGACAGCCTGTTATCTGACTTCCAGTGATGAGAAGCAGGTTCAATTTGTGGCTTAACGTCATCAAAGCTGAATTTAAATGTGTGAAGCTACATTTGTGTGTATGTTCACTGCTTTCAAAGTCCTAGCTTAATCAACTGTATAATTCTACTTTAAGTGCTTTGTCAAAGCTGCTATACACATGCAGCATTTGTAATTGATAGAGACCTGTGTGTGACTGCAGTGTATGTTTACAAGTTGGGATTAGTCCTGCTTTGTAGACCTAATGGAGTAATTACCAGGCTGACGGGAATAAAGCATGGATTTGTAATAAACTGATATGAGTCGGGGAAAATGCCTTGTGTTAAATGGTTACATGAAACCACCCTGGGAAAAATAATCTCATGCAGTTGTTGTATTTATTGCTATAATTTACAAGTCCTGTTTTATGGACTCTATAGTGCATTGTGTGCTAACTATGATGGTTGTGTTTGAGTGTATTGATTTTGCATGGAATATGCAACACCTGTCTTCATATATATGCTTTCGGTGAGATATGCTGTAACAATTGTTAGAATTTATTGTGCAATTTATAACTTGAATCAATTTAGTTTGTAAGTCTATTTACTTTGTTTTTCATTATATAACGACAGCCTCATAACAAAAGTGCCTAAGTCATTTTTTGGACATTTTGAGATTTTCTGCCTAAATCACTTGATTTATAATTAGTCAACAGTGTAAAAATGCTCAAGTCACTGCAGGTCGCTGTGCACTTCCTGAACCACTCTAAGAAAGAGTTAATAAATACTCATTGACGTAGAATTGCAGCAGTTTTTTGCCTTTTTCTCAAAACTACAAAAAATGACTTAGGCACTTTTGTTATGAGGCTGTCGATAAGAATTCTCCAGTGATTTTGTTTCTTATTACGGTCGATTTCTCAATGCAAAAGAGGTCACTCAGTGTTCTGAAAAGGCAGTCAATTGATTGATTGATTGATTGATTGATTTGACATATTTTAAAATATACGTAGGGTTGGTAGCCCTTAGTCAACAACCCTACACAAAGTTAAATTATTGAGAAAATTAGACACAATAAAGTCATGATGGCTTATTTTTATTGTTGTATTCATTGTACTAGACATTAGGCAATGGTCAGCATGAGCAGGATTGACAATACATGAGTCACTTAAAGGACAATACATATCATATACAGTATATACACATTGATTGGTCTATTAAATTAGCATATTTAGCCTATTGCCTCTTTCCCTTGCATGAAGTAAATAAAAGGTTGCACTACGTGTTCCTTCGTACACTGTGTTTCACCCTTCTGTATGCTTGTTTTCTCTCACTTTGTTTCACACTCAGCAGTGAACTAGCGGGAAGTCTGTGCATGGCATGAAAATGCAGTGGCGCTCTATTAGCCGTCCTTGATCCTTACTCTCCCCCTCTGTCTGTTTGGCCAATGAGGAAATGGAGAACATACAGGAAGTACTTTTTATGGATGAGTGGAGCAGTGTTCGGTGCACAAGAGCAGTAATGCTGGTGGGATATAGTGCCGGTAGAGAATAGGGGGGCACAGGGGACTGGCAGTTCACAGTTTAAAAAATATATATTATTTCAGTTTTAGTGTATGCTTTTCATTGACCCAGGCAGTTTTTTTGTGTGGTGAAATCTATTTTTAAAAGCTTTCTGATTACCTGTGGGCTTTCTAATTGCTGGTATAGGGTTTTTTGCGAGTTTGTGGTTCAAAGCAACAAAATACACTTCAAGTAACATCAAAGTAGCTTGTACAGCAAAGTTATGTTTTCAGAGGCTTCATTTTATATATTTTTCCCACAGCCAGGGCTGGAAATTAAGCTTGTCCGCTTGCCAGTGGCGAGTATTTTTTATCCTGGGCGAGTCTGATAGGAGGATGACTAGCTTGTGAGGAGAGTGATATTTCTTGAGCAGCAAATAGATATTTAAAGAGGTATTTAAATAAATGCAGCCTGACCAAGTTCATTGTCTATATGACATGACTGGGGTTATGTTTTTGCCCAATTCCGTCTGTTTGTCTGTCTGTTATCAGGATATCTCCAAAAGTTATGAATGGATTTCATGAAACCTTGTGGTCATGGGGTAAGGAAGAACTGATTAACTTTTCACACCAATTGGCCAAGGAGGGGCATGGCATTGGGTGTGGATTCTCACAAAAAAGGCATGTAACTGATGAATGGATTCACGTAACGCCACAAAACATTGTGTGCCTATCAGCAGTGGGGTGTGGGACAACTCATTTTTGACCACTGAACAAATATAGTGCTGATTGGCCACGTGGTGTTGCATTAACCGACTAAAATGCTTAACCCCTTTGCACAGATGGCAAATTGGTCAATTCTTACCTATTTAGGGGGTGCTCTGTTTAAAGTGCTAATAAACACCGGCTTTTGTTCTGTCTCCACCCACTTCGCAATTTCAAAAGATGCAAATTGGGCTCGAGTGAGAGAACACAGGGGGGAGGGGGGAGGAGGGAGGATTTACAGTTGGGGGGTGGGGTGATAGATCCATACGGTAACGCGTCATGAAAACTGTTCAAACGGAAACCCGTTTGAAATTAAAGGGCTAACATTAATTTGCACAGTTTTAATACCCATCAATCAAGAAGAGGGAGAGAGGGTGTTACGACCCTGGAAGTGGACTGGACCCAAATGCACGACTCGTAGACAGGAATGCCAAAACTCAATATTTATTTATGATCAGGGTAGTCCTGAGCATGGGGAGAAATGCAAAAGGTGGTTAGTGTTCCAAGCCGGAACTGGATGAGCAGACAGACAACAGAGCGTGTAGCTCTAATAATTTATGCTTCGACCAATACTCCTGAAGCATAGGGAGAACATTAAATACAGACAGTCCAGGTATGATGATGCGGGAGCAAGAGAAGCCGGGGAAGGTTATGGAGACAGACAACCGGGTTGGTGGAGCAGGGGATGAGCGGGAGCGGTAGAGCAGGACAGTGGAGCGGAGTCCAGGCAGGACGCAGGCGTGGCAGCAGGGCAGCAGCAGTAGCAGCACGGCAACAGCAGGGTGGCAGCAGCGACAGCAGAGGCAGGAGCGACAGCACATCAGCAGCACCGCAACACTGGCAGTACGCGGGCACTGCCGCAGGGTGGAATAGCAGAAGCCAAAGCTGCGTGCACACACGTCAGGTGGGAGGCAGGGAAACCGCAACACAGGCAGGGATTACGGACAACTGCAGGCTGGCAGACTGAAGCAGACAAAATTAGTATAGCGAGACCAAACAGTGAACAGCGGGTAGTGCTGTTCCAGACTGAGCAGACTTAGACTAGGCAGAAATGCAGGGCGAGTAAACGCCGGCACAGAACAAGACTTTAAAGCAGCAACTAGACAGGGAACCAGACAGGACCAGAGGTTTCAGACAAAGAGCATTAACGAACTGGCACAGGACAGAAAACACCGGGTGACTAAATGCAAACATTTAATTGGAATCAATTAGGTGCCGCGTGCGAATGTATGCGAGAGTGATTAACAGAGCGGAGAGTGTGGAATGCATGCGAAACGGGGGAATGGGATAGGCTGAGATAAGTGCAGTGAAACAGAGTGATACAAACGGGAAAACGCGCCCAACCTGCAGCAAGGGGGAAAACGGACAATGGAGAGACAAACACGAAACGGGGAGAGGGAAAACACGGCGAAACAATAGGATGGGAGTGGAACGTTACATTGACTTGCTTGCGTAGAAAAAAGTTTTTTACCTTTTTTTCATGTCACAGATAGGGGCGTGGCTGAAACAAAACTTTTCAGTTTGGATTTCAGCGAATGCCTCTTTTTTGACACAAAATGCGGTGGCATGGCTTAATTACATCAATTAATTACATTAATTAAATGGCTTAAATGAAAAAAGACAGGTTTTGCATTTACAATGCAAACTTAGATTTGTTTATTTTCATAATTTAAGTCAAAATAAAGTGCCACAAATGCAAAGAAACTTTGGAAAAATGCAAAATAAATTTCTTTAGTTTGCAACAAAATACTGAAATCTACATAAGTGAAACAGGTAGTATATATACATTTCCTGGATCATAAACTCCATGTCCACAAGTGGGCAAAATCTGAGGATGATATGCAGAACTTATGATGCAAAATATAGGCTGTGTACCCTGTTGTCCATTAGTGTCTCCAAATCTATCCAAATGGCTAAATTGTGCACTGCTCTAAAAAAAAAAGATGATATATTTAACTACAAATCAACAGTTTGCAAAACAGTTTCCAAAACCCCTATGCAAAACATGTCATAAAATGAATAGAATTAGTTTTGTCCATTATAAACCATATATATTTGCTCCTGGTTTAAGATAAAAAAACATTGATATCACAGTGTTACATACACCTAAATATGTAGCCTAATCATTCACACTTGTACCTCAATAAAACATCACTTTTCCCTGTATTCTACAGTATGTATACTTTTGCCCGGGGATTGCATTTATCTGTCGTTTTTTTTTTAATGTTCCTATTCATAATGACTCCAAGGAAGAATTTTACATTAATCTACCACATATCAGCACACAGTAAATTGAAATGAGCATTTGCCATGCCTTAAGTGACAAGTATATACGCCATAGCTTATATTATGTACGATAACATGAATATAAAATAGTATTCCACCATCTGCAAAATGCTGCCAATCATCTTCAACGAAAATCGGTAGCCTACATCAAAAATAAACGAAACGATTGCACTACAGTATGTAAAATGCACTCAAAATGCGAAAATAACAATAGGGCTATCAATCATATTGAAAAGACAGTGCTTGAGTGGAAAAACTAACGTACATATGTAGCCAGCCAGACCAATGGCATTTTAGACACAAAAATACTTACATATCGGAAAAGGGAAACTCCCCTCCCTAATGCGTTTTCTATGGAGCCCCGGAGGTGCACAGAAGAAGAAAAAAACGGGGGGTTAATTAATTCGCTCTATATATAATTAATTTGTTTGCTCTATATAATTAATTTGTTCCCTTGATATAATTAATTTGTTCCCTCTATATAATTCATTTGTTCCCTCGAGATAATTCATTCGTTCCCTCAAATTAGCAAACCCTCTTTCCGCAAGCACACCTTCACTCCGAATCAGGCGTATAGTGCTATAAGAGGGCTCCGGCACATTTTTTAAAGTAAATTTCTCTTTTTATGATCAACACATTGTCAATGCACTAGTGAGTAATCCCGGTTCCCGGGATCCCAGAAATTTTACATGTTCAATGCAGATAAATAACAATGCAGATAAATATTTGGCCTAAGGAAGTACAATAAAATAATCAATATATGAAGTTTATTTCCAAAATGCAGTATCCACTATTTGAAAAAACACCTACTCATGACTGCTTATTGACATGCAAAAACTCTGTAACTGATTGCACTTTCGAGCATGTGAACGTTGCTAGCGCATGCACGAAATAGGAGTTCAATATACCTGCTCCAAACGTGGAGAGCAAAATCATGTCAAGCAACGTGTGGAAGAATTTTGAGAAACTTAAACGAGGCAAAATGTTGGGTTTTTTTAAGTTGTAAATTAATTTCAGAGAAAATAATAGGCTACTATAATTGCGACGTCAATGACTAGACTACCACTAGGGGGCAACCATGGATAGGGACAAGGGGTAGCCTAATAATGAACGCAAACCCATAGTTTTGTTATTCCAGGACATAATTCCAGATATAATTACAAAACAAGCTGGAATTCTTAGAGCAAATTGCAAATATATTAGATACCTTCGCTTTTCTTACTAACTTGTCCCTCATTTCACAACGGTAGGTTAGCATATATTTGCTGATGTGTCTTGATAGAGATATTGTATTTATGCCATCATATTAAGTTATTGTATTTATGCCATAACATTTACTTAGGCTATATAATGTAGGCCTATTACTCACATTCTCAGTTCTTGCAGCAAAAACCTAGATTTTTTATTTAGGTTTTATTTTTTTATTGGCTTATTATGAAGGTGAAAAATTTCTATAGCCTAACACACGTTACTTTATTTCCAGATTTCTCCGTTTTGGGCATTCACCGCCGAAACCTTCGACATAAAAATGTGTCGGCATAATTTTTTTTGAGGGGGGGGGGGGGTATAGTACTTTTCCTTAAACACTGGCCGTTTGCCTTTAGACCTAAAGCCTTTTTGTTGTGAACAGTTATTGTCAGTGTTAATAGGCTACTTTTCACAGTTCAGGTGGGCCTCATAGCCTTATAGCCTTTGTTTAGATGTCCGAAGTTCCAAAGCAGCCATAATTTTGTACAGAAAATATGTTGCTTTTATTAATAAAACTTCTTTGATAAACAGTTTGTTGTTATTGATATTCAAGAATCTCAGCCAATAGTACGCTAGTGGACAGTGCCATGGTGCTGAAAGATGTAGTTTTATATGACATATGGATGCCGGTAGCCCGTAAACCAATAAGTAGGGTCGCACATTTGATAATAGCCTACTAGAATGTCCCTGGTTTTTTAGACGGGATTTCCCGGGAAACCCGGGAGTCAGGTGTTATAATGTTATAAAGTTTAAAAATAGCTAATTTTCAGGAAAATATTGAACACTACAATGCACCAACTAAAACGAATAGCTAAATGATATTAGGCTTATATCCCTCGACTAATAAATTGTTTTATGGATGATTTTATAGGGTATTTTATTCATGTTAACCCCCACAGACATACACCCACGCGGTGCAGGATACTGCAAGACATTTGACAGCTAACTGCATGATGATCACGTTGGACCGCGCCCCCCTCCCGACATTGCCTATTCGGTTTTATAGCGCTCAGATTACATCGCCGCATTCTTCTCCAATCCTGCCGTCCTGTCTTCTTGACTCATCTGTGACTAACTACATGCAATCAAATGCCTATCACTGCCCGTGTGACTTCGACTTTAACGAGCCTACGGAACGGACGATAATTCTCGTTAGCCATCACATCAAAAGTGTTTCCGCTTTTGGTATTTAGCGAGGGTATATAGCTAATTGCATTTGTTCTGCAACAACTTTTTGTGATAAACCCGGGAGATAGGTGGAATAATGAGGAGGTTTTTAAGATGTTTATTCTCATGAGCCACACATTGCCATGATGTTACTTAGCCAGTGCATGCCAAGTTCACCCCCCATGCTCTATGCATGAAAGGTAATTATATATGAGGGCCTAGGGCTCCACCTAGTGGACACAAATAGTTCTAATGTTTAAAAAAAATGTGGACACAAATAGTTCTAATGTTTTAAAAAAATGTTTTAAAATGTAAAATGTTTAAAATAATTATCGTTGTCATTTCAAATGTGCTGTTGGCATGTTTTGAGATTTTGGTATTTAGCTAATTGCATTTGTTCAGGATAACCTTTTTTAAAAACTTTAAAATGCTCAATTTCACGTTCCTATATTTTTCAATGTGCCATGGTGTGCTTGTGTTTACGGTTGATATAGCCTAATAAAACATGCACGTTATAAAGACACGTGTCCGTCCCATCTTTTTACTTATTTGTTGCACTTTTACGGTATAAGCTTAAAATGTCGCTGAGCAATTTGTAGCCTAATGTATGAAGAGAGTACATCCCACCAGTAGTGTCCTTCCACCAGCCCACTTCTAACTGACACCGTAGGCTACTATGGGGGGGTGATGCCTTTATTAAGATATGCATTCGGAAGGAAGACGACCTGCTTGCGGAATGAGGGTTTGCTAATTTGAGGGAACAAATTAATTATATCGAGCAAATTAATTAATTATATCGAGGGAACAAATTAATTATATTGAGCAAACAAATTAATTATATTGAATGCACAAATTAATTATATCAAGTGAACAAATTAACACCCCGTTTTTTTTTCTTCTTCTGTGCACTTCCAGGGCTCCGTAGTTTTCTATAGAGCTTGCATAATACTAGACCGTTAAAACAAAAACTGCCGTTACGCTGGCCTGCAATTAATTTTTCGAATTACCCAATAAGTACCCATATACCGCTGCTAAGGTTATAATGTACTCTATGCCGACAATTAAACCAGAATGAACTGTAATGAATGAGACGGGCTTGCAGGGCATGGGGGATATTACGAGTTGACGTTTCAGATAGTGTAATAGCGGTATAAAGTGTTGTATATTTCTCAAACGGATTGTACCAGACAATAAATGACCACTGAATTTTGAAAGGAACATCTCTATCTGTAAAACCAATGGTAGGATTGTATATTTATTTAATATTTAGTCACAGATATTCATTGTAGAATACCTGGTACAATGAGACAATAATTGCACATGTTTATTTTGCATTTGAGTGAGCAGGGCTTTTCACAGCGTTTTTGGCATACGATCAGGCTATTGTTGGGTTTATCTTGTTGCTATGACGGAATTCTAATTTTATATGATGAATAAATATATTTATGAACTCACACATAGATGCTATTGTCCACTATTTCACACATGGGTAGGTATAGACTGGGTGGTGGGGTGCTTGTTAAATGGACTTGCCACGGGAAAATAGTGACACTTAGAAACTCTTTATTCAGCAGAGTTGTCACGAATCGTGTAAGAATAAAGTTAAACACAGAGATTGTGATTTCCACTAATAGTTTGGCTGCAGGAGCAACGAATGTCTCAGTTGAGCAAAATGATACCGCTGGCGGCATTAACACTAGGCAGCTTTGCAAAGGGGTTAAGAGTTGCTAGAATTTAAACAGGCATATCTCATGTCTGAGTTGAGATACAATCATGAAAATGCATGCATATCCTGATATGAAGGGCATGGAAGTACATAAAGTACATGAAGTTATGAACTTTTGGAACTGAACATGTGGAACTGGCATATCTTCACAATTGCATTGTGTTAGAAGACGCATATGCTCTACTGAGTGCCATCTTCTAATATTCACTTCTGTTTTTCTTGCTACGTTCAATACAGCCAAAAGTACCACCCAAACTGCCATACTTTCATACATGGATAATATCCTGGTGGACACAGTTGAAATGATGCTCTAATGTAAGCATTGCTATTATCTGCTGAAAGCCGACCTGTGGAATCATTGTGTGAATGATGGTGGTTAAGTGACTATCATTAATCTCAGCTGACTCATCAAGTCAACTAAGTGCTACAAAATGTCAGATGAACGGTTCCAATATCTCTCTCATCCATTGGGTGATATAGCAGGACTGTGCCTTTCACATGTGGGCTGCGTTTCAAATTCCACACTTGTGTTCTATCTACTGCATATATTACGTTCAATATAACAAGCTATTATTTCTGCTGTAGCAGATGTCAGATGTTCAGATGTCAGTTGCAGTCTAACCTGCACCGCATGTCTTTCTTGTTAAGGTCAGACTCACTGCCATTAATGAGAAATTAATCATTTATCCAACAACACCAGGGTGGTATTTCACAAAGCAGGATTACTGAGTTAGCTGGATAACGGCACTGAGTAAAACCCGGAACAGCTCTTTGTACTTCAGTCCATGTTCTAGATTTGGGAGGGTTCCGGGTTTTACTCGGAATTATCCAGCTAACTCAGTAATCCTGCTTTGTGAAATACCCCCCAGAACATTGACATTTATTTTTAAAAAAACACAAAATAGACTGCCACATATATTAACTTGGGTTATTTTTGGTCTTAGCTAATGGTGTAACAGTTTGATTAAAGTTTTTTTTTAATAGACCCTCTTCACAAATGAAGGTTAACCTACTTTTTACGCCTTATGTTTTCTGCAATTTATTTTACGCCATGCACCGTACATCATGATGTTCCAATCACATTTAATGTGTCTCAAAAGACGTGTGGCCATTCAAAACCAACACAAGCAGAGCTTTCTGTGATTCAGAAACACTGTGGACAAAAGAGAGGCTGTGTTTTTCTTTACTGAACAACCATATTTAATCTGCCAGGTCTCACATTTGCCCAAATGCGTCATCTGGGAGTTGCTGTGTAATGGCAGTTGCTGTGTATTGCATCACGATCGGCAGTGTGCCAAGCACCACTTTAGAATGGTCTCTATGATGAGCATGATGCAGGCCAGCTACATAACTGATTTAAAAAAAAAAAAGTTAAAAAAAATTGTCCATTGCTTCAAAACATAAAAGAATTCAATCAACACTTTTAATGACCTGTAGAGTTTAAGGGTTTTATGAATTTCAAACCCCTCTTTCCCTCATCACTGAGCACCTTGGTAGTCTGGTGCTTTCTTTCCAAGAACACAAAGCAGCCACACATTTTCAGTTTGCCGTTAATTACCACTGACTGGACAGAAAACACCAACATTTGAAAGGCTTTAATTGCACCAGTTATAATTGGATGCATTGTTGGTAAATTCATGCTTGTCTTGGCTTAGTTTAATTTGACGGTGGAAGAAGAGGAAAGTAAGCAATTAGCGGCAGTGTCCAGAGACATTAGCTCCACCGCACCATTCGCAGAGGGAATTCCAGGGAACCCAAGTTGTTGTCTTGGAAAAGGTCATAAGATACTATTTGCTTAAAGCCTCTCCTTTGATGGTAGTTGTTGAAGGGTCTGTGAAATTTTTCAAAGCGCCCAATTTTACTCTTAGCTTGTAATTGGTTATTCTGAAACAAATAACAATTCTGTTTCCAATGACTGTTAAAAGGCAGTATGCTGTCTAAATAGAATATATTCTGTAGGTGAGGGAAATGGTGCCATATTATGTATGTGTGTGTGTGTGTGTGTGTGTGTGTGTGTGTGTGCGTGCGTGCGTGCGTGTGATCTTGTGTGTTGAGGGGAATTCTATTAAGTGTTTTCACCTGTATTATTGCATGCAAGGTGTTAAATAGAAGTAATTTTAAATGAAATCAACAAGGTCTAACTTATCTCTGATCGTTTACTTGTGAGGCCTTCTTACTTCGGCAGTACTACTGTGAATCTTTAAAGCAACAATTAACATTTGTTATTGATTTGTTAGTATCACCTTAAATGTAATGTATGCACATTATGCTAGAGGCTGTACATGGATGGTTCACGTTGGGTCACTGGCCACAGACCTGTGTGGGAAGGGAACCCAAATGACTGCTGGGATCATAGCCTTCAGGACTGTCCTAACGTGACACAGTTGGAAAGTACAGCATATAGTGCTGTACCAGGGTGAGAGAACACTTTGCAGCTTTTAAAAGTTGATGGCGTCGACATGTATGGAAAGAGACAGATGTATGTCAGGTGCCAAGATATTCAAGTACCTGTTATGTCACCCATTACCTCATGAAGAGAACTGAACCAGTGTGACATATCTTTCACACTGTAGGCTACATACTACTACATGGGAGCTTATGTAACATTGCAATGTTGAATGGGACTAATTAAATGATCTACATATGATTGGACAGAGATCCGATGCATCCTAGATGCATCCCTGCTGTCTGCATATGTGTCTGTGCATTTACACTTGGCTGACACCCAGTCACAATGCATCCTAGTCCACATGCAGGTAATTTTTTAATCTGCACTATAATATTGGATCTCACCAGATAAAAGAAGCAATTCAATGCATGGTGTGAGGCCTTCATTCTAAGAAGCTTTATACGTATACATTTCAATTCTATATTGCCTAACCTATATTTTTTATAGTCATAATGTGAGGTTTATTTATGTCCAGAACAAGAGATGGAGCCGTGGAGCAGATTTTGTTAGTACATCCCTTGTGCTTGTGGTCTTTGAGAAAGCAAGATGAATTTTGAGAGCATCAGCTGTCTGCCTGGCACTCACTTTGGAATGTCTGTACCACCTCTGAAGACTGGTCCATCCTTTGCCTCTTCATACAGCAAGAGATACGGAGGTGTCCATCCAAAGCCTCAGTCCACAGTCACTCCGATGAAGTGCTGTGGCTTCCATCATTGAGATTATAATTTGTAATTATGTGTCTTTGATGTCCAGCACAAAATTGTAACTGAAAGGTTGCAGGTTCGATTCCCAGGTAGGACACTGCCGGTGTACCCTTGAGCAAAGGTACTTAACCTGAATCGCTTCAGTATATATCCAGCTGTATAAATGGATAATATGTTAAAAAAAAAAAAAAAATAATAATAATAATGCTAATATATATAAATAATGCTAAATGTTGTGTAAGTCGCTCTGGATAAGAGCATCTGCTAAATGCCTGTAATGTAATGTAATGTAAAATATAGATATTCTCTTGCTTCCATCATTGAGAGTTTAGATTGAGGACAGCTGTGGTGCAGCAGCCCCCAGTCAGCTACCTTTAGAGTCTAGTGCGGTTATTGGACAAACGATACGACTCAATTCAAAATCTCCAATTCGTGGGGCTGTTTCACAGTAATACTAATAAGATGAGAGGTCCCGGAACACCTGAGAACCCTGATGGGTAATGATGTATTGGGGCCTGAGGGGCTGGCTGAAATGCGCAGCAACTGTTCTGTCAGTAATTACATCTCCCAGCACGCCCCTGTGGCTCTCATAATTACTGTTTGGGATATGAATTATTGAACAGTCGATCCCTGTGAAGTGCAAAGCAGAGGGATACTGCGTGCTATTGGAACACGTCTCTAGTGCACAGTCACCAAAGAGCACCAGGCTCCGTATGATCAGCGGACAGAAGCCTTGCTTTTTACCCATCTCTCCCCTTCACCCAACCTCTGGTTTTAGTTCACATTTTCCGTAGCAAGGTTATTACAGTAAACTAAAACTGAAACTAAAATCAAAAAAACATTTTAGGTAACTAAAATAAAAATAAAAACTGAAATTACTTTAAAAACTAAAACGAAACAAAAACTGTAATGTAGTGTTTCAAAACTAACTGAAATAAAATAAAAATGATCATGAATTCTTTTTAGTTTTAGTTTCTGATCCTCCTCCTGACTGTTGATAGCACAGAAAATTTTAAACATTCAAAACAAAAAAGTTGGGACAGTGTGTAAAATGCACATAAAAGCAGAAAGCAGTGATTTGTAAATTCTCTTTTACATATAGTATTTAATTGAAAACAGTACAAAGAAAAGATATTTAATGTTCCATACTATTCCCGTGTAATTTACAGCTTACTGTAGTCCCGCTGCCCAATTCCCATAGAGATCCATTCAAATGCAGAGAGGTTAGTATCGCTTGTGAGAGTACCGGAAAATAAGATATGAAGAGTCTTTTGATATCCTTTTACATCCAGTCATGATAGCATCACCTGTTTACCTGTGGAATGTCCCAACAGTTTGAACTTCCCAGTCTTTTTTTTGCCCTTGTCCCAACTTTTTTGGAGCGTGTTGCAGGCATCAAATTCGGAAATTAGCATATATTTACAAACATCAATAAAGTTGATAAGGTAAAACATTAAATATCTTTTCGTTGTACTGTTTTCAATTAAATATATGTAAAGGAGAATTTAAAAATCACTGCTTTCTGCTTATGTGCATTTTACATACTGTCCCAACTTTTTTGGAATTGGGGTTTGTATTTTTCTCTCCCCCAACCCAACTATTGACTACGGAAGCCCTGAAGCGCAAGGTGAAAATTTTTTTTTTTGAAAAGCTATCTCGTTAAAACGAGATAGTAAGTCGTTAAAACGAGATACTGTCTTGTTAAAACGAGATGGTAAGTCGTTTATACGAGTTATCTCGTTTATTTGAGATAGTAAGACGTTTATACGAGTTATTATCTCGTTTATTCCAGATATTATCGCGTTTATATGGCTCGTTTATACAAGTTATTAACTCGTTTGTAGGGCACGTTTTTACGAGATATAACTCAGCATGAACTCTGATTTCAGTGTGTATTTTGAGTGCAATTAAAGCTGTTTTTGAGTCCTTGCATGCTTCATTTTAACATGGGGCGACGGGGGGGCTATATATTTTTTAAATATTTGTAACACTTACAATATAGGCTAATGTTATTGAAAAACACATTTGTTAACTCTAGCTACGTTGTGTATCAGCCCCGGTTCTAGACTGCTGTGATTGGGGGGGCAGACAGAAATTTAGGGGGGGCACCTTTTTATTTAGGGCACTGCGTGTGCCATACAGTTCCCAGGCTTTTTCCCCTCGTTTGCATATATTTGTGTGTGTGTGTGTGTGTGTGTGTGTGTGTGTGTGTGTGTGTGTGTGTATCCTTGCAACCACACACACATGTGTCTAGATGGGAGCAAGGCCTATGATATTATATACTTAGACTTCCAAAAAGCATTTGACAAGGTACCACATGACAAACTCATTTTCAAAATGAGGTCAGAAGGAATTACAGGATGCATTTCAGAGTGGGTTCGGAACTGGTTACGGGATAGAACACAAAGGGTAGTAGTAGGAGGGATCTTATCTGAGCAGGGTAAAGTGGGAAGTGGAGTTTCACAGGGTTCGGTTCTGGGTCCACTGCTCTTCCTCATTTACATAAATGACCTAGATGCGGATATTGAAAGTACATTAGTTAAATTGATACAAAACTGGGAGGTTTAGCCAACTGTCTGGAAGCTACTAAGGTAATCCAAGAAGATTTAAACAAATTCCAGAAGTGGGCAGAAACCTGGCAAATGAAATTCAATATAACTATATGTAAAGTTCTACATGTGGGGAATAAAAACATAGGGCAGGATTGCTTTATGCGGGGTACAAAACTAGAATGTGCACATGCAGAAAAAGACTTGGGAGTAATAGTCGATCAAAGCCTATCAGGGTCTGGTCAATGTGCTGTAGCAGTAAGAAAAAGCTATCAGGATGCTGGGATACATAGCCAGGAGTATTGAGTATAAATCTAAGGAGATCATACTCACACTATACAATGCCCTTGTCAGACCACACTTAGAGTACTGTCTGCAGTTCTGGGGACCTTATTACAAGAAAGATATAGAGGCGCTGGAAAAGGTCCAAAGAAGGGCAACCAGATTGATCCCGGGTATAGTTTTATGAGGAAAGGCTTGAAATGCTAGGACTTTTCAAGCTTAGTAAAAGGAGACTTAGGGGGGATTTGATTGAGGCGTTTAAATTTATTAAAGGGATCAACAAAGTGAACTACAGGAAATTATTCAAGTTGAGCTCGGTTAGCAGAACCAGGGGGCATAAATGGAAACTGGCAAAGAATACATTTCTCACAGACACTAGGAAATATTTTTTCACACAGAGAGTGGTCAATACATGGAATAGCTTGCCTGAACATGGGTTGGAGGCAGAAACACTGGGGGTGTTCAAGGCCCGGCTTGATTCAGTGATAGACACTATTAGTACAGTTTAGAGGTAAGAATAGACGAGCATTGTTGGGCTGAATGGCCTGTTCTCGTCTTTCCTTGTTATGTTATGTTATGTGTGTAGGGGTGTTCAGAGAGGCCACTATTTGTATTTCTTGAGGCCTAATTATGCGTGTTTGTATTCAGATAAAAATGAAGTTAGCACAGTTTGCAGCTCTGCAACAAAAAAAGAAGGAAACTTGGCAGACAATACTGTTTTTTGGCACTGACATTCCTATTGTTGGAATATTAAATCATTTAACTCACTTTTCTATAATAGCCTAACATAATATTTGAAATATAACAACAGTCTTACATGTTATGCAAAAGTAGAAGGCTAACAGCAGAGCTAACTATTGTATACCACCCTGGGAAATGACAGCTGCTTTATGCAAATAAAATGGGGTAAGCTCCACAAAATTAATTATGTTGTACCAAAGTGAAATAAGGTTATCCCTTTAAATAAAAGCTGAGTGTGCTCTTTAGCTAAATCAAGAAAAAAAAAGTCTTTGTCCCAAACATGGAGCTTACAGTTGCGCACATCACCCATTCAGTGATTATGCTGAACTACCACTACACCGAATCTCAGGACTGTTTTCAAGAAATAAAGCAGCAAGCACTACAAACAAAGGTAATGTCAAAAAAAAAAAAAGATTTGTAGGCTATGGTTTCTCTTAAAATTGTTGGAGATTTCTAACAATATGGTTAAAAGAAAAAAGAAGGCCTAGCTATTCCCACTGCAAAACACAAAGTAATTGCCTCAAAGCATGAGTCTTCTGTTTGTTTTCATAAAAGCCCTAACAAACTCATCCAAATCAATACTCTTGGTTATTAATTTTTCATGTGCCAGAATCACCAAATTGCTTTTTCTCTCATGCAGCATTGTGCGGCGGAAGGGTGTTAGGACACGTGTCAGAGTGGAGAAAGAACTCTCACATGATGCTGAGGATACTCCAATCACCAGTGCAGTTGCATACACTGCATGTAGCTCTGGAAAGGCTTCCTTATAGCCCTGTATATGTCGGCACACTGTTGATAGGTCCGCGTCAGTGGAGAACTTCTTGAGCAACATGGATTTTGCCACATCAATTTCATTTTTCAGACTATTGGTTGTTGCATCAGTACCGGCAAGTAGCTGCAGCGGTTTCAATAGGGCCAACTCTAGAAATGACGTAGACTGGGGAACAAGACAGCTTACTGCCCTCATCAGGTCAATATTTATCCTTGAAAACCTGTCCTCAATCTCTGCAATAGCTCTGTCCAAGATGTTTAGGAGGGCTCTTCTCAAAGACTGGCTGGGAGTGTTGGAGGAATCGGACTCAGTGTGACCAACGGTGGAGAGAACAAAACTGTCTATGAGCTGTTTGCTCATTGTTCTCCTTCTTTTTATAGCAGTGGTCTAATATCTCGAAATTATCCCATGAATCATCTTCTCAGATATCTTTTAAAGCTTGCAGTGAGGCACTGATAACCTCCCCAGCACTGCAAAGATCCACAGCCTTAGCCTGCAGAATAGAATTTGCTGGCTTCAAGACACCAAAAATTTTGATGAGGAATTTACCAATTTCAAAAAAATTATGCTTCCTGAGTTGTACTAGGAGCCCTGATGCCTCTGTCCATAAAGCCATTGCTGCCACACTATCTTCAGAAATCGCTGACAAAATGTTCAAGATGGCATCCTCATTGTCTACCAGACATTTTGTTACATCATAATGACTGGTCCACCGTATCTCGAGTAACCTTTTAAGAGAGGGTGCATTATAGTTCTGGGCTACATAATGATGGCGAACGAAGGAATGTAGTGAGCCGGAGAGTTCAAAGAATGTTTTAGCACATGGCTCTTCCTGAATGGCATGCACCACTGCTAGGTGCAGCTGATGGTTGTAGCAATGTACATAAGGAATGAGCCTGCCAAGCTTCTGTTGCAACAATGCTTGAACCCCACCCCTGATCCCACTCATGACTGATGCGCCATCATAACATTGACTGATTATATTATCAGCACTGTGACCTTCACTGGACAGGTGTTTGAGCATTTCTGTTGTTATATATTCTGCATCCAACCCAATCAAGTCCAGTAAACCAATCAAATGCTCCTCAGAAACCGAATTACAGACAAACCGAATCACAAGTGAAAGATTCTCAACATTGCACCTGTCTCTGGTTCCATCACATTTGATGCAGAACCCTATTGTCGTGGATTTTTCCCTTTCAACCCACAGTGAGCAAGTCTGTCCAAACAGGACCACAACAAAACCATGTAATAGAATAAGAAAAATAATTTCAGTTTATTTGGAGATAAACTCAGAATGAGAGTGAGTATTACCAGAATCTCTCTAACTTGAAAACAGAATATAGAAGACATTTATACACAATCTCTTATTGCTTTACTGATTTGCCACAAGGGGCGGTTTCTAAACATACAGAGACAAGGGTATCCATTTCTTGGTGTTTAGTCTTTCGATAACCTCTAACCTTCAAACCAAGTAACGAAAACATCCATCTCACAGACTGCCTGTCTCTGCAGATTGTGAAGGAAGAGACACAGTGGGAGTGAGACACAGCAGGCCTGCTTAAAGCCTACTCAGTGCTTAAAGCCTAATCAGAGTTGAGAGCGAAGCATAAGGACAGTTATGTGGTCCGGACTCCAGTCTTGAAAATGTTGAGGAATGTATGGCAAACTCAGAATCCAGAATGAAGCTGATCTAATCTCCTACTTCAGACATTCGTGTAACAATAACGCCCTCTCCTGACGAGAATGAGAACATCTCTCCTATTACCGATACAACTGCACTGTAAAATATCAGTTTATGCATTTAATCTCTAATAAAATATAGCTTAATAAGCAGCACCTGTTGGCAGCTAATTATCTCTAAACCTGATAGATGCATCATTCGTTCAATACACAACGTAACTAGAGTTAACAAATGTGTTTTTCAGTAACATTAGCCTATATTTTAAGTGTTACAAATATTAAAAATATATATAGCCCCCCCGTCGCCCCATGTTAAAATGAAGCATGCAAGGACTCAAAAACAGCTTTAATTGCACTCAAAATACACACTGAAATCAGAGTTCATGCTGAGTTATATCTCGTAAAAACGTGCCCTACAAACGAGTTAATAACTTGTATAAACGAGCCATATAAACGCGATAATATCTGGAATAAACGAGATAATAACTCATATAAACGTCTTACTATCTCGAATAAACGAGACAGTATCTCGTCATAACGAGATAGCTTTTAAAAAAAAAATGTTTTCACCTTGCGCTTCAGGGCTTCCGTAATTGACTGTTATTAACTGAAATAAAAATAAAAAGTAAAACAAAAATCGGTTGAAAAACTAAAACTATAAACACACTCTGAAAACTAACTAAAACTAAACTAAATTAGAAAGTGAACTTAAAAACGAATAAAAATAAAAACTCAATTAAAAACGTAAAACTATAATAACCTTGTTTCGTAGTAAAAAACTATTACAATCCATTGTGGAGGAGTACCTTTCTCACCACAAGGATTAAACCTCAGTTTATGACATACCATTCACCTGGATATACACTGCCTGGCCAAAAAAAAAGTCGCAGTTGCACCAGTCATGCATAGTGCCCACTGTACAAGCCTCTGGAGGCAGTGTTATGATCTGGGGTTGCTTCAATTGGTCAGGTCTAGGCTCAGCAACGTTATGCAGCAATAAAATGAAGTCAGCTGAGTACCTGAATGTACTGAATGACCAGGTTATCCCATCAATGGGCATATTCCAGGACGACAATGCCAAGATTCATCGGGCTCAAATTGTGAAAGAGTGGTTCAGGGAGCATGAGGAATCATTTTCACACATGAATTGGCCACCAGAGTCCTTAACCCCATTGAAAGTCTTTGGGATGTGCTGGAGAAGACTTCACGGAGTGGTTCGACTCTCCTGTCGTCAATACAAGATCTCGGCCAAAAATTAATGCAAGTCTGGACGGAAATAAATGTTGTGACGTTGCATAAGGTTGTTGAAACAATGCCACGACGAATGCGCGCCATAATCAAAGCTAAAGGCGGTCCAACAAAATATTACAGTGTGTGACTTTTTTTTTGGCCGGGCAGTGTATCTTCTAGATGAGAAATGTGGAAGCATAGACGCAGATATAAACAAATCTGTACCAGATTTGCTAAAGCAGAATTTGAAGGAATCACAAAAAAACATGTATACATTGACTACACGTATACAAATACGTGGACAAATACTTAATTTGTTATGTGAGCTATGAAAGATTGATAGCATGCTGCTTGATTATTAAAATACATATGCTCAGAGTGCATGCAGTCTGATAGGGACAAAATACATTGCCTTCAAGACTAGTCAATCAATAAACAAGAATGCACAAAATGAGGGTTTCATAACATACAAGACCAGGGGCCACATGCATAAACAGCGCTGAGCAGAAAAATGCCCTCAGAAAGCTGCGTAAGCGAGTTTCCATGCAGAAATTCAGATGTATAAAATAAGAGAGCCTGCGTACCTCTGCACACGCTGGACACCATAAGTATGCAGTGTTTCGAGTCAATGGGATATGGCGACACCATGATAAAAAGGCAGAGGGAGAAAATGTAAAACTTTACGTAAGCAGGTTTCCGACTTTCTCCCTGAGCATTCTTTTACACATTCTGTTACTCAGAATTTTATATATGTGGCCCCAGGGGTGGGCAGCATAGTGCCAAAATCAACAAATCCTCAGTGGACACCATTAAATGTGCATAGTTATAACTGTGACATGGTGGAATTACTGTTCGATACATTTTCATTGATATTGCATAATCATTCTAAAAAAAGGTTTTTTATTTTGAACTAAGGCATTTTGATTCAACGTCTGGTTTAATATAGCCAGTTACGGGGTGCCCTGTGTGACTAGTGGTTACAGTCACACTGGACTGTATGGAAAACCCAACCTGTGCTGGTGAACAATTCAAACCACAGATTACACTCACTCTGAAGTACATACACAAATAACTATGGTCCATGACTATGGTCCAACTTTAAAACAAGTCAATCTGAATATTCAAAACTTTGTGAGATAATTCTTCTCATTTGAGAACTCAGCTACTTAGAAAACATGTACAACTACCATATTTGGAGCAGTGGTGCAACCAAATATTCAAGTGTTGGACTATTCAAGCATTAAATCAATCATTTAGAGCAGTATTCCATCCTTGTAGAAGAAAAAAAGCAAGGGTTTGTCTCTCCATAGTCCGTTTTCCCCCGTGCTGCAGGTTGGGCGTGGTTTCCTATTTGTGTCACTCTGTTTCACTGCACTTATCTCAGCCTATCCCATTTCCCCGTTTCGCATGCATTCCACACTCTCCGCTCTGTTAATCACTCTCGCATACATTCGTACGCGGCACCTAATTGATACCAATTAAATGTTTGCATTTAGTCACCCGGTGTTCTCTGTCCTGTGCCAGTTCATTAATGCTCATTGTCTGAAACCTCTGGTCCTGTCTTGAGTCCTAGTCTAGTTTGTAACTCTGAAGTCTTGTTCTGTGCCGGCGTTAACTCGCCTTGCTATTCTGCCTAGTCGAAGTCTGCTCCTGTCTGGAACAGCAGTTCCGCTGTTCATTGTTCCCGTCTCGCTATACTAACTCTGTCTGCTTAAGTCGGCCAGCCTGCAGTCGTCTGTTGTCCCTGCCTGTGTTGTGGTTTCCCTGCCTTCCACCTGACATGTGTGCATGCAGCCTGGGCTCCTGTTCCTCCACTCTGAATCTCTGCAATTTGATTGTTTTGTTCTGTCGGCCCCAAACATTCAAAGTGGACATTTTGAGAACCCAGTAGATGAAAGAAGAGCTACACACACAGTTCTTTGAAAACAAATCAGAGTAATTTTCCTTCATGATGTGGTAGAGCAGGTTAAAATTTGATTGGTTATGACTCTTTCTTCATAATCCCCCAGGGTGTTCTTTCATGTTATTTTTATAACCCTGCATGAGCATACAATACTTTTGAAGTCTTAAGATGTTACTTAGATTATGAGGAAATGGGAAAAATGGGCAAGGATTGTAATTTTAAAAAAGTTTGTTAGTGCAGATAGGTCTGTCGGTTATAGACACCGCCTGGCTGTGTGTTATCAAAGACCTATAGCTTCAGTGGAGATGGGGAATTTAGTCATTGTATGGAAACACGCTAGAGGTAAATCTCTGGGCAAATCCAGAGGGATTTTTCATTCTTTGTCACCAATATAATTGCAGTATCTTGTATCTAGTTATTCATCCATACATGTTTTTCTTCTTCGAAAGTTTCAGGTGAAATTCTATACTTTTTTGTATATGTGAAGTACATTTATTGAAAATTGGCTCAGGAGAGAATGTGAGGGGAACAGTTTTGTTTTTCATTATAGAGTCATTATGTTGACATTGACATTATGTGTTTGCACAAGGCTATAACGGTATGTTGAGAACTATTGCTCTTGTTGTTTATTGTACCAGCAGGCATATTGGACTGTGGACAGAAAAACAACTAGAAATATGTCAATGAGTGAATATATTATTTTATACAAATATTTATTAGTAACTTTTGAAAGGACATTTTACATACTAGGTCTATAAATAAATTGCCACAGTACATTACATGTGTGTTTCTATAACAGAATTGTACTTTTAAAACTTGAACAAAATTAATTTAAAATGAAAAATACCATACAATAAACAAAACCATGCACTGTATTAAAATAAAGTCAACACGGCTAAGAGAACTGTTGATTTGGCCATTATTCAAAGTGTGACACAGACACACAAAAAATGGGAGCTGGGACTATTGGGGGAACATTTAAAATACTTCAAAATGAACTTCAGACCAAACTGTAACAATGTTTTTTTTTTTTCTTTACTGAATGGGGAAAAAAGGAAGGATGACCAGTCAACATGCAACTGAATGAACACCCCCATGCAAAGAAAACTCCCATAGGCACAGCATCAACAGTTGTACATATTTAAGATGACCGTTACCCTCTATGTCACAACTTTTTCTTAGAGTTTCTCCCCGAGCTTTTCCATCTCAGTCTTGTATGGTTTACCCAGTTACGGGGAAGGGGGGGCTTTTAAAGAGTTACAGGAGCCTCCCTGGCTCCCTCCTGTCGTTCCTTGACCCACCCACTGCAGAGGAAAAAATAAACAGTGTTACTGGCTGTGTCTAATGTTGAATGAGTTGCATGCTAATGATAATGAAGAGAAATCAATTTTACAATAGAAGCCATGACTGCTGCTCATCAGCAATAATGGATTTCATTTGCTTCCATTTCTGAAATTGCATCCCTGGTTTTGAATTCCCCAGATATATATGTTTTGGATCCAAAAAATTTTTTCTTTAGAAAAAACAAAACACTATGCAAACGTTACTTAAAAAAAGCTACCAAAGAAAACAAATATTAATAAGTCTGGCTATAACTGTGTTTTTTGTTTGTTATTTTTCTAAAAACATCCGTTCGAATTGTTAAGCAAGTGGAAAAGGGATTTTTATGGGATGTTTAACTGACCTTTTTCCTTTTTACAAAGCTCTATTTTTGAGAAAATTCAAGTCCGCTTTGCAAAAAATCAATGCAGATATAAGAAGGATGCATAGAGGGAGGTTTTGAGAAACCTTGGCGATGTCGACATTTTTAAAGTAGTTTTTGGAAAGATAAATATCTCTGATAGAGTGTGTATAACCTTGACTGAAATCACCCAGGAAGGGGCTGAACAATAGACAAGGCTTGTGGTCTTGAGGGTCACTGAGGCTTGAACTGAGATCTCAAAGCAATGTAGCATAAACGGCCTTTGGCAAATTAAATCTGTGCCTTCCCTAGCACATCCTCTCACGTCAGTCCTTTGACTTCTGTGAGACTTGGACTACACAACAAAACACCAGTGTTAACCCCTTTGCGCAGATGCCAACTTGGTCAATTTTAACGTATTTAGGGGGTGTTCTAATTAAGGCTTTATAACTCCAGGTGTGAGCATCAGATTAACTTGGTAAATGGCTTAAATTAAACAAGACAGTTATACCATTTACAATACTATCTTAGATTAGTTTATTTTCATAATGTTGGTAAAAAAAGTGCCACAAATGCAAATAAACTTTGTAAAAATGCAAAAAAAAGAGAAGTTTTTCTTTAGTTTGGAATGAAATACTGAGAGCTACATATGTGAAACAGGTAAAACTATATATTTCCTGGATCATAAATTGTCCACAGGTATGCACAATCTATATGTGATATGCAGAATTCCTAAAGATCTATGATGCTAAATATAGCCAGTGTACCCTGTTGTCCCTTAGTAACTCCAAATGTATCCAAAATGGCTAAATTGTGCACTGCTGTAAATCATAACATAAAGATATATTTAACTACAAATCAACTGTTTTGGCACAAATGACAAGTATTGCCCATGGACATACTAATACAGCATAGTGTATATTATGCACAATAAGATTACAATAAAATGATGTTCCACCATCAGGAAAATGCTGCCAAATGGTCTAGCTTAAGGGCAAATCAAACATAAAGCATGGCTGAGCCACCTATGAATGCTTATACTACAGTATGTGAAGTGCACTCAAAATGTGAAAATAACATACAGTGCCCTCCATAATTATTGGCACCCCTGGTAAAGATGAGTAAAAAGGGTTATAAAAAATTCACCTTTTGGTGAATTAGCTTAATCTCACACTGAACAAATGAGAAAAATCCCTCATCAAGAAATAATTATTTTTAACAAAAGAACATGTGCCACAATTATTGGCACCCCTAGAATTTCTTATGAACAAAATGTAACTGAATCATTTTTTCCATTTATATTTTACTTTTTAAAGTTGATCAGAGTGTTGATCAAGCAGTTGTTCAAGCAGTAATCCATTACTTTCTGTTTCACAGGGGTATTAATATGAGGAATATTCCTTATTCATACATCAACATGGGAAAGATAAGAGAACACACACATAAAATGAGGGAAAAGTGTGTTGAGCTTCATAAGTCAGAGAATGGCTATAAAAAATAGCTACTCACCTGAACATGCCCATATCTACAGGGCAATTAAAAAGTTCAAAGCAACTGGAACTGTTACAAACTTGCCTGGAAGAGGCCCCCACGCACAGTGAGGAGGATGGCAAGAGAGGCAAAAAAAATCCCCAAGGATAACTGTTGGAGAATTACAGAGGAAAGTAGCATCTTGGGGTCATTAAGTCTCCAAAACTACCATTAGACGTCACCTCCTTGCCAACAAATTATTTGGAAGGCATGCCAGAAAAAAGCCTTTCCTGTCATTTCACCACAAACGTAAGCACCTGGAGTTTGCTAAATATAGGTCAGCACAAAGTAAAGGATTCAACAATAGTTTGACTTGAAAAATGATGGTATAAACACTCAAATTAACTCAGATAGACTGTCGTCGTATTTTATTGGCTTTGGGTGCACTGTGGAGTGTTTAAGTGCGTTTGGTAGTGGATGCAATTCCAAAATTCCGAACTAACCCTTTAAGCTAATTCACAAAACGGTGAATTTTTTATAACCCTTTTTACTCACCTTTACCAGGGGTGCCAATAATTGTGGAGGGCACTGTATATACATATGGTACAACACTGTGGCGGAGTGAAAAAACTAAAATACATATTTGAAATATCACAAACCGTAATACTTACATATCGAGGAGAAAAATGTCCCTCATGCATATCCCTCAGGCATATTCTCTGACAGAATCAATACTATGGTAACTATGGTATTGTCTTGTGACCCACTCAAAATCCATGTAAGCATGTGAGGATTTTATCTTGCCATGCTGATGAGTTAGTAAATTAGTAAAAACATGCGAAAATAACAGGAAAGAACTATTACGCCTCGGTGAGTGAATGTACATTCTAAGTTGTTTGCGTAAAACTAAACTAATAAAACTAGAAATTGTGTTACACCCGGCTGTAATTTATAGTTCAAGTATTATGCATCGATGTTTCAGATAGTGTAATAGCTTTATAAAGTGTTGTATATTTCTCAAACGGATTGTCCCAGACAATAAATGACCACTGAATTTTGAAATTTATCTTTTTGTGTTAAAACCAATGGTAGGGTTGGATATTTATGTCATATTTAGTAGCAGATATTGATAGTAGAATGACGTGGTATAATTACACAAGAATTTCACATGTTTATTTTGCATTTGAGTGAGCAGGGCTGCTTTCACTGCTTTTTTGGCATATGATCGGGCTATTGTTGGGTTTATCTTGTTGCTATGACGTATGTAATATTTTTATGAACTCACACATAGCCGCTACTGTCCACTGTGTCATGCATGGGTAGGTATAGTCGCAGGCGAGACTGGGTGGGGGTTGCTTGTTAAATGGACTTGCCACGGGACAATAGTGACACTTAGAAACTCCGTATTCGGCAGAGTTGTCACAAACCGTGTAGTAATAAAGCTAAAACACGAGTTTATGGTTTCCACTCATAGTTTGCTTGCAGGAGAAATTAATATCTGAGTTGAGCAAAATCTTGGCGCCAGCACCATGGCCACTAGGGGATCTGTGAGAAGGGGTTAATTTCACATTGAGACCATTCAAGTGCACTTCTTCTGGCTCAGTTCAACTCAAGAGATTTTTATATGTCACCATTCATGATCCAGAACATCATTTGCAGGAACATTGTAGTCTTACTTTTTTCCTGTGTATTCTTATAACCCATTCATAGGCCTATTTCGATTTACAAATAAATGCGAGTGTTATTATTGCTGAACTGGCCATGCAGTGATTGTGAGGAGAAAACATTCACACTTGAATGCAATTGAGTCAAACCTAAGGACAAATGCTGACTGAATCCAGGCCATAGTCATGTGACATCATGTAATGCTTTTGCTGGCATTAAATGTATTATTTCAGCTGGGTCTTGAAGGGTTAAACAAACGTGATGCCCACATGCATTGTGCCTGCCAAGCCCTACCTCGACCAGTGGGTGCCAGTGGGCGATGGGCTTGCGGGGGTATGTTAGCATCTCGTTCCAGTGGTCACGGCCCAGACTCTCCGCCTCGTTTCCCACCCGGCACACGCCGATGATCTCATTGTGACCTACGCTGTGAAAAGGGGCCAATAATATATTCTGCCTTAAATTCTCCTGCAGATATCAGTGTTTCATGCAAATTCCAGGAGCTCTTTCATTTGTTATTGAATGAAAAGGTAATTAGAATGTTCAACAGTATCTATCACCTCATGAATATTTACAGCTAAAATATTTACATCAGGGAAAATTAATTTGTAAGTATGGCCTACTTATCAAAGCTAGTTTTGTTTTTGTTTTCCAACACATTTTGTTATGCCATCTTCTTCAAGCAGAATGGGTATCTTAGTGGAGAAGAAATGCTGGAAACCAAAGGGTTGGCACAACATGCATCTTAGTCTTTAAATATGACATAATATGTAGTCTGAATGTGCTCAAATACAGAAATAAAATAGCTTTTCTAAATGTATGACAAAATACCTGGATGTACACTAACAAGTGCAAGGTTAAGTAGAATACATTTGTCATTAATTGCACAGTGCAGTTAAGAAGACCCCTGTATAGCATCCACAGTTTTACAAATTGTTATTTATGCATGTAAACTCCTGCCACAATTTATTTTGCGAGAAAGACATTGAATTTCTATTGAATCTTCATGACTGTATATGTGAAGTAGGAATGATAATGAGAATGTTAATACATATTCAGCAAAAGACCTGAACTCTTCAAAGAGGGATTAATCTCACCGGTCGTAGTCCATTACAGCTATTAAAAGGCTAATTTGGTCAATGTTTTCTGGAGGAACATCAAAGACTATGGCTTCATTGTAGATAGGATTGAGAGTGTTTCTTTTGGTTGATGTTTTTCTCTTCTTTAGTCTCCGTCCTTCACACATTAAAGAAACCTTTACATAAGGATCTGCAAACAAACAAAGAAACATCACAAGCCTGGAGACAGGATGATGGACCATAGAGCCACTGCTATAGGAACACTTTGTACGATATCTTACGGAGTGAAATGCATAACATTGGTGTTAGAATCAAAAATATTAAGGTGCATTTGTTTATTTATGCTTTTTCTCCCCATTGTGCAGTTCCCAGTCATATCCATGTAATCACCATTGTTGATTTGGGAGAACGGAGACAAGCATGTGCTTCACAGACACAAAGATCCTTCATGTGCAGCTGAACAAACTTGAAGGGGCTATCAACTATTTTACAAAAACACATTATAGAGTAGAACCTCAGAGATACAAACCCGGCTTTAGACAGACCCAATGCACAGTTATAGATGGAGTGTATTTATATCAGTGTTCTATCAATGACAGTTTAATGCCCACTATTTTTGAATGTACAACACAGCTCATTACTTGTGTTGTTTATTTTACAGCCTTTTTGATCATCTTTATCAAGGGTGCCAATAAGAAAGTGAATTTATATATTGTATAATAAAGAGGACCTTTAAAAAGTGTAATTGTTTGTACTTCTTCTGGGTTCATACCCCTTTTGTTGACTGGTCAGTCCCGGGTTATACTGTATATCTTGTTGCTGTCATTTGTCTGTGGGTTTCCTTAAAGAAACTCCTTTGCCCACACATACTTGGTCTATGAAAACTGAAGTTTTGTTTCTGTAAGTCTAAAACTGAATTCTACCAAGACTTTGTGTTATTAAGTTTTTTTGTGTTATTATCTCTTGTCTCCCACAGGCCAGTAATGGACTAAAAACTGTCTGACTGGTTCCTCTCTGTCAAATATTGTGGGTTATAATTTTTGTCTTCTACAGCAAGAAGTCCTGCAGCCATGGAAGCAATTTAGAGATTATATGAACACCAACCTGATGCTCCAGTGATGTCCATGGCTTTTAGATTTCGTGCCTTTATCATTGTGATGGTCAGTCTTCCAGCAGTTGGTAGATAGCAGAGTGAGAACATGAGATCTCCTAGGTCCACATTATCCTAAAATAATAAGAATAATAAATAGGGATGTGTGATAGTCAAATTAAGTGCTGATATCAATAACCAATATTTATATGTCCATATTAGCTAATGTCAATGTTGATACCTCCATGTTTTACATTATAGCAAACTATAGCAAATTATGCAAACGACAACCAAGTTTCCACATTCATGGGAGAAGTACACGATTACAGACATCGCCTTATGAAGAAAAAACTAACAAATTTTATTTGTATAAGGAAATATTGCAACTTGCTTATTATTAAGCGTAAAGCATCAGTGTAGAGCTGACTCTCTATATAGCTTTGCTTGTCAGTTACCCCTAACGAAAATTAACTATAGTAAAACTATAGTATGTTGACAGCATACAAATACTATAGTATTGCTGTAGTTTTTTCATACACACTATAGTCATACTATTGTCCTATAGGGATAAATACTAAATAATTATTATAGGGGTGAAAATACTATAGTGATACTATAGAGCACTCAGTCGTGGGCGGAGTCTGGTTTCGGAAGTAAATTCCCTATGGAAGATAGAATGGGTTTCGGAGACTATCGACTATTTCTTGAAATCTCATTTATAGAATGAGCCGAAACGTTCCTAGATTAGCCTGTGTGGTACAAGGATATAGACCAGAGGTGGGCAACGAGGGCCGTATCCGTTTCTGGTTTTCATGCCAACTTCTGGCCTTAATGACCTAATTAGCCCTAATATTTACACCATCTGACATTTTAGCTACAGTTATTAATAAGCGCATGAATGACAGCCGAAGACTTTTTGTGTCCCTATATGAAACATTTTTAATGTGATCTAATCTACCAGTGTTGGTGTAAACAGCCAATTAGCTAATTTAGCTGGGGTAATTGGTGGGAACAAAAACCTGCATACACACCGGCCCTCCAGGACTGAAATTGCCCACCCCTGATATAGACCATATATCGCATGTTCCAATTTTTATTTTTTAAAGTAATGCATTAATGATTGTAGTTCGACTTGTAGTCCACTGTAACGGACTGCATATCCAGTACTGCAACGCACGGGTGGTTCTCAACCAAGAAGATATCATCATCTCGTCTGTCTGCTCTGTGGCAGATGGGAGTAGGCTACTGCCGCTGAAGACAGCTAACGTTAGCTTGCTAAGTAGAGAAGCCCGCCCGACAAGGTCAGAAACTATGCTACGGTTAACCACATAAAGTAATGCTATATGCTATAACTATAGCATATAGCAATGCTATAGTTAATTTTTGTTAGGGACAATAATAAATATCTTTTTTAATAAGTAAAAGAGACTCCAATGAGTACTTGGCTAATAGGCAGCCCATCAAATGGGCCAACTCTGGTGTATGTTTGTTGTGTCATCATATCAGTCCATCTCTGTTGTGTTGTCATATTAGCCCATATATGTTGTGTCGTCATATCAGCCCATTTGTTTTAACCCCTTCACGCAGACAGATGCCAAAGCCTTGTTTTGTGTCCATTTCATAAATCACATATATCATATTGTTTAAAAAAAAAAAGAAAATGTAATTAAGCCGTGATTTTTTGCACATCGTTTTTAATCTTTCCTTATTGCATTCCCGTTAGTTCCATTTTTCTATATCGTTATTTAGCTCTATATTAGGTATTTTAATATAGTTTGTTAGGAGCCTGGTTGACTTAGTTAGTATTCGTATAGTTTGTTCAGATTTAGGTCATTAATATAAAACTAGTTTTTATAATTGTACATAGCTTTTAAAATTTTTTGGCTTTTCTAATTGTAGTATTCTTTCAATTGCAGCAATTAGCTTATGTCTAGCTGTTTTCTAATTTTATTTTAGATAGCTAATGTTAGCTAGCATAATTTTAAATAGTTGCTTCCGTGGCTGTGAAAGCACCAACAAATTGCTCTCCTTTCCCTCAAACCCCGTGATGTCCTGCCACTGGACAGCAAAACCATGCACTTGCATTTGTGCAGTCGACTCGGCACTCACTGGAGTGTTTTGAGAACTTCTTTGTGGCCGAGAAGGGTTTTTCAATTCGCCTGCGTCTCCGAGATGACGCTCTTTCAAAAGTGGAATTGCACGATACTCAAGCTTATGGTTTTCCTCAGACGGGCTACTATTAAGGAAATAAAGTGATGCTGCTACTTTTAATGAAAATCACTATCAAACAAGTTGTAGTAATTAACCTTGCAGTTTTTTGTCTTTGATCTAATTTAACATGATTCGCTACGGTCGTTCTTTCATTTAGCGGCGTCAGGGCACTCTATCGGATTTTCCATCTTCCATTCCGGTGTTTTTATATCGCTCAGCAGTTATTCCTCGCACCTGTTTTGAGCTTCCTGTCGGCTATATAAGCTCAGGTTTTCCGCTTTCCGGTGCTTCGATTGTCGATTGTCTTTGCTATTTGACATCAAAGTCAGTAAGGTATAGGACTTCGGTCACTACGTTTTTGGTTGTTGCAAATAAGAAACGTAGAAAGTCCGGTTAGAGTTAGGATAAATATTTATTTAGTCTTTTTCTTTCCTTTTCTCTCTTTATCCTTTATACTCCTCTACCTGTTACCTTTTGGTTCAGCTTGTTCTCACCTAGAGCTGAAGGTAACAGGTTCTAGTTTCATTTTTGTTCTCTCACCTGTTTATATGGGGTTTTTCTTTTGTTTTCTCTAACCTCCTGTTATTGCTCCTCGTTTGAGAGCGTGAAGTTCTTTGTTGTTTATTACTCGCTATTCTCGAGTTCGCCCTCATTTGTGGTTGTTTTGATTTGGCGATTTTATTCCCACTGTTTTTATTTATCCCTTCCCTGGTGCGGATCTGTCCACTTTTGTGGTGTTTACTGCGGTATACACTTTTTATACCTTGGCTGTCGCACCTGGTTCTCTGAACCTTACACTCACCCCTTACAGTTATATGATTAAAGATTTTATTAATGCACAACACGGAAGCAGAGAAACACCCGACGCGAAGCTAGCTAAACATTAGTTAGCCATCTACTCCATTTGCTTCAAAACTGCAGCTATACTGTTGTATAGTAGTGAAGCTGAGCGCCTAACTATGCGATCAGATGGAGCCAAAATTAGCCTAACAATGCGGCACAACATTAAAGCAGGTCAGAAATGTATTTTGGTACTAGGCCATTGAGTGATTTGTAGACATGCAGCAGTATTTTAAAGTCAATTCTCTGAGAGATTGGAAGCCAGTGCAAAGGCCTGAGAATTGGTGTAATGTTTTCATATTTCTTAGTTTTTGTTAGAACTATAGCAGCGGCATTTTGAATAAGCTGAAGCTGTCGAAGAGCTTGTTGAGATAGACCTGTCAGAAGACCATTACAATAGTCTAGCCTACTAGAGACAAAAGCGTGGATAAGCTTTTCTAGGTCTTGTTTGGACATGAATCCTCTGATTCTTGCTATATTTTTCAGATGATAATAGGCTGATTTTGTTATTGAGTTGATATGGCTATTCAAGTTTAGATCTAACATATGGTGATAGATTATTTGGAAATTCTTAAGTCCAACCATTATCACTATAGACATTTAGAATTTAAATTGATTATTTCAATAAAATGTCAGATGGGCATTCAAACTTGCCATCCAGTATTTACTTTAAAGTAAAACATTAACCTTAAGCTATTCTGAGGCATGTTGGGGCCCTAAACCGCTTCCTGTTCTGGGTCTCTTCAGAGGCAATAGAAGAGACCCTCGCAGAGAAGCGACACCCTAGATCGCACAGATGTCTTGAGGACATTTCCTTTGATGTTTGTGGGGGTGAGTGAGTGAGAGAGTAGGGTCGGCCGCTGGCATACACACTCTATGCAGTTGTTTGGGGCCACGACTGCTAGGGGGGGGCCACACGATCCGATCCGACCCACCCTAGTTATTCTGAAAGTTCTTACCTATTCTGGCACTTGTCCTCTCCACAACTCTCAGCCGGCTTGGGCAGGCTATGAACGGTTCACCCGTAATCCATACTTTAAGCAAGCTATAACCGATTATTTCTATACAAACGAAGACATGGACGCCACAGACTTTTTCGCTCTGACAATGCAACATATCCACTGAGCACTGACACCGCTGGCCGGGGGGTGTATTAAAGAAGTCACTAGTTTGTATTGAAATTGTCGGTTATAGCTCACTAAAAGTATGGATTACGGGCAAACCGTTCATAGCCTGCCCTAGCCGGCTGCGGAGGACAGGTGTCAGAATAAGTAAGAACTTTCAGAATAACTAGATTCCGTTCCGCCGCAAAACTGCTCTTAAGTTACAGCGAACATAGCAACACCCAACAGCTAACCTGCCAAGCTGGATAGAAAGTAATGAATGAATTATTTATTTTAGCTGAAACGTTTTTGATGAGAACAATTTTCTCACAATTTGCTTGTAGTTGACTAGCTACAGCTAGCAGCTGATTGCAAGGTTAGTTTTGCTTGTTAGCTAGCTAGCTACCAGACCTTTTTCTTGCAACATTAAAGTCGTGGTGTTTTGATTTTGAACGAAGGAGAAGCTATACAGTATGCTCGCATGCAGTAGGCTACACAGGACGCAGCTAGATAGGGCTCTGATTCGGACAGCCTCTCTCTCCCTCTCTGTGAATTCGGTCTCACTGCCTTCAGCATGACTTACCCGCCCACTGTAGTTTTTCAAAAATGAGGAAGGGTAGAGGTACAGTTGAAGTCAGAAGTTTACATACACTTAGGCTGAAGTCATTAAAACTCATTTTTAACCACTCCACAGATTTCATGTTAGCAAACTATAGTGTTGGCAAGTCAGTTAGGACATCTACTTTGTGCATGACACAAGTAATTTTTCCAACAATTGTTTACAGACAGATTATTTCACTTTTAATTCACTATATCACAATTCCAGTGGGTCAGAAGTTGACTGTACCTTTAAATTTTTAATATTTGGTCGCAATATCCTTTGCATGCCATGACCTCCTGATGTCTGTGACCCAACAACATCAAAATACTCTTGATATCTTATTTTCTGGTACTCTTACAAGCGATACTATAACGTCTCTGCATTTGAATGGATCTTTATGGGAATTGGGGGGTGGGACTAGATTTAGCTGTAAATTATGCTGGAACAGTATGGAATACATGATTGGTAAAATGGCTGTAAGTCATCAAGGGTCTGAGGTATCAAACAAGCCTCAAACCATCACTGCTGCCAGATATGCAGTAGATATGGATGGATCACTTGAAGGGTTTCTTCTCCTGACTTATTTTTCCAGGAATTTTTTTCAGGAAAAACAACCCTTAAAGTGATCCATCCATATCTACTGTATTTTTGGCAGCAGAGTGATGATTTAAGGCTTGTTTGATACGTCAGTCCCTTGATGACTTACAGCCATTTAGCCAACCATGTGTTTCCATACTGTTCCAGTGTAATTTACAGTTAAATCTAGTCCCACCCCCCAATTCCCATAGAGATCCATTCAAATACGGAGAAGTTATAGTATCGCTTGTAAGACTACCAAAAAATAAGGTATCTAGAGTCTTTTGATGTTGTTGGGTCACAGACATCAGGAATTCATGGCATTGTAATGGTGGCGTGAAGTAGGAGGGGCCAAACGCAGCAAGGGTGATTCATTAAACACTAGGCCACTAGGACGGGAAACCCCGTAATTAAGGGAAGGAGACAAGACAGGGAACACACGTACCAAAGCTACTAACCGGCTCACTGTCACACACCAATGAGTAGAAGCGCAAACACCAGGTTTCTCAGTAAGAAAACCAAACAAGGCTAATGGAACAAAGAACTGCTACCCTATACTTCTACGAGCTAAGTAACTCAGTAAAAGTGTGAACGCCCGATCTCCCAGAAGAGAGAAAACATTTTACAGGCGAATAGAGCAGAGATCTACCTCTAGTGCGGTCCCATACCTCTAGGAGCTAAAGAGCCAGCAATAATAAATGCTCTGCCTCGGTAACGAGATGCATAAGAACAGGCGAGTAGCATAATGGCACAAATAAACCACACAGCCAACAAACCCTGCAAAATAATACGAGATAGTATACGAGGCGGCGAAAGGAACAGAGATCTAATGTTCCAAGGCTACTCTCAGACTCGCAGTCACACACAAACATGTCCACAACATCACCCAGTCTTCCCTATAGGAAGACATGTACCGAAGGACGAAACAGAACTACAGTTCCGAACAAAATTGCCAAAAAAAGCTCCATGTACGGAGACAGGTACCGAAAGGAACGAACAGGACAGGTCGCACCGGACATTTACCGGCTAAAAGACTAACGCAAGATTAGTAGAAAATAAACGCCCTACCTCTCCGTAAAGAGGAATGTAACGAGGCGACAGGAACAGAGATCCAACGTTCCCTGGCTACTTCCATAAGCTCGTAGTCACAAGCAGAAAACATAAAGGGGGTAAACGCCCGATCTCCCAGGAGAGAGAAACATTTTACAGGCGAGCCGCCGTCCCATGCCTTTACTAGCAAAATGACTAACACAAGCTTAGTAGAGAATACATGCCCTAGCCTCTCAGTAAAGGGGAATGTAACGAGGCGAAAGGAACAGAGAGCTAACATTCCAAGGCTACTTTCAGAGACTCGCAGTCACACACAAACATGTCCACAACATCGCCCAATCTTCCCTATAGGAAGACATGTACCGAATGACGAAACAGAACTACAGTTCCGAACAAAATCGCCAAAAAGCTCCATGTACAGAGACAGGTACCCGAAGGACGAACAGGACAGGTGCACCGGACATTTACCGGCTAAAAGTCTAACGCGAGCTTAATAGGAAATACACGCCCTGCCTCTCAGAATAAATAAAGCCCTACCTGTCAATACGATAAAAAACGCCCGGTCTCTTAGTAAGAAATGACTATACAAATACACCCACAAACAAACAAAGACTCCTCTCGCTTTCACGGAAGAAAGCAGACAGAGAGAGGAGGAAGAGACAGAAAAGGCAAAAGGATCTAGGCAACGGAAGAAAGGAAAGACCAGGAAGCGGAGACAGAAAAGAGCCAGGGGGGAAAAGTCCTAATATATCCACAAAGGCAAGTCCCGCACTACTCCAATTAAACACTCTGGAGCAAAAATGGTCTCCTAAAAAACCTCGACCTAATCGTACTGGCTAAGCAATCAAAGGGCAAAATAATACCACACACAAAACAGAGCAAATAATGCCAGACAATACAAATTAATATCAAAAAGCCCAGAACGGATGAAAACATGGGCTTAGATGCTGAGAGAAACTCCGCAATCAAGACGGGGCAGAGCAAACCTCCACTAAAAGGGCAGCGCCCTCGCGTGGCTACCAAGGAACCCGACCGCAAGGGAAAAAGGGTCACAAACCATGACAGGCATGCCAAGTATATGTGACCAAATACAAAAAATTTAAAGGCACAGTCAACTTAGTGTATGTAAACTTCTGACCCACTGGAATTGTGATATAGTGAATTAAAAGTGAAAAAATCTGTCTGTAAAGAATTGTTGGAAAAACTACTTGTGTCATGCACAAAGTAGATGTCCTAACTGACTTGCCAACACTAGTTTTCTAACATGAAATCTGTGGAGTGGTTAAAAATGAGTTTTAATGACTTCAACCTAAGTGTATGTAAACTTCCGACTTCAACTGTATATGTCATTTTGACGTATACCTCTACCAAATTTGTAACTTTAGCTGTCAATATTTCAGTTCACAGATTGTTTTGGCCAGCAACAAAGAGAGACTTAATCAGTTGTGCCTTGATCTGTTAAATAAGGTTAATGTTGTTTTTTGGTGGAATTCCTTGTTAAGTTTGGTTTACTAAAGTGTCTTTGTTAAATAGCTGTCAGGTTAATCAATATGTCCCCCAATTTATCACATAATTTGTGTTGAGTAGTTCAGCCACAATGCAATGCTGCATCTCAATGTAGTCTAGTACAGCTACATGACTGTGCAGTTCACTCAGCGTAAGCATACAATTATCTAATTATCGTAATTATCAACATAAACACATTTTGATTTCTGTTGTTTTTAACCCCTTGGCGCAGATGGCATATTTCACCTATTTAGGGGGTGCTCTGTTTAAGGCTTTATAACTCCAGGTGTGAGCATCACATAAACTTTCTAAATGGCTTAAATGAAACAAGACAGGTGTACCATTTACAATACAAACTTACATCTGTTTATTTTCATAATTTAAGTCAAAATAAAGTGCCACAAATGCAAAGAAACATTGGAAAATTCTTTAAAAAAATTTTTTTTGCTGAGAGCTACATAAGTGAAATTGGTAATATATATACACATTTCCTGGATCATAAACTCCTTGTCCACAAGTTTAGCAAAATCTCAGGTTGATATGCAGAACTACTAAAGGTCTATGATGCAAAATATAGCAGTGTACCCTGTTGTCCATTAGTGTCTCCAAATCTATCCAAATGGATAAATTGTGCACTGCTGTAAATAAAAGAAATTATGATATATTTAACTACAAATCAACAGTTTTGGCTCATAAAACTCACTTGTGCATAATTTTCAAGTGGGAATTACTATATTTTCGTCAGTATAGGGGGGTAGATATCTATGGGTCCAAAACCCCTATGCAAAACATGTCATAAAATGAATAAAATTATTCATTATTGTATTATAAAGCATAGGCCTATACATTTGCTCCTTCTGATGGCTTAAGATAAAAAACATTGATATCACAGTGTTACATACACCTAAATATGTTGCCTAATCATTCACTCTTGTACCTCAATAAAACATCACTTGTCCCTGTACTCTACAGCAGGGGTTCCCAAACCGGTCCTGGGGACCCCCTGTGTATGCTGGTTTTCGTTGCAACCACAGTTGCAATCCCAGAATTTTAACAAGTTGTTAATTTTTCTTAATTAGGTGCTTGTCATGCTAAGAGTAATTATTTACCCTCTTAAGCCACATTATATCAGAAATAGCTATGGATGCCATGTAGAATAAACACCCCATGTTCACATTGTGCTATATTATTTTAAAAAGATAAGAAAATTATTTAACAGATCCATTTAAAGACTGATTTGAATCAATAGGCTCCTAATTGGTGAAAGTGTGGACACATGGCCACTAAAACTAACCATTTGGTAGAATTCAAACACAAAACAAATGATAACGAGCCAAACCTGCATTGTGTTAATAAGCTTAAAGAAAACATTATGAGTTAAACACCTACGAATTAGGACAACCTAATTAACCTAAGTAGGATCCTATTGATTCACTTCACTCTTTAATTTGAGTGAAAATACATAATTTTGTAACCTCTTTTTATGTAATTGTTGCAATATAGCACAATAAGCACAACATGAACATGAGGAGTTTATTCTACATGGCATGCATAGCTATTTCTGACATAATGTGGCTTAAGAGGGTGAATAATTCCTCCAAACATGAAAAGCACCTAATTAGGAAAAATTAACAGCTTGTTAAAATTTTGGGATTGCAACTGTGGTTGCAATGAAAACCAGCATACACAGGGGGTCCCCATGACCGGTTTGGGAACCCCTGCTCTACAGTATGTATACTTTTGTCCTGGGATTGCATTTTTCTGTATTTTTTTTATTTTTATTTTCCTATTCATAATGACTCCAAGGACATTTTTACCTTAATCTACCACATATCAGCGCACAGTAAATTGGAATGAGCATTTGTCATGCCCTAAGAGACAAGTATAGGCTATACGCCATAGCCTATATTATGTACGATAACATGAACATAACATAGTATTCCACCATCTGCAAAATGCTGCCAAATGTTCTATCTTCAATGAACATCGGTAGCCTACATCAAAAATACATTTAACGATTGCACTACAGTATGTGAAATGCACTCAAAATGCGAAAATAACAATAGGGCTATCAAACATATTGGAAAGACAGTGCTCGAGTTGAAACACGAACGTACATATGTAGCCAGCGAGACCAACAGTATTTTAGACGCAAAAATACTTACATATCGGAAAAGGGAAACTCCCCTCCGTAATGCGTATTCTGTAGAGCTTGCGTAATACTAGACCGTTAAAACGAAAACTGCCGTTACGCTGGGCTGTAGTGAATTGTTCAAAGCACCGAAAAAAACTTGACATATACCGTTGCTAAGGTTATAATGTACTCTATTGGATAAAAAAGCAGACAATTAAACCAGAATGAACTGTAATGACTGAGACATTCTTACAGGGCATGGGGGCATTACGCGTCAACGTTTCAGATAGTGTAATAGCGGTATAAAGTGTTGTACATTTCTCAAACCGATTGTACCAGACAATAAATGACCACTGAATTTTGAAAGGAACATCTCGATGTGTAAAACCGATGGTAGGATTGTATATTTATTTCATATTTAGTAGCATATATTGCTAGTAGAATACTTGGTAGAATGAGACAGTACTTTCAGTTTATTTTGCATTTGAGTGAGCAGGGCTTTTCACAGCTTTTCTGGCATACGATCAGGCTATTGTTGGGTTTACCTCGTTGCTATGACGTTAATCTAATTTTATATAATGAATAAATATATTTATGAACTAATAGGGGAAATAGTGACACTTAGAAACTCCGTATTCAGCAGAAATCGTCACGAACCGTCTACAAATAAAGTTAAAACACAGAGTTTGTGATTTCCACTAATAGTTTGACTGCAGTAGCAACGAATGTCTCAGTTGAGCAAAAAGGTCCCGCCGGCGGGACCTTCTACGCAAAGGAGTTAAGAAAAAAGTTATGCTGCTACTGTACATTGCTAACCCTTTCTAACTGTATGGCCAAAAATGCCACACAGTTAGAATGGATCATATTAGTTACATATGGTTTCATGGCATGAGTTTACAAACAATTTTTCAAACAATTTTGCTCTTAAGCCTCAGGTTCCACTCTGCTGGAGATATCATTTTTACAGATCAGCTGAAAAGGTCATTCTTGTCCTCTGCTGAGATTCATTAATTTTCAAGCACAATCTGTGCCCTATACAATGTTTCACTGCTGCGGGAAGGCTGCTGCAGTCCCTGTAACCAGAAAAGTATTACAGCCAAGTCTAATCAGGTGCTGGCAATAGTATACAGTATGGTAGGACCCTAGGCGTGTACTCTATTTTGCGTACTATACACTGTACTTGTCATGGTTTTGGGGTTGCCGTTTCCTCTCTGTGGAGGCTCCTCTTGCGGCCGCTGGACGGCGTGCTTGCCATGTTTTTCCGCCGCCTAGTCCTTATTGATCTCACCTGTTTCAGGTGTTTAGCCGGCTACTTAAGCACCGCGCCTTCCGGTTCCGGTGCTTTTGTGTCTTACTTTGCCACATAAGCCTGTAACAGGTATAGGTTCAGATGACCACTTTGCTTTTAAGCTTTTGCTAAAAAGTAACGTGGGTCTTGCCATTAGGTGCATGTTAGATTATCCTTATTAGGAGTTTGTTTTCTCGTTTGCACTTTCTGTTCCTTGCCTTGGTTTCTTTCCTGTCCTCTCTGAGGCAGTAACCTTTGTTACCTTTTCTCTTTCTCGCCTCTTTATATTGCTCATTCTCTTATTGAGCTAGAGGCCATTTATTTTCTTTTGCTTTACTACTCGATTCTGTCTATTTCACCCTCTTTTGGTGTTGTCTTTTGTTTGGCTTACGCCAGGAGGTTATTCTCTCCTTTCGTTTATTTTCTCTGCTCTGTTCTCGGACTTCCAAACATTTCTATTGGTTATCTACGTTCTGTGGATAAATTTCTGATCCCCTCACGATCGCGTCTAGTCCTCGTAGCTCTGGCCTCTCATGAGGAGGGCATTTGTGCCCTCCAGGTGCAACAGCAGGCCATGTACACACAACAGGGCCAATAAATGGACCAGCTGCCCCTCCAGGAGGACTGCCTGCATGAGTTGGCAGACAGTATCCGCCTACTGCTGGCCCTCCCGTCCCACAAGCACCAGTCCCTGAGAGTCCCCCTCCTTTGCCCATCCCAATCACTGCTAGGGAGCCCAAGCTCCAACTCCCCCACCGATATGACGGGGATTCGGGCAAGTGTCGGGGCTTCTTGGCCCAGTGCTTAATTTTTTTCAAAGCTCAGCCCTCATGATTTGCCTCCCACGATTCCCGGGTAGAATTTATTTTAATTTATTTATAATTTTAAATTTATTTTATTTATTTTATCTTCCCTCGCCTGGGTGGAGCCCCTGATTTGGTCAGACGCCCCCGTCATGGAGGAGATGGCCTTCAACCATGACATTTTCTGGTCAGGAAGCAGCCATGCATCTAACCCGTCTTTGCCAGGGCAACGATACGGTAGCAGGTTTCTCCATCGCATTTCGAGCACTGGCAGGAGAGACAGGGTGGTCCGAGGGTCCCCTGATTTCGCTGTTTATTAACGGGTTGTCGGATCCCATTAAAGATGCCCTAGCAGTGCTTGAGCCACCTGCTACATTTCTTGCTCTGGTAACCACGGCTATCCGTATTGATAACCATGTCAGGGAGCGATAGTGAGAGAGAAGTGAGAGGAGAGACCGCTAGACTCGCTATCTCTTTTCTCTTCCGGTAACGTCTCCAATCCCCTCTTCCACCCCTTCCTCCTTTAACAGGGAGGAGCCTATGCAGGTGGATGGGTCCTCTCTCCGCGAGCCTAAGCAATCCAAGCCACGCGAGGAGTGGTGCCGCTATTGCAGGCGCAAGGGGCACATGCAAGATCAGTGCCCGAAATTGGGGGGAAAGGGGGACCCTAGCGAGACATAATGGAATTGTCCCTCGGACGTTACTACCTATTCAATTGTTCTGAAATAAGCGCTCGGCTCAAGTCAACACTTTTATCGATTCCGTAGCAGTTGAATGCTTTCTGGATGCAAAATGGGCCAAGGAACATAGAATGCCTCGTTCAGCCCCGGTTGGTTACGGCCCTCGACGGCCGGGATCATTAAAGAGACCACGGGTACCATTAATATGCATGCCTTCCACAAGGGTCATTCAGAATTAATTCAGTTCTTTTTGGTGGATTCCCCGGCTGATCCCCTCATTGTAGGGCATTCTTGGCGGGTTCGGCATAGCCCGCATATTAACTGGGGTGGAGACAAGGCTGTTGTCCTCCAATAGGGTCCCCAATGCAGGTCTCACTGCGAGCTGACGGTACCCTACACGTCTGGGGGGCGTGGTTACCGCTCTGAGCTTAGTTCTGTCAGTGACATTGAGGAGGTTGATTCCCTGCCTGATCAAGATAGCTCTACTCATCTCTCAGAGGTTGGAGAAGTGAGCTTAGTCTGGGACTCTCTGGCCGACCGGAACTCTCTTTGGGACGAGGGCTCCCCAGAGGAGCTTTCTGACTCACAGATCGCGTGGGAACCCTTGCCTGATTCGCCCTCTGATTTGGAGAGCGTTAAAGTAGTAGCTCGATTTTCCCTTGTCTGACAGTATACCGATTGAGTACACTGATCTGGCTGAGGTATTCAGCAAGCAACGAGCTACCACTTTGCCCCCTCTTCAACCCTATGAATGCACCATAAATGTATACCCAGGCATGGATCCTCCTAGGGGGTCCCTGTACTCCTTATCAGTTCCTGAGAGTGCCGCCATGAGGGAGTACATTGAGGAGGCCCTAGCCAATGGATTCATTAGACCCTCCACCTCACCGGCATGTGCTGGTTTCTTTTTTGTTAAAAAAAAGATGAGGGTTTGCCTCTTATGAATTCCGCTTTTGAGCGCCTTCAGGGGACGTCAGTATTTACGAAATGCGACCATGCTTACAACTTAGTGCGCATGCGTGAGGGCGATGTGTGGAAGACAGCTTTTAACTCATAATGGGCACTACGAATATCTTGTTATACCGTTCGGGCTCACTAGCGCCCCCTCTGTCTTTCAGGCACTAGTGATGTGAATGATGTACTTCAGGAGAAATTAGTTTTCGTCTAGACGATATTTTAATTTTCTCTCCTAACCTTTCGACACACATTGGGCATGTCAGGCAGGTTTTGGAGGCCCTCCTCAAAGCACAGTTATTCATCAAGGTGGAGAATGTTCATTCCATTCTAGCTCTGTTTCCTTCTTGGGGTTCATCGTAATGGAGGGAAAGGTCCAAATGGATCCTGAGAAGGTTTCGGCGGTTATGAACTGGACTACTCCGCTATCGGTAAATTTTCCGCAATTTTAGCACTGTAGCCGCACGCATCACGGCCCTGACTAAGAAAACGTCACCTTCGCGGTCTCAATGGAACCCGAAGGCGGCTTTCGTGGAGCTAATGAGAAGGCTTAGTTCCGAACCCATCCTCATTACTCCCAATCCCCAATAAATTTAATGCCTGCAACACATCCCAAAAAAGTTGGGACAGGGGAATGTTTACCACTGGGTTACATCACCTTTCCTTTTAACAACACTCAGTAATCTTTTGGGAACTGAGGACACTAATTGTTGTAGTTTTGAAAGCAGAATTTTTTACCATTCTTTCTTGATATAACACTTCAGCTGCTCAACGGTCTGGGTCTCCGTAGTCGTATTTTGCGCTTCATAATGAACCACACGTTTTCAATGAGAGACAGGTCTGGACTGCAGGCAGGCCAGTCTAGTACCCGCACTCTCTGGCTACGAAGCCACGCAGTTGTAACGTGCAGAATGTGTCTTGGCATTGTCTTGCTGAAATAAGCAGAGACGTCCCTGAAAAAGACATCATCTAGATGGCAGCATATGTTGCTCCAAAATTCATATGTACCCTTCAGCGTTAATGGTGCCTTCACAGATTGCGGTGGGCACTAACGCACCCCCATTCCATGACAGACGCTGGCTTTTGAACCTTGCGTTGGTAACAGCTGAGATGGTCCTTTTCCTCTTTGGTCTGGAGAACACAACGTCCATTATTTCCAAAAACAATTTGAAAGGTGGACTCATGGGACTCCACAGGACATGTCTACACTTTGCGTCAGTCCATCTCAGATGAGCTCAAACCCAGAGTCAGCGGCGTTTCTGGATGTTGTTGATATATGGCTTATGTGTTACGTTTCTGCCATGTTCATGCCACGTTTCATGTTTAGTTATTGTCACAGTTTATTTTTCTGTTCTTGTCATGCTTGTGTTCTGTTTATGTTACGATGCAGTTTATTTAGCATACATATTTCCGTGTTTTTCTGCAGCCTTGCATTCATGCTGTTTTCCCTCTCTCTCTTGCTGTCACTCAGCCTTCCCTAATTGTTTCATTTTCCCATGTCTATTTACTAATCTACTAACATTAGATCAGGATTGGGTAATACTAACTCTCTAACCATGTGTTCATGTTTACCTTACGTTTCTTGTGCATGTCATTTACTAATTTACTAACGCTAGGTCAGGATAGGTTTATTACTAACGATTACTAATTATCTTGTTACCTCGTCAGCTTTCCACACCTGATTCCCCTTCGCATGCTGCTCTCAAGCTAAGTGTCTGCACCTGTCTACACCTGCATATAAGCTCAGTGTTCATGTCTTGTCTTCGCGAAATTGTTGCCTGTTAGTTTACTACTGTCACTTTTGAGCGTTATCCATTGTCTGACTTTTGTTATTGATCCAAGCCTGTTTACTGACCATTGTTACTGCCTGCCTACCGTTTCTACTGCCTGTTTTTGACCACGAGTTTTGCCTGCTGTCTGTTTGTACCTCTGCCCCGCGGATAGGACTTCGGTCTGACTCCTGCAACGTCCCACGACCTACGAACTCTGCTTACCCCTGTATTGTACTTCTGCTCCGCTGACAGCTACTCTGGTTTCTGAACTTGTGCATGGTGTACCGATTCCGAGACTGCCTTCTCCTTCGGTACTATACTTTGGTTTTTTGGCTGGATTTTCTGTGGATGAACTTTGCTTGTGTGACTACGATTTTTGGATTTCCCCATAATAAAGCCCTTGCGGGCATTTATTATTACGTCCGTGTTCTGAGTCGTGCATTACGGGTCCCAACCCGCACACACCTGTCTCAGAACAATTTCGCCACGATGGACCCTGCTGACTCAACCGCCATGTTCCACGCTCTGCAACAACAAGGCCTCATCGTGCAGCAGCACGCCCAGGGGATTTCCGATCTCCGGGAGGAGATTAAAGAGTTGTGCGCGGAGATGAGGAGACTGGCCATTGCTGTTCAACCACGCACTCCAGAGCAACCTGCTAAGCCGCCGGCTATCCCACCCTCCCACCCCATGGGAACCTGGCAATTCCGGGAGCCACAACAGCCCCCCCCGGAGAGGTTCGGTGGTGAGCCGGACAGATGCAAGGCGTTTCTGTTTACAGTGTGACTTTGTCTTCCGACAACAACCATTGACATATCCGACTGACGAGCGACGGATTGGCTACGTGATGGGGTTACTCAAGGGGAGAGCTTTGGACTGGGCTACTGCGGTGTGGTCCGGAGGTTCATTTCCTCTCAGCTACATGGTCTTTGCGGAGGAGATCCGCAAAGTGTTCCAGCACGCCTCCAGTGACTAAGAGCCCTCACAGCAACTCATTGCCCTCCGCCAAGGCCTTAAAAGTGCCGCGGACCACTCTATTGACTTTCGGACAATCGCTGCGGCTACCCACTGGAATGACTCGGCCCTTGCGGACTTGTTCCGGGCCAGTTTGAACGGGGTGCTCCAGGACGAGTTGGCCCATCAGGAACCCATCAGGGAGTTCGACGCCCTCGTCCGAGCCGCCATTCGCCTTGATAATCGCTACAGACTTCGTCGGACAGAGAGACCGATTCCGCCCGGTCAGCCATACCCCAGACGAGTACCTGCCTCACTGACGGAGGAGAACCAGGCTGGGGTAGTCGAACCTATGGATCTTTCCCGTGCCGGAGTTAAGATCTCGCCCGAGGAACGGAGACGTCGGAGGGAGACCGGGGCATGTTTCTACTGTGGGAAGCTGGGGCATTCTCAAACACAGTGCACCGCCCGGTCCAGGAAATCCGAGTCATCCGTAGTAGTGAGGTCTTCAACCCACCAGGAGAGGATCTCCAAGAGCGATACTCGTCCTACCCCTCATTGCCACAATCATGCTACCTGAGAAGGAGGTTCAAGTGAGCGTGCTCATAGACTCTGGAGCGGACGCTAACCTTATGGACGAAGTTATGGTCAGAGATCTGGACATTCCCACCCTTCCACTGCCCCACACCGTGAATGCTCGGTCATTGGACGGCAAGATATTCTACAAGATGACCCACGTCACGGAACCCCGTTCAACTTATCATTTCTGGCAACCATCATGAGTTCATCCAGTTTCACATCATCCGCTCCCCCAATGACCCGCTCATTCTGGGACTACCCTGGCTTCAAGAACACAACCCCGTCATTGACTGGAAATCCCACCACATTCAAGCCTGGAGCCGTCAGTGTCACCAAGCCTGTCTTCGAGTCCGCACCTGCACCTGCCGGGGGCGCACCTACCCCACCTCAAGACACCAAGCTGTCTCTTGAAAACGTGCCAGCCCCCTATCACGACCTGGGCATCGTTTTCTCCAAGACGCAAGCACAGACACTTCCTCCTCACAGACCCTATGATTGCGCGATCGAGCTGCTACCCCCGGTTCCACTCTTCCCTCAAGCCAACTTTACAACGTCTCCAAACCTGAAAGGGAAGCCATGGAGAAATATATTCGGGATTGCCTAGCCAACGGTCTGATTCGCCCCTCTTCATCACCTGTGGGCGCTGGATTTTTCTTCGTCCAGAAAAAAGACGGCTCGCTGCGTCCTTGTATTGACTTCAGAGAATTGAACAATATCACGGTCAAGAACAAGTACCCATTACCCCTGATTGATTCCGCGTTTCACCCTCTATACGAAGCCACCATATTCTCCAAGCTGGACCTACGCAACGCCTACCACTTGGTGCGCATTCGTGAGGGGGACGAATGGAAGACCGCCTTCAACACCTCGTTAGGACACTTTGAGTACCTAGTCATGCCTTTCGGCCTTACTAACGCCCCCGCCCGTCTTTCAGGCGCTAGTTAATGACGTCCTACGGGACCTATTGGGCCGCTACGTATTTGTGTATCTGGACGATATTTTGATTTACTCCACCAACATCAAGGAACACGAGGGTCACGTCATGCAGGTTCTCCAACGACTTCTGGAGAACAGACTCTATGTTAAGGCTGAGAAGTGTGTGTTCCACACCGACACGGTCGAGTTCCTGGGCTTTATCTTGGAGAGGGGACAAATCAGGGCGGATCCCAAGAAGATCCAGGCGGTCACAGACTGGCCCACGCCTGCCACTCGGAAACATCTGCAACGTTTCTTGGGATTCGCAAACTTTTACCGGAGATTCATCCGGAGCTACAGCCAGGTCGTCGCCCCTCTCACCAAGCTCACGTCTACTGCCATGCCGTTCCGCTGGAACCCTGAGGCTGAAAATGCCTTAAAAAAGATCAAGAAACTGTTCACCTCCGCTCCAATTCTGGTGCACCCCCGACCCCACTCGTCAGTTTGTCGTGGAGACTGATGCGTCCGACACCGGAGTAGGGGCCGTGCTCTCTCAGGTTTCCCCCACTGACAACCTTCTACACCCCTGCGCATTCTTCTCCCGTAAGCTGTCTCCAGCAGAGAGGAATTATGACGTGGGAAACCGTGAGCTACTCGCTGTTAAACTAGCACTGGAGGAGTGGAGGCATTGGTTGGAGGGCGCCGAGAAACCATTTGTGGTCTGGACCGACCATAAGAATCTGGCGTACCTACAGACAGCCAAGAGGTTGAACTCCCGCCAAGCCAGATGGGCCCTGTTCTTTGGTCGGTTCAATTTTTCTCTGACCTACCGCCCTGGTTCCAAGAATGTCAAGCCAGATGCTTTGTCCCGACAGTTCATGGCCAGTTCCGAGCGAGAGGCGCCAGAGAACATCCTCCCTGGGTCCTGCACCGTTGCTTCGGTGTCCTGGAGGATTGAGGCCATTATCAAGAAGGCGCTACGGTGATGAGCCCGATCCCAGGTCCAATCCCGGTATACGCCTTTACGTTCCCTTCGCCGCCCGGACACATGTCCTCCAATGGGCTCACTCCTCCCTCATGTCCTGCCATCCCGGCTTTACCCGGACCCTGGCTGTTCTCAAGAGAAGGTTCTGGTGGAACTCCATGATCCCCGACACCAGGCGTTTCGTCAAGGCCTGTACCACCTGTGCCAGGAGCAAGGCCTCTCACCAGGCCCCAGCTGGTCTGCTCCAACCTCTGCCAGTGCCCAGTCGCCCTTGGAGCCACATCGGGGTGGATTTTGTGACCGGACTTCCCCCTTCTGAGGGCAACACCACCATCCTGACTGTGGTCGACAGGTTCAGTAAGGCGGCGCACTTCATCCCCCTGCCTGGATTGCCCACTGCCCAAGAAACCGCGGATCTACTGGTCAAAGAAGTGTTCCGGATCCATGGCATTCCCGCAGACATTGTCTCGGACCGTGGCCCCCAGTTCATCTCCCAGGTCTGGAAGGCATTCTGTTCGGCTCTCGGAGCCACCTCCAGCCTCACGTCAGGTTACCACCCCCAGTCTAACGGTCAAACCGAAAGGGCCAAACCAAGACCTCGGAGCTGCTTTACGTTGTGTGTCGGCCAAGAATCCCACTTCATGGAGCAAGATGCTCACCTGGGTCGAGTATGCACACAACGCCCTGCCCTGCGCCGCTACTGGAAAGTCCCCATTCGAAGTTTCCCTCGGTTACCTACCCCCCACTGTTCCCCGATCAAGAGGCCGAGATTGCTGTTCCCTCCCTTGCCACCCACATGCACCGCTGCCTCAAGATCTGGAGAGACGCCCGGGCCGCGCTATTGAGCACGGCTGAACGGAATCGTAGAGTCGCTGATCGCCACCGCACTCCAGCCCCTGAGTACAAGCCTGGCGATTCAGTTTGGCTCTCCTCTAAAGACATTCCCCTACAATCCACTTCCCACAAACTGCAACCCCGTTTCATTGGTCCCTTTAAGATTCTGAGCATAATCAATCCCACCTCTGTCAAGCTGTCTTTGCCCCCTTCCCTTAAGATTCACCCCACGTTTCATGTTTCCTGCATCAAGCCCTATTCCACTGACCCCCTTTGCCCTCCTGATCCCCCACCCCCTCCTCCCCGTATCATAGATAACCACCCGGCCTTCACTGTTAAGAAGCTACTGGACATTCGCAAGCGAGGCCGGGGGTTCCAGTATCTGGTGGACTGGGAGGGGTATGGCCCTGAGGAGCGTTCCTGGATCGCTCCCAGTCTTGTCATTGACAAGTCTTTGATAAGTGACTTTCACTGTGACCACCCTGATAAACTGTGTAGACCGTCAGGAGTCGGTCGTTAGGGGGGGGGTCCTGTTACGTTTCTGCCATGTTCATGCCACGTTTCATGTTTAGTTATTGTCACAGTTTATTTTTCTGTTCTTGTCATGCTTGTGTTCTGTTTATGTTACGATGCAGTTTATTTAGCATACATATTTCCGTGTTTTTCTGCAGCCTTGCATTCATGCTGTTTTCCCTCTCTCTCTTGCTGTCACTCAGCCTTCCCCTAATTGTTTCATTTTCCCATGTCTATTTACTAATCTACTAACATTAGATCAGGATTGGGTAATACTAACTCTCTAACCATGTGTTCATGTTTACCTTACGTTTCTTGTGCATGTCATTTACTAATTTACTAACGCTAGGTCAGGATAGGTTTATTACTAACGATTACTAATTATCTTGTTACCTCGTCAGCTTTCCACACCTGATTCCCCTTCGCATGCTGCTCTCAAGCTAAGTGTCTGCACCTGTCTACACCCTGCATATAAGCTCAGTGTTCATGTCTTGTCTTCGCGAAATTGTTGCCTGTTAGTTTACTACTGTCACTTTTGAGCGTTATCCATTGTCTGACTTTTGTTATTGATCCAAGCCTGTTTACTGACCATTGTTACTGCCTGCCTACCGTTTCTACTGCCTGTTTTTGACCACGAGTTTTGCCTGCTGTCTGTTTGTACCTCTGCCCCCGCGGATAGGACTTCGGTCTGACTCCTGCAACGTCCACGACCTACGAACTCTGCTTACCCCTGTATTGTACTTCTGCTCCGCTGACAGCTACTCTGGTTTCTGAACTTGTGCATGGTGTACCGATTCCGAGACTGCCTTCTCCTTCGGGTACTATACTTTGGTTTTTTGGCTGGATTTTCTGTGGATGAACTTTGCTTGTGTGACTACGATTTTTGGATTTCCCCATAATAAAGCCCTTGCGGGCATTTATTATTACGTCCGTGTTCCTGAGTCGTGCATTACGGGTCCAACCCGCACACACCTGTCTCATTATGCTTTGCATAGTAGAGTCTTAACTTGCATTTGTAGATGCAGCGACAAACTGTGTTTACTGACAATGGTTTTCCAAAGTATTCCCGAGCCCATGTGGTTATATTCATTACAGAAGCATGTTGGTTTTTGATGCAGTGCCATCTAAGGTCATGGGCATTCAATATTGGTTTTCAGCCTTGCCCTTTACGCACAGAGATTTCTCCAGATTTGCTGAATCTTTTTATAATATTATGGACTGTAGATGGTAGGGCTGCACGATATATTGTTTCAGCATCAGCATCGTGATGTATGCATGTGCAATAGTGACATCATGAAGGACGCAATGTTTTCTTTTTGTGTTAAATGAAATCAATTATGTCATGCTAAAACCTTTTTGCTGCTTGATGCAAGACGAAAACTGAGGTTTACCATTTTCCAGGACCATGACTAATCTAGAAGGAAGTCTGTCTGATATAACGTAATTTAGTCTGAAGGTTTCTTGGATACACAGGCACTTATGCAACGGTCACGCACACTCTGCATTCTTGATCTGTTTATTCTGTGAAATTGTGTAGCCTACAACCTGAAAATGAGTGAGGGACAGGACACAAGCACCGAAAAGGAAGAATTTGTTGTGAAAAGAAATTCAACATCAGTTGTAATTTGTAGAATGTGTACTTGTTCTTTGTAACTTTATTGAGAAAGACGTGATTTTAAATGTGATTCTGTTAGGTACTCTGTTGAGAAAGAAACTAGTTTAAACATTTTAATAATTTAATTTCATCTTTATTTGTTTAGCTAGGATGGCCAGCGCTCAGTGTAACATTGCCACTATTGCTAGGAAAACGTGATTTAAAAAATGCAAAGTAGATTGTGAAAGAAAATGGTTCTGTTGTTATTTGTTACAAATTCTATTTATCTTATTACAAGTTCTATTAATTTATTTATTTGTAAACCAGACTGGTGTATTGTTGCTCTTTAATATTTTAATTTTTTCTAATTTTGGTTATTTAAAAGAGGTTTGTAATTTAAAAAGAGGTTTGTAATTGTGGAATAAATGTTACCTTGCATATATTGTCACTCGTGTTAATTCCCTAATGTGATACTGCAGTTTTAATGTTATGTATTTAAACTGGAGAACAGTGATGTACAGCCTCCTGTAATCTCCTGGATCCCTTCTAGACACCACCTTTCTTCCACTCATTCAGATACCCTTATTTTAGGGTAAGCAACATTATTAGCAGCATTATTAATATCATGTTGGATCATGGACTTTAGCCTAGATTGATAGATGAGTATTATCTGAATAAGATGGTGTCGTGGTGAGTCAAAGAGAGTATTTAACAACTGCCTCATTTCCTCCTCCAAAATCACACTAATCATTGCTAGAGTGATTCATTATTTCCAAATAGAGCTATTCAAGTTAAAAGCAGCATGTATCTAGTGAAATTATGGTATTCCTGTATTTTGTATCCTTGCTCGTGAACGCGCCGAGCCTTCTTGGATGCTCCTTTTATACCCAGTCCTGATAGCATCACCTGTTACCTATTCACCTATTTACCTGTGGAATGCTCCAAACAGGTGTTTTTTTTAACATTCCACAACCTTCCCAGTCTTATTTTGCCCCTGTTCCAACTTTTTTGGAACATGTTGCAGGCATCAAATTCGGAATTAGCGTATATTTACAAAAATCAATAAAGTTGATAAGCTAAAACCTTAAATAGCTTTTATTTGTACTGTTTTCAATTAAATATATGTAAAGAGAATTTACTAATCACTGCTTTTATTTACATTTTACATACTGTCCCAACTCTTTTGGAATTGAGGTTTGTAATAAAATGTGCCCTGTAATTCTGAAAAACAAAGGATGAAGAAAGAAGGCATTTTTCAATCAGAAGGGTAGTACTTATTATGGCTCAACCCAGAATCAGACAGTTTTATCAACTTGTATTGTCATGTATTGCCCTTGTCAACATTCATATTGGCAATGTCAGGTGAAAAACACCTGGCTCACAAAGCTATAGTGCTATAGCACCGCACACAGACCTTTCTCTCAAAGTATTACTCAGGGTGAGAGTACCAAAGCAGCATGAATCATCTGAGCACTTAGCCTCCTTGCATGCTGACATGAGGGTGGATCCATGAAAGCAATTCCTCTCAAGCTAAGTAATCCATTACTTACTTCCATCTCTAGACTACAGGATGACATTTGCCTCTCTTCGCACAAGCACTTAAATCAAGTCTGTGGTGAAATTATGGTCACTTGTGCTCAGTCAATCCGATTACAATGAAGCACTGAAAAGCTTAGTGTAGCTCTGAGACAGTGGAACTAATCTTATGTAATTATATTCCTTGCACCTTCCGTTTGGTCTACTTTGGGCATTTCTAATGTTGGTTTAAATAGACATGGTCCTCTTCTATGTTTTTAGAGAAAGAAATGCTTTTGAATAGTTTGTTTGCCAGCTATTTATAGCCAGTTATGTATGTTACTGGGTCATAATGCAGCAATGTATAATTGGCTTGTTTTTCATCCACGTACACTGCAACTGACTTAAGATGTCAAATAAAAAAAATGCCAAAAGTGTACAATCTTATTGATAAGTTGGTAACACTTTACATTGTTGCACCTATACCTGTGTAGTTAATTTGTAACTAATTTGGTAACAAGAGGTTATTACTGAGTAACTCCAACGTAGGTAACGTGGAACAGCAGTTAGTGGTATTAATTACACATGTGAAACAAGGCGGCCCCTGTTACATCTCTCCTGCTGGAAATTAAATCATTCCTTATCATAAAGACAGGTTGTGAAATTAACATGCAAGGTTTTTTTGTTGTGTATCATAAAGATAGGTTGTGAAATTAACAGGCAAGGTTTATTTGTTGTGTATCATAAAGATGTGTCCTAAGAGTGTAAATAAAATATTTCAAAATATTCACGTGTAATTAAGAATACCGCTAACTGTTTTTCCATGTTACCTACGTTGGAGTTACTCAGTAATAACCTCTTGGTACCAAATTAGTTACATTTTAACTACACATGTATAGGTGCAACTTAATCTAAAGTGTTACTGATTTTACGTTTTTTTTTAAGATACCCCAGATTTGTGAGCTCCAGGAAATATTGATTTTATTCGGCTCAGTGGACTATCATACATTGTTACATTGGTAAAAATAGATGTCTTGTTTGAGGTCACTATAAACAACTCCTCTCTTGGTAGTAAATCATTTCTGTTGACTGTTCCTCTTTGTGATTAACAATACCTTCACTTTATCGATGGCAGGTGAGAAAAATATTGTCAGAAACATCATTCAAGTGTCTGTTATTTATAGAGCGCACTGATCTACCTCACCAAGATGCAAGTTCCTCCTGTATACAACTGCTGTACTACATTTGCCCTGCACAGTAGTTCAGCTATTGTCAAATGCTCATTAATGAACAATCGAGTCAATAGATTTGGCAGTAATAGCATAGTGGTTGGGAACTGGCCCATAAATTGGAGGTTGCTGGCTAAATCTGAGGTTTACCAGCAGCTATATCGTTGAGTAGGCTGCTTTGCCTAGTTTCTTCAGTAAAGGCTAAACAGTATATGTGGATAATATGCCTTCTGAGGAGATGAATAATGACAATATCATAAGCTTGCTTCAGGAAAGAGAATTAAAGCAGCAATACACCTTCTTAGGAATTCCAGTTTTGTTTCCATTTGCTTTAGCTTTGACAGGTGTAAGAGACACTGATGGCAAATCCTGCGAGTTGTGTCCTTTCTCTTCTTTTATGAAACATGCAGTCCTCAGACCATCAGTGGTATTATGCCATGATATAAGTTGTACAAATGCATTATTTATTCATTGTGTGGGGTGTGGGTAATATTGTGCTCCGTCTTCATCTGTGTACACTAGATACGGCATTAGCGCACAAAGTGCAATGTGCTGTGTAGCATCATGAACAGCCAAAGGAAACACTGACTGACAGGCTATGCAGTCAGTGTTTACATCCACAAGACACAGGTGCCAATTCTTATCACATACAGGAAAATTATTTGTACACATAATACAAAAATATGAATATTTTCCCCCTTCTTGGACCTGTTTAATTATAAGCAGTTTTACAAAGCAGACACCATTAAGGTCTTTGCAATGCAGGAGATTATTCATTTTATATAAAAATATTTTTAAAACTTAGTTTATATTTATTTACTTATTAATTTATTATAGTTTAAATATTGTTTCAAATTGCAGATGAGCCATTGAACTGGGTCTCCTATTGAAATGATTTCCTGTCATGTCTTATTGTCCATTATGTCAGTTAGATGATTAAATTAGATAAACATCCTCCAGTACATGTAGCTTTTTGTCTGAGCTCAATATTTCTTTTGATTGTCTCATTTGATAATATATTAAACTGTATTTTTATCACAGTATCTTTTCCAACTTGTGTTTCCTTGGTTACATATAACATGATTTCAGATTTTGACTAAACTTTTCTCCATCATTCCAAGTATTATTTCTTTCTAATTGCATATGTGTGCATCGGGGTGGCAGTGTAGTATAATGGTTAAGGAACTGGCCTTGCAACCGAAAGTTTGCAGTCGTTCGATTCCCAGGTAGGACACTGCCGTTGTACCCTTGAGCAAGGTACTTAACCTGAATCGCTTCAGTATATATCCAGCTGTATAAAATAAAAAATGTACAAAATAAAAAAATAAGCAAAAAAGTTGTGTAAGTCGCTCTGGATAAAAGCGTCTGCTAAATGCCTGTAATGTAATCTGGTTATGTTTTTGGGTATCTGTGCATATTTGTGTGTGAGTGGGAATGAGACAGAGCAAGAGAGTACATTTTACTCCATGAATGTAGCTAATGGGACATAATATTTGTAAATGGATGTTTATGATGAGAAAATGAATTTTAAAATCAGAATGCTATAAAAAGCAGCAACAGCAAATGCAGCACTTTAATTCTCCCCATGTGGTTTGGATTTTATGTAGGACTTCAATCTATGAATGCATAGTGGTCTAAACACATTAGTCATTTGGTACAAAAGGAAATTGATCAAAAATGTCTGTGTGCATATTTACTTTCACACAGATTGTAACAAATCTTAAGGGCAACTACACTCTAGATCACATCTTTTTAGCTGTAAACGTGTGTATGCCTACCTTATAATGAAACTTATTTATCCATTCCGTTATTTCAACAATTCTTAAATAATATTGTATATCATAAGAAACTGGTATAAAATGTCTTTGTGCTGCTCTCTAAGGGTTGAAATTTTCTTTCTGCTCCCCACTCTGCCCACGCCCCAAATGTAATGTCAGGAGTACCTCTTTGGAGGGTACCTCTACATCATATGGATAATTGTTGCCGCCCACAACGTAAATAGCCAGCACCAGATTGGTTAGACGCACTACAGTCCTTTGGTTTTGGCTCCACATTTTTAAAACAAAACAACGTGGCGTCCTGTCATAAACTCTCTTATTCCACCTAAATAGTCCACTAAAATATGTTTATGAAAATATTTGAGGTGAGAAATAGGCCATGCATTTGCTGTATCTTGATTGATATTTGATCTGCAAAGTCTAGTTTGACAGTTTGATCCGAGTTATACCAAATTATTTGTACATTGTACGTTAATTTATGCAAATGCTGATGGACACACCTCCTCACCCCCCACCCCCTCCTTCACTCTCCCCAGGAAGTATTTTTCTAAATTGTGTAGTAGAGACAGCCTGAGACAGTAGGTGCACTTAATCTTTAAACATGCAAATCTTTGACTTTTCTTAGAGAAAACTACTTGACAAAAATGTTGGTCAAAATGTAAAACACAAATTCCAATAATGGAGGTGTAAATGGGCTTTAAAATATGCTTTTAAAGGAAAGTTGATGTATTAATAGAAAAACATCCAGACCTCTACCTTACTGGCTAAGTGTAGAATAAAGTACGTTAGCCATTTCAAATGATTTGAGCATTTTAATTAAGTTGCAATATGTATTTACAAATTTGTTCAGGATAAAACCCAACATTTTTGTGGGAGTCCTGTAAGTTACAAATAGAAACAATGTAAAGTACTGAAATAAAATAAATAAAGACAATTAATTTAAAGCCAGTCCAAGAGCTATTTAGAAAAAAACATTGAATAATGATGTACAAGACATCTTGTAGAAAAACAAGATTACTTGTCTTTATTATCATTTTTATGACATCTATACAATGTCTTCTGCTCCAATTAATCTTAGTAAAGGGGCTTATATCTTGTTGCAATAAAAATATTGTTTTAGATCAGGAAACAAAATTGCATGCAAGCTTATAAATTAAGCTTTGTGCTATGTTTTTTAAAGGTGTATTTCAGTGTTTATATTTTGATAGCGTCTCAGTCCTACTTATAATGATAAGTAAATCTTTCATATTTCTCTTTCTTTATATCTCTTTCATCCCCACCTCCTGGAACAATATCTATTGATATAAAGGTGGGGAAATCCAGGTGAAAAAAATGGATCAAAGGCATGTGTCCCTATACAGTTAATATTGCTTGATACTCCACATTCTTTTTCTTGCTAACCCAAATACAGTTTCAACTGCAAAAGGCTGGGATGTATAGTCATGATTACCATAAAATATAGGTTAAATTCCACAGAGTTATTTAACTACACTGAAAATGATTAAACCTACTTCAGGAAAAAGCATTGTTGTGAGGTACTTAAAAGGAGGTTTCAATTATGACATTAGATTTTTAGGTAGGATTTTGTCATTGCAGTGCAACAATGACTAAATAGATTTTGCTTAACTAAATATCCAATCACATTTATACAGTTTATCTTCATTATAGGAATGTATAGGATTTTTTTATTTGCGTGTTTTACAGTTTGATTTCTCAAAGATATTTACTTTAGGGGAAGGTACACAAAGGGGAAATAATCGGCTTGGATTGCATGATCTATCATTTGCCTTTAAGAGATATTAACACAGGCCTTTGCTGCACCCAGACAGCTGAGGGGATTCACACGTTACTTCTCTTATCTCCGTCCACCTATGCAAACTCCAATGTTGGTGCTGTTCTTAAATTCATATAAACACATTTTGAAAAAGGTTGCTACTTTTGAATCATGAAATACACTGCCCGGCCAAAAAAAAAGTCGCACACTGTAATATTTTGTGGGACCGCCTTTAGCTTTGATTATGGCGCGCATTCGTCGTGGCATTGTTTCGACAACCTTATGCAACGTCACAACATTTATTTCCGTCCAGACTTGCATTCATTTTTGGCCGAGATCTTGTATTGACGACGGGAGAGTCGAACCACTCCGTGAAGTCTTCTCCAGCACATCCCAAAGACTTTCAATGGGGTTAAGGTCAGGGCTCTGGTGGCCAATTCATGTGTGAAAATGATTCCTCATGCTCCCTGAACCACTCTTTCACAATTTGAGCCCGATGAATCTTGGCATTGTCGTCCTGGAATATGCCCATTGATGGGATAACCTGGTCATTCAGTACATTCAGGTACTCAGTTGACTTCATTTTATTGCTGCATAACGTTGCTGAGCCTAGACTTGACCAATTGAAGCAACCCCAGATCATAACACTGCCTCCAGAGGCTTGTACAGTGGGCACTATGCATGGTGCAACTGCGACTTTTTCTTTGGCCAGGCAGTGTATTTAGCTCCTGAATTGCCAAGTATGTCCCATGTGAACTGTTGTGGACACTAATGTTAGCTGATTTTGATTGATAATGAGGTACCTATTACTTCTATAAAGATGTCTTACAGCTGGGAGTATGCTGAGTATTGATCTCAAATGATTCCATGGAATAGGGCATGACATTTACAAAATAACATTTAAAGGCTTCCAAAGGATTGAAAATCTTAACAGTGTTGGCTGTTTTTACTACACCTACGGACAGGCAATGTACCCTATTATTTTCAATCCTATACATTTAATTTTAGCTGTATGTCATCCATTGTGGAACATCTTGAGCCCCAGGCCTAGCTATTTCATAGACACCAGTCATTTTTTACCTCTCTGCCTCAGTCCCCCATCACACCAGACATACTGGAGTGTGAGCAAAGTGAGTCCTGCACACACAAATTCAGTCTCCTCTGACATACCCTTCAAGCCCACTTCTCAGGTTGTAGAGAACCAATTAATCCGTAATTTTGAGCTAACAAACAACCTTGTCCTTAACTTTAAAGCATACTTATGTGCAATTGTGATTTGTATTCTTCCCGAGCAGTTTTGTGAGTTTAGAATCACAAGAACAAACTCACCAAAGTGTTTTTATGAAGGGAAAGTAACAGTGGCATTTATTTTTTACTGAAACATTAAACTTAAGAACCAGCGTTAATTGAATCTGAGCCATTATCTGATGGAAAACCTTGGCTAATTATTATCGAGCTGTGCAATTCTGCAGTATAATGGTGTGGTGAAAAAATTGATCTTTAAATGATCTGCTTTAGCACACTATACAGTATGATTCTTAATAAATAAGGTCATAGTGATAGTTCACTTGTGATTAACTGTTGCCATACAGGCATAAAATTAAAAGTATGCACAAATGAAAAATATGTCTTCAGAACATGAATATACAGCAAGGCTGATGGTAAGACTTGGGTGTTTACCACCACTCACTGATGGTACTGTACCAGTCCATCCATAAACAGCACAGTACACATATTCCCCCCAATGACTTATTCATACAGATGCAGCGCTTTGATTTGATTCCCACCCCCACAGTTCATATTCCACATAAGGAATGTAATGTAGTGTAACCACCCTTATGAAATTATTTATGCATGTAATCATGGTTTCTATGCTGCTGTCCTTCATTGTTATTTCTCTGGAGGTCTGGCCCAGATTGATGTTTGGGTACCAGCACTGTGGACTTTAAAGCCGCAAGTTCTGGCTAACCAGCCCTCACACTTTGGAACTCTGAAGAGGTCCATGATAATGTGTTACAAGGTAGTTCTTTGGAGGAAGTCATTATGCTGACAGCCGATTCATCTTGGCATGGAAATTCAGATATGTCCCCCTGAAAAGTGCTTCTCTTGTGACATTAACATATTCATTACATCTGGTGTGAAAGGTTTCTCAGAGATTTAATGTCGGTAGTGCCCAACCCTTATTCTGGTATGTACAATGGCCTCCAAAATTACTGGCACCATTAATAAAGAGGACCAAAAAAAAGGCTGTATAAAATAAACGACACAGGTAATGAGCTATATTGTAAGCTCAAAAAATGGCTAAATTGTATTCTTTCATACTAATACGGTTGCTCAGGGAAAAACGTTTTAACAAGTAATAATTTTATTCCCCAAAACGATAGGTGTCAAAATGATTGACACGCCTGTTTTCAGTACTTTATGCACCCTCTATTCCAAGGATAAAACTATTGAGTCATCTTCTGTGGTGTTTTATGAAATTGGTGAACATATTGGGGAGGAACTTTGACCATTCGTCTTAACAGAATCTTAAAAGATCTTTCAGATCCTTTAGTCTGTGCTCATTGATTCAAAGCATAGATTCCTGAGTGGGGTTCTTTTAGCCTTGCAAAGTGAGGTTGCATAAAGTACCGAAAATGGGGGTGCCAATAATTTTATATTATATTATATTGACCAATTGTACTATTATAAATTTCCTGTGTTGTTTATTTCATACAGCATTTTAAACATCTTTATCAAGGATCAATTACTGTATAATAATAAGGGATGTAATTACTTATTAATACAGAAATTCTTGTTGAGAGATTGACAGACAGAGATGTTGACCACAACTAATTTTTTAGAGCCTGCATATGTGTATATTCAATCAACAGTTCATTAAGAACAGGACATATTTAAAAAGTCGGTAGTTTATAGTGAATTGCTCCTAAGCTCCAAAAATGGGGTTCCCAAAATAGATATGTAATATTTTGTATATGCCATTGTTCTTCTTTTCATGTTATTTTACTTTGCTCGTGATGTACAACATTTTAACTTTCAATAGCTTAGAAACAACCACATTTAAAATCTTGTTTCCTTTGTACCTCTGTTGACTGGCCATCTTTTTTTTTTTTTTAATAATGGGACACACTTAATTAATAATTTAGATTGTATGCATCATCTGCTTTCAGATAGGACCAGCAGGTCCTTAACATAAAGGGTAACTGATTTTCAGTTCACAAGTTTGACTGTGAATGCTAGTGACTAATGGGAAAGAGAGTTGGGTGAGGACACAGTGACACTCATTGTAGTTGAGGTGACACATAGTGGCAAAGGGGAAAGTGTGGGAGATATGTAATTGGACACAGTATCGCTGAGCAATGTGTGCTCTTTTTGCTTGTGAGCAGCTAGGTGCTGTGGTGGGAGAACCCAGACCTCCAAGGAAGCCCTGTCCAGGGCGAGAAATGTAAATAATGTAAGGCGGCTCGGGCTCTATATCATGCTGTCAAAGCACCCCTTTTACTGCCATTTCAAATTTAGGTCACCTCTTCACATCCTCCATGGGACCCCATGAAATATGTACCCTCTAAGTATGTTTTTGTGTTACCTCCTTTTTTCTTTATAAACCAAAGGGGGGATCTGGGGACGGCAATACTTTGTATTCCATCTGTAGCTTTGTATATTTCTGGTATGGTCCAAATAAGTGTCTGTTGTGTGTGTCCACCCCAAGGTCAGTGACAAAGTATGGATTTGGGGAATACTTGCACCTCTGCACTTTGTTACTTACATGTGCTCCGACGTGTACTTGCAGATATATTACGAGGAACTTGTGCATAAAATGTGAATAATTTTTTATTAAAACTGACTGGTAGAGGGTAAGCTATGGAGCCCAATAACTGACAAAAGTATTTGAATTTGAATTTAGTATATTTGAATTATATACGTACGTGTGACATTTCATAAATTTGAATTTTTTTGTGGTGTACAGTGCCTTGCATAAGTATTCATCCCCCTTGGACTTTTCCATATTTTGTCATGTTACAACCGCAAATTAAAATGGATTTTATTGGGGTTGTATATAATGGACCAACACAAAATAGTCCATAATTTTGAAGAGGGGGGGGAAATATACATGGTTTTCAAATTATTTACAAATAAAAATCTGAAAAGTTTTGAGTGCATATGTATTCACCCCCTTTGCTGTGAAACCCCTAACTAAGATCAGGTGCAACCAATTGCCTTCAGAAGTCACATAATTAGTTAAATAGAGTCCACCTGTGTGCAAATTAATCACAATATAAATACACCTGTTCCGTGAAGGCCTCAGAGTTTGTTAGAGAACATTACTAAACAAACAGCATCATGAAGACCAAGGAGCTCACCAAACAGGTCAGGGATAAGTTGTGGAAAAAGTACAAAGCAGGGTTAGGTTATAAAAAAATATCCCAAGCCTTGAATATCTCACACAGCACCATTAAATCCATCATTACAAAATGTAAAGAATATGGCACAACAGCAAATCTACCAAGAGAAGGCCGTCCACCTAAACTGACAGACCGGGCAAGGAGAGCGTTAATCAGAGAAGCAACTAAGAGGCCAATGGTAACTCTGGAGGAGCTGGAAAGATCCACAGCTCAGGTGGGAGAATCTGTCCACAGGACAACTATTAGTCGTGCACTCCACAAATCTGGCCTTTATGGAAGAGTGGCGAGAAGAAAGCCGTTGCTGAAAGAAAGCCATAAGAAATCCCGTTTGAAGTTTGCCACAAGCCATGTGGGAGACACAGCAAACATGTGGAAGAAGGTACTCTGGTCAGATGAGAGCAAAATTGAACTTTTTGGCCTGGTGCAAAACGCTATGTGTGGCGGAAACCCAACACTGCACATCACCCTGAGCACACCATCCCCACAGTGAAACACGGTGGTGGCAGCATCATGCTGTGGGGATGCTTTTCATCAGCAGGTACTGGGAAACTGTTCAGGATTGAGGGCAAGATGGATGGAGCCAAATACAGGGCAATTCTTGAAGAAAACCTGTTTCAGTCTGCAAGAGACTTGAGACTGGGGCGGAGGTTCACCTTCCAGCAGGACAATGACCCTAAGCATACAGCCAGAGCTACACAGGAATGGTTTAAGGCAAAGAATGTTAATGTCTTAGAATGGCCCAGTCAAAGCCCAGACCTCAATCCAATTGAGAATCTGTGGCGAGACTTGAAAATTGCTGTTCACAGACGGTCTCCATCCAATCTGACTGAGCTTGAGCTATTTTGCCAAGAAGAGTGGGCAAAAATTGCAGTCTCTAGATATGCAAAGCTGGTAGAGACATACCCAAAAAGACTTGCCGCTGTGATTGCAGTGAAAGGTGGTTCTACCAAGTATTGACTCAGGGGGGGTGAATACTTGTGCATCCAACAGATGTCTGCTTTTTTGTCTTAATTATTGTTTGTGTCACAACAAAAAGTATTTTGCACCTTCAAAGCACTATGCATGTTGTGTTAATCAAATGGTAAAAAGCCCAATAAAATCAATTTGAATTCCAGGTTGTAACACTGCAAAATGTGGAAAAGTCCAAGGGGGGTGAATACTTATACAAGGCACTGTATTTCATAAATGTGCATTTAAACGTAGATTGAAATTCAGATTTTCAAAATTCAGATTCATGAATACAAATCTCTCTGATTCAAATTTCTGAAATTCAGGTTTAAAAAATTCAGATCCATAAATACAAATCTCTCACATTCAAATTTCTGAAATTCAGGTTTTAAAAATTCTGATCCATAAATAAAAAATCTCTCGGATAAAAATTTCTGAAATTCAGGTTTTAAAAATTCAGATTTTAAGTTAACTAGGCCAAAGGTGAAGCATCCGGGCTTCCCAGGAAAAGTAGAAGCTTTTGGAACTGTCAAACTCGCATTTAGCCAATCACAGAGCTGCTAGACTTCAGCTAGCGGCGACAAGTGCAGCAACGCTGTTATTCACGCCGTGGTGCGGATGATGAGTGGTAATGTTAACGAGGTAAGTATATAGTTATATAGCCTACATTAGTTATATACAGGGTTGATAAACACTCAAAGCGCTGTATTGCTACTAGTGTGATATATTTTGCGTTAGCTAATAGTGGTCGAATTGTAAAATGTTTTCTGCAGGCAAGTAGCCTACATCCAATCTTGCCGTTCCTTTTCATTTATTTAAAAAAATATATTAATCTCGCCGTATGTAGCCTATGCAATATGTCACATTTAGCCTAAACAAAAATGTCAGTAATAGTATGCTTACCTGCGAAACTATAATGTTTTAGCCTATTTTTCCATGAATAAACGTGGCTTTTGTTTGTCCTAAAGAATTGGTGTTGTTATGGATTAAAGCGCTTTATAATAAATTAAAAGGAACGCTAAGATCGGATGTAGCTACCTGCCTGCGGAAAACATTTTACAGTTCGACCACTGTACCTAACCATTGACAGCAAGCTAACGTAGCCTAAGGCTTCCGTAGGTAGAGAACATTAGCTAACGCAAAATAGTCACACTAGTAGAATACAGTGTTTTGAGTGTTTATCAACCCTCATTTTTATTGAGCCTGTTTAGTGTCATGTTACAAAATAAGGAACAGTTGTCGCTGTAACATTAAAATTGTAACATAGTTAATAGAGATTGTGAATGAAAATTAACTAAATCACTGGTGCTAGTTAAGGGGTACTCATTGTAAAGTTTGGTATGGCAGGGTCATTGCCGACAATCTGTCTTCATGTGAAATTATTTGTACTATTTGTGATTTAGTCCTCTAATCTCAGTCGTCTTGTGTATACACAACCAGGTCCCTTACAAAAATATAGGCCGTCCAGCCACAGGTTTGCAGCAAGCTCATATTTTCACATGCAAATTAACTTTATGGGAACTGTCATTCACTTTGGCAAAGTTTTTAGTTCACCGCTTCTGGAAAACTCTGACAGCCTCTGGCAACATTTTTAGTATTAGTTAATGTGCTACATATTAGCTGCAAGTTTGTGGGAAACTATCCAGGGGTGGCTTTCCCAAAGCATGTCGTAGCAACAAGTATGTCGTGAAACGTGTTATGAAGATATTCTTGCCATTCACGACGCTTTCCCGAAAGTGCTCGTAACTCAAAGAGATTGTGAAATGTGTCGCGAGTTCAAGACAACATTGGACTAGTCGTGAAATCTCAAATGTGTCTTGAGATGTGGTAGGTTACTACGTGCAAGTCCCACCTCTGCAGAAGCTGCTAATCTACATGGTAGATACAACAACAACAACAACTTAGTCTAGAGCAGGTGTAATCAATTATCCCATCATAGGACTTATAGCCTACATTGTACATTCACAATAGGCAAAATAATTTAAATAAATGTAGACAGTAATAAATGGATCCTATCAGTGTTCCAAAAACATTATATAGTTAAGATAATATTAGAATATTTTGTCTTTCTTTAGTTGATTGTGTAACGAACGAGGTTCAGGCGAGGCTCGAACCACAGAACTTCAGGGGGAGAGGCTATGGCGCTAACCACTGCGCCAAAGATGAATTCACTATCCGTGGTGGAGTTAGGCTGGCTGATGAGCCTATTATTTATTTATTAGGGGACCGAGCAGCATAGCTGCTGGTACCCTATTGTTTTTGTTCGGATTCTTTTCTTTTTTTTTCTCCCCTTTAACCTAAAATTTTAACCCAATTAAGCCACGTGGTGGTGTTACAGAGATCCAAATCTAAGAAAATATTTAAAAATTCACTAAAAAGCATATGCCCCGTTTGATCTAGTCACAAAATTTGGTGTACATGTCCCGCTGCTCATGCCCAACAAATTTGCCTCATGGAACCATGAAGTCTGCCATCTTCGATTTTCCGTTAATTAGCATTTTTTGTAAAACACTTAAAATGCTACTGCTGCTACAGAATTTGACCAATTTGCACCAAACCTGTTCGAGGGACTCATCCCACATACCTTCATACATGCATTACTGTTCTAAAGCCTATGTCAAAAAATGGCCGAATGAGAAGCCAATGAATTTTGCATTGGGCGTGGCTTACCACAAAAATGCTAGTAATTCTAAAATCTTTGATATAAAGTTCTGAAACTTGGTGGGTTGATTGAGAGTTAGATCAAGACCTGAGCACAGCAGTTTTAACCCAATCAATCCACGTGGTGGCGCTATAGAAATACAAATGTTGAGATGGCAGGTATGCCATCCACCAAGTACACTATCTATGCTTAACAGGCCATCTACCTACCACACCAACTGTGAAAGTTTCTGTAACTTAGTAGTTAAGGCATTGGACTACCATGTAGTAGGTTGGTGTTTCGATCCCCACCTGTTCCCAACTTTTTTTTTGAGGCACACACGTCATGCTAAGAATGTTCTTTTAACATAAAACAAGTTATTTTTATTGCAAAGGCTAAGAAATTTCACAATATTACCTGTTAACTGTTTGAATTACTTAAGTTAGTATGTCAACACAATCTGATACCGCAACACAAAAGTCTTATTTGGCCAGCACTTTTCTGTTAACCTGCTTTGGCCTAGTGGATACAATCCTGGCTTTCCATTTGTGTGGTCAGCGGTTCGATTCTTGCTTGGTACCAATGGCTAAGTTAATGTTTGGCAAAATTATTGTGCAAATGCTATGCTTCTTTTAATGCTATTTTTACAGTAACAAACTAAATTTAACAGTATCAACTGTTAACTGTTTCACTTGTACTTAAAAGAGGTAATACGCAAGCCCTTACTGGATCGGGTTAACATACCATCAACAATGGCAAAAGCCCTGATTAGAAACAAATATTTGTATTTTGGGTCAACCCTGTCTAGAGTTGTCTACCATTTTGCAGTCTCTGCATTGGACAAATGCTGCTCATGCCGCTCGGTCCCCGGGAATCGCTGCTTGCAGCTATATTTATACAGTATTTATTTTTCTTTCTTGCTCTTCTCTTTGTCTTTTTTGTCAGTTTGCTTTTACATCTGATCAAACCTAAGAAAAAAAATATTCAAAGATGATCATAACTCTACAATGCTTTTGGGAAAGTGGCTGATGTTTGATGCTTTCTGGTGTGAATTGGCTTTTCTACATCGACCTGTCGGGTATGTGTTACTCAAAGTTTGTTGTGAAAGTGGGTCTTGAAATATTCAGTCCACGATATACTTTGGGAATGAGTCATGAAAATTTCAAGACGTGTCTTCAAACGGTATTATTAGTTCATTTTGGACCACTTGCCTTATTATTGGCTGCGACTTGAAAAAAAACATTACGTAACGTTAGCCGACTCGGTTTCTCAATTAACGTTACTCGCCTTATCCATAACTTGCGCTCTTTGGATGCTGATATAAGGTGTGGGACGGCAGTGGGTTTCAGATGAGGTCTTTCTCTCATGGTTTTCCTCCTTGGTATTATAAATTCTTCCTCATTGAAGTTACTAAGTTACTGCAGATAGGTTCCGGAGGTGTGTTTACATCAATTTTTAATGATACTAGCCTAACCATAAGCATAACTTATGGTTAGGTCTGGGGTTTTTAATGGAAACGTAGCTATGGAAACTTTAGGGTAGCTAACCAGACACTCTTAGTTCTTGCACCCCGGACAGATACATAGCGTAGCATTATAGCCTACCTGCAGTTATTTAAAAACACCAGTAAAGTTACATAAAGTTGAAGTCGGAAGTTTACATACACTTAGGTTGAAGTCATTAAAACTCATGTTAGCAAACTATAGTGTTGGCAAGTCAGTTTGGACATCTACTTTGTGCAAGACACAAGTAATTTTTCCAACAATTGTATACAGACAGATTATTTCATTTTTAATTCACTATATCACAATTCCATTGGGTCAGAGGTTTACATCCACTAAAACTGTGCCTTTAAATTTTTTATATTTGGTCACATATCCTTTGCATGCCATGACTTCCTGATGTCTGTGTCATGCACAAAGTAGATGTCTTAACACTTTCTTCACTGACTAGATGTCTTAGATGACTTGCCAACACTATAGTTTGCTAACATGAAATCTGTGGAGTGGTTAAAAATGAGTTTTAATGACTTCAACCTAAGTGTATGTAAACTTCAACTGTAGCTACAGTTTTGCTTACATCTAGTGATGCCAAGGCTGTCACCAGGCAACCCTGAGAAGTAGCACTACCGTAAATTCTTTCAGCAAGAGTAACTACGCAACGTATCTTTTCCATTGATAAGGCAAGTGGTCCAAAACAAACTAATAATACCTTTTTTTGGCTATATTGACACGTTTTCGTTACAAGGTGTGCATCTATGCAAGCAAATAAACATATGATGAAGTGTTTAATTAAGTTTGATTTATTAATAGTGTCTTTGTTAAGTAGCTGTCAGGGGGTGTCTGTAAGCCCCCAGTAAATCAATGTCATTTGGCTAACAAAGATAACGGCTAACAGAGATTGAGCTACGCGTACTGGAGACAGGAGGGCTTGAGCCCCATATGTTCCCCAATTTATGAAATAATTTGTGGTAAGTAGCTCAGCGGACCTGGGTCTAAAAATGTGAACTATCCCTTTAATGAATGGCTGTATTTCCCTCATTTTTCGCTGGAGATTCCAGCTAATGGTGTTGACATTTTTTCAGTAGAACTGTAGTGGCTAGCTTGCCAGCGAGTAACGTTAGCCTCTCTCGAAGAACGGCTTCCAGTTAGGATTAGTAGTAACTAACCCTTTGTTTTCCATAGGAGTGGCAACCTGTGACTGCCGTTGTCTGACATCTGCCCATAAACTGTAAACCACTGGCCATTGTAGTCCACAGTAAAACAGGAACCTGGAACATGTGCAGTAGTTTGGGGTTATATCTCTCACTACAGGTAGAGAGTTGGCTGAGAGATCATTTAAATCAGGAGGACAGCTACTCTTCTAAAATCATTTGTCGGTGGAATTCCCCTTTAAGTTCTGAGTAACAACAAAAATTTGCAGAGTCTGTGGCCTCTAGGACCAGGGGTAGGCACCACTGGGATCAGCGTCGGAAATATATGGGGCAAAGGCCAAAAAAAAAACGTTTATTTCCTACACTGCCTGGTATATAGTCCCCAAGCTGTAGTCTCTGGGATTGATTCAATGAGAAACAATGGTTTTTGCTTGCCCCCAGCAAGCATACACATTACTGCTGTTATGTGGTTGGTCTCATTATCTCTAGTCCCAGGAGATTAGGACACACTCCAGAGAAATTGCTTTTCCAAGCTTAGACTTGCCTCCTCGTCTGAAACTCACCTAGCTCAGTTACGGTGGTAATAGCAGCCACTATCAACCTCACTTCCTGCAGTAAGCAGGTTTGATTTAAAAAAATCACTGTCATTAAACTGAACTCTTTCAGGATTACGCTCAGACAAAACTTTCACTGCCTCACTCCTCATTTCTTTTGTTGATCTGAAGATGTCTGAATAATTAATTTGGGCTTTTGGTCCCCCTCGTCAGCCCATCTTGGAGGCAGAGGATCTGATCTGAATAAAAATATCCTGTGATGCCTCATTCACAATTCTTAGGGCAGTCATACAATTTGGAATGTGTCAGTATTTGTTCCCCTACAAAACCTTAAGCAGTGATTGAAACCTTTTTTTTCATTAATTTGACATTCCCTCCTTGCCACTGCATTTTACAACTAGACTATCAATGTATAAGCATATAAACTATATGTTTGTATTGGTTTGCAGCTGATTCATTCATAAAGAGTGCCACTGAACATTACAGCATCTGTTCATTGGACAATGGGCTAGGGTTTCAAAGGACCTGTCACTCACAAGTACCCTTGTGCAGCAACGTCTGTTGGAAATGTTATTTTGGGAACATTTTATTTATATCCTCATTGCCTCTTCTGAATGATCAATGAAAAATAAGCATATCCTCCTAACTTTGATTTTGGTTGCTTGCATGTTTAACACCCAAATTTTGCCAGACAATATCTCAGCCGTTTTAACACCAATTACTAAGCCATTAGGCAGATCAACTCATCTCATCAATATCCCACCATAAAACAAATATGGGAAGGATTTGTTCAGTCGTTTTCACATAATTATGTACATTAAAAAAATTAGCATTAAGATTAAGACTTTTTTTTCCAACAAACTAGCTCAAATTCTACAACTCTAATTGCTAAAGCAGACGTAGTGATATGTTGGGTATGGACATGGACTAATTATTTTTGATGGGTCACATGGTTCCTTTTTGAAAATAAAACCTTTATAATTCTACGATACCGGAAATTAATTTGCCATTGACTTAACATGGGGACATTTTATCAGCTACCTAGTAACATTAGCCCCTGCCACGCATGGAACCCGTAACAGTGCCGGGTTCAATTATTCGGATTCGGTAGTGGTTTTCCCTGTCCACACATAGATCTCCTGTAGCCTACGGAAAGTGTTCGTATTATGGTGAAATTTTTGCCAATATAGGCCAGTTGTATGATCGCAAAGAGCTAACGTTAACAATGGATTACCAGCTAAAAATCAATACTTAATGGATATGCTGAGTGGTTTTCAGTACAATGTTAAAATTATGTTAGCCAAGTTAAATAGCTAGCTCTATCTTCCATTGCTAACTTATGTGGTGCTTATTTCCAATGTGGTATGAAAATTGTAATGCTATGTTATGATTATGTTATGATGATTACATTTTTTAAAGAAATGGGCACCTCCCGGAGAAAAAACCCTGGGAATTAATAACGAAAGGTTTTAAGTGAGAAGTTTGGCTTCGTCAAAATCCGCAAAAGAAAGGAAATTCAAATGAGCACCACCAAGCTCTCTACTCTATCAGGGATTTCCAGTACTCTGTTTTTTACATCTGATTGCTATACAGTTCTGTAGCTATGTTAACTGTGGTTTTGTGAAGAAAAAATTGCATACTTGCATTTAGTAGTGAATCACGACAAATCCAGGCCTTTGTTTCATTGTTTTCATTGCATGAATGTAGTACCCACAACCTAAACACAAAGGGTGTGTCATCAGATGCATTGTTTGAGGCAAGACTCTTACCGAGGAGACATACTGGATGTCCCTGCAGAGTTTCGTTTCCCTGGGGAAGTCTGCCAGGTCCAGGAAGTTGTCCACCACCACCTGGCCGATGATGTCATGACGGGAGAATCTGTCAAAATCATACACACTGAAGTGTAGCTTTCGCGTGGGCAGTTCTGTGTAGGCCACAGGGAACAGGAAAACCTCATCGAATACTGGGTTCAGAGTCTTGCGGTGCACCTTGGTCTGATGTTTGGTCTTGCGGTCTGGAAGCAGATAGATCTTCACATAGGGGTCGGAGGTGCCTGAGAAGTCCTTGGCTGGCAGGTCTTGTGCCTTGTGGATCTTGACGATGAGCTGCTCTAGGTCACAGTCATACTTGAGTATGAAGTGGAGCTGGCCGCAGTTCTCACTCCTCCTGCCGTCATCGGTGTCCACCGACCTCTGCTTGTAAAGCTCTGGCTTGATCCGACCCAGGCTCAGACCTGACAGAGACTCCTGCCTCTGGAACTGTGCCATGTTGAAGTCTGGGTTGGACAGGTTCATCTGCCTCCTGATGGAGTTGTGCCTTCAAATGAAGGGGAGACAGCCAAACCAATGTGTAGTTAGAACAGCATCTACATCTAATGATGAGAGAATATTTTATTTATTTATTGTATAATCCTCCCCTTTTCCACTTTTGTCTAAATAACTTGGAAAAAGTGCTAGTAGCTTTGAACAGTGGGATTATGGATAATTGCAGTAATATTATGAGTTAATCTAACAAACTGTAGATTTATTTTTTAAATTTACAATTTTCTCCTTTTGTTTTCAGTGTCTACATCAGTAATCTTGTAATAAATCATACTTTTTTCCCAGTGAATAATTAAGATGAGAGAAAGATGAGCTAAAAGTCACTAATAAAACACACAGTCTATGGATATTAATTACCTGTTACAAAGATTCAGCATTGCAATATATCTTCCTAAAACCCAGGATATATTCTAATATAAATATATAAATCCAAGACACTTTATAGCTGTTCAAATATGAATATTTTTCACTTTGAATGGTAGTTTGTTCAAATTTCTCAGTGTGTTTTATTCAGTATTCAAGACCTTGAGCTTAGCTGAAAGCCAGTTTCACACTAACAAGCGTCTGCAAGGAAATAGGGTGAGGCTGACCGGACAGAGGACGTTGGTTCAGTGATCTGCCGTTGCATTCGTGGGTTGTGGATGCAGTTCTCCTTGCCCTTAGACTGGGCTTCCACCGGGATGTCCGGTGAGGTGTGGCTGATCTTCATGGCGGATTCGGGCACCGGCACTGCCGTGGGTTCCTTCACACACTCCTCACTGTATTCATTGTCAATGCCGTCCACGTCTGTGTAGACAGGCTGCTGGTCTGGCTGCCCATCCTTGGTGACAGGGGAGAGGCCACCCTCCCGCCAGGGGATCCAACACAGCTTCCAAGCAACGAAAAGGGAAACACCAAACAGGGCCAGGCCACAGGCTGTTACCACGAGGGACAGCAGGCTCACCGATACTTCTGTGGGGCAGAGTGAGACCAGCGGATAACATCCTCAGCAATACCCAAAATAGACTGCAGCTGCACCCTCCAGACCTTCCCTGCAGCTACACCCTATAGACCTTCCCTGCAGCTACACCCTACAGATGTTTCCTGCAGCTACACCATGTCAGGTATATTGCGTTTAGATTATGGTCTTCGATAGAGAAAGTATAATTTGATATAGTAAACTTGCTCATAGTCCATTCAATAGTACTTTGTTATCAAGAGCCCTTTGGTTGACCTGACCTAGGATCTTCCGTCCACTCTCCCCCTCCACTCTACAGGCAAAAAAGAGGCAATTAAGTCACGCTGAGGCACTGGCTTATCTATGGGTATAAATCTTAAAGTGGACATAGTGTCTTGTCTCCTGTTGGGGAGAAAAACCAGAACACAAAGCTATTTGTGAGGTCAAAGCTGAGCGTGGCCAGAGAATACCACATGGCCACATGGTTTCCTTTTAAATTTTAAATTTGAATGCCAATCTGTTACATTCAATTGAAATGATCTATTGAAAGTCTTAATGTTGATGTAGGTAATGGTAGTTAGTAGGCATGAACCAAATTCATATTTTTAGGGTTCGGCCGAAATCCACCAGTTAAGATTGGGCCGAACCCCGAACGTAAAGGAGTAAAATAAATAAAACAATGAAGTTCCTTATAAAAATACATAGGCTATTTTCTATTTTCAACAGAACATTTCAGCATATGTGAAATGAAAACATCAACATGCATATTAAATGCCCACTGGTTTTATTATAATTTTTTTTTTTCTCCATGTGTTTGCTAAATTTCCAGTGAGATGGTACATCTGAGAGACTTGAAACTTAGCACACTCATCATAAATGTATGACATGAAGAGTATTTAAAATCTCACCTCAATCAGTCTCATGGTGGCGCTATAATTAAAATTCCTATTTATTCAGTTTTAATGTAATATCTCCCACACCCTTTGTCCAATTCACACCAAATTTACTTGCATGCACAATTTCATGAAAGTCCGCCATATTTGATTTTCTGCTAATTTGCATAATATGCAAAATAGTTTTTTTCCCTAAGGCTTTTTTGTTTCTTGACCAATTTGGACCAGACTTGGTACATACCATTAGTGTACCTAATTATACTTGTTAACTATAATTCAGCTATATCGGACAATAACTACAGGAAATGTGAGCCAATCAATGTGAGATTGGGCGTGGCCTATCAAATAAATGGCCATCACTCATTGACCGTTCATCCAATTTGAACAAAACCTGAGAATAATGTTTGTGAGATACCACTGAAGATGCTTGCCACAGTATGTCCAAATCTGTCCACGGTGGCCGCTATAAACCTTAAAAATGTTTTTCTAATTAATGGCTCAATACAATCCTGAAATTCTATATACATGGTCCAGGGCTGGAATTTATGAAATTGGCCATGACCTATCACCGGGGACACCAGTTTATCTTAACCACATGACTCGCAGGGATTTAAAATCGTAATTCAACTGTTATCCTCCAGTGGTGCTCTGTAGGCACTCAAACGGCACAATCAAGTGAATAATTATCCAATTGAGAGGAAAAAATAACAAAAAATTATGCAATTGGAGTTACTAATTAAAACACTAATAAAAACAATTAGTTGACATAGTGCAAAAGCCCAGCTCCTTCTCGTCTCCACCCGAAGCCTGAGTGCAGAGAAACCCAGTGCCGATAATTCAGTGCAATTAGCCGATCCTGCATGTTCGAGCAAACAAGCCTATTCACTGCCTCGCTCGCATTCTCCCTAACATTCTTTATTTTGTGCATCAAGAAGTAAAAGTGAGTACAGTTATTTATTACTAACGCAGCAGTTATGTTGAACTTCCAACAAGTTGAAAGAAGTAAAAGATAAATCAGGTGAAATGATGGTCACAATTTATTTAAGGATATGAAGAGATTTTATAGGTAGGCTACTTTTAACACGTTTCAAAAACTTCAACCGCAGAATTAACTAGAAAGGTCGCTCGGAGAGCGCATCACTCCGCCCATGCTGCATGTTGATGCATGTACCGTAAAATCAGGTATACATTGATAAGCAGTTGGAATTAGTTTTGAAGATTTGTTGGGATTATTGAAGTGCTTTTACTACTGACTCTGCAGGGGAAGCTCATACCATGGGCAGACAGAGTATGTATGGGTAAATATTTTCCATGTCAAAATGAAATGAAAACTAGTTAAATATGACAGGACTGACAGCAGTAATCTTGCATGGTGTTTGATCCATTTGTCCTTCTTTGTAGGCTATCAGAGATCATTTAGTAGGCCTAGAGTATAATAAAATCTCAATAGAAGATACATTTTGACAATTAACTGGGAATCAGTTTGAACGGGTGCTACCAGCCTGATCACGTGACCTCACATTCTGTTTCACTCCCATATCAGTCTGGTAGCACCCGTTTAAACTGATTCCCAGGTAATCACAACCGTTTAACTAATATGGGGCAGGGCTAATACGATGATTGTACCCACATGACTAACCCACGTTTCATTGCTCAGATTGGTTGTAGGTCTATCCAATTCCGTGCAGAATAATTTTGGTCCGCAATCGTTGATAAGGTCCCTTGGAAATCCAAAATGAATCGAGTTTCCAGTCAAACCCCATTAACTTTTTTCGAATTGGGCTTGGCGAAGCCAGGCTAATGTCATTATATCAAAATTTGTACATCTAATGTTCTTTTAACGATGTGAACAGAGTTCAATTGGCCATATTTAGCTAGCTAACTAACTAGCGTTTTTTGCCTTTCTGTTGTGTGCGCAGGTAGTTCCCTGCAGCACCAACAGACAGAAAAAAAATGGAGCCACATTGGCTACGTTAACCATGAGAGTTCTGATTCACTTTAACAATACATTTTCAAGTTATTTAATACTGGTTAGGCTAACGTTACCAAGCGTAACAAGCCTACAAGGTGTGTGGCTAGCTAGCCTAGAAGCTAACGCCGTTGTAATAACGTTACTATTTTGGTCACCTTCCTAAGCCAGTACACCCAAGTTCGCTACTTCTAGCTAGCGAGGTTGCCTGACTAGCTAGCCTATTTAAGCTTATCAGTTAATTGATGATGGCTTGAATAGGCAGATAGAATGCTAGTTAGATAGGTGAAAGAACTTCTATAGCCTATCCGTTAACCGGAACTGGTCAATCACATCGGGGGTATGTCAGAAAACGGGTTTACTGGAATTTCTGAGTTTGCTAACCCTGAGATTGAATTGAATTAATCTCAGGGTTAGCAAACTCAAAATTTTCACTAAACCCGCTTTCTGGAATACTCCCCCAAATAGTCAGTTACATCAACTACCCAAATCGGCTAGGCTACCAATAACACAGAGAAAGGGACCACTTCACGTGAACAGAAACATGTAGCGTAATACTACGATTTTCAGAAATAATATGGTTATTATTACCTTATATTTTCCAAGTACCTCGAATGTCGAACGTAGAGCTGTTCCTGTTGTATCCAGCAGACTAGATGTAGTTTTTCTGTAAGTGCAAACTATTTATGCTCCGGGGCTTTAAACTTTAAAGTTTAAAGTTGAGGACTAGTTGAGGACTAGAAGAATGGGCAATGTAAGGCATATATTCTATTTACTAAACGAAAAGGCCAAAATTATTACACAAACATAGAAAAACTATTCGTGGGCTTCAGTTGCTGCCCACGTTTCACTGCCTCACTGCCTGACACCATCTAGTGGTCAAAATCACTAAACATGGCGGCGCCCCCATTGCAAAACATTGTAAACGCGTATATATTTATATTTATTTCGAAAACCACTGATCAAATCTGCTCCAAAATGTAATGGGTTCATCCTTGGCCCATACTACACATACATACTATACTACACACAAATTGGTCTGGTAGTTTTTACGTAATCCTGCCCACAAACAAACAAACATACAAACTCACCCACACCACCGAAAACATACCCTTCCGCCCCGGGAATAAGTTGGACAACTTGGCAGAACTGTTCCTATTTCAGAAACCTGAATGGTAAGTTAATGCTCCTAGCTGTTAATTCATTTTGAGATAATTGAGTGCAGTTGGGTTAAGCAGTCTTACATGTTATGCAAAAGTAGAAGGCTAACAGCAGAGCTAACTATTGTATACCACCCTGGCAAATGACAGCTGCTTTATGCAAATAAAATGGGGTAAGCTCCACAAAATTAATTATGTTGTACCAAAGTGAAATAAGGTTATCCCTTTAAATAAAAGCTGAGTGTGCTCTTTAGCTAAATCAAGAAAAAGAAAAGTCTTTGTCCCAAACATGGAGCTTACAGTTGCCTACATCACCCATTCAGTGATTGCGCTGAACTACCACTACACTGAATCTCAGGACTGTTTTCAAGAAATAAAGCAGCAAGCACTTTACAAACAAAGGTAATGTCAAAAAAAAAAGAAAAAGATTTGTAGGCTATGGTTTCTCTTAAAACTGTTGGAGATTTCTAACAATATGGTTAAAAGAAAAAAGAAGGCCTAGCTATTCCCACTGCAAAACACAAAGTAATTGCCTCAAAGCATGAGTCTTCTGTTTGTTTTCATAAAAGCCCTAACAAACTCATCCAAATCAATACTCTTGGTTATTAATTTTTCATGTGCCAGAATCACCAAATTCCTTTTTCTCTCATGCAGCATTGTGCGGCGGAAGGGTGTTAGGACACGTGTCAGAGTGGAGAAAGAACTCTCACATGATGCTGAGGATACTCCAATCACCAGTGCAGTTGCATACACTGCATGTAGCTCTGAAAAGGCTTCCTTATAGCCCTGTATATGTCGACACACTGTTGACAGGTCCGCGTCAGTGGAGAACTTCTTGAGCAACATGGATTTTGCAACATCAATTTCATTTTTCAGACTATTGGTTGTTGCATCAGTACCGGCAAGTAGCTGCAGCGGTTTCAATAGGGCCAACTCTAGAAAAGACGTAGACTGGGGAACAAGACAGCTTACTGCCCTCATCAGGTCAATATTTCTCCTCGAAAACCTGTCCTCAATCTCTGCAATAGCTCTGTCCAAGATGTTTAGGAGGGCTCTTCTCAAAGACTGGTTGGGAGTGTTGGAGGAATCGGACTCAGTGTGACCAACGGTGGAGAGAACAAAACTGTCTATGAGCTGTTTGCTCATTGTTCTCCTTCTTTTTGTAGCAGTGGGGCTGTCTAATATCTCGAAATTATCCCATGAATCATCTTCTCGGATATCTTTTAAAGCTTGCAGTGAGGCACTGATAACCTCCCCAGCACTGCAAAGATCCACAGCCTTAGCCTGCAGAATAGAATTTGCTGGCTTCAAGACACCAAACATTTTGATGAGGAATTTACCAATTTCAAAAAAATGATGCTTCCTGAGTTGTACTAGGAGCCCTGATGCCTCTGTGCATAAAGCCATTGCTGCCATACTATCTTCAGAAATCGCTGACAAAATGTTCAAGATGGCATCCTCTTTGTCTACCAGACATTTTGTTACATCATAATGACTGGTCCACCGTATCTCGAGTAACCTTTTAAGAGAGGGTGCATTATAGTTCTGGGCTACATAATGATGGCGAACGAAGGAATGTAGTGAGCCGGAGAGTTCAAAGAATGTTTTGGCGCATGGCTCTTCCTGAATGGCCTGCACCACTGCTAGGTGCAGCTGATGGTTGTAGCAATGTACATAAGGAATGAGCCTGCCAAGCTTCTGTTGCAACAATGCTTGAACCCCACCCCTGATCCCACTCATGACTGATGCGCCATCATAACATTGGCTGATTATATTATCAGCACTGTAACCTTCACTGGACAGGTGTTTGAGCATTTCTGTTGTTATATATTCTGCATCCAACCCACTCAAGTCCAGTAAACCAATCAAATGCTCCTCAGGAACCGAATTACAGACAAACCGAATCACAAGTGAAAGATTCTCAACATTGCACCTGTCTCTGGTTCCATCACATTTGATGCAGAACCCTACTGTATCTGCATTATCATATTTTCTTTTCACCTCATGCAACACCATACTGGCTAGAGTGTTAATTATCTCATTTTGAATGCCTTTTGATGTGTACTTTGCATTCTGAGGGATGTTTTTTGCTATTTCAGCCAGTTTGGAATCCTTAGCCAGAGTGTACTCAAACAATTTCAGGAACAGCCCAGCAGAGATATCACTGTCATCGTTTATTTCGGACTGACTTTCAGTGCTTCCACGAAAAGCAAGTTCGTTCACAGCCAGAAACTGCACAACTTCCCCTATGCTTCTGATGTAGTATCGGTTTTTCTCAACCTGTGTTTTTCCCAAGAGACATGATATAGTGTCACCAGTTTCCACTCTCGTGTTCAGTTCTGTCCATGATCGTGCAGCATTCAAATGGCTATGGCTAGATGAATGCCTGTATAAACCCCTGTCCTTTTCTAATGCCGTTTTCCAGTTAATAAACCCCGTCTTGGTAAAAACTAGATCTCTGTCATTTGTGCTTGAAAACTTGCGACAGGGGAAGCAGAAACATGCATTTAGTTTCACTGAATATTCTAGCCATGATCGTGACGGATACCAGCTTGGGTTGAAAGAACGAGCCTTTTTGCCAAACTCCCGTTTGGGAAATACTTTTAGAACTGGCTGAGATGGTGTGTTATCATTTAAATCGTGGCCGAGATCCACGGAAGCACCCCCGACTGCCTTTTCTTCCGAACTGGGACCGGGCACAGGATCCGATACTGAGCATGAAGATTCTGAACTACCGGTATGTACAACTAGAGCTGCATTTGTGTTAACATTACGGTGCTTTGGTTTAGTAATCAAAAATCGATGCATAATGATTTAGGCTAATACCGTATAAGCAAGTAGGGTAACTGTCACCAAAAGGAAAGAAGAACCGTGGAGCACAGAGAATAAGAAAAGAAAGAAAAACACATTAGCGGCCTAACTGTTAGTTAGCTTTAGCTATAACGGTGACAATTAGCAAGCTAACAGTTAACGTTACCTAGCTAGGTTAGCTAGCTAGCTAACGTTGCATAAAACCACCACCACTAAGCCCCTCAGACAGTAATAACACTAAACCACTAAAATGAAACAACAAGACAAGACTCAAAATACACAGGCTTAATTATAAACTTTTAAACAGAATAACTTTTAGACCTATATTATTTTTATTCATTTTTGCTGTGGGCAAACGTTAACTTCTTCAAGTGACAGACAAACACCGACAAATGTAGAGAGTGACAGCAGATCGGTCCGTCTCCCAGTTTTAAACTGCCAAACCAACCAATCAGAAATACATTGCCAAGTTGTTGTTTTTTGATATTTTGAATAGAACATTATGATTGGCTAAGTCTCCTGAACTGAGAAAGAATGCAAAATATTGGTTAAAAAAAAATTATAATAACTTGGATTTTTTCTAGGGATTTTTCTAGGAGAAGTTTTGGGGGGGCAGAGCAAAAATTTGGGGGGGGCACGGCCCCCTCTGGCCCCCCCCTTAGATCCGGCCCTGGACCGGAGTATATTGCTAACATTCCCCATACATTCCTGCCACGTCATTACAAAACGTTATTTTGGGTACATTCTGGGGTGTATAGGGGAATGTTACTCCAAGATAACAAAATAACATTCTAGGACCAGCCCATAAATGTCACAAACATTGAAATGCTTTCCCTGGATGTCATAATGTTGAGTCCTCAGAACATTCCTAAAACATGATTGTCAAACTTCTCCTTCACATTCCTTGAACATGACAGGAACATTCTATGGAACATAAGTGGAATATTCTAGGAACGTTAGTCCAAACGTTCCCTTTTGGTTTCTCTAATGCTTGGATTTAACATTCCCTTACTGTGAGACCAGAGTACTTTGCTAACATTCCCCATACATTCTTGCCACGTCATTACAAAACGTTATTTTGGGAACATTCTGAGGTGTATATATCGGGGAATGTTACTCCAAGTTAACAAATGAACATTCCAGGAACATCCCATAAATGTCACAAACGTTGCATTGCGTTCCCTGGATGTCATAATGTTGTGTTCCTCTCAAGTCCTCAGAATAGTCCTTCAACTTGTTTGTGGAACTTCTCCTTCACATTAGAGTCACATTCTATGTAACATTAGGGGAATATTCTCGGAATGTTAGTAGAAACATTCCATTTGGGTTTCTCTAATTCTTGGATTTAACTTTCCCCTACTGTGAGACTGGAGTACATTTCTAACATTCCCCATACATTCTTGCCACATCATTACAAAATGTTATTTTGGGAATATTCTGCGGTGTAGAGGGGAATGTTACTCCAAAATAACATTCCAGGAACATCCCATAAAAGTCACAAACGTTGCAATGTGTTACTTGGATGTCATAATGTTGAGTTCCTCTTAAGTCCTCAGAACATTCCTTGATTGTGTAACTATTATTAGATCTTAGGCCTGTTCTTCAGCTGCCGAGTAGATGGTGATATGTAGTCCCATTTAAATATATTTTTGCGGCATTTTGGCTTTATTGGACAGTAATTAATGAGAGACTAGAAAATCAAAGGGAAAGAGAGAATGGCCTTTGAGGTTTATCTTGAGCCGGATTTGAACCCATGTTGTGGAAAACAGGAATCGCTGATGACGTGATTTACCTGATTGAGCTACTAGATCACCTTGTCCCTTGCAGGGAGCAATTTTCAGGCTAAAAGCCCTAAAATAAACGTCTATTGCAGTCAGTGAAAAGACCTCTTTAAATGGTTCCAACGTGAATTTTTTTCTACATCTATTTGTATAGACCTCTGTCCTCTTTCAAGAGTTCTTGTTTATACCACGTTTCAACCAAATTTTTTCATGTAAAAGAATAACACAGCAAGCAGGAATCAAACTCACAATCCTCAAATCTGAAGACTAGTGCTTTTCCACTGAGCCATCAAGGCCGCATGTTTGCAGCTGTGTTGTAATGTTTAATGAATGATATCACAAACGAGCATGGACAGGCAAGTTGTTGACTCTCATGTACAAGTCCACACACATGCGCATAGCAGAAATTTGTGCAACATTATTTTTGGGTATAAACTCTGTCTGCCTAGGATAGAAACTGTTGTTTGCCCAAGCTTTGTGGCTAAATGTTTTGACATTTTTTGTGATACACTTCATGCGGTGAAATTGCATCTACGTGTATAGGCTGGATTTCGCTTGCCAAAGCAATGACATTTTGAGAAATGCATCCACATTAATCCATATTGTTTGTCTTTGAATTTACAACTGAATCACATATGAAAATTATAACATAAAATATGCACATTTATATTGTAGATTTTAGCCAGTCTAAAAAAATGGCCAAATGAGAGCTTGAATGGTATTCCATATTTCACCAACATTTTAACGTTTATATGGGTTTGTGCTCAGTGGGTATATGCAGGACACCACCATTGTAGTTCCGCCGACTTTTCAACACAAAAATGCTCACTGGGTAACAAAAGAAACAATGGTTATTTAGTCTTCATTTTGTAATCATATAACCGCAAAATCACGCTTGAATTTTCGTGTTATAAACGTCAGAAATATCTGCATAACACAGGTTACCTTATTGCCAAATTTCCCAGAGCAGCTAGCATATTTGCAAAAGGCCTTTTAACGATTATAGCCTATAGGAGTTGTCAAAATGTCAAGGTGTTTTGTTGTAAATTAATTTATAATTTCAGAGAAATATGAATAGGCTGCTACAATTGGGACGTCAACAACTACCACTAGGGGGGCACCGTGTATAGGCTAAGCGTCATTAACAAGGGGTAGCCTAATAATGAACGCACACCCAGTTTCTTACTCCAGGACATCGCATTCTGCAGAAATATAACCAGTTATAATTAGCGTACAAAATGAGCTGGAATTCTTAGAGCAAGTTGCAGTAGTCTATTCCACGTGGCTTTTTACTCGTTTAGATACCTCTGCTTTTCTTACCAACTGGTTGCCTACGTTTCAAAGTAGGCTATGCAATTTTACTGGGGTTAACCTACTCGCAGCAGGGGGAAAATAGCTTTGTTATCCAGGAGATCAGCTTGACTGAGAATATAGTGTGATCCACCGTTATAGAATTAGAATTAGACCAAGTCATATAGCGAGGCTATATTGAACTGCGACGTGGTATATAATGCAATGCAATAAAAATGAACATTATTATTAAAGTTTGGAGTAATAACTGCTCACAGTTATCTATGAAATACATTTGTATAGGCTATCATGTCATACAGTCTAGCATTATTAACCCTCCACTTAGATATTTAATGCATAGCTTATATCATAATCAGCTCTGACAACACTTTGACAACTCTTGTAGGCTATGAAAGGACGTTTTACAAATAGGCTAGCTTTTCTGGGAAATTTGTAAATAAGGGTTATGCAGATATTTCTCACATTTTTAACACGAAAATTTGTTCAGAATGCAATGAGTTAGGCCTAGCATATTTTATCAGGAGAAGTCTGCATTTGTCAATACACTAGCAAAATATCTTGAGGTTATATGATTACAACATGGGCATTTGAAGACTAAATAATCATAGCTTTTTTTTGTCACCCAGTGAAAATGTTTGTGTTGAAAAGTCGGCGAAACGCCGTGTAGCGTTCAGGTGAATGCTAATAAGGGTTAGCGTCCGTTTATGTCAAAACGTCTCTCAACCTATATTTCCCCTAGTCTAGATTCCAGCTAATTTAGGTTGGTTTCATGAGTTTGTTTAAGGCTACGGAAATCCTTCTCCAATGCCAGTGCTAAGTCGTACGTACGACTTAATGTAGCCTAGGCTACTACGGCGGAAAAATTCTCAATAAAAAAACTAATTTTGAAATTTCCTCTAAAAGGGACAGCTACAACATCCTTTAAAAACTCACTTATAAGATACTTGAAATATTTATTTTGCACAGATAGATGTCATTATGATTTGAACATTTTCTACCCTATAAAATGTGTTAACCCACTAGCTACAGAAAATGACATAGTCAAAAACGTTTGAGATTTCATTCCTCATTAGTTCTCCTATTTGGTAATGTAATATTTATGAATACAATTGAAAATACAAGTATTCTTTGGCACAGGTCTGGTACAACCAAAGTCCTACGTTATAGGTTGGTAGTGTGTTTTCGGAGTCGAGCTCTGTCATCACAAGACCGTGGTGTAATGGGCAGAGGCGCAGGCTCTTCACGAAAGCATCACAAGTTCGAGTCCCGGCATCGGCAGGATCTAAATTGAGTAAGTGTAAATGTTGTATGGAAATTGTTATCGAACTCCCCCTGGAGTGTCCTTAAACCCTCATTTCATTGCATTGCACTGTGTGTACCATAACCTGAAAGCTGTGTGTACTTGCATTCAGCCTATATCTCCTCTGCTATGATTCTCAATGGTTCCCAACCTTGCTTTCCTGTCAGTCATCACTAAATACTGTCTAATAAAGCCAAAATCAAAACAATTACTGATGGTGAGCCCTTCTGTTAGGCACTTAGACCCTGCATTTAAACCTTTTAAATGAGCGTCCCCCTAATGTTATATAGAATGTACCTGGCACGTTCCTGGAACGTCATATTGAATGTTTGAAGAACACAAAAAAAGGTTCACAGAACATTCCCCCTACGTTACATGGAATGCAGCTAGACTGTTGCACTGATGTTATATACAATGTTTGTAGAGCGCTAGAGGAAGGTTCCCATAACTTTACCCTCATGTTACGTAGAACGTTGCCCTGATGTTTTATGGATTGTCCAGAGAATGTTCCCCGCATATTATATAGAATACTCTTAGAATGCCAGAGGAAGGTTCCCAGAACGTTACCCTCATGTTACATAGAATGTTCCCCTGATGTTTCATGGAATGCTCCTAGAATGGTCCCTTGATGTTATATAAACTGTTCATAGAGCACAAGAGGAAGGTTCCCAGAATGTTACCCTCATGTTACATAGAATGTTCCCCTGGTGTTTCATGGAATGCTCCTAGAATGCTCCCCTGATGTTATATAAACTGTTCGTAGAGTGCAAGAGGAAAGATCCCAGAACGATACTCTCGTGTTACATAGAACGTTCCTCTGATGTTTCATGAAATGCTCTTAGAATGTTCCCCTGATGTTATATAAACTGTTCATAGAGCACAAGAGGAAGGTTCCCAGAACGTTACCCTCATGTTACATAGAATGTTCCCCTGATGTTTCATGGAATGCTCCTAGAATGGTCCCTTGATGTTATATAAACTTTTCATAGAGCATAAGAGGAAGGTTCCCAGAATGTTACCCTCATGTTACATAGAATGTTCCCCTGGTGTTTCATGGAATGCTCCTAGAATGCTCCCCTGATGTTATATAAACTGTTCGTAGAGAGCAAGAGGAAGGTTCCCAGAACGATGCCCTCATGTTACATAGAATGTTGACCTGATGTTTTATGAAATGCCCAGATAATGTTCCCCTCTGATGTTACATGGTATGCTCCTAGAATGTTCCCCTGATGTTATATAAACTGTTCGTGGAGAGCAAGAGGAAGGTTCCCAGAACGATACACTCATGTAACATAGAACATTGCCCTGATGTTTTATGGAATGCCCAGAGAATGTTCCCCTTTGATGTTACATGGAATGCTCCTAGAATGTTCCCCTGATGTTATATAAACTGTTCCTGTAGCACAAGAGGAAGGTTCCCAGAAAGATACTCTCATGTTACATAGAATGTGCCTAGAACCTAAGAGGAATGCTCCTAGAATGTTTCTGGAATGTTAAAGGGACGTTCCTCAGAAACGTTGTGTGAAAGTTCTTAGAACCTGAAAAAAAACTCAACATTGCATCAACCAGGGAACGTTTAGAGCAACCTTAATAACATACAGGGAACCTTCCTAGAACGCGATTTCGTTAGCTGGGTAGTAGCTTTGCTGCAAGACAATTTTTCAACTGTTTGCTTTGGATAGTGTACCTTTACACTAGAGACTGATGGATGATATGTAAAATAAATTAGAGGATAAAATAGAGATTTCATTAGGAAACAAATAGGAAATTCAAAAATTGGAGACTAAAAATAAGGAAGTAAATTACTGAGATATTACAGTGTAATAATACACTATTTTCTTAATAGAAAAATTGATTATTGCTTAAAATTAAAGAGAAAGGAAAGGTTTTAGTCTCACACCATGGTCTCGGTTTGGTCATTCTGCTGTTGTCCTGTATAACTACTGCCTCCCATTGTAACCTACAGCATTCTGATGTACCTGGTCTACCAACAAAAAAGTTAGCCACTCGAGTCAATGGACTGCATTCACAAAAATTCCCATAGACATACATTGAAAAACAATGTTAAACAGGAAATATTCTTCTGATCTGTATAGAATGTGTATAATTGCACAGCTGCATGTCATATTGCTTTTATATTGTTAAATGTTGTATATACTTGACTTTCTTTAGGCTTTTAACAGCTCAAACCCCTAATTGCCGCTTGCGGCTATATTTTTCTTTGTCTTTGTTAACCCCTTTGCGAAGAAGGTGACGCCGGCGGAATCTTTTTGCTCAACTGAGACATTTGTTGCTACTGCAGCCAAACTATTAGTGGAAATCACAAACTCTGTGTTTTAACTTTATTGGTAGACGGTTCGTGACGATTTCTGCTTAATATGGAGTTTCTAAGTGTCACTATTTTCCCGGAGCAAGTCCATTTAACAAGCAACCCCCACCTAGTTTATATCTACCCATGCGTGACATAGTGGACAATAGCGTCTATGTTTGAGTTCATAAATATATTTATTCATCATATCAAATTAGAATAACGTCATAGCAACGAGATAAACCCAACAATTGCCTGATCGTAAATGAAATAAATATACAATCCTGTCATTAGTTTTACACATCGAGATGTTCGTTTCAAAATTCAGTGGTCATTTATTGTCTGGTACAATCGGTTTGAGAAATATACAACACTTTATACCACTATTACACTATCTGAAACGTCGACGCGTAATACCCCCATGCCCTGTAAGCCTGTCTCATTCGTTACAGTTCATTCTGGTTTAATTGTCGGCTTTTTTATCCAATAGAGTACATTATAACCTTAGCAACAGTATATGCCATGTCTTTTTCGGTGGTTTGAACAATTTACTACAGCCCAACGGCAGTTTTTGTTTTAATGGTCTAGTATTACGCAAGCTCTATAGAATATGCATTAGGGAGTTTCCCTTTTCCGATACGTAAGTATTTTTGCGTCTAAAATACCGTTGATCTCGCTGGCTACATATGTACGTTCGTGTTTCCACTCAAGCACTGTCTCTCGAGTGTCTCTCCCTCTCTGTTTGATAGCCCTATTGTTATTTTCGCATTTTGAGTACATTTCACATACTGTAGTGCAATCATTAAATGTATTTTTGATGTAGGCTACCGATGTTCATTGAAGATGAAGATGATTGGCAGCATTTTGCAGATGGTGGAATACTATTTTATGTTCATGTTATCATACATAATATAGGCTATGGCGTATATACTTGTCTCTTAGGGCATGACAAATGCTCATTCCAATTTACTGTGCGCTGATATGTGGTAGATTAAGGTAAAAATTTCCTTGGAGTCATTATGAATAGGAAAATTTAAAAAATAAAAAAAAACTACAGAAAAATGCAATCCCAGGACAAACGTATACATACTGTAGAGTACAGGGACAAGTGATGTTTTATTGAGGTACAAGAGTGAATGATTAGGCAACATATTCAGGTGTATGTAACACTGTGATATCAATGTTTTATATCTTAAGCCATCAGAATGAGCAAATGTATATGCTTTATAATGGACAAAACTAATTTTATTCATTTTATGACATGTTTTGCATCGGAGTTTTGGACCCATAGATATCTACCCCCCTATACTGATGAAAATATAGTAACTCCCACTTGAAAATTATGCAAAACTGTTGATTTGTAATTATATCATATTTTTTTTATTTAGAGCAGTGCACAATTTAGCCATTTGGATAGATTTGGAGACATTAATGGACAACAGGGTACACTGCTATATTTTGCATCATAGACCTTTAGTAGTTCTGCATATCATCCTCAGACTTGTGGACATGGAGTTTATGATCCAGGAAATGTACATATATTACCGATTTCACTTATGTAGCTCTCAGCAAACAAAAAAAAAACAATTTTTAAAGTTTCTTTCCAAAGCTTCTTTGCATTTGTGGCACTTCATTTTGACTGAAATTATGAAAATAAACAAATCTAAGTTTGTATTGTAAATGGTACACCTGTCTTGTTTCATTTAAGCCATTTACCAAGTTTGTTTACAATGTAGCCCACTGTATTATTATTTTAGGAGGACTGCAGCAAAGTTGTCATGCATGGCTTTATCAAATTAAAACTGAAGTAGGCCTAATAGATGGTAGCTGAAAAGGGACGTGAGAGTACGCAACAGCCAGAGCCATTTCGTTAATAAACTGCATCATTTTGCAGCAAAGTTTTATTGAAAACATATGGAATCTTATGCTGAGATTTGGCCTATGGTTTGTTACATTACACCATAGGAAAATAGACTATACGTATACTTTAATAAATCAATTAAAACTGCGAGAGAATGTCGCCAGTGGTGCTTAAGTCTCTTAACTTGGCACAGAGGTTGGCTCACCGTAAAAATAGCGCCGAAATTATACAGCGAGCCGTCGTTTATGAATGGAACTCCAGCGACATCGTCCGCCTCAAATGGATTGTGAAGCGGCCGTTTTAAAATCATAAAACATAGCTTAGCCTACATGGATAGGCATGTTGATACACGGGCAATAGTTCTCAATATTACTTAGGTCTATACAATATGCTTGTAAATACTTCACAATCACTGTTTGTGAGACACTGTCTGCCTAGTGACCTACAGTTAAGCCGGAAAGTCTGAACACTCCTTTCACCTTCTCCATGTTTTATTACGTTACAGACATATTCTACAAAAGATTGAGTTCATTTTTTGTCTCAAAATTCTACACAAAATAGCCCATAATGACAAAGTGAAAACAGGTTTTTAGACATTTGTGCTAATTTATTAAAAATCTAAATGTAAAATATCATATGTACACAAGTGTGCACACCCTTTGATATGACACCCAAAAGTGAGCTGAGGTGCATTTTGTTTCCACTGATACTGCTTGAGATGTTTCAATTCAATTGATTGGACATGATTGGGGATTACCAACACCTGCCTATATAAGGTCCCACAGTTGGCAGTGCATGTCAGAGCAAACTCCAAGTCATGGGGTCAAAGGAATTATCTGCAGACCTCAGAAACAGGATTGTGTCAAGGCATAGATCTGGAGAAGGGTACGGAAAAATCTCTGCAGCTTTACAGGTCCCAAAGAGCACAGTGGCCACCATCATTCGTAAATGGAAGAAGTTTGGAACCACCAAGAATCTTCCTAGACCTGGCCGCCCGGCCAAACTGAGAAATCAGGGAAGACGGGCCTCGGCCAGGGAGGTGAGCAGGAACCCGAGGGTCACTCTGACAGAGCTCCAGCGTATCCTTGTGGAGACGGGAGAACCTTTCATAAGATCAACCATCCAGGCAGCACTCCACCAATCAGGCCTATGGTAGAGTGGCCAGACGGAAGCCCCTCCTTAGTAAAAGGCACATCACAGCCCGCTTGGAGTTTGCCAAAAGGCACCTAGAGGACTCTCAAACCATGAGAATCAAGATTCTCTGGTCTTATGAAACCAAAATTGAACTTTTTGGCCTGAATACCAAGCGTCACGTCTGGAGGAAACCAGGCACCGCTCATCACCTGGCTAATACCATCCCTACAGTGAAGCATGGCAGTGGCAGCATCATGATGTGGGGATGTTTTTCAGCAGCGGGAACGGGGCGACTAGTCCTGATAGAGCGAAAGATGAATGCAGCTAAGTACACCGAGATCCTTGAAGAAAACCTGCTCCAGAGCGCTCTGGACCTCAGACTAGGGCGAAGGTTTACCTTCCAACATGACAACGACCCGAAGCACACAGCCAAGAGAACAAAGGAGTGGCTTCGGAGAAAGTCTGTGCATGTCCTTGAGTGGCCCAGCCAGAGCCCAAACCTGAATCCAATTGAACATCTGTGGAAAGGCATCCCCGAAAAAACACCCGACAATCCAGAATCATTAATCAAAGACTTTATGACAACTCACCTGAAAATACCGTCCGACACTGTCAAAAACATCACTTTCCACAGAGTTCACCGCCTTGGCAAACAATCAGACAAAGGACCTCGACCCATCATTGCAAAATTCGAGCACTATCAGCAAAAAGAACAGGTCAAAAGCAAAGGAAAGGAACTTAAAGGCACCACATTCGGACTGAACGAGCAATTCCCACGAGAAATAAATGAACGACGGAAAATACTCTACCCTATCTTAAAAGAAAACCGGAAAAACAACAAACGCGCATCACTTGTAGTTGATAGACTGTATATCGATGGACAGTTATTCAGAAACACAAAAATCACACCATGGCTCTTCTAAAAATAACCTCATCAAAAACCTCTCATAAACCTACTACCTGACATTGTTCCTTTGTATAAGGAAACTCTATATTGCCTGCTAAATAACTCAATGTTCCTCTCTATCTTTGTGCATCTCTTGTTTTTTGTTGTTGTTCATGTTCTGTCTCTATACCATTCATTTTTATGTCCAGTCACGTGTGTATTCTGTAGTTTATTATGTGTATAGTCAGTTTCAACCAGTTATTTCATACAGCTCCAAGCACGCGCTCTCTCCCTCGCTCTCTCTCTCTTTCTTTCTCTCTCTCTCTCCACCAAATCTTTTATCTCTACTACTTACCCATCTAGTTACTTCTCCTCTTCCCTCCTTACCCCATCTTTATATATCTTTATCTTACACCACAGACAGAACTCTATTTTTTTTCCCTTCCTCCCTCTTCCCTTTTTATTTATTTCATATTTTATTTTTTCAGAACAAGACATACTCAATACACAACCATGCAAACGCTCAACTTGGTAACATGGAATGTACGTGGCTTCCGCACTCAGTCTAAAAGAATTACAACCATCAATCATCTTCTAAAATTAAAAGCTGATATATGTTTCATACAAGAAACACGCCTAACAAACTCAGAATTACAATATCTCAAATTTAAACAATTTGATAAAATATTTTCTTCAACTTATAACAGTAAACAAAGAGGTGTTTCAATTTTAGTAAATAAAAACATTCCATTTGTCCATAATACATCTATTATTGATCCAGAGGGAAGATTTATCATCATTAATGCATCCATTAACCACACAACATATACATTTGCCAACATTTACGGCCCCAACAATGATGACCCATCCTTTTTTCATAACTTTTTCTCCTTACTATGTGACTCAACAAATATAATAATAGCTGGAGACTTCAATACTGTTATCAACCCCATAATTGACCGCTCAAGTACCTCCGGTAGCTCAAGAAACTGGCACTCCACTGAAACTATAAAACAATACATGAACGATTGTGGACTTGGCGATAGTTGGAGAATGAGAAATCCATCACTGAAAGAATATTCATATTTCTCCTCCCTCCATCAATCCTCCTCCAGAATTGACTTTTATCTTATAAGCAACTCGCTCACCCCAATATATCAGAGAAAACACAATTCATTCAATCATGATCAGTGACCACGCTCCCGTTTCCTTATCAATAAACACCCAAGTACATATTAAGCCTCCTACAAGATGGCGATTCAATACATCACTTTTAGAAGATCCTGATTTCAATGCAATGTTTAAAAGAGAGTGGTCATCCTTCCTGGAGATGAACTCTCCAGAAATCTCACCATCACTGTTATGGGAAACAGGCAAAGCTGTAATGAGAGGTAAAATCATATCATATTCATCATATAAGAAAAAACAGCAACAAGAACTGGAAAATACATTAGAGCAAAGGATTAAAGATCTAACAAGCCAATATATCAATAACCCCAGCGAACAAATACAAAATGAATTGAGGCAAATTAAAACCCAACTAGAAAGCATTATACACAAAAAAACACAGTTCATTATTCAACAACTCAAATATGAAAATTTTCAATACAGTAATAAGTCAAGTAAATATCTAGCAAATCTACTACAACGCAAAAAAGAGAAAGCAATTATCCCGTCCATACTCAACTCTACAGGTACTATTACCCAGAATCCACAGGATATAAATAATGTCTTTCAAAACTTTTACACCAACCTATACTCCTCGGATCACGAACCCAACCAATCAGAAATAGATACCTTTCTAAACAACCTAGACTTACCAACACTACCTAGAGAGCAAGTAAACATTTTAGATGCACCCCTTACCTCTGAAGAACTTAATAAAGCCCTGGATAAAATGCCAAATAACAAGTCACCTGGACCAGATGGTTTTCCAGCTGAATTCTATAAATACTTCTGGGATATTTTTTCACCACTATTTTATAGAGTAACTACAGAAATCAAAACTACCTCCACCATACCCAGGCACATGAATACCGCGGTAATGACACTCCTATTAAAACCTAATAAAGACCCAATCCACCCTTCTAGCTACCGCCCTCTTTCACTAATCAACACTGACTTAAAAATTATTACTAAAACACTAACGACCAGAATAGAGACAGTGACCCATATGCTAATTCACCCTGACCAGACAGGCTTCATCAAAAACAGATATGCCTCTGATAGCATCCGTAGGCTTTTTAACTTAATCAATATCTCACAAAAAACAAAAAACAAAACCATAATTGTGTCTTTAGATGCCGAAAAAGCATTCGATAAAGTAAACTGGACCTTTCTATTTAGCACCCTGCGCAAGTTTGGTTTTGGAGAGTCGTTTATCCATTGGATAAGAACACTGTACACATCACCTAGGGCCACAATAATCACAAACGGGGTCACCTCACCGAGCCTCACACTTCATCAGGGAACCAGACAAGGATGCCCACTCTCACCATCACTATTTGCCATTTTTATTGAACCACTCGCAGCAGCAATACGACAAAACAATAAAATCAAAGGAATTCAGGACACCAATTCAGAACATAAAATTAGTCTTTATGCAGACGATTTATTATTGTACTTACAGAACTCTTCTGTGTCACTACGGGAAACTTTCAATATCATTAACAACTTCTCCACAATCTCACACTACACAATAAACTGGAATAAATCAACCATACTGCCATTGTCTGAAGACGCCTGGGATTCTGCAACCCAAGATTTTCCCCTCCCACTTCACATTGGCAATATAAAATATTTAGGCATTAATATCTCTTCCAGGCTGTCAGAGCTCTTCAACCTCAATTACACCCCTTTGCTAAAAAAAATAGAAGATGACCTCAAACGCTGGACCAAGCTCCCACTCACACTCCTTGGACGAATCGCTACAGTTAGCGATGGAAAAACAAAAAACCAAGAGTTTCACGTACAACATTACAAAATGGAAAATTACAAGGCGGCCTAGAAGTACCAAACTTTCTCCACTACTTTTTGTCAAATCAACTCCAATATTTATTCAAATGGACCCAAAAGCACAACTTCAATAACCCATGGCTAGAATTGGAACAAAATCAATGTAAAACCACCTTAATAGCAGACCTTCCATTCTTACCACAATCAATCAAGAAACTGAATTACTGTAAGAATATCACAATATCTTCAACTCTGACAGCCTGGTGGAAAAACAACAAAATCACTAAATCATCGCTAGCACCATGTAGATACACCCCAATTTGGCACAACCCAGACTTCCAACTGCACCACACCCCTGTTTACTTTCCAGCATGGCAACAAAAGGGAATCACTCATCTCCATCACCTATTCCAAAATAACCAATTTATATCATTCAATACACCAATCCAGAAGTATGGGGTTGGGAGAGATCAGTTCCTCCACTACCAACAATTAAAATCCATAATTAAATCTAAAATTAACATAACCAACAACACACTACAACTTTCTAAGCTAAGCGACGAGATCATGAAAATCACAAATTCAAAAAAAATTATCTCAAAATTTTATAAACTTATATCCATATCAGATGCCTCCATAACACTCCCAACTACAAAATGGGAAAATGACTTGGCTCTCTCTCTCAACCATGATTTCTGGATATAAATCTGTAAAAACATCTTCTCAATGACCACTAACACAAATTTACAACTTATACAATAAAAAACTATCCACAGAACCCACATCACTCAAAGTAAAATGTTTAAAATGGGATTTGCTGACACAGACATCTGTTCACAATGCACTCTGAGCAGCACAGATGATTATTTTCATGCCACTTGGGCCTGCCAACCAGTTCACTCCCTCTGGATAGCAGTAATTGAGAAACTCTCCACTATCTTGGATTGCAGAATCCCATTGTCCCCATCACTCTGCCTGCTGGGAGATATTACACAAGTCACCCTCCCAACTAAATACAGAAACCCATTACTTATTTCTCTAACTATCGCTAAGAAAATTATCTTTCAAAACTGGAAATCTAAAAACTCTTGTCACATCACTCACTGGATCAACCTACTTACAGAACACATTTCTTTAGAAAGAATAACAGCCTCCAGAAAAAACAATATATCAGTCTTTAATGAAACCTGGAATACATTCTTAACTCATCTAAACTCATAACAGAACTCATCCAAAAACCAAATCCAGGCACATGACCGTATTTATCTTTTTTTTCCCCCACATATCAATTTGCTCTACATGTCTGTACCCTGTTTGTTTACACTACATATCTGTAGCCACTGCAACCTCAAACAAAATCTGCTATATTTTCTATATGCTATTATATCTATTCATTTTTTCTGTTTTCTCCCTTTTTTTTTTTTTTCCTCTTCCCTCTTCTTCATTTATTATTATTATTGTTATTATTTTCCTTTTCTTTGATTAACTTGCTTTATTTTCTTTCTTATTTTTATTATTATTATTATTATTTTTTATTATTATTATTATTTATTTTTTTTGTGTTGTTGTTATACCCTTCCCTCTCAGAGGCTTTAGCACAACATTGTTATGAAATATAATTACAAATAAAAATAAAGCTGTCCTCCCAAGAGGGGGGGGGGGGGGGGGGGGTGCTGGCGGGAATAAAAAATAAAAATAAATTAAAAAAAGAACATCTGTGGAAAGAGCTGAAAATGGCTGTGTACCGACGCTCCCCATCCAACCTGACGGATCTTGCAAGAATATGCCAAGAGGAATGGGCAAAAATGTCCAGAAACAAGTGTGCCAAGCTCGTAGCTTCTTTCCCAAGACGCCTTGAAGCTGTAATCGCTGCCAAAGGTGCAGCAACCAAGTATTAGGCTACGGGTGTGTACAGATATGTAACCCCTAAATAACCTATTTTTGTCAGTAAAATAAAATTGCATATTTTCTAAAAACCTGTTTTCACTTCGTCATTATTGGCTATTGTGTGTAGATGTTTGAGGCAAAAAATGAACTCAATCTATTGTAGTATAAGTCATAATGTAATATTAATAAATGTAATGTAACGTAATAAAACACAATAAAACGTGGAGAAGGTGAGAAGGTGAAGGTAGTCTTTTGTGTTGCTAATCGGAAATAGATTCACCTGAGTGAATAAATAGCGTGTTTTGCATTCCTACTTCACCTTCACTGATATCCTCACCTAGGAATATCAGTTCCCTGTTTACTAGTTCCCTGTGTTTTCCTGTCTGTTTATTATTGTTTATAATAGTATTTGGAATGGAAGTGTGGTGTTGCTGATTTGCCCACAGCTTACTGTGAACTACAGTCGACGTTCATTGCTAGAGATAGCTGCTACATTATGGGAAGGATGTGCTTTGTCTGTTCTGTAGTGATCTTGATGATGTCTCTGTATGCACTTACTGTACGTCGCTTTGGATAAAATGCTAAATGAATGAAATGTAATGTAATGTGAAAGGAGTGTTCAGACTTTCCGGCTTGACTGTATTTCTATGCTACCATTAGGCTAGCCTACATTTTAGATAATGAGTAATGAGAGGACTTGGGAACATTTTCAGCCAAACCCCGAATAGAATCCAGAATACCGGAAGTAAAAAGTGAAATAAATGAAACAAAAAAACTAGCTAGGCTATAAGGCACATTATAGGAAAGTGAAATGAAGCACTAGCACTAGTCCCCACCGCTGGGGTTTGCATGATCTGATCACCACCATCCTGATTTTCTAACGCTTGTGGCTCTGATGTGTTTGAGGATTACATTGTTTATTCATCCCATTCAATAAGAAAATTCAGCATCACACCCTGTGCAAATTTAATGGCAGCTGAGCTGACTTGGTTCCCCCCACTGAGCTGGTGCCCTAAGCACAGTGTGTGATCTACGTATACGGAGGGGAAAAAAGGACCGAATACAGCCAAACCCAAAACCGATGCATCCCTAGTTGTTAGGCCTGCCAGTTTGTGATTTACCTTTTAGGCGCAGCTCCAGATTCAAACAAAGGCCTGGGTGTTACCACTGGTCTTATCACATGGAAGTAATACTTTTCCCAAATTTGAAAATAACACAACAGATTTAATGATTGTACTACTGTTTGGTCTTGTTACAAAGATGTTAAAACCCTGAATCTCTTAAAGGGATAGTTTGGAATTTTGGACATAATGTCTCAATTACGACTTACCCGTGATGATTGATTGATGGAAACCATTTTCAGATAATTCCATGCTGTCCCTTCTTTTGGACATACACACATTGCTAATGCTAGCGAAACTCTAAGGTAACTGCTAGCATCCACTACCAAGTGCACTTAAACACTCCACAGTGAACCCAAAGCAAATAAAATACGACGACAGTCTATCGGGGTTATTTTGAGTGTTTATACCATAATTTTTGAGGTCAAACTATCGTTGAATCCTTTACTTTGTGCTGACCTATATTCTCTGTGCCGCTGCATTGCCTTGATAAACGGTTTGCGAGCTAAAGTCGTATCTAGCTAATATTGCCTATATAAAATAAGCGTTAGCTTGTGATGGTAGGTCGCCGTAGGTATATATTTGCAGGCTGTTAACTAATATATCAAGGCAATGCAGCGGCGCTGCAGTTGCCGACTGGCCACAGCATCAGCTAATATGGTCAGAAGCAGTTAGTGGAAATTCAGTTTTAAATTAAGTTTTGTTCGGTAATACTCATTTGAGCATCTTGGGGCAATAGAAAAATACCGTCTGTGCGTTTTATGTTTTATTTTTTCCTCACGATACATCATTGAGCTCACTGAAAGTCAGCTATTTTCCCATAGGAATACACTGAGCAGCAGAGACCGACCAACCTAGTGACGTCATGACCGCAGTTGGTCCAAGATGGCTGCGCCCTAGAGGGAAAAAAAAGCGAATTTCAACTTCTTTTTCCAGCAAATACGGGTCGGTTTGAGATTTGAACACACGGTCATATCTAATTTAAGGTAAAAAGCTAATGAACCAGAGCCACTTTACCGAGTGCTTCATGTCCCCTTTAATAATAGTATCTTGGTTCTAGCCTGCTTTCAACAACATAAGTAAATTTGTCAGCTATTAGATAAGCCTGTTCTGGTCATAAAGGAGTCTGAACCCCCACCCTCCTCCTTCCAAACCTTCATCACCCAATCAGGGCACATATCCTCAATGCTTGGGGAGAAATGTAGTTATGGGGGATGAAGGTGAAGTTTTTTTTGGCTAACTAATTTGGAACTGTGGAGCTGGGAAGTTCTGTGAGTGGAGTTGGCGCTGCAGAAACACCAGAACACAAAGCAATTTCTGAGGTCAAAGCCGAGCATGGACAGAGAAAACCACATGGCCACATGGTTTCCTTTTCCATTTTCATTTTGAATGCCAATCTGTTACATTCAATTGAAATCATCAATTGAAAGTCTTAATGTTGATATAGGTAATGGTTGTTGTTAGGCCTGCCAGATTGTAATTTTCCTAGAATCTTAGAGATTAGGTTTTCCTTGGCTGTGTAAACTCACGACAGCTGAGTTTTTATAGCTGTCTTTTATTTTGTTCCTCCTGTGCTGAAATTGGAATATTCTCACAAGGTCTGGCTTATCGGTCTCTCTCTCTTTTTCGGTAATTTAAATTTAACGTCTGGTTTAATGTCCTTTTTTATAAGTTGTGAGTAGTGTAGCCTACGTTCATTAATGAATGTATGATTCCAACACATTATTCTAATTGATGGTTTTCCTTTAATAAAATTATTTAATCTTAACACCTGATTTAGACTTTGTTTTTACTTGTTAGTTGATCTACCAGGTTACTGTTCAACTGACCTATCAATGAACTTGGCGATTTAATTGATGATTGTCATTTAAAATAATAATTAATAAATTAATTGTGTTCAGTGTTGGACATTTTAACAAGGGTATTGAGTGTTAGAACTGCTGGATTCAGAAAATAGACCTTCCCTGCAGCTACACCCTATCGACCTTCCCTGCAGCTACACCCTATAGACTTCCCTGCAGCTACACCCTATAGACCTTCCCTGCAGCTACACCCTATAGACCTTCCCTGCAATGACATCCTTTAGACCTTCCCTGCAGCTACACCATAAACACATAATGCAGCCACACCCGCCAGTGCTACACTGCATCATTCACCAAAGTATTAAGTTAGGCAACTGACTCATCACATCCTAAATTTCTATGGAAACTACGTTGATCATTTTGTTTTAGTGGATAAAGTAGATAGATAATTGTCAGGTTTGGTTTAGAAAATTGAGAACCAAAACGCGACAGATTAGGATTCAGAAAGCGTATCTAAAAATAGACACGCCACAGAAGCGGAATTAAACCGCACCAGGGAAAAAAGGGAAATGGAAAAGCGGGAGCTAAACTTCCCTAGCACAAGGCTAACACAAAACAACCTCAAACGGAGGCGAATGTCGCTAAAACAGCGAGAAACAATAAAGGAAAGAACCTCACGCACTAATTAATCTGCGTATATAAGAGGTAGAGAAAACTGAAAAGAAACGAACAGAATAGCAAGCCTGTATCTACAGCTCTGTAGGCTAAGGAGCTGAACAGAGGATAAACAGGCTGCAGGCAAAAAAAAAGAATAGAGGACGATAGGACAGAAAACCAGAAAATCTAATCCTATCACTAATTGAAATAGCTGCGTCTCTGTATAAAACCAAACAGAGATGCAGTATCCAACTTCCTATACCACTACCGGCTTCCTAGTCATAAGGCAACGACAATATAGAAGCACCGGAAAATGGAAGTAAGCTCTATATATAGCCGACGGAAACCGAACACAGGTGTCGGAGATAATGACCCGGAGAGATCCAAACACCGGGACGGAGGAAGAAAAAATCAGACGACGCCAAATCGGAAAACAATGGTAGAAACGACAGAGACAGCCACTAACCATGACAGATAATACCAGATATCTCCCCCTTTCCCAAATTTATTTTACCTATGTTTCATCACAAGATTCTCTAAAGATCTTTTTTTTGTGTTTAAAATTTATGTGAATACAGGCCAAACATTCACATTTTTTTTTACTCGCAAACTCAGTTTGGCAAGTAAATGTTTGTGATTGCATGTCAGGCTCAATATTGCTGTAAGCGTTTGTTGCTATATTTAGCAAGTTTTCAGACCTCTCCAGGTAATTTATTTATCAGGAGCAACTAGTAACAAATCTAGCCACATGCACCTATGTGTAGCTTACCTGACAATTTTAATTGGCTACTGTTTTTATAAGCCTGTACATGCAAGCTAGCAAGAAAATGTGTTGATTTTGACCCTCATTTTTTGAATAGCTTGCAAAGTGGAAACGTGTGCTGTGGTCTGACGAGTCCACCTTTCAAATTGTTTTTGGAAATAATGGGCGTTGTGTTCTCCAGGCCAAAGAGGAAAAGGACCATCCCGATTGTTACCAACGCAAGGTTCAAAAGCCAGCGTCTGTCATGGTATGGGGGTGTGTTAGTGCCCATGACAGGGATAACTTGGAACATTTGTGAAGGCACCATTAACGCTGAAGGGTCCATATGTATTTTGGAGCAATAGACGCTGCCATCTAGACAACGTCTTATTCAGGGACATCCCTGCTTATTTCAGCAAGACAATGCCAAGCCACATTCTGCACGTTACAACAACGTGGTTTCATAGTCAGAGAATGTGGGTGCTAGACTGGCCTGCCTGCAGTCCAGACCTGTCTCCCATTGAAAATGTGTGGTGCATTATGAACTGCAAAATACGACAATGGAGACCCCGGACTGTCGAGCAGCTTATATCAAGCAAGAACAGGGAAAAGAAATTCCGCTTTCAAAACTAATTAGTGTCCTCAGTTCCCAAAAGATTAGAGTGTTGTTAAAAGGAAAGGTGATGTAACACAGTGGTAAACATGCCCCTGTCCCAACCTTTTTGTGACGTGTTGCAGGCATAATTTAGAATGTAAATATACGCACAAACAACAATAAAGTTCATTAGTTAAAACATTAAATATCTTGTCTTTGTACTGTTTTAAAATTAATACAGGTCAAAAAGGATTTGCAAATCATTGCTCTCTATTTTTATTTACATTTTATACACTGTCCCAACTTTTTTGGAATTGGGGTTTGTATAATACGTGTATCTTGTCACCATCTTTGGTGGGTGTAATTTATAACCATTTTATCTTTGCAGTAAGAGCTGGAAGCACAAAAAGAAAATGCATTGATGAGAGCCACACAGTGCCAACATAGCAATACAGTGCAAAATGTTCTTTGTATGAAAAAAGTGAATATATCCCCTGAGGGTGAGGAACTGAGATATAGCATACAGTTTTTTATGCTGTATTATAAAGTTCAACTCTCTCACAGTGAGTAGCCATTCTTGGCATCCTGTTGGTGAGTTTGTACTGGTGTGGTGCAGGCATGAAATAGTGTGTTTGAAGTAAAATGCTGCTCAGTTTCAGTCTCTCAAAACAGTGGCTCAGATGTATCCAGTTTTCTTGATATATTTGTAAAGCTGTTGTATGTATAACAGACGCAGAGGGATTTAGGAAAGTGAGGAAGAATTGGGAGTTTAAATGGGTGGATGTTAATATAACTGCATTGACCTTCCTGCCAATATTGTGGCAGATTCTAGCTGTTCTGCTATTGTACTGATAGCCATGTGGGTAAATTGCCTTGACACCCTGTGACATGTGAAATTGAATCATACAACTAATCATGCATGGATGAGCATCTCTGACCAGCTTTAGTGTCTAAATCCAATCACTATCTGTTGCCAACTTGAAGTATTCTTGAAAATTCATCAGAGCCATCCAGACCATGACTAAAACTTGTATCCAGCTGGGGCAAGAAATTAATCAGAGGTTTCCCATAAAAATATGTATTTTAAAATGTGACTGGGAAATATAGATTGGTTCTGGTGACCAAGCACACGCATATGGAATTATTGCATCATACCTTATATGACAAAACACAGTGAACTTATCAACAACTTCCTTTTTATTTCATAGAATCTATTATGCATTTAACTATAGGTTGACCACACAGGTTTTCATTGAGGGTGTCCCTGTCTGACAGAAGTCTTACTATTTGCAGAAACTGTAATGAGGTTGTACCAGTTCGGTATTCAATCACACTCCTTATAGGAAGAAAGCCATGAGAAATTTGTTCAGAGGGTGGTCATACTTACTTGAGAACGATGAGAAACTTGATCAGAGATTTGTATGCTTCAAATCATAATTCCTGCATTGGGTACATAATAAGGAGTTTTATTTTTCAGAGTGTTCAGAAACGCAATCATGGTTTTGGCAGTAGTGTTATACTGGCCTGTCAAGGTTTGTTATGGCTAGAATAAATCTTGGATGGATACAAACTTTAACTGTTTACTGGGGGGCAGTGGGGGGCTGAATTTGGCACAAGATTCTGGGTTGCACAGCATGTGAATTGCAGTTGTCTCCTACCTGAATAAATTTTGTAGATAGGACACAAAAATATCCTGCAGTATAAATGGGATATCATACTGGATATAAGCATTGTAAGTAGTTGCATTTTAGTGTGCACTTTTAGAGTAATAAAGGGAGTTGCTAGTTGCTGACATTCTGCAGTGTAATGCACCAGCTTAGTACCTTCAGCTCATCGTGTCTCTGAGGGACAAATCAACAGATGCGGATTTAACCTGTTCTTTTGCCGGGATAAGGATACCGACTTTACAGTGATTTGTATCGTCTGGGGATTTCCAGAACACACAGAACTAGTGGTATCATCGATTTGATAGAGCCTGTTTTGTGTCATGTAACAAAATAAAGAAACATTGTTGCTATAACATTGGAATCAAAAATTGTTTAGAGTGATGGAATCATGAGTTTTAACACTCCCTGTAGCAAATTAAATTAACAATTAACAGTAATAGTATTATACCATTTTTTGCGAGTGGGTAGGCTTGTTCCAGCATCTCCTAAATTCGATTGGAGGCAATGACTGAATAGCCTAGCCTACATTCAAGTCCCCATCACACCTGTCAGCCAAGAACAGGTAAAACATGAGTTCACAGCGAACTTTGGATTTCCTCGGGTTCTGCCCCAGCAGAGAACGCTCTTATGTGAAACGTAAGGGAGCCCACTCCATCAACATCCAGGTGATGTGCGATGCTACGTGTAAGGTTAGCATGTATTCGCAAATTATCCTGGATCAAGCTATGACTCTATATTGGCCAGTAGTTCCTGCAATCTTCTGGGGGACAATGTCTAGATCTTAAGGCAGGTAAAACATTACAATACAGCCCTCTTCATCTAAAGTAAATGGAATGGTTTTGATTGAAAAAAGTTCAAAACTTTGTCCAGCTAATATTCCATTTATTGTTTTTCAAATAGCCTATGGTCCCAGGGATTCACTGTCGTAAGGTTTTTTCAATACAGCTCAAGAGATTAATTAAAGTTTCACTTTTAAATTTTTCACTGAATTTTTAACCCTATTCTTTGTTCTTAATATTATTTTAATTGCAGTGACCAGCTGATTTCACCTGTCATTCAATAACTGAACAAACTGATTTTAAAGCAAACTACGAGTCTAATTTGTAATGGGGAGTGTAAGTTCAGAGAACCAAACGCAACCGATAAAAAACTTAAAAAAACTAAAACAAAAGCGGAAGTAGCCGCACCAGGACGAAAATAATACAGGATCGGGAGAAAAACTTCCCGAGCACAAGGCAAAACAAAGCAACCTCAAAAACGGAGGCGTATCTCGATAAACAGTGACAATAAATAACAAAAGAACCTCACGCTCTCAAACGAGGTGCGATAACAGGAGGTCAGAGGAAAACAAAAGAAACACCCTGTATAAACGGGCGAGAGAATGAAAATGAAACTAGAACCTGTTACCTACAGCTCTAGGTGAGAACGAGCTGAAAAAAAAGGTAACTAGTAGAGGAGTATAAAGGATAAAGAGAGAAAGGAAAGAAAAAGACAAAAATAAATCTTTCTCCTAACTCTAAACGGACTTGCTGCGTTTCTTATTCGTACGAACCAGAAATGCAGTGACCAAATTTCCTATACCTTACCGACTTCATTGTCAACATAGCAAGGACAATATCGAAGTGTCGGAAGGTGGAAGACCTGAGCTATTTATAATGAACAGGAAATCCAAAACAGGTGAAAAGGATAATTGCCGGGCGAGATTCAAACACTGGAACAGAGGCGGAAAAATCCGATAGAGCGTCCCGGCGACGCTAAATAGAAAGACGACCGCAGAAACAGCAGAGGCTGCAAATCCCCATGACAAGAGACGACCGCAGAAACAGCAGAGGCTGAAAATACCCATGACATAATTAAGGAAAATAAACATTTTCAACAATTAGAAATTTGCAGCACATTACACAATTAAGTCGGAGAATTATAATGCCATATATTCTCAGCATGGGCGCTTTAACTTCATGCATGAGCAGGTCTTTTTAGCCAGCTGTAAATCACACTCATATTAGCAATCTGCCAAGTTGCAAATGCAGGTGGTTTTTAAAGGCAATGGGAGATGACACTCTGATTGGTTTATTGTATGTTACACCCAAGACAGACCTATATATATTTTTTTTTTTGTGTGCATAGATAAGGGCTTCAGCATGTCTTTAATTTCCTAAGGAATTCCCCTGGATGTTTGGGGAGGGGAGAGAAACAGACCTGGTTATTCAACAACCTATTACATTGTAGCCCACTTAAAAACATGAAGGGCCCTATCTTACACCCGGCGCAAAGCGGCGCTAACGCAAACGCAAGTGTCTTTGCTATCTTACACCCGGCGCTAGGTCCATAATAACGCCTAACGCTTACGCCGTCAAACTAGCATTGCGCCATTAACTAGTCTTGCGCCATCATTAGTGAACTGGGCGTGTTGGTCTTAAGATGAGGAGTGGCCAGGATTCTTTTTGGCGTATTGCTATCTTGAGCCAGCAGAAAGCGCTTGCGCTAGAACCACCACAAACCTGGTCTAAAGTCATGTCGCAGTTGTTTACATGCTATTTTAACGGCGCATATAAGTGCGTCTACATAGGCGTGTGCACAACGCGCATACCCTCCTGTCTGTTACACACAGGGGCGTGCACAGGCATGACTAAAATATCTAGATCACAATGTGAAATATTATTATTGTGTAGGCTATATCAGAAATGCATAATAATAAAAGGTTCCATAGGTCCACATACCTTTCCCTCAGCGAAGGGAAACAATGCCACATTACATTGCTCTCAGCCCACTCCATCAACATCCAGGCGATGTGCGATGGTACGGGACAATGGCTATCCATTAAAAAGGAGCTGATAACACCTATAGCTATCAAGCCTAATGCGCGAATTGTCTTTGCACCTAATGCGTGAATTGTCATTCAATGGAAAACTCGCGCACGGCAATAGACGGACATTTAAGTTCTGAAAATGCGCTTCAGATGTCATTACAATACAGCTCTGTTTATCTATGAATACAGCCTGTAAGTAAATAGAATGGTTTGTGACTGAAAAAAGTTCAAAACCTTGTCCAGTGAATATTGCATTTATTGTTTTTCAAATAGCATAGGCTACAGCGAATTCGCTGTGCATAAGGTTTTTTTCGATAGCCTATGGTTAAAAAACGGAGATGTCACCATGTTAACTAAATTGTAACCTTAGCTGTTCTTCGTCCTTCATATTTTTTTAAATTACAGTGACCAGGTTTCCATACTCTCACCGTTTAAAACCCAGCTGATTTCACCCGTTATTCCTTAACTGAACAAAACGATTTTAAAGAGAACTAAGCGTCTAATTAGAAACTAAAACAAATTTGCAGCACGTTACACAATTAATTCACAATTAATTTTGATGCCATTCTCTGCACGTGAGCTGCATGTTCTGTTTCCCCTGCTGTAAGTCGCACGTTTAACGGTCTTCCTGGGAAAGTGGATTGTTTTAAAGGATTACGCTACGAGTAAAACAGGTTGGTCACATTTCCATAAACAGGACATTATTAAACAAGGGGAAATATGCGTGAACTTATGGGTTGCGAACCTGACAGCTTTATTGTATGGCTATTTAGTGTCATCATTAAGGCAAAATAATGGTATGTATGTTATTAATCAATATTAGCCTACTATGCAGGTAGCCTAATGAACTTTGGATGAAGCTTGAACTTCGAGAACTCCATGAGAACAGCCTCTTGGAATTGATGTTTGACACTTTCATTGCATAATCAAACGAAATTCGCTGAACAAGCAGGCTAATTTGGCGTTTTCTAAGGTGAGACTGAAGCCATTGATAGCTTATTCTCAGCTGTTGCAGGTCCTTTTAACGAAATTTAACCGCACATATTTTGTAAAATAACAGCCCTGTCTCATAGGCTAATGGTTAGTCCGAATAATATTGATCATACTCCATTTAGCCTATTCCTTGATCACACTAAACACGCACGAGCATGTCTGTTTCGCCATCATAAGCAATCCGCCAAGGTGGAAAAGCAGGCTTTTAAAGGGAATGGGATATGACATTTTGATTGGTTTATTGAATGTCACGCCCAAGACACACCTATAATTAATGAAGCGACTAGGTTCAGCCCAGTTGCGCCATGCGCCGTGCTTAGCGCCAAAAAAACACGCCGTTAAAATAGCAAAAGTGGACTTGGACACGCCCTAAATGGACTTAGCGCCATGCGCTTAGACTAAGCGCCAAGATCGCCAAGATAGGGCCCGATATCTGACAGTCCTCACTGAGCATTAGAAGCTGAAATCTCAATGATTAAATGTTGCAACAGAGAAAAAATTTCACAACATTCAAGGAATATACAGGGCAGTCTATCCAATATTGTTGTATTATTTTACATTTGTTGTAAAATAATTGTGTTGTATTATACTACATAAGATATTGAGAGTTTTTTGATGTTGATGGGTCACAGACTTCAGGAAGTAACAGCATGCAAAGGATATGCGACCAAATATGAAATATGATACTTTAAAAATACATTAAAGCAAAGGGTTTGAATACTTATGCACATGAGAGATTTCAGTTTTAGATTTTTAATACATTTGCAAAAATGTCTAAAAACATGTTTTCACTTTGTCATTATGGGTTATTGAGTGTAGATTGATGGGCAAAAATGGCAATTGTATCCATTTAAAATTAAATCTACAACACAATAAAGTGTGCAAAAAGTGAAGGGGGTTGAATAATTTTTTTTTTTAATTACATTTTTTTTTAAATTTCCCGCCACCACCCCCCCCTCTTGGGAGGTCAGCTTTATTTTTATTTGTAATTATATTTCAGAACAATGTTGTGCTAAAGCCTCTGAGAGGGAAGGGTATAACAACAACACAAAAAAACTATATAATAATATATATAGTATATAATAACTATATAAAAATAACAACAATAATAATAATAATAATAATAAATAAAGAAGAGGGGGGAAAAAAAAGAAGGAGAAAACAGAAAAAATAAATAGATATAATAGCATATAGAAAATATAGCAGATTTTGTTCGTGGTTGCAGTGGCTACAGATATGTAGTGTAAACAAACAGAGGGTACAGACATGTAGAGCAAATTGATATGTGGGAAAAAATAAATAAATACGGTTATGTACGTGGCCGGGTTTGGTTTTTGGATGAATTCTGTTATGAGTTTAGATGAGTTAAAAATGTATTCCAGGTTTCATTAAAGACTGATATATTGTTTTTTCTGGAGGCTGTTATTCTTTCTATAGAAATGTGTTCTGTAAGTAGGTTGATCCAGTGAGTGATGTGACAAGACAGACCTATATTTAATGAAGAGACTAAGTTCAGCCCATTTGAGCTTGCGCCTTACTTTGCACTCAAATTATCCGCCGAACTAGCAAAAGTGGAGTTGGACACACCTTAAATGCACTTGCGCTATGCGTTTTAGACCATGCGCTAAGATCGTCAAGATAGAGCCCTATATGTTTTTTCCTAATTTGTTGGGATTAAATAGTAAACACACAATAAACATAATGCTATATTTTCAAAAGTCCTGTACCAACTTTTTATACAAAGGTGTTGTGTGGGGTCATTTGTGGGTAACTGTATAAAATTAGGTGTTTCAGATTTTTTATATTTAGGGATAAAGGGCTAGTCAATTGGGAGACACACAAAAGGTGACACAGAAAGTGTCAAAATTTTGGTATTACAATTGTTTTGTGTCAGTTTCTACTTCTGGGGTCAAAATGCCAACAAACATAAAAGGCGTCACAAAATGTGAACATAATATGAGGGTTAAGGGGTTAACCCCTTAACACAGATGCCAAAATTCGCACCTATTTTTTTCTCACATATTTAGGGGGTGTTCTATTTAAAGGGTAACTTTCGTTATTTCAAAAAATGCATCCAGCGACAAAGAAAAAGGGGCTGGACTATGGCTGGCTACCTTTCCATACGCTGCCCTCGCTCTGTCACGAAAAAGAGTATGCCCCTCCCTTCCCAAGGCATTTTTGGATGACGATGCAAGGCCGGAAAGCAGGCAAAGTGACCAGAAGAGATGGGGAATGTGGCGTGATAACCAATAAGATTAAATATTTCACGTATTAATAGTCCTCCTTTTCTAATTTTTTTATTTCCCCATTCCTAGTTATGTCATGGAGGACCCGTTAATTATTGCTGTGTTGGGATTTCCCAAATAATACAATTGGTATAATTGAACAAACAGTGTTTTTAAAAAATAGCACATAGGCTACTTACACCTATAATGTCTCTTAGTTTGTCTATGCACAACAATTTCCTTTTAAAAAACATAATTTTAAGACCCCCGTAGGCCTACGATAACTTAATATTTCCCATCTGGCATCACTGAAGCGGGACAACAAATTGAACGAGACAGAGTAGCCGGCTAAACTGAACGAGACCGAATGAACTGCTCTTCCGAACTCGAACATCTGCTACTGCGGTCAAAGAGAATGACAAATTGCCATCTAAGCTTGCACGTTGAGCTTTTACATCGCCTAGCCTACAAGTTGAATGCAGGATTAATGTATTAAAACAAGTAACTGATATTTATTAATGTAAACTTATACGTTGTTATTGGTAAATGCAAGTTTAGTGGGGCGGGCACTGGCAGCACTGTTGAACGTGCATGTAGTAACTTTGAATACTGAGTAGGCTATCACGGATCAAACTGACGCTATTTTTAATTTTAATTATAACTCGAAAAGTTTTAAAGGTTCAATACAATTAGATGTCTCAGAATGAGATCACTTGGACTGTGCAAAGATCTGAACCGCCCATCTTGAACTTGATCTCTCCTTTTATATGTCCTGATAAAAGGGCGTTACCAAATGATGATGAAAGAAAGTACCAGAGAGGCGTGGCTCCCATTGACACGTCACATATTTTTCTTATATCGTTCAACCCATAGAGGGCAGGATTCTGGTAATTTTCATTGCAAAATGAGAAACATCAACCTTTGTATTGAACATTCGAGATTGGGACTACAGTCAATCACTAGCATTTTGGTGTGGCCCAATACATAACTTATCAACTAAAATAAGTTGTTTCAGTGCTTGGTTACCCTTTAAGGCTTTATAACTGCAGGTGTGAGCATCAGAGAAACCTGTCAAATGGCTTAAATGAAGGAAGACAGTTGTCCCATTTACAATATAAACTTAGATTAGTTTATTTTCATAATTTAGGTCAGAATAAAGTGCCACAAATGCAAAGAAATCTTGGCAAAAATGCAAATTAAGTTGTTTTTCTTTAGTTTGCAATGAAATACCGAGAGCTACATATGAAACGGGTAAAACTATACATTTCCTGGGTCATAAACTCTGTGTCAACATTATCTGAGGGTAATATGCAGAACTACTACAGGTCTATGATGCAGAATATAGGCAGTGTACCCTGCTGTCCTTTAGTGTCTCCAAATGTATCCAAAATGGTTAAATTGTGCACTGCTGTAAATCATAAAATAATTATATATTTAACTACAAATCAACTGTTTTGGCTCATAAAACTCACTTTTGGATAATCTTCAAATGGGAATTACAATCTTGTTTTTACAATCTCAATATTTTATTAATTTTAATGACCAAGACCTGTCATAAAATGAATAAAATACCTTTTGTCCATTATAAAGCATATACCCATTCATACTCAGTCCAAGGAAAAGTTTACATTAATCTAGTACATATTCACAGTAAATTTGAATGAGTATTTTCCATTCCCTAAGTGACAAGTATTGCCCAGGGAGACACTAATACACCATACAGTGTCTATTACGCACAATAAGATTACAATAAAATAATATTCCACAATCAGGAAAATGCTGGCAAATGTTCTAGCTTTAGGGCAAATCAAACATAAAACATGACTGAGTCACCTATGAATTCTTACACTACAGTGTTTGGAATGCACTCAAAATGCGAAAATAACAATATCGAACATATGGCACAAAACTGTGGCGGAGTGGAAAAACTAACGTACATATTTGAAATATCACAAGCAGTAACGTTAATACTTACATTTTGAGGAGGGAAGGTCCTTCATGCATATCCCTCAGGCATATTCTTCAACAGAATCAATGCTATGAATCGATATCAAGAGCCGATATTACGGCCTTCTCATGAGCAAGAATAACCACGTTTTTCTTCCACCCGTGCAACATGGTACGGTGGTTAAGATGCGAGATAACGTGAAGAATTAACTTTCGCATGCTGCAGATGAAACTCCGATAAATATCCAATTTTCAAACAGTCACCTGCACATTGCAATGACTTTGGCTGTGTTTATCCCACAAAAAATATAACCCACTGTTGCCCTGTGTCTCAAGTAGGCTATATGCATATGATTCGTCTGTAGCTCTAATATTGATAGCGCTACGGGCGTCAATGTCCAACATCGTATTTTCGGATTTTATTTTTTCTGGACTTGGTTTTGGGGGGGCAGGCGGAGCATTTAGGGGGGGGAGGGGGGTAATGCCCAGAACCGGCCCCATGCTATGATATATTGGTAATCCATGTAAGCAGGCAAGGATTTTCTCTTGCCTTGCTCACGAGTTAATAAATTAGTAAAAACCTGCGAAAATAACAGGAAACAACTATGACGCCTCGGTAAGGCTGTCACATTCACCCAAAAATGAAATTAGAATTTTTAAATGTAAAATACATATTTGTTAGAATTATTTTGAATATATATTATTAATAATATATAAATAAACGTCAACAAAATTATCTTAATTATGATGTAATGCTCAGGTATGTCCACCAGAGGGCCATAGAAGGTATTAACAGGAGATGGATAGAAAAAAAATGTAATGCTATATTGACAAGATACATTCAATATGATGTGGATCCTTACGAACTGCCAGCTAGGTTTTAGTAGACACTTGTTCTTTACAATTTAACGTTAGTGTTCCAGTGTTTCCCATAGCCTAGCTACAGTAGGATAAGCATTGCATTGTTTCCCATAGCCTAGCTACAGTAGCCTATGCATTTTAATTTTTTTAACAATAACTTATATGGTTTGGCCTGAGCTAAACATTAGCAGACGTGGGATGAAGTGTGTCATTTCAAACTTATGTGTGCAACACGAAGAACTCTTCTCTCTTCTCAGGAGAGAAACAAGCAGCATTGAAATTTACTGAAACTGAGACAATGTGAATGATAAGATGTTGTGTTAGTGTTGACTGAACAATATTGGTGACAGCACTGTACGTTGTAAGCCTGGATCCAGACCCCAAATCGCAGTGTCTGCGTCATCATTTTCTTTTTCTGGCGAGAAAAAGAAAATGACAAGTCATGATCTTTTAATGAAAATTAATCATCCAGAATGTGTCTGAATATTATTGGTATAAACAGTATTTACATAATCTTGGTAGGCACTGTTCAGGGTGTATGGGCAGGGAGATTGAGGGAGTGCCCCTCATCTTCCACCCAGGTATTCCTACAGGTAAATGCATGAGGGAGAATGATGAGGCCTAATGATGAGTATATCATGTATAGTTGATTATACATTATATACTATATACAGATCCTTTCCAAGAAATTAGAATATCATGGAAAAGTTTTATTTTTTCCATATTTCCATTCAAAAAGTGAAACTTTCATAGATTATAGATTCATTACACACAAAGTGAAATATTTCTAGCCTTTATTTGTTTCTTTTTTCATAATTTTGGCTTACAGCTCCAGAAAACCCCCAAAACAGTATTTCAAGCAATTAGAATAGTGTGTCGAAAATCAGCATTTACTTCAGTTATTTCAGAGAATGAATGTTTTAGACTGAGTGTCACACTAATCATCTAATTTACTCAAAACACCTGCAAAGTTTTTCTACAGATGTGTCGTTAAATTGGACAGGTATCTCAGTTTGGTTCAGTATGGGGAAGACTGCAGACTTGACAATTGGCCAGAAGACCATCATTGACACCTTCCAGAAGATGGGTAAGCCACAAAAGGTCATCGCTAAGGTGGCTGGCTGTTCACAGAGTGCAGTGTCCAAGCATATCAATAGAAAGTTTAGTGGAAGGGAAAAATGTGGCAGGAGAAGGTGCACAAGCAAAAGAGATGACCGTAGGCTTCAGCGGATTGTCAAGCAAAGACGATTCCAAAATTTGGTGGAGATGCAGAGGGAGTGGACTGAGGCTGGAGTCAGTGCTTCAAAAACCACCACGTACAGAGTGTGACACTCAGTCTAAAACATTCATTCTCTGAAATAACTGAAGTAAATGCTGATTTTCGACACACTATTCTAATTTCTTGAAATACTGTTTTGGGGGTTTTCTGGAGCTGTAAGCCAAAATTATGAAAAATGAAACAAATAAAGGCTAGAAATATTTCACTTTGTGTGTAATGAATCTATAATCTACGAAAGTTTCACTTTTTGAATGGAATTATGGAAAAAAAAAAACTTTTCCATGATATTCTAATTTTTTGGAAAGGATCTGTATATACACTGCCCAGCCAAAAAAAAGTCGCAGTTGCACGAGTCATGCATAGTGCCCACTGTACAAGCCTCTGGAGGCAGTGTTATGATCTGGGGTTGCTTCAATTGGTCAGGTCTAGGCTCAGCAACGTTATGCAGCAATAAAATGAAGTCAGCTGAGTACCTGAATGTACTGAATGACCAGGTTATCCCATCAATGGGCATATTCCAGGACGACAATGCCAAGATTCATCGGGCTCAAATTGTGAAAGAGTGGTTCAGGGAGCATGAGGAATCATTTTCACACATGAATTGGCCACCAGAGTCCTGACCCTAACCCCATTGAAAGTCTGTGGGAAGACTTCACGGAGTGGTTCGACTCTCCCGTCGTCAATACAAGATCTCGGCCAAAACTTAATGCAAGTCTGGATGGAAATAAATGTTGTGACGTTGCATAAGTTTGTTGAAACAATGCCACGACGAATGCGCGCCATAATCAAAGCTAAAGGCGGTCCAACAAAATATTACAGTGTGTGACTTTTTTTTTGGCCGGGCAGTGTATATATATATATATATATATATCACTACGGACCACTGTATGGCCAGAGTGCAGAAATAAAGGCCCTGTCCTGACTTTATGTAAGGATGTTGTTCTGTGCCAAGCAGTGCCTTGACCGACTTACTGAACACTTACATAAAGATGATATTCTGTACAGGGTCTGAGCCAGTTCGCAACACAAGTCTAATGTTCCTCTCAAAACCAGTACCAGCGCACACACCTATATACTCACACATATGCCTCTCACCATCAAGGACACACAGGCAGATATGCACACACCGGAATAAGAGGCCCAGTCACACTTTTAATTGCTTTTGGAAGGATCTGAGCGAGAGAAAAACTCCCTCGCCTAGGTTTCCTTATCAAGCTGAAGTGTCAAATCAAGTTATATATTCACACAGATTTGCTCATTATTTTACAAACACCTATGTAGATACCTAGACTAGGTGCTTCCTAATCTAGATGGAGTGTGAAAATGAAATATATTCACACATATGCGCTCATTTTCTTACAAAGGTCCATTCAGATGCATTTATAGGTGTTCTCATCTTCAAAACAAAGGGACACAGACACACACATAGGCAAAAAGATGCACACACACACACACACACACTTCTTTAATTCTAATGCTTCTGGCCGCTGACCTCTCGCATTCCAGGAGGCCCACCTTGGTTCTTCAAGTAGTGGAGAGGAAAAGTCTTAAAATGTGTGTGTGAACATTCAAGGATTATAATACTACAAAAGAATCTTGCATATTATAGAGAAAATGTTGGCTTGTATTCCGTAACGCATTCACATGTACACAGTGGTCTGTGGAAATAAGATTAGAAAAGCGTACAGTTAGTCTTGAGTTTGTCAGATTAAGGGGAATGATAAGTATTCACTTTTATCGGTGAAGGCAACAAGGCTTTTCAGTGTGTCCTCACAATAGTCGACTGCCTGATGTTCTCTTCACAGACTGGTCAATGATTGCCACAATAGGTTGTATGTAAATACAGTAACTATAACGTAACACAAGTTCTATTTATTATATCTTGCGTACACTGTTGGGTCGATATGAACAGGTTACAGTTTGCATAACTAAAGTAAATTATATCAGAGGTTCTCTCAAAAATGGTAGATGAAAATTAACCGCAATTTAATTAAAGTTAGTCACTTTAATTGTACGTACTTCACTGTTCACATATGCTGTAGTAACACTTCCCTAAACTAACCCCAAAGAACGCATTAAGTGCTTTCTGGCAATGAAGGGGGAAACTAGTGCTTTGTACGACTTAGAGGAGATAATTGTGTCAAGTGACCAATGCTTTCTAGATTTGTCGTAGGAGTATTGAAATGACATTGATTAAAGGGGAAATGTGGTGAGCTGTACTGTAAAACTGTGTTGCTATCAATGGAATTCTGTAAGAATTATCTATTGTACAGTTACAATACACATTCCAGAGAGATTTGTTTATGTTCCATAACCTGAAACTCAGCTGTTATTTGTATCACACAGACTATAGACCCATGTCTTGTTTGTAAACAAAAGAGGATACGCGCGCAACCCTGGGGCAAAAAGTGTATCACCTTGGCAGGCTATCATAATACGGTGGACTTGATCATCAACGATTTAACGGACTAAGAGCATCTACTTTTGTTTCTGGTTCTTTTATTTCACTTTCATCTTGGCACAGCGATACAAATTTTTGTTGTAACATTAACTTAAGCTAGCATATTTAGCTATAGCTTATTTACCTTATAAATGAGTGCAAGCTAACCGTCTTTACTGTCAATGTTTGACAGCGACAAGTTAAATTATTTTTTAATGTTAGTCAAATTAAATAACTCGGACATATAGGATACACCACATTCACAATTAAAAAAAATGAGTCTAACGTTAGTCTGTTAATATAGCCTAGTTTAACTTCTGTTAATGCTGTTATTAATGTGTTTGGCCAGATAGGATGACTCTACATAGCCTGGCTAGCAGCTACGTTACTTAACACACACAAAGGTGGAGCAGCTGACAACTATTGTGTCAGTAAATTGTCTGTGTGATGATGTGTTGATAACTTAATGTTTATCTATAGCCACAACAGAAAAGGCACCAGTAGGCTACCACCAGCGTTTTCTTCTGTAATGGTGAGCTAGCTTGCGTAGCCAACCGAACCCTGTTATCGGGCGAAAAACTTAAACCTTTGTGAACAACAAAGTTACGATACTGATATTATTTGGGCACATAATGTTACTATTGAACATATTATATTTATTAGATTCAAAAAACAATAAGATAACTTTTAATCCAATAAAAATGTAAGTTAGACGTGACCGGTAATTTTTTTTGTTTTAACGACTTTTAGATTAGGCTAACGGTACTGCCAAAAAAGGGGAGCCGATTATCGGGTGGCTCTTGCAGTGCATAAAGAAGCTCAAGATTGTTTGTTGTTTTAATAATCAATTATTAATTTATTTAATCAATAAATATACCTTTTCAATCCCCGATATGTTGGTAAGATGCCTGGCTAACTGGATTGTTTACATGGCAGTCCATTTGGCCACCTCATTGGATTTATTTTTTCACCTCCCGCGCCCTCGAGTGGACATATAAAAATGGCACTTCTTCATGAATTGATTCCAATGAATTTGAACACAACACACATTTTTCTAATATTGTGAATGTGCTAACGTTATAGACATAGCTACTGGTTTTCTTTTTTTACCATTGGCAAATCAGCTCTCGAGGAAGTTAAAATATAGTTGAACGCGGGCGTGCCCGATAATGGGCGCTATCTAGCTACGTTTCTTAACGTTATCCATCTTATTTATTTTATCCAAGTGTCACTGGTGGAAACTTGCTTTTTCGGGAAATATGTTGGCTCTAAGCTGGTTACTTCTTTAGATTTTACTAAATTAACATTGGCAATCTAGCAGTTAGCAAACTAATGTTCCTGTGAGGTACAACCAAGACAGTAACATTACAGTGGCTAGCTAACGCTAGTCTAGACACAGACAAACCACATGCCCCCGGTTCACAAATCACAGGGTATTCCAAAAAAAAGGTGACTAAGACCCACCTCAGCTCATCTACGCTGGCAAACTAACATTACGGTTAGTCCAGTAAAGTAAATAATGCACAGCGCCTGTTGTCAAACCGGGTACAGGTAATTAGCAATAACAGCAGCTCGATGATAAATATCGACCTGTGTGTCTTTTCGACATGAACATATAACCATGCAGCAAGACCTTTTACTTTTTATACCTCATGGCCAACTCGCTAAAATGGTAGGTGTCCATTTCTACATTGTTAGCACATTCATTACCAAGTCATTATTCTAGGTTCGCTGTCACTTGCATAACTTAGTATTAAATTCAAACGTTATTTGATATTGGGTCAAAATAGTCTCGATATTGGGTCAAAATAGTCTCACGTAGGCCTATGTTCTGTCATGGTTAGCCCACCTAACGTTACTCCATTTGCGTCAAAACCACAGCTATACGGTCAGCTGTTTTAATTCAATTGAGTGCCTAATTTACATGATGAGGTGGCAGCATAACATAGCCTACTTCAGGACATTTACTAAATTTAATAAATATTACACATATTTACACCAAACTGCTTAGCTATCTCAGTGTTGATTCAACTAATATATTTGATGTCAAACAAGTGTCTTTCATCATCCATTTCAGCTTCTACAATTACAAGTTGATGTTCATTTCATTTGCAATATTGAATATTCTGCCCCAGTGGTGCATGTGCACCTCAACTGTGACGTTGCTGAGAAATCGGTCTATTGTTAATGCTTACTAATACTGTGTTCCATATTTTGCATTACAAATGTAGGGTGAAATCAACTGCAGTCAATACAGTCTCTGCATTACGTGTTTCATATGCATTTAGTTCATTTTTAGTTTGTAAGTATTAATTTATCTTACTTTATTGCACTTTTATTATTTTAACCTATTAGATCATTGTAATTATCACTTATTAAACTACTATGGTCACACCATGGTCAGGCCATTTCCTATATAATTAAAGGAGCTATATGTAACAAATTTACTGTACTAAATCATAAAATGACCATGATATGTCATCAGAGATTAAGGAAACCTGCTAAGTCGAAATACTGGCTTCTCCGACAACAATGCTACAGCCAGTATGTTCTCCTTTGAAATTTCAATTCCGGGTCGGAATGTCTGTATTTGTTTTGGCCTGTGTGATTCACTATTCTCAACAACCAGATGTACTCCGGCACTCCGACAGCCGATTTACGAATGCCTAAGCTAAGTTCAACATCGTTTCCATTTAGCTAGCTCGCTAAAGATTTAAATATATATATGTATATAGCTACTTAGTTAGTTACTCACTAAACATACCACTAACGTTAGTTTATATCTGTGTGACCGTAAACATAGCCAGCCATGTGTGGGAGAAAAATCCCCAGAGAACTTGTGAAAAAAACACCTCAGCAGTACAGCTGGGAAGAAGGCCATAAATCTTGATAGGTGCCCTGGGAGACCAAGGGACGCGGTGGGGCTCCAGAATCCCCGGAGAACCAGAAGGACCATCGTGTTACTGTATAATCATAAATATAAGCAATAATCAGGCTATGAGCCATATGATTAAATGTAAACCAAGTTATATGTATACCATGCACAATATATCTATAAGCACACAATGCATAGCCGATGTATATCAAAAGTACGTATAAGGTGTAAACTGTAATGAGCTATGGAGTGGGACTGTAAGAGGGGAACTAACGCATGCGCAAAACTGAACCCCTCATTAAAAAAAATAGGAGTACTTGGGAATCATAGATAACGGTGTAAAATGTAAGGGCTTTACTAATTAAAAAATCAGGGGGCAGGTTATGGGAGGAGATGGTTCCTAAGCCCCACAAAAGGTGGAACTATGGAAAAGGATAAAAGAAACAGCAGTACAGGTCACACCCCAGACCGGACCTGACCAGACCCAACCTGTGCTACCTAGGTGACCTACCTGACCAGTACCATACTGGGACCCACTGGAAGACTCAGACTGGACATTTCTCACTTAGAATTTTCACTCACGCATCCACTACTCATAGACTAAGAAGAGACACAGACAGAAAACTGACGGGGAAGGGGGTGCGTCAGGCTGCCTTTCACGGGCCTACTTAAGGGAGGATGATTTATGAATGCATGTTTTTATCTGCGCAGATTAGCCTGGGTTACTGCATGCAATTCCTTTGAATTATATACAATAAATCCTGTTTGCATCAGACTCTGGTAGACCGTGTTATTTCAAAGAAGTTAAGAGTGTTTGGACTTGAAGGGTGAATACCTGAAGCGATCCATATCTGGCCTGAACTGGTGAAGCTGATTCATTACTGATTTTTGACCCCTCATTTAAGTGGCGAGCCAAGCCCGGAGAGAATTGTGAGGAAACCGGACACATGGACGGAACAGACTGCCTCCCTGGTTTAAAGGTGGCCTCAAACGAAGGTAAGCAGAACCAGTTCAACTCTGCACGTACTTATTTTGAACTGGGGACCAGTGTTTTCCCGCCCATGCAAAGGCAAACTGCAACCTCTCACTCCAAAATAATCTAGAAATTAAGATAAAATCACAGTGAGAAAAGAGCCTGATGTGACGTCATGTTTGTCGTAAATAACAAGTGTATGAGTGAAGAGTGTGAATTGAGAGTGGGAATATAAGAGTGGAGTCGGAGAAATAAATTAAAGGGTGATATGAGATATCAAAGGGCCGAAAGGACATTTTGTAGCACCCACGGCACTGGTACACACTCTAATTAGAGATGTGCATGGTCAGGACCATTGCGCAAGGGGGGAAGTTATAAGACACATCCAAAATGCATGGTGGTCACCGTATTTGGCAAGTATGGTAGATCGCGCATTAAATGACTGTGAGGTATGTGCACAATACAACAAAAGAAAGGCATTTTCAACGCCAATAGGGCACATTCCAGCACCTGATGGACCATTCAGGCACATATTGATAGATTATGTGGACATGATTGAGCGGATACAGAACCACGGGTACATACTAGTAATGGTAGACAGATTCAGCAGATGGGTGGAAGCCACGCCTACAAACAGCCCAGATGCGAAATCAGTGGCAAAATTTTTGTGCCAAGAAGTGTTTCCCAGGTTTTCCCAGGTTCGGGATCCCAGATAAAATGAGCTCAGATAATGGACAACGTTTTGTAGGAGAAGTAATACGAATTGCCGCTAAAATGTTGGGCGTTTGGGTGTGTGTATCAGTGCCATACCTGCGTGGTCCATATAATGGACCGGCGCTTGAGCAACTTGAAAGTGAACTAGCCAGCTATGTAAAGCATCTAACCTTAATACACAAGACCATTTTCCAACAGGTAAAAGGAGCCACGGAAGGAAGGACAAGCGACATACCAGAGGACTTAGGTGATATACATCCAGGCGACTGGGTATACATTAAAGTGTTCAAAAGGTGGTGGAGCGAACCCAGGCGCGAGGGACCATACCAGGTGGTCCTAAGAACTCCTACTGCACTTAAAGTTGAAGGTAAAACTGTGTGGTTCCACCTCAATCACTGCTGTAGGGCACAAGAACCGGGACGTACACTCTGGGAGGTTAGAGAGGACTTACGCCAGCAGGAAAGAGACCGTGCTCAGCAAGTGATAGAGATACAAGATGAGGAAGGTGCACCTTCAACAAGTAGGGAAGCAAGGGAAGAAGCACCTTCGACAAGCAGGGCTTCGACGAGTAGGGAGACGTAGAGAAAAGAGGGAGCCAGGGAGGGGCGTGTGGGGTATGGTAATAGTACTATTATTACTGATGATGGACCTACGCCCTGTGACACCCGCTCCTCTAATGACTAAGGTCAATAATCGTTTGGGGAAAACACAAAGCAGACGTGGTGCAGCAAACTCACAATGTGCTGACCAAAGACACAAAACGGGATCGACACACTAAGAATAACATGTTCTATCAATGGTTGGAGTATTCTGCAAGGCAGATAACTCAAGAGACATGCATAACATGGTATAACCGCGGACTGAATAGAGTGCATCGCATGAGACCGTTGCCATTCACACAGGGAGGATGCCCTGTCAATCGTACATGCCGTCTGCAATGCATGTTATATTATATGGCAAAAGAAGGAAGACACAAGCTTCCCAAGACCCTAGCCCCTTGGCCAAAGCTGAATTACAACAATTGGACTGATGGATATGTAGGTTCTGCTTTGGGGAGGCGGTACATTCGGATAACCCAGTGTCAGGACATGTTAGGGACCGTGGATGAGGTGACAGCCAGTCTGACACCAATAATTACAATACCGGACGACATTGAGTTCCCGTTGTGCATAGCACGATCAAAGGATCGAGCGTTGGAGACTGAGATTAATCAGTACAATCGCAAGAGAAGAAATGAGACAACAAATCCCTGGATATATTGTCGTGAATGGGACGATTGGGGTAACCGAGCATGCATCACGACAGATGCCGCACCAATCAGATGTAAGGAGATAGTTACAAGTTTTGGGCTTACATCCCCACTAGTGGAGGATGGGAATATAATGACGCAAATAAGACTTTCAATACCAGATTTAGATGCAAGTGGCAGACATATATTGGTACTGTGGGGAAGATACGCCAATCAAATCAACCCTGGAAGCGGACTGGACTGGCATATGTGCGCCAGTAGCAGTAACTGGATGGGTATCGGTTATCAGACTAAAAGAGCATCACAAGCACCAACAACGGAGCGCTGCAGAAAAAGAAGACAAAGAAGGTAAGGGCATTGATCTCAATTAGGCAGGAAGCCCAATAGGCATTCCTCCAGAGTACAAAGCCATGGACTCCACAGGAGCCAGTGCATGGACACTGTTCGTTCCCCAGGTTCAGGTTACAAGAAATACAGAGTGGGTAAACTACATGTGGTTTAATCAGCAGAGGTTCATTAACGTCTCCCTGTTAGCGTTGAAGGGAGTGAAGGAACAATTGCATGCGACCTCACTGATGGTGTTACAAAATAGGTTAGTCCTTGACACTCTGTTGGCAGAAACACAGGGAGTATGTGAACGAATTGGGGAGGAATGCTGCTCAGTTATTCCCATGCATACTGACAAAGGGGGAAACATCTCCACAGCACTTGGTGCCCTGGAAAATCTGAAGGAGGAACATGTCAGGAACACTCAGGGACATGCGGACAGCTGGTCATAGTTGGACTGGCTCTCTTCACTGTCCTGAAAAGCTATACTGACTAGAATAGGAATAGTGATTGGACTGATAATCTTGGTGCTGATGCTTACCACATGTTGTGTGATTCCCCTGATCAAGTCCATGGTCAAAAAGACAGTGACTGGACAATTTGCGGTCATGGTGAATCCGGAAAGAATCAACCCTAGTATGGCAACAGACATAGAAATGACTGAGCTCACTCCTTCAGCACCACAGTATGAGCCGGAGGGCAAGAAGGAACCGCCGCACGGGCATCAGTGCCACCCCGGAAGGGAGGCGGGATGTTATGTGATAACAACCGTAGTAGGGCCTAATGCGTTCCGGGACAAGTAGGGGACACCTGTGAATGCAGTGGGCGGTCCGATCGACTGTCCATTCGGAAATCCACTCTGTGAGTATGGGGTGTGGAAAGGCAACTGCGGATGGGAGTGCCGTCAGCACCACCCGCAGGCTGCTCAGGAGAAGAACGACCCCATGTTCTGGAATGCCTACGCTGATCACATTTGGGGCTTGGAGGGAGACTGCACGGAAACTTGCTGCTTAAAAAAGTCTGAGCCGCATCACTATGCATCGAAAGTGCTAGAAACCTCTCCACAGTGATGGCCCTCTACGGTGTGTAAAACACCTGGGTCGAAGTACATATACACTGACTACACATCAACATGAAGAATTGAACCACACATACAGCAGTAATATACTCTGTTACCAATGGCAGATAGTTTAGAGAAAACCCATAAAGTTCATAGCACCCACATAGTCTTACAGTTTTTTACGATGGCTTTGACTCATTTTGCACAGCAGAATTTCAATGTACAAAACTCAAAATGCAAAGTGCCAAACTGACTTTCAAAATTCATACTCTAAGACACTACATCCTATGCTGACATACAAAGTGTAAAACTGTTAACGCAAAGTGCTAAACTGACTTGCAGAATTCTTACCTTAAGACACTACATCCTATGCTGACATGCACAAAGTGCAAAACTGTTAATACAAAGTGCCAAACTCTAAATCATATGCTCCATTCTCAGAATATAGCCACCTAATATTACAACAATGTTCAAATGTTTATTACTACAAATGCAGATCACTAAATCAATTCAACAGGTGTTTGTAGTCATGTCTCAGTACTTCCAACAACCTTGCCCAGGTGAGTAGCATTGCAACACAATCGATAATATCTTCACCACTACATAAAAGGCTGCTTAGAAACCTGAATGGCAGTTTCTGACAACATGGAACAGGTCAGTGAGGTTGAGGTTGGTAACGAAGGACAGGGGCGTGGTCGTGCTCATGGTCATGGACCATGTACAGTAAATATACAGTATATAGGTAATAGGTACTGTACATGCCTAGTTTGCCTAGACCCGGCCCTGAGACCATTGGGCAGGCCCACACACATCCATCCCTGATTGGTCAGCCTGACCCTCTGCTGGGGGCATACAACTCCATGCGCCTCATACATTTTCTGGATGGGCTGTACAACCGTCTCGTACAGCCAAATGCTCAGATGGTGTTCATCATTGTCTGGGACAATGTAAACTTCTATCGTGCATTGGCTGTGCAAGACTGGTTTACAGCCCATCCAGAGTTCCGATTCCAATTCCTTCCACCTTACTCCCCCTTTCTGAACCGCATCGAGGAGTTTTTCTCAGCCTGGAGGTGGAAGGTATACGATCGGTGTCCATATGAGCAGGAAACGCTCCTTCAGGCCATGGATGAGACATGCGATGACATTACAGCCCAGCAGTGTCAGGGGTGGATAAGGCACTCTAAAAAAATTTACCAGCGCTGTCTTGCCAACGAAAACATCAGATGCGACATCGACAAAATTCTGTGGCCAAATGCAGCGGAGAGGCAAAATGCTGGTTAAGCACAGAGAAGCAGTTTTTTTTTTTTTACTTTACAGTAAAGTTTGTTGTTACTGTAACTGTTTTTGCTTTTACTGTTGTTTTTGTTTTTACTGTACAATACAGTTGAGTTTACAGTACTGCATTACTGTATGATTTTTCTTTAATGATTAAACTTCATATAATCGAATCTAATATTTTGTTTGTCTTTCATAAAATCACAAGCGCAAAACTGCAGTCTATCACAGGGGATGATTGCTGTACATAATTTCAAGTAATTATGAGGAAATGACCATTGCATAGTCTTTTTTGGTAACAAGTATTTTGTGTTTGACCACATTATTTGATAATGGCCATTGTATTTGAAAATGCACCAATAATTAAACTTCAACGATGAACATATCCACTGTTCTGACACTATGATAAACTTTAGCATGAAATACAATCTGATTTGGTTCAGTTGTTTCTATTGTGCATGCTATATATGATTTTGAGCCCAAGATTAGGAGTATAGCATTTTGCGTTATGACCAAAAAACACTTTCAAACTCTTTTTTTATCAGAAGGATTTTGTGTTTGGCAGCATTATTTCATGGTGACTGTTGTATATTGAAAATGCAGCAATGATTTAACTTCATTGTTTGAAATATCTAATGTTCTGGTGCTGTGATAAACCTTTGCATATAATATTCTCTGATTTGACGCTGGTATTTTTATTTTGCATGCTATATTACATTTTGAACCCAAAATGAGCAGTATAGGATTCTGTGTTAAGAGTTTTGCACATTGAAACTTTGTTGTGCAAAATGAGTCAAAGCTATCGTAAAAAACTGTAATACACACATAGTTAATGTAAAAACACTGCCAAAGGCCAGTGGCTGAGTGATGTACTGGTGACCTCTCCTCTGTCCACTGGTCCGACAATTATACACCAAAGGACCAAGAAAGAAGAACTGGATATTCACTTGTTTAAAATGTTTTATGTTAATCCTTGATTATGCACAAAACCCATGGCTGATTTTAGAACTCACAATGCTTAAAGTGTGAAAGATATGTTTTATGTGATTTATATATGAGTTTAAGAATCAGACCACATTGAAGCTCATTATGAATAAATGGTCGCGCTTTGTCCTGTTGCCATGACTTGGGAAAAGGTGGGTGACAAATATATTCCAAGCCATCGATAGCGTGAAAGGGGGGCCACGCCAGTGCAGGGGGAAAGGCACACTCAAGGCAGCACACGTGAGTTACCCACAAGTACTGGGAAAGGGCAACTGGGCAAACCAATTGATGAGCGGCAAAAATTAGAGCAGCAGAAAGGCCGAATTGGGAGTCTGCAGAGTTGTTAAAGTTCTCTGTGAGTCAAGGTGGTCTGAATCGATAATATGACAATGTGTTCACAAAGATGATAAAATCAGTAAAATCACTATGTTAATCACTGTTATGAATGATGATTGATAAAATGTTGTATTACACATGCACCAGTATTAATCAGAATACACACATGAAAGCTGAATACAGTTATGGCATTCTGAACTGACCATTATTTAGAGACAAGGGAAAGAGGCATTATGAGGTTTTTACCTACTCCAGCCAAAAGGAGGGGATGTTTGCCCCATGCTAAACTCTGCTGTTAGGATTCCCTCCAGGCGACATCGTTTTGATGATCGCTGGGGTCAGCGGATGGCATCTTGCCATCTGACCGGATGGAACACCTATGAGTGTGACTATGAAGTCACAAAGGGGAGAATGTGGGAGAAAAATCCCCAGAGAACTCATGAAAAAAACGCCTCAGCAGTACAGCTGGGAAGAAGGCCATAAATCTTGATAGGAGCCCTGGGAGACCAAGGGACGCGGGGGGGCTCCAGAATCCCCCGAGACCCAGAAGGACCATCGTGTTACTGTATAATCATAAATATAAGCAATAATCAGGCTATGAGCCATATGATTAAATGTAAACCAAGAGACTTTCCAAATGTTATCGAACGAATGGATCATATTCTGATATTCAGTCCTTTTTGAGGACTCCACAACAGGAGACTACAGGACATGCGAAGACCAGGCCTCCCCTCCACACCGAATAACATTTGAGAAAGAAAACACAAAAAGCAAGCAGCATAAATCTTAATGTAACCTGAGTAACTTATCTGAGTAGCCTATCGCTGTAAACATTCTCCTTGTTTTATTTTACTTTGTAGTCGCAATCACACAAAACAAAAATGCCGCCAAAAAAGGAGAAAAATGAGCCGAAATCAGAAGAGGACTCTGTCTCACTCGCACAAGTTAACGAATTACTACAACAGCAGAAAGAGATGTTCACTGCTCTCTTACAAACACAACAGGACAACTTCAAAAGCTTTGTAAAAATCATCATGGACTCAACAACCTCAAGACTGGATGCAATTTCACGGGAGGTCCAGGAAATTAAAACAAGCATACAATACACGCAGAAGGAGGTTGACGACATCAAAGCCCACAACGTAATACAGTCAGATAACTGCAAATCCATGCAATCTGACATCTGGAAAACCTGCGAAAGCCTGCTAACTGTCACAGACAAAATGGAATACTTAGAAGGACAATCACGAAGAAACAACCTGGTCATTGACGGAATTGCGGAGTCGTCTGGAGAAACCTGGGCAGACACGGAAGAGAAGGTGAGGAGCGTCATGGTGGAAAAACTTCAGCTACAGCGGGACATAGAAATAGAACGAGCGCATCGCACAGGGAAACCTGCGGATGCAGGCGGGAAACCAAGACACATTGTGGTGAAATTCTTTAAGCACAAGGACAGATCAGCAGTTCTCCAGAGAGCCAAAAAACTAAAAGGAACTAACATTTACATAAACGAAGACTACACGGACGCTGTCCGTCTGAAAAGAAAAGAACTGATGCCAAGGATGAGGGCGGCTCGGGAGAGAGGAGAAATCGCCTTTTTAAGATACGATAAACTGATAATCCACCCCCGAAGTAGCACCCCAAAGCAACAGATGGGCCGTTAATTAGTTGGACTGACAGGTATGCTAGCCAGCATGCTTGCCATTTGCCACACATACCTACATATATGTATATAGTATAGCCTAGTACACAATGCTAATCAATACTTACCTACCCAAAAAGGGTTTAAAAATGGCACATATAAATATCTGTAGCATAAGAAACAAGCTAGCTGAGATATCAGAGATTTTATTATCAGACAATTTTCACATCTTAGCCATATCAGAAACACACCTTGATTCTACATTTGAGGATATGGCATTACAAATTGATGGATATAACATTTTTAGGAAGGACAGGAATGCATTTGGGGGAGGGGTTGCTTTTTATATTCAGAATCTTATTCCTGTGAAGATTAGGGTAGATTTAATGAGTAAGGAAATTGAAACATTATGGCTGCAAGTACACTTGCCTCATTTGAAACCTATGTTGATCGGTTGCTGTTATAGACCACCTAGTGCAAACAATGTATCTGGAACAAATATGTGATATGTTAGACCATGTGTGTGATTTGAGTAATGAGATTTATTTTATGGGTGACCTTAACATCGATTGGTTTTCATTGAAGTGCCCATTGAAAAAACGACTGTTAACAGTCACAAATGCATGTGGTCTATCACAGGTAATTAACAAACCAACTAGAATTTGTTTGAAAAATGATGGAACACAGGTTTCTACCTGCATTGATCACATTTTTACCAACAATGTGGAGCTATGTTCTAAGGCAATATCTGTAACTGTTGGTGGCAGCGACCACAATTTAATTGCTATTGTAAGGAAGACTAAAATGCCAAAGCTGGGACCTAAAATAATTTACAAAAGATCGTATAGAATGTTTAATCAAGACAGCTTTGTGAATGATGTTAAAAATCTATGTTGGTCAAAGGTTTTGAGGGAAAAAGATCCCGAAAAAGCTCTGGTGGAATTTGATAGCATTTTTATGCCACTTGTTGAAAAACATGCACCATTGAGGAAGTTTACCGTCAGAAGCGTCAGAACACCATGGTTGGATAAAGAACTAAAAGCGTATATGAAGGAACGTAATCAAGCAAAATTAATAGCAAATACATCGGGTCATAAATCAGACTGGGAGGTATATTGTAAATTAAGAAATTTTGCTACAAAATTAAATAAAAAGAAGAAGAAATTGTATTATGAAAATAGGTTTAATTGTATTAAAAATGATAGTAAATTATTATGGAATACTTTAAATGAAATAATGGGCAGGAATAAGAAACCTACCCCATCTTTTCTAGAAACAGAAGGGAAATTCCTCACCAAACCAGTTGAGATTGCTAATCATATTAACAACTATTTTATTGGAAAAATTGACAATTTAAGGAATAATATGCAAACAATAGATAATGAAAAATCTTATTTATTAATAAAAAATAAAATAATGAAAGATAAAAATTGTAAATTCAATTTTGATAGTGTGACTATAAGTAATGTAGAACATCTGCTAAGTACCACTAACAACAAACCACCAGGTGTTGACGGTCTTGACGGGAAACTTCTGAAATTGGTCCCTGATCTAATTGCCCCTGCTATCTGTCATATTATAAATCAATCCTTCACTGAATGTCTGTATCCGCAACAATGGAAAACTGCCAAAGTTATACCACTGCCAAAAAATGCAAAATTGCCATTCTCAGGATCAAATAGTCGTCCCATAAGTTTACTGCCAGTTTTAAGTAAGCTGATGGAAAGAATAGTAAGTGAACAGATTAAATGCTATTTTTCCTTGAACATATTAACCACTGATTTTCAACATGCATATCGTGAAGGACATTCAACAGCGACTGCTTTAACCCAAATGACGGATGATTGGCTGAGAGAGATAGATAAAAAGAAGATGGTTGGTGCTGTCTTGCTTGATTTTACGGCAGCATTTGATATTATCGATCACAAATTCTTACTTAAAAAACTTGAATGCTACGGTTTCTCCCGATCTGCATTATCTTGGATTCAAACTTATTTAGCAAACCGGAAACAAATAGTTTTTTTTAACGGCAGTTACTCAGAAGTGAAAACGGTAGAGTGCGGAGTGCCCCAAGGAAGTTGTCTTGGACCTTTGCTCTATACTATTTTTACAAATGACATGCCTCTCGTCCTAAATAAGTCCTATATTTCAATGTATGCGGATGATTCAACGATATACACGTCAGCCTCTACAGCCGATGAATTAAATGCTGTCCTAAATTCAGAGTTGCAATCAGTAGTCGATTGGATAAAAAATAATAAATTGGTTTTAAACATATCAAAGACAAATAGCATCATTTTCGGTTCAAACTATGCTCTCAGTACGAACCCAGTCTTGAAACTTTTAATAAGTGATGCGGCAATTGATCAAGTCCAGGAGACTAAACTCCTAGGAGTAACATTAGACAGTAAATTGTCATGGTCACAACACATAAATAATCTAGTGGTGAAAATGGGAAGAGGAATTTCTGTTGTTAAAAGATGTGCTCATTTGTTACCACTAAATACTATCAAACAGGTGATTCAAGCGTTAATCTTATCGAAGCTTGATTATTGTCCTGTAGTATGGTCTAATGTAACGACGAATAAACTGAAAAAATTACAAATGGTACAAAACAAAGCAGCACGTATAGCGCTGCGTTGTGAGTACAGAACTAATGTCGCAACGATGCACAACTGTTTAACTTGGTTACTTGTCAAAAATAGGTTACTCTATTCACTCCTTGTATTTACTAGGAAAGTTCTTGTTACAAAAACCCCCACAATTCTGTATAATAAATTATCTCTAAGTCTTGACAGACATGACTATTCCACCAGACATGCTTCTGCACGAGGTTTTACACTTCCAAAAGTAAGGTCTAACGCAGTAAAGCGAACTATCATGTTCCGAGGTATGCAGGAATGGAACTCTCTTCCCAGACATGTTACACAGGAGAATAGTAAAGGTCGTTTCAAAATCTTGGTAAAAAAAATATATATTTTTTCCAACTAGAGAAATTAACATTCCCAATGCATATTAAAGGTGTGAATATAAATAAAAATATAAATAAGAATATAAATATAAATAAAAATGCATGTCTAATCAAGAGATAAGGATATATGTAATAAAAATGTGTGTGTCTGATATGGATATTAGAAGATTAAGAATTGGTTGAGATAAACATAGATAATGTATGAAAAAGCTAAATTGTATATTATACTGTATATGAATTGACTACGATCATGTCTTGTTGTTTTTAATTTGCCTGTATGTCATGTGAATGTCTAAGTGTATAATGTAAGTCTGTAACTGTATTTTATGTGTATGGACCCCAGGAAGAATAGCCACAGCACTGCTGTGGCTAATGGGGATCCAAATAAACTTAAACTTAAACATATGTATACCATGCACAATATATATATAAGCACACAATGCATAGCCGATGTATATCAAAAGTATGTATAAGGTGTAAACTGTAATGAGCTATGGAGTGGGACTGTAAGAGGGGAACTAACGCATGCGCAAAACTGAACCCCTCATTAAAAAAAATAGGAGTACTTGGGAATCATAGATAACGGTGTAAAATTTAAGGGCTTTACTAATTAAAAAATCAGGGTGCAGGTTATGGGAGGAGATGGTTCCTAAGCCCCACAAAGGGTGGAACTATGGAAAAGGATAAAAGAAACAGCTGTACAGGTCGCATCCCAGACCGGACCTGACCAGACCAAACCTGTGCTACCTAGGTGACCTACCTGACTAGTACCATACTGGGACCCACTGGAAGACTCAGACTGGACATTTCTCACTTAGAATTTTCACTCACGCATCCCCTACTCATAGATTAAGAAGAGACACAGACAGAAAACTGACGGGGAAGGGGGTGCGTCAGGCTGCCTCTGACGGGCCTACTTAAGGGAGGATGATTTATGAATGCATGTTTTTATCTGCGCAGATTAGCCTGGGTTACTGCATGCAATTCCTTTGAATTATATACAATAAATCCTGTTTGCATCAGACTCTGGAAGATCGTGTTATTTCAAAGAAGTTAAGAGTGTTTGGACTTAAAATGAAGGGTGAATACCTGAAGCGATCCATATCTGGCCTGAACTGGTGAAGCTGATTTATTACTGATTTTTGACCCCTCACATGCATCTAGCTAATATTGATTAATTATAAAAAATCCACATGAGCTGGTTTATAATTTGCAAACAATAAATAATAAACAAATTGCAAATGTATACATTAGGTGATCAACTTACAGTGTAGGACTCGTCATCACTTGTCATTGTCAAAATAGAATAAGCTTGTCTCAAAATATAATGTTGCGCTCGGCTCGTCTTGCGCTCGTGTTCGTTCAGTGTCTCGACTCTCTCCAATATTGTGAATTTGGATTGCAGTACCCATTTTAAACACTTGGTGTCAATGTTACATATAGCTCCTTTAAATCATAGCATTTCATCAAACTACAGTATAAATAAATGCCATATGTAATGCTTATTTAAAACCAGCAGAGGCCGATGTTGAGCCATGAAAAGGAAAAAGGGCACGGGGACCCCTGGTATAGGATTTCAGAGGAAGGGACCAGCCCCTGTGGGAGGAGGCAAGGTTACGCCCCAACAGGTGGAGTTAAAGACAGAATAAAAGGTCTAGTAATTCAGACTGGAGGGGGGCTTGTTACGAATGCTGAGAGTGAATGTGTATTATTTTGCGCAAACCAGCGCAGGTTTTTTGTATGTCATTATAGAATCATATGCAATAAACTCAATTGCATCAGACTCTTGAAGATCTTGTTTATTTTTGAAGAAGAATTGAACAGTGTGGGAGAAACTCCCCAGTTCATCTGGCCCTGACTGAGGTCAGGATTTTCCACATACGAGGTAGGATATTTGGTTCCTTAATCTTTTTTTCAGAGATGAAAAATGTTAACATTATACCGAAAGTAGCTACATTGGGTAGGCATAGCCTATGCAAAGAAAAATACACTGAATGTTTATTTGTAACAGTTTAAACTTTTTAATAATGGCCTATAGGCTAGCCTATATAGTACATTTTATGCATGTTATTGTCTGACTGTGGCAAGATGGTTGTAAAGGGGTTTGGGCTATTTTATCATGCAGTGCAACTTGAGAGATTGATGTATGCACAAGCGCCGATTCTGTAGCAATCCTGCATTGGAATTTTGAGGGTTTAAAGTTGTTTACAATTTCAGAGAAATATGAATAGGCCACTATAATTGGGACATTGACAACTAGGATAGCACCGTAGATAGGGTTAATAGCCTGCGTGTTCGTGGCGAAAGAGCGCATTGCACTTGATGCAGCACTTGTTGTAGTTATAGTCCAATGATTATTATTTTTGAAAGCTAAAGTGAGTAGGATCATTTCAGTTGCAGACGTAAGTAAGCTACGTCGTTAGCTATGGAATTTCTCGTCTGCATTTTTCCAAGGTTGTTGGCAGTTGCTCAGCACTCACGTAGAGCAGAACATTAAGTGATTCAAAAATCCGCTCAGTGCTCACACTGAGCATTCTCACTGTGAGCTAGCCTACTGCACGTGCCCATTGACCCCCATTCATTTTTTGGCGATAAAATGTCAAATATCTCAAAAAGTGTATATGGTATAAAGGTAAAAAGTAATTGCAACCTGGAGGGGGTATAAAGGTATAATATGAGGTATGAATGGTGTTGATGGTGTGAACGGTGTAGGAGGAGATAGGTTCAAAAAAATTGGCAGAATAATAATAACGGTAAATCTGAGGAATAACAATAGGTGTGATTTTTCAACCACACCTAATTAAGGACTTACAGACAGTGCTTTGTAGGCTGTGCATGAATAACTTTTTTACGTTGAAAACGTGTTTTTGTTGAGATATCACTTCCTTTTGGTAGCTAACTAATGATGATAATGCATGAAGATAATGACATCGAGAGAGACATGCAGACAGAATACATGCAGACTCCTACTGAAGACATTTGCGTAACCATAACGCCCTCTACTGACGAGAATGTGAACATTTCTCCTATTACCGAGCCCACATTTACATTAAAAAATTTTGTAGATGAACTATGTATTTAATGTCTAATGAAATACAATGAACACCACCACCTGAGCTATGGATCATGAAGAAGCAAGTAAATGAATGAGCCAATATGGAGACATGCATGCACTATAGGCTAGATGCGAACACATTCTAGCTGAAAGAAAAACATATGATGGTGTTTAACACTTCGAAGACGGGACTTGCGAACTACCTAGAATGACGGCGTGCGGTCAAATGACCGCTGCTCTAATTTCAATGAGAAAATGAGAGTAAAATACATTATACGGACCAGCTGTAAATAGGGATGCATTATTATTTTTACCAATAACATTTTTGTGTGTCTTTGAGTCAAAATTATGTTTATAAACGGTTATTTATAGAACTTTGTGGTCTGACTTTGAAACTTAGAAAATAACAATAGTCAGTAGATTTTGAGCACAGTATATCATGTCACCCATGTTCATTTAATATAGGATATATGTCTGCAATAAGTATACGGTAAAATTGTTTTTAATTTTGAACTTTTATTCAAGATAAATTGCCTGTGAATCCTGTATCTCCTGTCAGTGCATAGTTCCTAAATTATTGAATACAATCGAAGACAGATACTTTCAACATTCATGTAAAAACCCCATAGAAACAAATATTTTCTTAAAGTTTTAATTACTCCAAAAAGTGCAAGAAAGCAAGTGAAAATATCATAACAAGAGTTCAGTTAGAGATCTCCATTCACCCTAGACGTATGAATAGGACACCTAGCTTAGGCTCTGAAAAAAAAAACGAATGATTCTTGCAGAGCTGCATGTATCCCCAAAATGAATAATTTTAAAATGGAGCTTTCCAGAAAATAAAACAAAATGATAAGTTCCTAATTTACTTGAAAGCATCAGTGATAGTCAGTACAAACAACCGGGTTGTCCTAACGACATTTTCCACATGCCATGCACTGGCACTTGGAACATACGTTGGTAAGTTTTGTTTCCAAGTTTTGTGCCCAATTGTACTGTCTTCTCTTCGAGGGCGGCTCTGATGCATTGGGATATATTTTTGAGACCATACCCAGGTAAGATGGTGGCCAGTAACCATGTTTTTATATCTATGAGCCAATCATCAGCTATCTAGCTTCTGAGACCCGATTATGACATCACAGTGGGTTAGAAAGTATACACTTTGCCATAGGTTCCTATTATAGCTATACCCAGGTAAGATGGCTGCCAAATTGTTCCATTTCAGAATTTCAAATTACTGTTACATTACACGATATGTCATATCTATGGTTCTATATCTATAGTTTGAATATGGCCCTCAATGTACCTATTCGAATATGATTAGATTTAATGCCTTTTAAAATGAAGACATGCATACTACCAGTTTCCACTCAAATGATGGTTGTTCTCTGGCGGCACTGGGGCCAAAGTTGTTATCCTAATTTAAAGTGGACAAGGCGTAATCATGAAATACTTCACTCTAAATTAAACCAACTCAAACTGGATCTCTGCAATTTAATTAAAGTCAGTGAGCTTTGTTAATCATAAGAGTTCTGCATAGAAGCTTCTCTTTTAAAAATAAACTGTGAAAAGTTAATTAGCATTAACTGAATTTGTTTAATTATCTCCAGCAGCTAGTTCTGTCCTCCTTTTTTTCCTGTTTAAAACTGATAAGAGTAAAAAAATAAATAATTAAAATGGTTTGAATATATGCAGTAAGGCAGTTGAGATAATTAAATTAAATTAAGGTTCCACCATTTAGAGTGTGAGCTCCTTCATGCTTAAAAAAACAAATCACATTTGTCTGGTATTGCCCAATGACAAAAGATGGTACCCCTTAGGCTATGGCTGCCAAGAGCTCCACACAATATCTTACATATTATTTTCATACCTGCATGAAAATGGATTGAAACTACCACTTTGGAATTGAGAAAGTGACATACTAACACTAATAATTTAACTCCAGGGACTCCTCAAGCTACCCATTTTGCGGTTCAGCTACTGCCTTTTGTTATCTAACTTCTGTTGTCAGTGTTCTTTCGTGCTCCGTTTTATTACTTGCACAATATAACTTGGATGGACACAGAGAACACATAAATTATTTCAGGAAAAAAAGCAAGGCTTACTTAAATTATTTACCTGAAGTTACACCAAAATACCAAAGCAGAAAGTCTTAATTTGTTTTGGACTCTTACCTCACTTGTGTGCAGGATGTTTTGAATGATACTTGGGTCTACACATATCAAAATTAGATATAAAATATGTAGCTGAACAATGGGTGCAGATCACTGACTTTGTCCATCCATCCATTATCTAACCCGCTTATTCCTGGTCAGGGTCGCGGGGGGGCTGGAGCCTATCCCAGATGCATTGGGGGAGAGGCAGGAATACACCCTGGACAGGTCGCCAATCCATTGCAGGGCACACACACCATTCACTCACACACTCATATCTATGGGCAATTTAGAGTCTCCAATTGGCCTAACCTGCATGTCTTTGGACTGTGGGAAGAAACCGGAGTACACAAGGAGAACATGCAAACTCCACACAGAAAGGATTCAAATTCGGCACCTTCTTGCTGTGAGGCGACAGTGCTAGCCACTGCACCTCCATGCCGCCTTCAATGACTAAATTTCTCCAAAAATCACTTTGAAATGGTTCATTTTAATTAATTCTCAGAGTAGAAATTACTGACTGCCTGAGCATTTGTTCCTGAGAGAATTTTCCAACCATCACTCTGAAATGGTACATTCTGATTTACCATTACAAAATATGTTATTCAACGGCTGTCATGGATCCCATTTTGCTTGAAGGGGTTATGCATAGTCTAATTAAAATACAAAGATGACAACCATTTGCGCGATCCTCTTGCGCTGTTGAGGATTATATACACGTGATTGGAGACGCAGCTAGACTATATAGCCAAAAGTATATGGACACCCCTTGGTCTGGGGCTGTTTTTCATGGTTCAGGCTAGGCTCCTTAGTTTCAGTGAAGGTCTTAACACTACAGCATACAGATGATTCTGGATATCCAACTTTGTGACAACAGTTTGGGGAAGGCCCTTTCCTGTTTCAGAATGACAATGCCCCCGTGCACAAATAGAGGTCCATACAGAAATGGTTTGTCGAGATCGGTATGGAAGAACTTGACTGGCCTGTACAGAGCCCTGACCTCAATCCCATCAAACAATCAATTGGAAAGCTGGATCAATTGGAAAGAATCAATTCCAATTGGATCAATTGGAAAGCTGACTGCAAGCCACATCAGTGCCCGACCTCACTAATGCTCTTCTGACTGTATAGAAACAAATCCATGCAGCAATGTTCCAACATCTAGTGGAAAGCCTTCCCAGGAGAGTGGAGGCTGTTATAGCAGCAAATGGGGACCAACTCCATATTAAGGCCCATGATTTTGGAATGAGATGTTGGATGAGCAGGTGTCCATATACTTTTGGCCATGTAGTGTATCTTACTCCAATCACTGTTGATGATATTTACATGTACTCATACAATTGTATCAGACAAGGCTCTCATCAGAACATTGTATGTAGTAATTACAGACTCGTTTATGAGACATTCCCCACCTCGGCACATCCCCACCTTGCTCTTCTTGATTGTTGTCATTTTGTTTAACCGATGCAGGCCTTTTAACACAAACAATATGCCACCATATCTTCTCCCAGCAAAGCTGAAGCCAAACAGAAAGCAACGAGAAGCTAATTTCTCTGGCAATTACATCATCTTCATTCATTTTCAATTAGAGGCAATTCTGCGCTTTGGCAAGGCATGTTGGGATTACAAAGATCTGAAATTTTATTTCACCTCCTAGTTTTGTCATGGAGGACCCATTAATTATTGCTGTGTGGGGATTTCCCATAGAATATAATCAATATAATTTTTGCCCATATTTTATCATAGCCCCTCCTACTAAACTCGTCTTTTTCAATCAAAAGCACTATTGCCTGTAGCGTGCATGCAGCGCAGCGCTGTGTTCAGTCAAGAACATTCCCTTTTATGTGAATCAATTCATGTTGTTTTGCAGGCTTGCCTATCTTAAGAAGGGGGGCAGCTTTTCCTGTAAGGGAGTTGGGTACAGAGGACCAGACGTGACTGAGGGGGAATCTTAAAGTTATCCACGTAGGTGGAATAACCACAAAATAGGAGTGGATGTCTGCGAACGGAACAGGAAAAATAAAGAAATGGGAATAAAAACTCCCGGCGTAGTGCCAAAAGAAAATCAACCCAGGAGAAGTGGGCGAAGACTTGCAGACTCGAGCAGAGAAAGGAAAAGAGAGATTTACCTCTCACTCTCAATACGAGAAAGCACTAATGGAGGTAAAAGGAAAAGGGGATAAAGAATAGCGACCCAGACAAATGGGCCAAAAAAACTTGTAGGCTCGAGCAGTGGAAAGGAAGAGAGAGAATTACCTCTCACTCTCAATATGAGAGAGCACTAAAATAAAGAGGTAAAGAGAAAACGGTAACAAAGGTAACTATCTCAGAGAGAACAGAAAGGGAAACCAGGACAAGGGACAGAAAGTGCAAAAGAGAAAACAAATCCTACAAGGAACTCTAAAGCAACTAGAGGCAAGTTCCGCGTTACTTTAAAGCAGAGCTATAAAGTGAAGTGGTCGCCTCGTACCTATACCTTTACCGGCTTTGTGGCAAAGAACAATGACAACACGGAAGCGCAGAGACCAGAAGACGCAGAGCTTAAATAGCCAGCGGAACACCTGCACAGGTGAAAGCCATGAGTGCCAGCACTGCCGGGTAGCGAAAAAAACACATCAAGGACGCCAGAGCGAAGCTGCGAAGACAACCGAACCCGAGAAGGGGCGGCGACCTTTGAAACCGTGACATTTTCAATTTCGGTTAACAAGGGGGACAGCACTCCCCTGCGTTCAACAACAATTCCAGCCCTGGTTATAGTATCTCACAGTGTCTTCCAAATATAAGAATGATAACAAAAGGCTGTTATGCCTTTTCAGTGATTAACAGTGCTGGAAAATGAGAGATGCATAGATATTGTTGTCCTAATATATATCATCATATACCAAGGACCACAAAATAGATTTAAAAGAACATTGTCAAGAATGCAGGCCATGTAACAAACTCCAGTTCTATAAAGCATTACCTCATACACTTTTGTACTCAAAAACAAGTAGGAGGGATTAAGATCTCTGCATGACTTTCAGCCCACTGTGACAGTGACATCAGAGACTCTTCCTGTAACTAGCACCGGTCCAGAAGTGGTTTATTTTATTTGTATTCATTGCATTTTTTACGTTGAAATTTATCAATCTGGTAACACAATATACTGACTGTTTGAAAGTTTTAAAACTCACGATTCTATCTCTATAAACTATTTTACGATTCCAGTATTATAGCGACAATGGTTATTTTGTAACGTGACACAAAACAGGCTAGATCAAAATGATGATACCGTACATTATGTTCGGGAAATCCACAGACAATATAAATCCTGGTAAAGTCAGTTTCTTGATCCCGGAAAAAAAAAAAAAAAGGTTAAGGAGTATGTTTTCCAAGAGTCATAATTACTCTCACGGTTACCTTACAGAAGAGGCCAGGATTAAGAACAGTAACAGTAACCATTTTATTTTTGGCTTGTGTTCAAAAAAGGTGGTGCTTAAAAGGGGTTAAGATATGCTACTGTAAGTTGCTGAAAACATGATATTTACAATGCACCGCCCCCAGTAGCAGAAAGGCATTTTTTTCATTACTGATGATGGGTCATTCGCAAACAATTCCTTCTTTTTTGAACAAGTCTTCTTACACTCAATTCGTCTGTGGCTGCTAGCAGACATGTTCTCTTTGAATCTTTCTAATTAGAGCCAATACAATACAGTTAAGAGGCTGTGCCCACCACTAATTATTGGAATCAGTTCTGCCTTCATTAAAAATTAGGGGGGTTCATTATAAATATCAGGCTTCTGTTTTACTTGACAGGTGTACTCCAATGTCTTTTTTATGATAAGATTACCCAGAGAAAATGACTCATGTAAAAAGTTAATGTAATGAAAACAAAGGAGGAAACAAGTTCTCTTAATGTGCTTTTATGAAACAGGTGGGATTTGATAATAGAATATTCAATATACTGTGCCAAATAGATGTAGTAGAATGCTGGCTTTTTATGAGTAATATTTATAATCCATGACCATAAAATAAAAGGAAAATTGTTTTGTTCCAAGTAGGCTCCCCAGTTTAGCCTCATTAAACATGTAAATAAAATTTTACACAATGGAAAACAAATTTTCAATGCTCAGTGCAATCCCTATGACCAGAGGATGGAATATTTGATATTTAAATCTTTGTGGAGATGTTGAAAATGTTTAACATTAAAACTCTAAACACCTTGACAATTACTGAGTAATTACCTGATATGGGAAGTGAAAACTCTTTAGGAGCTTGTAAAGTATTCCCTGTTTTAATAACTATAAAGCCTAGAAATGAGACTCGTTGATGATCTCATATTTTGGAGGGAGCAGCTGTCAGAATGATCTGAAAAATCTGTATGGACCTAATCAACAATTAAGTTGCTGTTAAAACTGAGCCACAGACGGTCTCTTTGATTCCCATGAAATACACTGCTGTCTGGAGCTGCCTCCTGTATTAGATATTCCTTCAGAATCCAACAGTACTCCCAGCATGCAAGAGCACAGAGGCTTCATTAATGAGAGCAGAGCCATGTCAGTCCATGGTTGCCTCAGCTGTGTGCCCCTGTTTTATCTATTCGCTTTACTTATCTAAACATGTTTCAACAATAATTCATTTGAATGGGAATCCTCTAGGCAACCCTGTGGCTACCATCTGTTCTAATGACAGTGCAAAGATCTAAACCCCAAGTTACAAGTCATTGTCCAAGTCACAGCCCAGTCGCAGCACTTTGATGTGCCTACTTCGTACCACAGGATTTGGGCTAATGATTGTACACTCGCTTGTGTGACATGTCATAACTGATGTGTTAGTTATAATTTTTTGCCAATACCCTTGTCCTTGCTGCTCGTATGCAGCCAGGTTTCATGCCCCTGGGGCAACTGTGGTCAGGTGTCTACCTTTTGACACAAAGACCATGGGCCCTATCTTACACCCGGCGCTAACGCACGTGTCTTTGCTATCTTACACCCGGCGCAGGGTTCATTATAACGCCTAGTGCTCACGTCGTTTAAATACCATGTATTCTTGCGCCCGTTGCAAGTGAACTGGGCGTGTTGGTCTTAAGATGAGGAGTGGCCAGGATTATTTTTGGCGTATTGCTATCTTGAGCCAGCAGAAAGCGCTTGTGCTAAAACCACCACAAACCTGGTCTAAAGTCATGTCGCAGTTGTTTACATGTTATTTTAACGGCGCATATAAGTGCGTCTACATAGGCATGTGCACAACGCCCGTACACCCTCCTGTCTGTTACACACAGGGGCGCACACAAGCATGACTAAAATATCAAGATTACAATGTGAAATATTATTATTGCGTAGGCTATATCACATACCTGTCCCTCAGCGAAGGGGAATTTCGCATTAAATTGCTTTCAGCCCACTCCATCAACATCCAGGTGATGTGCAATGGTATGTGTAAGGTTACTGGATCAAGCTATATGTGCCAATAGTTCCTGTAGCCTAATCTTCCAGGGGGACAATCTTCTGTAACGAGACAATGGCTATCTATTGAGATCTTTGCTGATAACACCTATATCAAGCCTAATGCGCAAATTGTCATTTACAACTAATGCGTGAATTGTCATTCAATGGAAAACTTGCGCACTGCAATAGACGGACATTTAAGTTCTGAAAATGTGCTTCAGATGTCATTACAATACAGCTCTGTTTATCTATGAATACAGCCTGTAAGTAAATAGAATGGTTTGTGACTGAAAAAAGTTCAAAACCTTGTCCAGTGAATATTGCATTTATTGTTTTTCAAATAGCCTAGGCTACAGCGGATTCGCTGTGCATAAGGTTTTTTTCAATAGCCTATGGTTAAAAAACGGAGATGTCACCATGTTAACTAAATTGTAACCTTAGCTATTCTTTGTCCTTCATATTTTTTAAATTACAGTGACCAGGTTTCCATACTCTCACCGTTTAAAACCCAGCTGATTTCACCCGTTATTCCATAACTGAACAAAACGATTTTAAAGAGAACTAAGCGTCTAATTAGAAACTAAAACAAATTTGCAGCACGTTACACAATTAATTCACAATTAATTTTAATGCCATTCTCTGCACGTGCGCTGCATGTTCTCTGTTTCCCCTGCTGTAAGTCGCACGTTTCACGGTCTTCCTGGGAAAGTGGATTGTTTTAAAGGATTACGCTACGAGTAAAACAGGTTGGTCACATTTCCATAAACAGGACATTATTAAACAAGGGAAAATATGCGTGAACATATGGGTTGCGAACCTGACAGCTTTATTGTAGGCTATTTAGTGTCATCATTAAGGCAAAATAACGGTATGTATGTTATTAATCAATATTAGCCTACTATGCAGGTAGCCTAATGAACTTTGGATGAAGCTTGAACTTCGAGAACTCCATGAGAACAGCCTCTTGGAATTAATGTTTGACACTTTCATTGCATAATCAAACGAAATTTGCTGAACAAGCAGGCTAATTTGGCGTTTTCTAAGGTGAGATTGAAGCCATTGATAGCTTATTCTCAGCTGTTGCAGGTCCTTTTAACGAAATTTAACCGCATATATTTTGTAAAATAACAGCCCTGTCTGGAATTACCGGGAACTCATAGGCTAATGGTTAGTCCGAATAATATTGATCATACTCCATTTAGCCTATTCCTTGATCACACTAAACACGCACGAGCATGTCTGTTTCGCCATCAAGCAATCCGCCAAGGTGGAAAAGCAGGCTTTTAAAGGGAATGGGACATGACATTTTGATTGGTTTATTGCATGTCACGCCCAAGACACACCTATAATTAATGAAGCGACTAGGTTCAGCCCAGTTGCATCTTGCGCCGTGCTTAGCGCCAAAAAACACGCCGTTAAAATAGCAAAAGTGGACTTGGACACGCCCAAAATGGACTTTACGCCATGCGCTTAGACTAAGCGCCAAGATCGCCAAGATAGGGCCCCTTGATATCTTATTTTCTGGTACTCCTACAAGCCATACTGGATCTCTATGGGAATTGGGGGGTGGGACTAGATTTATCTGTAAATTACACTGGAACAGTATAGAACACATGGTTGGCTAAATGGCTGTAAGTCATCAAGGGTCTGACATATCAAACAAGCCATCACTCTTCTGCCAGAAATACAGTAGATATTGATGGATAACTTGAAGGGTTTGTAGCACCCGATAATGTAATAATTTCCTGAAAATGTAATAACGCCTGGAAATGTAATAAAATTTGCACTTAACTCGATCGAAAATGTAATAAAACCCAATAATGTAATAACTTGACCAATAATGTAATAAAATGTCCTGACTTATATTGTAATAACATTTTTACCGATAATGTAATACCTTATTACATTATTGGGAATTTATTACATTTTCAGGTGGGTAATTTTTTTCAAAACTGATAATGTAATACTTTTGACGGATAATGTAATACCATTTTCAGTCCAGAGTTCTACATTTTGGTTTTAAGAATGCTATATGTGGCCCCTAGGAGCAATGCGCCCCTATACCATTGAGTGTTTAGACTACGCCACTCCCAATTATAAGGGTGGGGAGACCCTGGTAAAGAAAGAGGCAGAAAATACCCCGCACAGATTAAATCAAGGAGACGCAAGATGGAAGCTGGTACAAGAAAATATACAATCTCTTTATTTAGATTTTTCACCAAGGGTGTCCTTTAAGATGACACAGAATCTGATCGAGGGCAATGGGCTACCATACAGAATATAAAGGAAGCTTGACTCAGATATCAGACACGAAATAGTAAAAGTGGTATTCTAATCGTAACATCACATGGACAAATAACCAAGTAGCAGGGGTATAGAACCACGTCAAATCTCCCAACCACAGTGCAATAGTTCAATTGAGGGCTAAACAAATAATCACACTGGCGATCCGCATTACACAATACACAATACACTCCACCGCACACCTAATTAAGAATGGACACGCCCTTTAAAAGTTATACAAGAAGAAGGTTCACCATAGATACGTAAAGTGCTCACTGCAATAAGTTAATCAAAGTGATTTATTGCACACAAGTCCAAATAGCCTATATATTAAATAAACTGCTCTCGCCAAGGACTATTGCACATGGCCCGAAGATTTGCTCACACAGGGGAGTTAAGAATTTGGAACTCCGAGGTTACCAAGAGAACAATATTGCACATTACTCATTCCTTAAAACCCTAATAAATTCTGATTGCACACTGCCCACTTATTAAACTACCAATAAGACTAGGATTGCACTTTGCCCTGAGGCTGGGATATCTGTACATTAAGATGGCAATTAGCCTATAAAATGAAATCACACTATATCCCGATTGCACGTTACTCATTCACAATGTCTCCATTACTCTGGGATGAGCATTTTAAAATACATGAAACAATATAATGAGGCCCTTTAAATAATTGTATATATAATTTATCAAGGAGAAAAACAGTGGTTAGCGATGGAACTAGGCTCGGTTCCTGCAACATCATAGAGAAATCCGGTAAGTCTACGTACACATACGTAAGAGTACAATATTAAACACCACTACAGCGATACCCGTATTTTTGTACCTGGGTTACAACCGTTGATAACCACAACTCTAAGGAGCGCTCACACAGGGTGCTGGTGCTTCTACTAAAATATAGAAAAACAGGAATCAAACCCTGGTTTTAATGAGGCCCATTGGCCTACTATAACCCTATACAATAAGTGGCCTTACCCAAGAACCGGGCTTTATAAGTCGTTCCCCTCAGGCTAGGGGCCTCAAGCCAAACACACACAGCTTAGCAAACATTGACTGGGGTGGGTTTAGATACAATTCTCAGCACCAGACGAAACCGCGGCTATAAGTACAAAAGCAAACGATTAGGATGAGCTACCAGGTATGATTAAATAACGTTAAGGTATCGAACACCAAACAGTTTGAGCATTTACTATTAAAGCAAGGTAGCCAGTGTATCCACTGTATATTTAAATGTCGCTCCAAACCAGACAACCCAGCAGCTATAATTAGCGAACAGCATTATCATAAGAAAGTCATGTTGCCGCATCAAACACCAAAGTCATTTACACACTTACTTTTAATTGTTTAGTTTGGTGAAACAAAGCCACTGTCAGCCGACTGGTTCGCACATGCACCAATAATCGAGAGCTGCTAAGAAGATAGTCGAATATCACTATACATGTAAACAGAACTTATTCCACTGTCACACTTTGCATTATCAACCAACACTGTCTGGATTAATGAATTAAAATCACAAAACCATTTAAAACATACCGCCGTTTCACTCCCTCGCTGGATTAAACCACTTCCGTACAAATGCGAGCTACGTCAGAACGGGATTCTCGCACAGCTATATAAGCAAGTGGATGCTGCTTAAAGCAACCAAGGATGTCTCCCAGGTCCTATGGTCCTGCCTGTTACATATATACACTGGATTTTAAATGAAAGAATGACTATTAGGTTAAAGTGCAGACTTTGAGCACCATACAGCCATATGCACATGGGCAGAAACTCAGGGACATGCAACTACATCCTGATCTTATTGAGTGGGTGATGGACTACCTACTTGGGAGACCACCATATGTAAGGATCCAGAATTCCAGGTCAGATAAACTTCTGAGCAGCACTGGAGACCCCGGGTAACTCCTCCCTAAACCTTCCTCTTCACTCTCTATACCACAGATTTCCAACAAAACACTGCCTCATGAAAACAACCACAATCCAACAAAACAACTTTCGGTAACACTTCATTTGAAGGGGGTATACATAAGCATTCATAACATGACACCTGACATAAACACACATAACCAGTCATAAATGTTTGTTCCACCTGGTCATAAAGGGTTATGTCACTTTCAATGTCAAATTGACATCATCCTCTATGTCAAGTGACATAGTGGTCAGTTGACATATACTGTTATACTGATATGTTATGACACTTTCAGCATCAAAATTACATAGTACTTTATGACAATTGACATTTGTCATTCTGCGTGTTCCTCATCTAACTATAAAGGCAGGAATTTCACACAAACCGATCTGTTGTAAATTTCTAATTCTACATAAAGCCTAGAATTTACATTTCCAAACATGATATCAGTGTCAAAGGTTAGTGCTTTCAGTAGGCTAACATGACACTAACAGTATTATAAATTTTGTATATTTGCACACTTTACATTTCTGAGAAAAAAAGCATACTTTTTTACATTATTACATTATCCGTCAAAAGTATTACATTATCTTCAGTTTTGAAAAAAAATTACCCACCTGAAAATGTAATAAATTCCCAATAATGAAATAAGGTATTACATTATCGGTATGTCAGTCAGGACATTTTATTACATTATTGGTCAAGTTATTACATTATTGGGTTTTATTACATTTTCAATCAAGTTAAGTGCAAATTTTATTACATTTTCAGGCGTTATTACATTTTGAGGAAATTATTACATTATCGGGTGCTACAGGGTTTCTTCTCTTGACTTATTTTTCCATAGAGTTCAACAGGAAAAATTGTCAGGAGAAACAACTGCATTCAAATGCAGAGATGTTATAGTTTCGCTGTGGTTAAAAATTAGTTTAATATATAATTTCTAAACGGTTCATCCGATATGGATGAAAATACCCTCAAATTAAAGCTGACAGTCTGCACTTCAACCTCACTGTCATTGTATCCTTTCAAACTGAAAGTGCTAGAGTACATAACTGTTAGGGTAGGTTGGAAACAGGACCCAATAGCAGGCGGGAAGTAGGAAAACCGAAGTTTAATATTGGGGCAAGGCAGCAATCCGTGGTACAAAACAGACAGGGTCGTAAACCGGGAAGAACAGTACAAAAACAGAGTACAAAAAGTAGTCACAGAACAGGCTGGGGTCGGAACCGGGAAGGCACAGCAGAAGTACAAAATCAGAGTCCAAAATCAGGGTTGCAAGAACACAGGCAGAAGTCCAAAACCAGGGAGGTGTAAAGGGAAACAAAAAGAAAACAAAAATAAAATAAAAACAGGAGACAGACTTGGGATAACAAAACTAAGAAACAGATACTCAGAAAACAAACAGACAACTCAGGAAGATACTCAGGAAAATAGTAAGAACACTGAAGCAAAAACCAACGGTGATGAACTCGCGATGAAAGACCTAAATCACAGGGTTATATACACTGAGGAAGACAGACAAAATGGGAAACAGAGGCGGGGAGGGGATATTGCTCACAGATGAGCACAATGAAACAATAAGGGAAGCTGATAATGCAATTACGAGGGAACACATAAGATGCGGTCTTCACCTGTCAGTGGTTTTAATGTTGTGGCTGATCGTGATGCATTTTGTTTCACATTATGGGCTCTATTTTAATAAACCAAACGCAATGGTGAACGCAAGAGTAATCGCTTGGCGGTATCGCTCTGAGGGCGTGTCGGCGAGAAATTTGGTAATTTCATGACGGCAATCTTGGCGCATCTGATGGCGGTATTGCTAAAAGGCTGGGTTTAAATGTCCAAGGTGTGTCTCTATGGTAGCCAATCAAATAGTTGTTCTCATGCTTTAAAAAAAAGCCAGTTGGAACGCAATCGCTCCATGCAATTTCATAATGAGCAACCCAAACGCACTGGACCGTCAATGACAAGAGCGATTTTCCGCACAGGAATCAGACATACTTGCAACAGAAGTACAGGCTAGGACTAGTAATTTATGGATCACAATCCACACCACCTCGTCTCCCAGAAGTTCGGAAGGCACGGGAGGAGGTGGCGAATGCATTAATTAGCCTACATGAGGTGATGTAGGCATAATTATGATTCAAATGGTAGGCTTATGATTCAACTGTGTCAATGTGTAATTTATATATTATAGGCTATTGGCCTACATGATCGCAAGTTTCTTGTAAGCTGTCCTGTTTTATTCTAGTAGTTTAAATTAAAATTAATTAATTAATAATAATTATAGGCTATTTGTTCATTAAATGGAAGTGTAATGTTGGCATCACCTATAGACACTACATAGAACTACATGACTAACAAGTTGACAAATTGCCAGAGTCTATTGCGTTGCCGCTAAGAGGTGGTTCCAGCGGATCATAACGCAATGGGTTTTCGTTGGTTCAAATTGTCACTGAGCCGAAAGTATTTTAGAACACGCCCCAGACAGCGCCACCCATCCCACTGCAGCGCAAGCGAAAGGATGTTATGTTGAGAATTTGTTGATCCTAGCGGTATTGCTGAGAAACGCCATAGCGCCAGTTTTAAGACGTTGATGTTGTCAACAAGCTTGCGTTTGACTATACCGTCCCCTTGCGCTGGTTTGAAAATAGAGCCCTATAAGTGTATTCTGCACGGAAGCCCTGAAAGGCAAGGTGAAAAAACCTTGTACATACAACTTAGCACTGGCATTGGAGCAGGTCTTCCGTAGCCAAAAACAAACTCATGAAACCAACCTAAATAAGCTGGAAATAAGACGTCTAGAGGGGTGGAAATCTAGGCTGAGAGACGTTTTGACATAAATGGATGTTACTGGGTAACAGAAAAAAAAACAATGGTTATTTAGTCTTCAAATGCCTATTTTGTAAACATAACCTTAAAATCACGCTTGGATTTTTTTCTTGGAAGATCCGGCTAAACAGGCTGTTATTGGTGTGTGTCAAAAGAAAAAAGAAAAAAAAAGCCGGAAGGAGCCTATGTGCCCGTGAGGGCATACGCTACCTGAGGCTTCCACACCCCCTCATGGCCCTTCAGTGCTATTGATTCAAGCCCTTGTCTTGGTGTTGGGCACACGTCAATACTGAGTATGTCGGAAGGTGTGCAAAATCCGGGAGATAGTGGCTTGTTTGGGGAGGACATCCCACCTGGGCAATCAGCTTTCAGGGACCATGATGAAGAGCCCCACACACAGGGGGCCGGGGCCAGGAAGCATGCAAAAAAAAGCGCCGGCATCAGGAACCTGAGTTCCATCAACTTCAGCTGCAGGTGCAATCCCAATCCCAATCATGGCCCCCAGTGCTTCAAGCAGGATGGGATTTCCAGCATTTTAATAACCGCTGCCGGGCTACTGCTACGTTTGACTATACCGTCCCCTTGCGCTGGTTTGAAAATAGAGCCCTATGAGGTTGTTCAGCAGTAATCTTGGACTGCCATGAGCGTGGGTCTGACGGTAGGATCTCACCCCCTCGCCAGCCAGTTTCTCCGAGGAGCCAGGCGGCTTCACCTGCCTAGGTCCAACTCAGTCCCTTTGTGGGACTTCCAGCTTGAAGACTGCCTTCCTGCTCGCTATCGCCTCCACGAGGTGTGTAAGCGAGCTGCACGCACTGTCAGTACACCCCTCCTGTATGCGGTTGGGTGATGGTAGTTCGGCGGTCTCCTAATTTGTGCTTTTCGGCATAAGGTCCTCTCACAGTCATACATCTCTCGGCCTATTGTGTTGGAGGCTTTTCATCCTCCTCCCCATGAGACCCCTGAAGAAGCCAGGCTGCACTTGCTGAGGCCTGTCTGGGCTCTGCGGTCTTACATCTCCCACACAAGTGCGGTTAGGAGAACCAACAATCTTTTTGTTGGGTATGGAGGGGCTATGCAGGGCCTTGCCCTATAAACAGTGCTTGGCCCACTGGATCGTACAGCAGCTCTGACGTGGCCGCTCTCACAGGCGTGGTAGCTCACTCCACTCAGAGCATAGCTACCTCCTGGGCTTTACTACGTGGCGCCCTGCTTGCTGACATTTGTGCAGCGACGGGCTGGGCCTCATCCCTCACTTTCGTCAGGTTTTATCACGTAGTGTTATCCACATCGGTTGCCTCCTCTGTCCTCGGGGGAGCGGTGCAATCTTGAATATGATTTGTGATGATTTAGGGTTTCAATCATTCGGTGGTTATTTTCACATTTTCAGTTGAGTTTGCTCTTCTGGTAGAACAGCATCCAATAAGTGCATTTTGTTGGAACCTGTCCGGCGGTCCTGGTTACCCCACTACATCCCCCACCTGACTTTATCTGTTATACTGTGACCCATACCGTGGCATGTTGACCGGTATGAAATAGAACATATGGGTTACGTATGTAACCTGGTTCCATGAATACGGTCAACACGCCACACTGCGTGGTCAGGTGAGGAACCTTGTGCCCCTCAGTCTGCAAAAAAGGTTGGGCAGCGTGCATGCGCTGTATTTACAGCATGACGTGGTTCCGCCCCATGGTGGTGGTTAATTTGCTATCCAGTCTCCGAGCAGCTCACCCTCTCTGCGAGGATGACCCATACCGTGTCCTGTTCATAGAACCAGGGTTACATACGTAACCCATACGCATTTAAGACATGTCAAACATCGGGTCAAACTGACCCTGAACATAATATGAGTGTTAAACAAATGTTTAGCATTGTCATGATTTCATTTATTTTATATTTTATTGCAGCCTGTTATATTTCAAAATGTTTAGAAATTTTAAATAAATATTATTTTTCTGTATTATAGAAATAAAGTGTCGTTGTTCATTCAATTGTATTTGTGCTGCCCTTTTTGGAAACAAAAAAAATGACCCCTCTCCTCCATGACAATTATGCTGGTCACTTTGATCATCTGGAGTGATGTAAAGGAGATGTAAAAGAGAAGAGCCTGTTGTAGCACAATCATTCACTACATCTCAGATCAAGCTGTTACTGCTACTGCTACAATACTGCAATCGCTACTAACTGTAGAGGACATACAAGTGCAGGGGTAAGCTGTACAGGTCAACACCGAGGTACTCAAAAGGGCCTCTGCTTTTTTGATGCACAAAGGAGGCAAGATGATGTGCAGAGCAAGATCTGTATATTTATGATATTTATGGTGTCCCAAACCTTCTCTAAACAGAACAGAAGGCTCATTTGCAGGTGCTGAGGTGATCAACTGGTAGAGTACAGCCAGCTGGTCTCTTCTAGTTGGAAGGTACGGCCTAACAAAATGCACTAATTTGCACAGGCCTTCTTGAACATGCAAAACGTCAGCACTGGAAAATCATTTCAGCCCTGCTATTCACAAAGTACTGTGTTTCACATTGAGAGCATTGTAAAAGGTTTAATTTCACAGCATCATCGTAGCATGAACCAGGTCACAGCTCAGATACATTAGACACTTCTGTTTGAGAATCACTCCAGTTTGAGGATTTGGGCCTTTCATTAATTGAAAACTTGCTTAATATTTCAAGCGAGCACAAGTTTCAGGGGCACCATCGAATTGCACTGGTCATGTGGGAGAGTGGCTGATAGATGTTGGCAGGCTACAGCTCTGCCTTCCCTCACGTTATTATATTATAACCTCAAGGTGTATCCTTCTAACATAAGCACGGTGACCATTTAGAAAGTCACTGCTGGGTCTTGGGATATCTCTCTTGCTCTCAGGAAAGAAGCTGCAGGCTTTTGCGTTGCAAGAACACATGTACACTCGGTAACAAAAGGACTTCAAATTTTTGAGCATAAAAATAGCTTGTTACCGGTGTTGTATACAAAGGCCATTTTGCTCGTCTTTATCAAATTTTAGAGGTAACTGTGTGTGTGTGTGTGTGTGTATGTGTGTGTGCGCATGCGTTCAAGTGATCATACTTGTAAAACACCTACACACACCAAAGATGATACCATAGCCTCCCCCTAGCTTTCTTTACCAGTGACAGCACAGAGGCCGTAAGCTATGAATCAAGACACACCAGTCTGCCCAGTAGTGCCTTAATTTTTATTGCAATGCTACTCATCTGGGGTTAAGCTTTTCTAGCCTAGATTGAGACCTCCATGGAAATAAAGTCACCATAGAGGTCCCATAAAATTATATTATAAAGTATTGACAACAGCAAGAGTATACTAGCTGCAGATTTGGGGGGGGGGGGTTGCAGGGGGGTAGGAGGTTAATCCTAAAACCCTTTAATCACTATGCTAGGGGAAGAGCAATGATATCCCATCAACATCAGGGATGATGCAACCTTCATGTGTTAAGGAATAATGTAGCAGGGTGGGAGGGTAATGACAAGGGAAAGCCGCACAACAGGGTTGACCCAGGGCAGACTGTTATGCAAGAGGGCCATGACAAGAAGAAATAGAATGGTGATAGGCAGGCAGCCTGGTAAATGGATGGGTGAGTATGTCACAGCCAGAGATGGAAGCTTCTAGAAAGGTGCGACCATGGAAGATATAAAGGCAAGTGAGTTTATGGGCACAGAAGGGAAGGTAAGGGAAAGTGTCTAAAATTATGCACTCTGGCAGCTGGTAGAAGCTTCCCTCACACCTCCACTGGCAATGCAGTTTGTGCTCTCTGTGGAAGGACTGGATTAATTAATTACATCCAATCATCTAGCTTTTCTTTTATCACCCTGTTAGTTGGTATTCTAGCTCAAAATGGAGAGCAGTCTCCACAGATTTGAGCTTTCCATAATAAAATGAAAACTTAACAGCTTGCAGTGATAATAATAATAATAATGCATGGCATTTATATAGCGCCTTTCTCGATAGTCAAAGCGCTTTACAATGATGAGGGGGGAAACTCGCCTCTACCGCCACCAATGTGTAGCACCCACCTGGGTGATGCAACGGCAGCCATTTTGCGCCAGTATGCTCACCACACATCAGCTGAGGTGGAGAGGGAGAGAATCATTTTTTTAGCCAATTAAACTGGGGGATGATTAGGTGGCAGATTGAATGAGCCTGGGTTGGAAGTTTAGCCAGGACACCGGGGAAACCCCTACTCTTTACGATAAGTGTCATGGGATCTTTAATGACCACAGTGAGTCAGGACCTCGGTTTAACGTCTCATCCGAAGGACGGCATCTCCTACAGCACAGTGTCCCCATCACTGCACTGGGGCATTGGGGTTTATTTGACCAGAGGGAAGACTGCCCCCTACTGGCCCACCAACACCACTTCCAGGAGAATGAACAGTGTATGCTCATGATGCAGTGTATGCATGCCATTTTCAGAGCTCTTTGGCATGTCCTGACCCCCACGCCGCCATAAACGATGCACAATATTGATTTCTTGGCAGCAATTGTTTAGATGTGTCAATGTTTCAGCTCATATGTTCATTCTAGGAAACTGCCTGCTTGTGAGTGAAACAGAAATGCTGGAGTTGCCCACAGCTGGCCTGCAAATGTCCTGTGCAAAATCATCTCTGATTATATATGCATATAAGCCACATTCCATTCCTTTTAATTCTGTGTGTTGGAACGGCACCTTCTCAGATTACAAAAGAATAGGCAGCTACCAGCATGCACACGCTACTATTGCCAGGTCCATCAGAGTACTCTTGATAGCTACATTACATTATTCTTCAGTTGTCCTTATCACCAGTAAGTCACTTTTTTCTATGACGTAGATTCACACAGCATAATAGTTGCTAAACGAGTTCAGTTTACTTTGTTTCAGCATCATCTCATCAACAGTTTGAACATGAATTTTACTATTTTGCTCCCGTAACAGCTCCTGTTGGCTGAGACTGCACAGCAAAAATTCCAGTGTAAATCTAACACTGCTGGTGTACATTTAACACCCTAGGGTCACAGCATCATTTTTGCTGTGTGACCCACACCAAACCGTTCCTGTTACGAACAGGGTCCTGCTGTAGCTACCCTGACCAGTCCAATCAAGCAATCAAATCCTTAATTTTACACGAATCGCAACATTAAACACACGCGGTTTAAATGTCTCTCACAGTAGTTCTAGCAGACATTTAAACTACATGTGTGCAATGTATGTAGTTTAAATGCGGTTGAGACGATACAATTCAAGGAAATCGTTTCATGAAATAATCACAAACTTAATAGTTGGCTATTGCAGACAAAATATTTACGATTTCCATAAAAATATCTCGAAACATAATTCAATTAGTGGGCTAATTCATATTTTTTACTCAAACAGTATTTTGCCATATTTTAAAACAGGAGTATTAACACCGATACAGACAGTAATCTAAGAATTTATGGCGTTTGCAGTAGGCTGCACGATTTAAGGATGAAAACAGCGTTTCAGGGTTCTTTAGAACCTCCTGTTGTATCACAGTAAACCTATTGTAAAAGGGTGGGGCTCGTATCCATTTCGCCCTCTTTGACTTACGGAACACTGACTATAGCTAGGCCACTTTATTGTGCACTGTCTGGAAGAGTAAGCTACATTTGAAACTTAACCGTTTATTGATAATGAGTTTTTGCTGTTACACTAACATATTCAAACTGACTAAAAATAACGCACAAAAATGACACGTTCAAAACCATAGCCTAATCGATTCCATGTGTTATCGTAGCATTTTATTGCACTTGCCAATTTGCTGATTATTTTATTTTTAAGCGACGCGTTTTAGATTGTTGTAATTTGCCTATTTGTGAAGAGATCTCAATGCTTTCGATTCTAGAGGGTGGAATAGCTTCATTCATAAACTCCAAAGTTGTGAATGGAAATCCCGTGCAATATCCTACAACCAAAATAATATAGGCTACTATCAAGCCCCTATCACAGCCCATTCTCATATAGCCTAGCTATCTGCACGTGAAAACACTTTCATCTTTTCACTATATAGAAGTAAAGAAAGTAGGTAGGCTACATTGCCGAAGTGCATTGCTACGTGATTAAAACGTTACCTGAGTCTGTATATCTCGGTCTGGCGAGATCGCGAAAATAATATATGAAATCCAAACAGTTGTCACTTTGCACCTCGCCCTTAGAGCAGAGATCCGACAAGAGTTCCAGTGCCTTTTGACAAATCTCGTCCTCTCTGTCGCCAGGCATTTCCCACCAGCATCCTTCTGAAGAGAGGGGCTCTCCGGGCAGCTCCGTAGCCTACCACTTCGACCGCCTAGATATCGTACTTCAACACTTTGCTCATCCGTTCAATCTTCATCACAGCGTAGTGAAATAGCTACCAATTCTTAAAACCTTGTGATTTCACCGGCTATCAAATATGTTTTATGTTTTAGTCCATATACGAATATATCCCATCAAGTTGTGTTTCTCGCAACGTTTGTTTTTAAAATTACAGTTTGTGTTCACCACAAAGCCAAAAATTAAGACGTAAAAAGTAACACTGGTTGAATTCACGAAATGCGGCGGAACTGAAGCCTAGATGCTGAGACACGGTGCTTGCTCAGAGCTTGAATGAACAGCGCAGGCTTCGCCCGATTTATTTCTGAAAGGGAGCGCCCTGGGATTTCTTGCTTTCCGTCTCCAACTGCTCACCTCATTAGCACTGTGAGCGCTCTGTATCCACGATTTTGTCGTTGCATAGTAATTCTGCTGTAGCCGAGCGCCACATATTTCATTGTGCCACCCCCTGACCTTTTTAAAACAAAGTAAACAAAACAAAGTAAAATTGAGCAAAATACGCCAAAATAAGCCGAAAATACGAACGCTCCTTTTTTGAAGCAGATAAACGCAATGAAAAACAAAACAAAAAATATATTGAAGCTAAATATTAATCAAAATACATTTTAAAGTATGCACTCATATGCTGATGCTGTGTATATATTTAAATGTAACACTTCTGTGGGATAATTAATAATAAAAAAACTGTTGGCTCCAAAGTTAGCCTATATTAGAGCCATTATAGCCTACCTGTTGCTCATTTACTTTTGGGAAGATTCCCATCTGCGCTAGACTATGTTTACGCAAGCTGTTTTTAATTCAATTTTGCAATAGCTTGACTTACCGCAGCACAATTTGCACCTGCTGTAATTATGTGGATGCAAATTCATTTTATTACCCTCTGTACCTGTTTTGACGTGTTGCCAAATTCATTTTCTACAACTGTGTTGATAGACAGTGTTCCCCTGTGCTATTCATGCTTTTGAAGTTGTGTAAAATGCCCTTACAGCACCTCGATACCTTCAGCGCCCACTGGGACTGGAGCCGAAAGTGAGAAGTAACCGAGCTTATCTTTAAAACACAAAGTTGAAATACACACACACGCGCGCGCGCGCACACACACACACACACACACACACACACACACACACACACACACACACACACACACACACAATGATATAAATGTGTGAGTGTATGAGTTCACCAGTAGTCTTTGGCTGCAGGTTAAAATGATAGATTAATAAATCATGAGCTAGCCTTTTGCTCAGACCTCTCTCCAGAGGTGCATAAAAAAGACACCTGTAGGCAATGCAGTAATGATACTCATACTGAAGTACGTTTAGACCTCGGATACCAGTTACAATGGTTTCAGAAGTAAATGAAGCATCTGAATGGATGTTCATGCAATCATGTACAGTGTGATTACATTATTGAAAACTATGATATTGACAAGTCTTTAAATTCCTCTGCATAAACAGCATCATGCAGTCATTTCACAAGTTGTCACCTCCAATTGTCTGTATTAAACAAATCAAATTACAATATGTAGCAATATGCACAGTGATAGCTAATCCCTTAGGTGTATAACATACAGATACTTTCCAAAAAATTAGAATATCATGGAAAAGTTTTTTTTTTCCATAATTCCATTCAAAAAGTGAAACTTTCATAGATTATAGATTCATTACACACAAAGTGAAATATTTCTAGTCTTTATTTGTTTCATTTTTCATAATTTTGACTTACAGCTCCAGAAAACCCCCAAAACAGTATTTCAAGAAATTAGAATAGTGTGTCGAAAATCAGCATTTACTTCAGTTATTTCAGAGAATGAGTGGAGTGGCTTGACTCGAGGAATCCGACAGTTGTAGCCCATGTCCCGGATACGTCTGTACGTGGTGGTTTTTGAAGCACTGACTCCAGCCTCAGTCCACTCCCTCTGCATCTCCGCCAAATTTTGGAATCGTCTTTGCTTGACAATCTGCTGAAGCCTACGGTCATCTCTTTTGCTTGTGCACCTTCTCCTGCCACATTTTTCCCTTCCACTAAACTTTCTATTGATATGCTTGGACACTGCACTCTGTGAACAGCCAGCCTCCTTAGCGATGACCTTTTGTGTCTTACCCATCTTCTGGAGGGTGTCAATGATGGTCTTCTGGCCAATTGTCAAGTCTGCAGTCTTCCCCATACTGAACCAAACTGAGATAAACTTTGCAGGTGTTTTGAGTAAATTAGATGATAGTGTGACACTCAGTCTAAAACATTCATTCTCTGAAATAACTGAAGTAAATGCTGATTTTCGACACACTATTCTAATTTCTTGAAATACTGTTTTGGGGGTTTTCTGGAGCTGTAAGCCAAAATGATGAAAAATTAAACAAATAAAGGCGGAGAAATATTTCACTTTGTGTGTAATGAATCTATAATCTATGAAAGTTTCACTTTTTGAATGGAATTATGGAAAAAAAAAAACTTTTCCATGATATTCTAATTTTTTGGAAAGGATCTGTAAGTCAATCTTCACAGGCAATCAAGGGTGCGGGGGAAAGCTGAAGGAACAGTTCTTGTGGAGACAAACCAGTTGTCTAGATCCAACATTTTGGATTGAAAACCTATAACTGGCACATTATTTCTGCCCTAAGTGCCAAGGCTCTAAGTAAACAAGGCAGTGGCATTGATAAGCACTAATAAGCATCCTTCCCCTGGTGCTTGGCATCAACTGACAGTCACCTGGGCCTCTGCCAATCCAGCCAGACAGTTTTCACATTGAATTAGCTGACATTACAAAAACAACCAGGTACCTGTTCACAGACCCCAGTGACTCTTCACTCCGATCCTGTCATGGACTTACAGCTGTAATGGGATAGTGAGGCATCTTGTGCCCCCATAGTGGGTAGGAGCTACCATGTTCTGTCAGTGACTCTTTGATTTTAATCAATCAAAAGACTGAACTACCCAGCACATGTTCCAACACTGCAAGCGGTTCAAAATAGTGATAACACGTTGATAGCTTCATTAATTTTGAAGAATTATTCATGAAGCCTTTTTTCCCATCATGAGTTTAATTAAGCTGCTGCACTGTTCCAGTGTGTGGATGGGCTCCACAGTCTGGTATAAAACGCAGACTGGGCCAGTGCTCAAGGGAGATGCATTATTAGATATATAATAATTTATGATGTGCAAAGAAAAAAAAAAATATTTTTTCAATCACGAAAGTTAGTCATGCAATCTGGCACTTAGGTAGACAGCTAGGTATTATCTTCACTGTTAGTGACAGGCAATATGTAATCTAAAGATACTTAATTGAAGGTATGCAGTTTAACATATGAATAATTTGTAAAAATATTTGCATTATATTTCATAAGCGGTTTGTTGACACACAATGTAAGCATGATGTGTTTATCTCTTCTGGCCATGTTGTCCAGGATTCACCTATTTAAGGATTCACTATTTTATCCCTCTTTAGGTAATATTTAGCGGAATCATTTCATCTGCAACATTTTTTTTGGTTCACTTATATTGACAAACTGTTTTGAATTACAAATATTATAAATATGAAAGCTCCTCAGGTGCATTCTGTCAAATAAACTCTTGAATTCTATTTATTTTTCATTTTCACCACAATGCCATGATTTGGTGATCAAGAAATGGCATCCTGCTGTTCTGTTAAAATGGCATTTTCACAAGCTATCAGTTTTTGTATAATTTCAGATGCAGCGGCTATGGTGATTGAAAGCAAAAACATTCCCACTACAATTATACCTTACTGCAGTGAATCACCCATAGATAGAAATAGCACAAAAGCTATGTCATTAGTTCATATGCTATTAGTTTCCCCTCACTTATTAGAATGCAAATAAAACGCAAACAGTTTATGGTGCATTAGCGCTGTTGCTAAATGAATGATTTCATCACCATTACTTTCCAGCAAACCTTTTTTATTAGCATAATGAATCAACATCTCAACATTTTTTCTGCAGTATTCTCACACGTTATCTCCCTTAAAATTGAATTCCCAGGGGAAATGTAATATTTTGTTTATTTATGTGTACATTGCGCCTAATTTTTAAGGAAAGAAAGCCTCCTTGGTTTTTGCAAACACAAGAAGGTAAGCAACCGGAAATCCCTGTTTTTGAATACAGTTAGGGAAATTGTGGGGTTGTCGGTTGTCAAAGACATTGCGGGTTTAGTGGGGACATCCTTACACTCTCTGTGGGTGTTGGTTGATCCACAGAACCTGCAATACACCAAAATAGAGACCTTCAATTTCACTCGAATGACCCTGGGCCTGAAGTTTTAATAAACATATATTGAGAGTGAACGCAATTAGCATTCAGGATCATAGGAAAGTGAGTTGTAAGGGACTGTCTAATCACTGTGTCTATAATCTGATCATAACCATTAAAAAGAAGGAAATGATTGGTGTCATAGGAACAGTCCTTTGAAAGGTGCACAAAAGGAAGAGTAGGATAGAGGGGAAAATAAAATCTTATGTGTTTTTACCCATAATGACTTGAGCAATAATTAAACAAAAACCACCATTATGGTTACTTTAACCCCTTCGCGCAAATCCCGTAGTGGCCATGGCGCCGGCGCCGGCACAAAGACCTTGTTGAACTCAGAAACAACAAACTCCATGTTTTAGTGTTTAGTCCACGGTTTGTGACAACTGTGATGAATATGGAGTTCTAAGTGTCACAATTGTCCCATAGCAAGTCCATTTAACAAGCAACCCCCCACCAGTCTATACCTACCCATGCGTGACATAGTGGACAATAGCATCTATGTGTGCGTTCATAAATATATTTATTCATCATATAAAATAAGAATTCCGTCATAGCAACAAGATAAACCCAACAGTAGCCTGATTGTATGCCAAAACATACGTGAAAATCCCTACTCACTCAAATGCAAAATAAACATGTAAAATTATTGTGTAATTATACCACGTCATTATACGCACTAGCAATATCTGCTATTAAACATGAAATAAATTAAATAAATATTGAATCATACCATTGGACTTACACATAGAGATGTCCCTTTCAAAATTCAGTGGTCATTTATTGTCTGGGATAATCCATGTGAGAAATAAACAATACTTTTGTAACGCTATTATACTATCTGAATCGTCTATGCGTAATACCCCCCACACTCTGCAAACCTGTCTCATTCATTCCAGTTCATTCTGGTTTTATTGACAATTCTTTTATCCAATATAGGACATTATTACCTTAGCAACGGTGTTTGCAACATCTTCTTGGATGCTTTGAACAATAAATTACAACCTGGCATAACAGAATTTCTTCTGTTTTTTCAGTTTAGTTTTACACAAACAACTTAGAATGCACATTCGCTCGCCGAGGTGTAATAGTTGTTTCCTGTTATTTTCGCAAGTTTTTACTAATTTACTAAATCGTCGGCAAGGCAAGAGAAAATCCTTGCCTGCTTACATGGATTTTGGCATTGGTTGTTCCATATGTTCAATATTGTTATTTTTCCCATTTTGAGTGCATTTCACATACTGTAGTGTATGCGTACATAGGTGGCTCAGTCATGTTTTATGTTTGATTTGCCCTGAAGCTAGAACATTTGGCAGCATTTTCCTGATGGTGGAATATTATTTTATAGTAATCTTATCATACATAACATACACTGTATGGCGTAGTATCTCCCTGGGCAATACTTGTCACTAAGGGAATGGAAAATACCCATTCAAATTTACTGTGCATATGTGCTAGATGGATGTAAAATTTTCCTTGAAGTGATGCTTTATAATGGACACAAAATATTTTATTCATTTTATGACAGGTTTTGGATTGGTGTTTAGACACATAGATATTTATCCCCCTATACTGATGAAAAGATAGTAATCCCCACTTGAAAATGATGATTTCTTTGCATTTGTGGCACTTTATTCTGACCTAAATTATGAAAATAAACTAATCTAAATTAGTATTGTAAATGGTACAACTGTCTTTAAGCCATGTTCTGAGTCTCTGTGATGCTCACACCAGGGGCCACGTATAAAACTGAGTAAAGGAATGTGTAAAAGAACGCTCAGGGTGAAAGTCCAAACATTGTGTACGTATGGTGTCCATCGTGTGCAGAGGTACGCAGAGTCTCACAGCACGTGTTATATTATACTGTACATCTGAATTTCTCTGTGGAAACTCGCTTACGCGGCTTTCTGAGGGAATTTTTATGCTCAGCAATGTTTATGCATGTGGACCCTGGAGTTATAGAGCCTTAAATAGAACACCCCCTAAATAGGTGAGAATTGACCAAATTTGGCATCTGCGCAAAGGGGTAAATATGTACAGAGAGGTGATTGTGTCACCTTGTGTTTACCCTGGTGAAAAGAATTCTCACTTTCAGCTCGAAATTGGCTGATATGCATCCAACACCTCCCTCCTCTTTGGCAGTTGAACTCCAAAAATAGCTTGCAGTTGTGATTATAACAGCAGCCCTTTATGCTAACATTAAATGTGCCAGAACACCTTAACATCCAGCATAATGGTGTATATCACTCAAGCTGTAATGCTGCTTCAAACTCACTTCCCTGATGTAAACTAGGGCCTTTAAAAAAGGGATTAAAAAAAAAACCTGGCAGTCAGAGGAGATGAATGAAGAGTGAGAGTGAGAGTGAGAAGAGTAAAAAAAAAAAAAGATTCAGAGTGTTTTCATATCTTCAAGTCTGCTTGTCTGGTGTCCATGGCAACTAATAGACAAAAACTGCCTCTTGGTGAATCTCTATCTCGTGCCCTTACATAAACAATTCATATCCCCCATAGGTGACGGAACATAAACGCAGGCTAAAGTATTAAATATTTGCAATGATTTCCTGTCATCCTCTTGAAATTAAGACTCTTGAGAGACACAAAGTAGCTCTCTTCTGCTTTTTACTCCAGGATGGGTCTGCTTTTGATTTAATTAGGCCTTACACCCCAGTGCGTAAGCTATCCTGCTCAAGCCAGCGGCTTTACTGGCAGGAATCCCGCCAAGTATCCTCTGTACTGGTACAGATTCACTGGACCATCTTCATTAGTCATCACGACAGTGGCAGGCCGAATTTTCATCCCTTCCATTCTACATTCCCATGGAGAGAGGGTGTAAACGAGTGATTGGTACAAAGCCAGGTCAATTAAAATGCCTCTCCACTCACCACTGCATTGGGACATCCAGTAACATGTCCATTTCATGTCCATATGTCCATTCTGTTTCAAGCAACCATTTTATTGTGATCTCTAAATGAGAACAGGTATAGCATTGCACTAACATAACCAGATCAGGATAACTCAAGCCAGATGGAAAGGCCTAATTGCTATCCCAAACCAGGGTTTTAATCTTAAAAATTTAGAATATGGAAATATGGGTAAAGATCACAAAATAATAATAATAAACTTTTCAAAGCACATTTCAAACGGGCAAATATTAGGCAAAATATATGGTGAACACTTATGCGATCCATAGCGAAATCAGGGCAGCTTTTAGAGGGTTTATTAATTTTGGGCCAGTCATAATGCAACTGATTCTTGAAGATGGGGTCCTCCCCTGTTCAACCAGTGTCATGAATAAGAAATGAATAAGCCCTCTAAAAGCTGCCCTGATTTTGCTATGGATCACATAAGCATTCACCATAATATTTGCCAGAGCTAATAAAGTCCAGAGCTGCGAATAAGAAACCAACTTCAGCCCGTTTTTCATTTGTTTTTTAGCATGAAACATGTACTGGGCCAGGCAAAAATCACCTTTTATACAAATTACATGTATATTTGCATTGACATATTGTGTGTGTAACTTGCGCGCAAGACGATTTTAAGCCTTTAAAAACTGTTCGGAATCAGCCTGTGAAATTGCGAACAAAAAAAAATTTAAGGTGGACCGGGATTTACAAATAAGAAGCTGCGAATAAGGAACCAACTTCAGCCTCGTTGTCACACCCCATTGTGCTGCTGCCATTGGCTTATCAAAATGAGGAAGCGTTGCGTGCATATTGCAAATTGAAGCCATGTAAGTTTTAAAAAAAAACTTTTTTAAAATTAATATAGCTTCAAGTAGCTATATAAAACAGTGGTGGCTGCTAATACAGGGCGCTTGGTCTCCGCCCCTTTTGAGGCATTTCATTGAATCCCCCCCCCCAAAATAATCAAGAATTAGGCTATTCAGTAATAGAAATAAATTATTAAAAATTATTTAGCAATAAAAAAAGTTAACAAACTAAGTTGAGTACTTTCAGCGATAAAATGTGTTATATTTTGGTTCATCATCACCGTTTTCCAATGTGAAATGTCCCGGCTGTCTTGGGCGCTTTGCGAAGATCATGCCCAGATAGTGATTTTGGACTGAATCATTAGTTTAGCTTTAGTCAGCTCTATTAGTCTAGACAGTTTTTGCTGAAAAATGGAGATAACTGATGTGGCCTCAGATTCATCCACCTCCGCTTCCCTGATTTCCACCTCCACTTCCCCGATTTCCGCCTCCGCTTTGTTGATCTATTTAAATTAATTCCCCGGTGAAACCAAAAGACAAAGACAGTTTTACTAAGAAAAATGTATATATCTGGGCAGATATTTTTAAAAAAGTAATTAAAGAGACATGCATCATTCACAAAACTGCGTCTTTGCATAAAAAATGTAATTGCCGAAAGAGACATTCTCGCCTGCAACACTTTCCTATAGCCGAACACCTGCTTTCCTACAATTGCTGACCAAAGAGCACCGCCCCCAAGCTGTTACAAACGTATCTCCATTTTTTCGAATGATTGTTTGCCAGGCTTTCCTCTTTTTGGAGGAAAGGCTGAGCTCGCAAGGTTAAGCTCCATAGACTCCCCTTTGGGCGCTGGAAGGTAGCACCCATGATGTTATTCACCAGTTGACCAATCAGTGTTTCTTGTCACTCTCCTGCAGCTAGACATAGCTAGAATATACAGTATATAATTGGCTGATGAGACATTGACATATAATCATAGACGTATCAACCCATAGTCTATGGTTTGCTCATATAAAATACGGTTTTTCCATCTTTTCGAAGGTATACTGGCTTATAAGGTTATGATACGGGAAATCTAGTCTAATACGTTTTTTTTTTTTAAATGTTTTCCAACATAATTAATTCAATCGCAGCAATCACATTTTCTTTCTCCCTCTCTTTGATATTCTGTCGATTTCTGAGGCTGTGGGAAAAGCAAGTAGGGGCCTGTAGGACTGCATGATCTAAAAATGTGCTTTATGACAACGAACCACAAAGACACAGTCGCCCATAAGATAGCTTACCTAACAACTATCTAACGTTAGTTAACCTAGCGAACAGTTAAATGGTTATGACTATAATGTTCATGTTTATGCAATTTTGACCGAAATTAGATAATGTTCTGTGGCGTTTTAATGCAGTGGCTTCAATTTAGCAAAGTTACTAGTTGCATTGTAAATTAATTCATGGCTAACTTAGCAGTCTTTAACAACCTTAACTGTTACTAGAAAATTATCCAAAGTAAGATGAGAGCTAAGTTTATAAACATATGTACTAATGCTAACATAGCCTAATTAGGCTATCAAAGCTGTTATGTAGGCTATAGTAAGATGGCAAAACTGTATTAAAAGTGCCGCAAACTCATGGTAGACCTATCTATCTGGTAGGCCTATCTATCTGTGTATCTCTCCTGCACTGGTTTGAAAGTGTGTGGGTCATTACTATTACTGCTAAATACAGGAATATTATTAAATAAAATTTAATCAGACAAATAACTGTGGTGGCTAGTGATTTTTAGATTTAGATAATGTTCTATAGGGTTTTTTGTGAATTTATACAGTTTTGCAGGCGTGAAAATAAGGGCAGCTCTCTCCAGAGGTTGACACCTATGTATAATGACAATGAAATTGGGGGGGGGGGGGGGGGGGGTGTTGGTTGAGAGAGCCCCACCTAGGAGAACTGGCATTCAAAAGAAGCAATGTAAGTATATATAAGTGTGTATATGTGTGTATATACATAATATATATAGTACATATATAGCTGCTGTAGTAACTTGTGACAAAACCTGCTGGAGAGGGAACAATTCAGCTGCCAGATGGCAAAAAAAAGTCTGCTAGAGGGCATTGTGACATCACAAGAGTCAACATTCCACCATTCGTTCTCTATGGGAATTTTTTGGGATAAAAAGGTAAATATCTCAAAAAATACAAACCCCAATTCCAAAAATGTTGGGAGTATGTAAAATGCACATAAAAGCAGAAAGCAGTGATTTGTAAATTCTCTTTTACATATATTTAATTGAAAACAGTACAAAGAAAAGATATTTAATGTTTTACCTTACCAACTTTATTGATTTTTGTAAATATGCGTTAATTCCAAATTTGATGCCTGCAACAGAGTCCTGCATCGGGTCGGGTACCCGCGAGAAAACCGCAGACATAGCTACTGGCGGGTAAATTTTTTGTGTGTTCAAAATTTGCGGTTCAGTTTTCAGTCAAAAATGAACTAATTATATATATTATAAACTAATTTATTTTACATAAAGCAACTCTAAATTATTAATGCTATTGCTAATCCTTAGATTTTATGTGCATTTTACATACTGTCCCAACTTTTTGGAATTGGGGTTTGTACAAAAGATATCAAAAAGCTGAATACAAGCAACTTAATCTGAGCCAAGATGAATATTTTAAAATTGTCTATCTTAAAAGCTGCCGGAAAAGTACCATGCATAAATTTAGGTGGAAAGAAAATAAGAATAAGAAGTATGCAAGAGAACAGGCAGTGTGTTGCTGAAGCAACCACACTAATCATGGTACACAATTCTTCAACGATAAAATCAAATGCATTAGATCTCTGTTGCAGCTGATTTACTGCAAATAGTTAATGGCTCACTTACGTCAGGCTCCTTCCCTAACTCGCTAAAAATAGCTGCCATTAAACCACTCTTAAAAATGAGAACACTAGACGCCTCAATGCTTAAAAACTATAGAGCTTTGGATCCCCGGTTCTGCCAGATTCGAGCATGGCCGGTGCCCTGTGGGAGCGGCAATTGGTAGCTGCTCCCGGGTGGGGGGAGGGGTCGCGGAGAGAATCGCTGCGCACAGAACGGCCCTGGGCGAGTTGGAATCACGGTCAGGAGCACAGGGAATCGCACCCTGAAGAGGACGTGGCGCCCTCCTTCCTACTACCAGCTCACGGGGTTGTGTAGCGGCGATTCTCTAGTGGTTGCTACACGGGGGGAATTGAATTAGAATAGGGTTTCATTTGGATACCAAATTGGGAGAAAAATGGGAAAAAAATCAGAATTTTTTTTTTTTAAATAAAAAAACTATAGACCTGTCTCAAATCTTACTTTTATGGGAGAAATTATTGAAAAGGTTGTTTTTAACCAACTAACCAGTTTCTTGAATGATAATGAACACCTTGATGAATTCCAATCAGGATTTTGCTCCCAACATAGTACAGAGACTGCACTCATAAAAGTTTTAAACAATATACATGAAAACTCTAACTCAGGGAAAGTAACAGTTCTTATACTACTAGACCTCAGTGCTGCATTCAAGACAGTAGATTACAAAATACTTTTAAACAGACTAGAAACATGGGCAGGACTATCTGGTACGGTCCTCAAATGGTTCAGGTCATACCTGGAGGGATGGAGCTACTTCGTTAAAATCGACAGATATCAATCCGACCAGGTGTCTCTGACTTGTGGAATTCCCCAAGGATAATGCTCCCACTCGGAAAAATTTTACGAAGCTATAGCATTTCATATCACTGCTATGCAGATTATACACAAAATTACCTAGCTCTTTCACCTGATGACTATAGCCCAATTGACACACTCTGTAAATGCCTGGAACAAATAAACAACTGGATGAGTCAGAACTCTCTTCAATTAAATAAAGAAAAAACGTAATTTTATTTGGCAACAAAGAGAAATGCTTGGAAATAGCTACTTATCTTGAAGCTAGGGCCCTAAACACTAAGGACTTAGTAAGAAACCTAGGTATATTAATAGATTCAGATCTTACGTTCACAAGCCATATTAGGTCAATCAACAAAGCAGCTTTTTACCACCTCAAGAATATAGCCAGAATCAAAGGCCTACTATTCCAGCAAGATCTGGAAACTCATGCTTTTATCTCCAGTAGGCTAGATTACTGCAATGGTCTCTTAACCGGACTTCCTAAAAAAGACCATTAAACAGTTACAACTCGTTCAAAATGCAACTGCAAGAGTTTTAACCAGAACTAGGAAAACACAACACATAACCCCTGCTCTGAAATCTCTACACTGGCTTCCCGCCAAATACAGAATTGATTTTAAAGTGCTTCTCATCACATATAAAGCACTAAATGGCTTAGGCCCTAAGTATATCTCTGAGCTGCTTACAAAATATAACCATTGCCAATCAATTAGGTCTATGGGTACAGGGCTGCTAGTAAAACCTACACCACAAACCAAACATGGGGAATCGGCATTTAGCTTTTACGCTACTCACAAATGGAACAATCTCCCAGAAAACCTCAGAAGTGCTCCAACTATTAACATCTAGATTAAAAACATTTTTATTTTCTTGTACCTATGATTAAGTTAATGTTTTATCTCTGCAGTTTATCTTAACATAGCAATTTTACATTTTATGTTATTATTTTATTTGTTTTACCTTCAATTTGATCTGTTTTTAGTAATTATTTCATTTATATTTTTGTAATCTTATTATCTCTATTTTTTCTGTTTCTATTATTTATTATCTTAGCTTAGCTATTTCTAATTTATCTGTCTCAGCTCATTTTTATCTGTTTTAATCTTTACCTGTTTCTATTATTTATTATCTTAGCATAGCAATTTTGCATTTATCTGTCTTAGCTAAATTTGTATCTGTTTCTACTTCTACTATTGACTGCATTTTTATCTCACTGCTTTGTGCCCTTGTATGCACTCTCATTTATTTGTGTTTCTATTTCTTTGCTGTGAAGCACTTTGAATGGCCCCTGGCTTTGAATTGTGCTATATAAATAAATATGCCTTGCCTACACATCACTTCTGGCTTTATGAAAAGGCTGATTGACCCTCTCTCTGTGATGCGAGAGCACCGCTGGTATTTCTTCACGTATGCAAGGGCAATTTTTTAAGAAAGGCCTCACTGCTAGAATAGAATATTTGTGTTCATTACACAATATCTCAAGATTGGCTCACACTTCAGGCACCACATACTAAAACAGAATTATGGAAAACCTATTTTCGATTTTGTGCTCATCACACCAGGAATGAGTTAGTGTATTTTAAAAGTGGATTCATTGTTGCCACTAAAATAATTCCAGGCATTGATTTTAAATCTTGTAAAATTTGATTGTAGTTGCTTTTAAATTATTCATTTATTGCTTGGCAAACTTGTATTATTATTTTATTACCTTACAATATTTTTTTTCTTGTTTCTGTATTTTAATTTTATTTCATTTCATCTCTTTCCCTTGGAACTTTGCACCATTGAAAATGAGGGTGTTTCCCTCAATGTGTCACCAATATAAAAATAAAGGTTCATCATTCGGAAATTCTTCCTACACAGTAAACAGTAAAATGTCCAGTGTTCATTCAACTCTAACAGTGTACATATGAGCCTAATCTGGCCAGAGCAGGCTCATATGTACACTGCTAGAGTTGAATTAACACTGGACATTTTGCTGTGAATTTACTGTGCAGTAATCCTTTATTTTCATTTTATCTGTGGTGTAAGGTTTTCCACAATGAAACAATTCCATGGGGAAGTGTTGTTGGGGGGGGGGGGGGGGGGGGTTGTTTATCATTGATACTCAGATGCAAGTTGCAGGAGCTTATACATATCAGAGTGTTGAGGCCTGTGGCAACAGATCTCACCTCAAAGCATTCTATTGCAACTGCTCAGCATACAGCCTTTGTACCCCATTTGCTTAGCCACAATATGCACTGACCAGCAATATTTTGTATCTAGGCAGGAGGGCAAAGGTCAGACAGGTATTGTGTCCTACCTGAGGACATTGACCTGACATTGATCGGAGTGCTCTGATCTGGGCATATTAGAGCCAAACTCGAGGCAGCTTTGTGGCTGAGTGAGCACTGCCTTGCCACCATCACACCGAATCTGGGGGGTGTACAATGAATCGGGACTATGGGGTGAGTGAGATAATTTAAGCTTCAACCCTTGCATGGGTTTTCCGTAACACGAAACTGACTTTAATTGGGGTATATATATCGCCATGGTAACCTAGCATGGGGTAGGGTAGGTTATGTTCAGGTTAACGGGTTGAAAACATATAAAAGCATCTCCCTTTGACAAATCAACTCCTTGGAAAAAAGGCTTCTCCATTCCTGGAGGATCCCATGGAGCTAGGGGGTCTCTTTGCAGGGCGGAGATTATTTAGAGACTTTCTCTATGGATGCGCTATACAAAATATATTGATTGTCAATGGAGGGAATACTGTACATATTGTATATGCAAGCTTCTTCAGACCTACGTGTCCATATCCACTTATCCCTTAATTATTAAACGTTGGTGAATATTCTGTATCAAGTTTAAAGTTTAGGAACTCCAGAATGTGTAGTTGTCACATTAGAAATAAAATGTAGGACAAGTGAGAGTGTAGATTTATTTGTTATGAGTGGTAAGGTAAATAAGGTATTAACAAACAAATTTACACAATTAGCATTTTTATGCCAATGCTTCTCCCTGGCTTTGTTGGCCGCAACAGTATTGCTTTGTGCCATTATGATTGTTTTATGCTCTTCGTATCCGTCCATTACATTGGATTTGTGATACCAGTTAAGCCCGATTGTGGTCTTCAGGTTCTGTGAAACCAGCGAATGCAAAGAAACCCTGGGTATGTTAAGCTTTCTACATAGTATAGTAATGGTTCTTCATAATGGTTGTTGAGCAAAAATGTTGTTTCTGTAGCCTCCACTCAGAAATGTATCCCATGGCATTATTTTAATCTCAAGAAGTGAAGTGATTTGAATAAATTATTATAGATGAGCATTTAAAATGATCACAGCAGATTAAACCTTAAAAGGCATGCAGTTGTTACAGGCTGGTGGGGGAAGGACTCAAGCGCAGGCAGGAGTACAAAAAACCGAAGTTTAATGAAGGGCAAGGCAGCAATCCGTAGTAAAAACAGGCCAGGTCAAAAAACAGGGAGACAGGGCAACGGTACAAAGACAGAGTCCAAAGAGTGGTCACAGAACAGGCAGGGGTCAGAACCGGGAAGGCACAAAAACAGAATCCAAAATCAGGGTCACGAGAACACAGGCAGGGGTCGAAACCAGGGAGGTCGATAGAGGAACAAAAATAAAACAAAACTAAGACAGAAAACAAAAATAAAACAACATGTGAATGACGAGGGATAACAAAAACTCAGATACAGATACTAAGGAATGACACAGAACACTAGGGCAGGTACTTGGAAACCTAGACTAACACACAGTAGCAAACCAACAGTGAGGAACTCACGAAGAAACACTGATATGACAAGGTATATATACACAGAGGGAGACAGACATAATGGGAATCAGGTGTGCAGAAGCGGGGAGGGGAGATTGCTCACAGGTGATAACAATGAGGGTTAACAAGGACCAATAATACAATAACAGGGGAAACGTAAGACACGGACTGGAATGCACATAGACACAATGATAACAAACGGCCTGGGGTTAGCAGGTAGACACATGCACAGCTCGGAGGGGAGGAACATGGAAGTGGACACACGTGCAGAGAATGAGAAATCACAGATAGATGCAGGGATAGGATAACGAGGAGGGAAATGACAGCTGCAGGTAGAAACTCAAGATGAATTAGTAATTAGTAATGTTAGTAGCGAACAGTTAGTATGATTAGTACATTAGTATTTTATAAAAATATTAATAAAGCCAGAAGGAAGAAAACGAGATACGAAATACAGAGGAAACCCGAATGTTCCCAAAATCGCCTGAATAGTGCAATGACAAAGACAGGGAGTGGAATCTCAGGAAACATGGAACGCGGACTGACAATCGCGAGGGTAATGCAGGAAAATAGGCAAAATAAATCAGGAAAAATAATTACACAGAATAAACAGACAGACAAAGTACAGGACAGACTAACAGCAGTATGTTACAGGATTCGGTTTTTCTCTCCATTTTGAGGTCGATTTCGATTAGGTGTGGAGCTCCCTAAATGGAGTCACCTCGTTAGTCAGAATGTGTTTCACCTGTACTGGTATTTAAGACCTGCTAGCCCAGTGCATCAGTTGTAGAGGAAATGCTGTGAGGGTCCATGGAGAAGCAAAAAAAATAAGCTTGAGCTTTTCTGGTTTCCGCTTTTTCATTTGGTCAAAATTCTTTATTACTCACTGACTTCAGAATGTTTGGGGTTTCGTTCAGTTTTTATCTCTTCTGGGCCAAATTTAGCGGCCATTGAAAAAATTTAGTGGAACCCATTTCTGTTTTGTATGGAGCCATTCAGTGGACACCCCTTAAGGGTGCCTTTTCGGAACTTTGAAGGAAATTTTTTTTTTGTTTTTGTTTGGCTGTTGAAGTTGTTTGTTTGTGTGTGTGTGTGTGTGTGTGTGTGTGTGTGTGTGTGTGTGTGTGTGTTTTCAGTTTGACATAGGCGGTATTGTGTAAAACTTGTGTAACTGACTGTTATTTGGCAGTTATAAATGAACCTTTCTGTGTACATTTTTATTCCTCTCTGAAGAGTAAGTTGTGTGACTCCAGACAGTTAGCTGATACTTTCAAGTTAATCAACTGACAATTTTACGTGCACAGCCCCTTGAAGTTGACAATCCACTGGTTATTTTATTATGGCAAAATATTGTGTTCATATGCAGTGCAATATACATTTTTGTTTATGTAGTATATGATCTTACATAGAATGACTTTCACAATAGTGCATATAGTGGTATGATCCTAGCACTAATCGCTGGGAAAGGGCAGTATGATGATGAAATGGAGCATCCTAAATTAGATTATATCCAATGTGTGAGAGAGGGAATCTCAGGGAATGGGTGAATTATAGTCCCCTCAATATGTGAGCACATCGGGAATCGCCTTCTCAACTCTGTCACTCCCTAAAGCATTAGCCATGCAGAGAACTGTCATTACACCCAAGTTTGGTCATTTAACAGTATTGTTTATTAGCTCTCCAGCTCTAATAGCACCAGTTTGTTGACGCCTTAAAGTAACCCGTCTTAGCAGTTGGTAACATGCTTGAGGGAAGGATCAATCAACTCCTGATAGAAACCCATGGGCCTTGTTATTTGTTTCTTTAAATCTGCTTGGTATGATGGAGGGGAAGGTTCCTATCAACTCTGGTTTGTTTGCACTCATTTAAAGAATGCCACTGAAATGCAACAGCTGCTGCCTTTCCACAGTCAGAGTGAAATGTTTGATAAGTGTGTTCTGCAGCACATTTTTTTATATAAGGCTGGAATCTGCTCACCACTGCACTGAAACAAAATCAGAGTGAGAGATGACTCATGTGTCCCAGCCAGCTGCTTTTCATGTTGCAAGCTTTACTCTGGCCATATACCTACACATCTGTGAGTAATTAACCTCACAGGTTGTATGGGCATGCCCCTTCTCTGATTCATCATATAACCAGAGTTGTTTATACAATATTGCACAGAAAAAAATGTGGGATACTAATAGACCAAATGAAACTCCTTGATAGCTAATTTGCAGAGGAAACTGGCAGTACGGGAAAATACATTTCTGTCCAGCCAATTCATGTTTTTCAACCCTACCTTCACCAGAACTTCAATTCCATTAAACTTTTTTTTTTTCTTTTCATGTAATTAACCAGTGGTGCCATTATCCAAGTATATCCATCTGCAGACTGCAGGCGCTCACGGAACGCCCCTTCTCACGGAACGCCTCTTCTCACGGAACGCCTCTTCTATGGGAACGCCTTTTCATACGTCACGTCACTCAGAGGTCGTCCTCAGACAACTTTATTGTCTAGATGTGCTGTTCATGATTGCGTTAGAGCAAATCAGTATAAAAGTGTTGTTTTAATGTTCAAGTAAACCTTGTAGGAGTGCAGGGAAACAAAAACGGAGCAAGTCATTTTGTTTGTTGCAAAGCTATTTCGGAACTCCTTTGTAATACTGTTACAAACAGACCGTTAAAATATTATTTCCATGGCTCCGTGTGTTAACGTTACAAACGATTGACAACTCGGGTGCAGCCGAGTTACGTCACACACGCGACTCTTTTTAAATATAATTTAAAGTGTAAGTGTATTAAATAGACGTACTTCAACTAAGGTTTAAGGATGTATGGTTAATGTTAGTTGTCAACGTTAACAAAGTATCCAATTAACCTTTCATTAGTTACCAGTAGTAGTAACAAATCTATTCTTAATGTATTTTATCCAAACAGGCTAATACCAAATACACGACCTTACAAATAGCAGGCTAATAAAATTATCAAAACAGGGATTAAACTTAGTTAAGTATTTTTTTGTGTTCTTATATTGGCATTAAATAATGCAGCTGTTATTAATTGCTTGTAGATTCAAGTTACCATTAATTAATGATTTCTAAATATTACAGCATGAGCTAAACTGAACAATACAGTACTTTAATGGTTCATCATTTCAATAAGGGTAGAGAATTGACTCAACCTTGAGTAGGGTATAACTGGGCACCAAAATGGGAGAGAGAAAAAAAACAGGAAGCTGAGGCTAGAGGCAGGGAGGAACCACCATGGCGAGGCACGGCTGGTTAGGGTGGCGAAGTGATCTTTCACTCGCAAGGCAGATTTTTCATCTTTTAATCAGCCACTCTCATGTGGAAGCGATTAGCTGGACCAGGGGTCGTAACAAATAGATTTTATATATATATATACACACACACACACACACACACACACACAGAGCAAATCTCTTTTCAAGTTGTATGACATGTTCGATAATAAAATGTTTTCTTGTATCATAACAAGAAAACAAAGTGCTTCAGCAAACAAACAAAACAGAATTATTTACAGTGAATGGATAACAATATACAAAACATCAAAACATAGCAAGTTATTATTACTATAATATAAAAATTGTAATAACAGATTACAAAACAAAATTTAAAAAATAGAGAGTGGATCTCTTTTCAAGTACTATAGCACAACGTGATACTATATATATAAGATTTATTTAGTGAATGGATAACAATATACAACATAAAAAGAATCAGAACATAGTAAGTTATTATTATTATAAAGATTGTAATAACAGAAAAAATATAAACAGGATGTTTTTTTTGTTTTTTTTTAAAGATTTTATTAAAAATTTTTTGACAACAAAGCAGGTTGTCCTGGTGTTGGTGGAGAGGCACGACGTCACTTGCCACTTGCCACAGTCTGGGGCGGGGGGGGGGGGGGGGGAGCCAAAAGGAACAGAAGAGAATAAAAACAGTTAATAATGGGTGAGCAAACAGTTTGGGTCCAACAAATGCACAGTAAAGTAGTGGACAGCACTGCTATTGATAGCACAGTGAACTAGGAAATAGAGAAATGTGTGAGTGAAGACAATATCAAGTAAGCAAATAGTAGAAAACCTTGCCTTCTTGGAGCTTTATGTAGCCCACTCCTCCATGCAGGACTGTGAGCACAGCCCTGCATATTTTGGCTCAGAGTAGAACCCCTGGCAAATCCCTCTTCTTCCGTCACCGAAATATCCTACAAGTCGGACATAAAACAAAGGGATGCACAAAAATACTAGTGTCAATTCTTAATTAAAGGCTTTAAACTCAACTGGGACTGGTTACAGCCCATATCTGATGATTTTAAAACATACTGTAACTCTATTAATCTAATTCAGTTGATAAATTCGCCTACTCGCCCTAATCTTAAACATACAGAGAGATCTACACTAATTGATTTGATTTTGACTAATGTTCCTTATACATACTCTGCTACTGGTGTCTTCTGTAATGATTAAAGTGACCACGGTGCTGTTGTTGCTATTAGAAATACTAAGATCCCTAAGACAAAACCATGCTTTTTTTTTTTTGCACCGGATTTGAAGATGAATGTTTTCGCTTTATGTGCGTTTTAAGGTTTTTTTTATTCAAACACAAATTGCAAAAACAGCAGGTGGCTTGGGTTTGCCTTGATCGGAGCACCTTTAAAGTAGAAGAATGGCTGGGGGCTGCAGGGAGGTTGGTGGTTGTAGAGAAGCTTGGGTTTGCAGGACAGCTGGAAGTTGGAGACAAGGTTACTGTTGAGGGGCTTGGGGTTGCAGGCAGGTTGATGGTTGGAGGCAAGGTTACTGTAGAGGGGCTTGGGGTTGCCGGACGGCAGGAGGTTGGAGGCAAGGTTACTGTAGAGGGGCTTAGGGTTGCAGGCAGGTTGATGGTTGAAGAGAGGCTGGGGGTTGTAGAAGGGCTGGTGACTGTAGGAGGGCTGGAGAGGCATTTATCAAGATGTGCAATGAAACCTTTCTTGGTGATAATTATTTTGGGGCAATAACAGCAGTGGTAGTGGCTGCTGCCCACACAGCTTAGACTGCACTTCTATATGGAATAGCCTTAAAAACAAAAACAAAAACAAAATATCACATATACAGTGCATCCGGAAAGTATTCACAGCGCTTCACTTTTTCCACATTTTGTTCTGTTACAGCCCTATTCCAAAATTGATTAAATTCATTTTTTCCCTCAAAATTCTACACACAACACCCCATAATGACAATGTGAAAAAAGTTTTTTTGAGATTTTGGCAAATTTATTAAAAATAAAAAAATAAAATTTCTCATTTACATAAGTATTCATACCCTTTGCTTTAACATATTTTTAAAGTATCATATTTCATATTTGGTCGCATATCCTTTACATGCTGTTACTTCCTGAAGTCTGTGACCATCAACATCAAAAAAACTGTCGATATCTTATTTTCAGGTACTGTTACAAGCGATACTATAACCTCTCTGCATTTGAATGGATCTCTATGGAAATTGGGGGGTGAGACTAGATTCAGCTGTAAATTACACTGGTACAGTATGGACCACATGGCTGGCTAAATGGCTGTAAGTTATCAAGGGTCTGAGCTATCAAACGAGCCCCAAACCATCACTCTGTTGCCAGATATGGAGTAGATGTGGATGGATCACTGCAAGGGTTATTTCTCCGGACTCATTTTCCTATAGAACTCTATGGGGGAAAAAGTCAGGAGAAACAACCCTTAAAGTGATCCATCCACATCTACTCCATATCTGGCAACAGAGTGATGGTTTGGGGCTCGTTTGATAGCTCAGACCCTTGATAACTTACAGCCATTTAGCCAGCCATGTGTTCCATACTGTACCAGTGTAATTTACAGCTGAATCTAGTCTCACCCCCCAATTTCCATAGAGATCCATTCAAATGCAGAGAGGTTATAGTATCGCTTGTAACAGTACCTGAAAATAAGATATCGGCAGTTTTTTTTGATGTTGATGGTCACAGACTTCAGGAAGTAACAGCATGTACAGGATATGCGACCAAATATGAAATATGATACTTTAAAAATACGTTAAAGCAAAGGGTATGAATATTTATGTAAATGAGAAATTTTATTTTTTTATTTTTAATAAATTTGCCAAAATCTCAAAAAAACTTTTTTCACATTGTTATTATGGGGTGTTGTGTGTAGAATTTTGAGGGAAAAAATGAATTTAATCAATTTTGGAATAAGGCTGTAACAGAACAAAATGTGGAAAAAGTGAAGCGCTGTGAATACTTTCCGGATGAACAGAATACATATACATATCACATATACATGAAGAATGCATAAATATTAGAAGATAAATAAAATAAACAAAACTAAATCAAATAGGCACAAGAAGTGCCAATTCAGCAGTATTGAAGAAAATAAAATATGCATATTGGCATTGGTTTGCATAGCACATTCACCTAGATATAGGGACATTGTTGCACACAAATAATGTCTATGAGCTGTTAAGTGATTGTGTGATATCATAGTAATAGTTGTAGCAAAAACAATTACACATTCCTATGGTAACGACAAGGTTTCTACACAATCTATAAAAGGGGACCAACTAATTATAAACTTTTTCCGAGACCTGATATTGTTATGTTTAAGCTCTTCTAATGGCAATAATAAAAGCACATCCTTAACCCAGTCTATGAAGGAGGGGGGGCAGGGGTGAGGGGGGGATATCTGTTCCTCCCATGAACTACTCAGAGAACGTGTGTCCTAGAGTGTAAAATATCACTTCTATAAATGAATGCTATGGTTAAACTGACAATAAGCCATTTCCTCCTCAACACTTCAACAAGTAGCCCATCAAATGCAGTGATTTGTTGACTTTATTATAATATTAGAAATCTAATTAGATATTCAACACTCTTATTTATTTAATACTGTTAATACACAAAATATTAAGGTTACCTCCATGTTTGACTGAAGACTTGTGGGTCTGTAGGTGGGCCACCATATTGGGGTATTCCCCCACCCTTGGACAAAAAGGGCATTTGTAGCCATGATCCGTCTTCAGCAGTTGACATGCAGTGACATGGGGCTACGGAGCAAAAGTAGCAATAGCATAATAAGGTTATCAAATCAATGACATGTTACATTAGCTAGTTATACATATAACATAATCCTACTATAAAATGAGCAAAACTCTGTCCCATGTCAATAAGTTGTTACATCAAACACGAAGTATCAAACGGATTCTCCGCCATTAACTAACGTTAACGTTAGGCTAACGAGTTGTTCGCCATTATCTAGGCTAACAGCTAGTTAACAAGACCAATGTACACGGTCAGTTAGCAAAAATCAATAACATCAAACTGACGGTTTTGTAAAACTTTTGTACACCAAGTCGCTTACCGTTTCACGCTGCACCATTTTTTATTTTTCTGAGTGACGTCCTCGTGACGAGTTAGGCCTTCTCATATAAGGGGCGTTCCCAAAGAAGAGGCGTTCCCGGAGAAGAGGCGTTCCCGAAGAAGAGGCGTTCCCGAAGCGCCTGCAGTCTGCAGATGGACCCTTCTCCCATTATCAGGCATAATTCCTATTTTAACAAAGTGTCTATTTTCATTGATTAAGACTTGAAGGCTGTGCCATGCCTGCACTATGATTTTCTGATCCTTTGAAAACCCTGGCAAGGCATTTGTAAATAATTGAGCAGGAAAGCCAAAGGGCTGAAGGATGGTAGTCCAGCATCACAGAGACTCAGTCAGTGTTTTAAACCGTCAGTGCTCCACAGCAGCTAATAGAAATATTCCCGCAGGGAGTGCTGCACTTTCTGCAGCTTTGACTCATACTCGTTCTTTCTGTTTACACATCCACACATTTGCATGAGTGAATTTTAAAATGGCTGCTTCTGAGGTGCAAAGGCAGGTGGTTGCCTGCTTGTCCATGATAAAGCTTTCAGCACAGAGGTGGAGCTGCTTCATTCCTCCACGGCCAGTCTCTGCATTTAACACCTCAATTAACATGTGCTTCCGTCTACCCAAAGTGATGGCCTTTAAAATACATCTGTGGTGGTTATGCAAGGAAAAGGCAGTGACAGTGTTTATCTGACTGTTTCATTAATTAGCCAGCTAAGGACTGCTGATAAAGCACGTAGGTCCAGTTAAACCAACTTTATTTACAATCCAGTTGGATTTAAGAAAATGTTTAATTTTATTATATGTTTATTTAATAAACATATAATAAAATTATATGTTTATTAAATAAATGTTTAATTAAATATATAGTGTGTCAAACGCTTGTGAAGAAAACTAGGCATCTTCTCACTCAGTAGTAAAATTTAAAAAAAGGACTAAATACTGTCAGTTTGCCCATCCTAAGTTTAGCCAGTTGTCCCATTGTGGGGTTTATAAGTTCCAGTTTCTTGTATGAAGTTGGTCTCACTTCATGACTTTTCTTATTCGGATCCTGGGACAGTTAAATTCACCCTGACATTTGTTTAACATCAGGGCAATCTTGTGTTCATGAGCAGTGACTCTCTTCACACATCTCGTGTTTCCATGGTAATTCCATAACGTTAAGTAATGAAGAGCACATAGGGTCTGCAGAACTCGGGGAGTGGTGGGCAAGCTCCAGTTGATTACTGGTGTTTAGCAAATTCCATCCATTCTCTAACCTGCTTATTCCTGGTCAGGGTCGTGGGGGGCTAGTGCCTATCCCAGCATGCATTGGGCGACAGGCAGGAATACACCCTGCACAGGTCACCAATCCATCACAGGGCACGCAAACCATTCACTCACACACTCATACCTATGGGCAATTTAGAGTCTCCAAGTAGCCTAACCAGCATGTCTTTGAACTGTGGGAGGACTCCGGAGGAGTACCCGGAGGAAACCCGTGCGGACACGGGGAGAACAACAGTGATGTGAGGCGACCATGCTATCCACCATGCTGCCTTGTTTAGGAAATTGAAAAATTGAATTATTCCATCGTTATTGTCTTGAAAGGATGTTTAACATTACTCATTGGTTAGAAAAATGCAGGAAGCAAACGTGCTGCTGTTACTGATTATGATAAAGGTTACATTGCAATTGGTTGGCATAAATCGGTAACGACATGTTTACTACTTTGCAGTATGTAGTACAAAGCAGTCTGGGAGACGACTATAAAGTTAGAATCTCAGCCCCAGACCAGAGTGACAGTTGTTGCTAATGCAAAATATTCAATGACAGGGCTAACAGATTTCACTGATGCTGTGGTTGACAGGAAACTACTGCAGGTTTTGAGTGGTAATTGTATTTCAATGGCTAGATTTCCTGCAATGGTTATTAGCTGAGCAGAGTTCCTCATTTTTGCCATACTGACACAACCTCTGTTCTCCTGTTCAGGGCAAGCAGAGAAGCACTCTTAAGTGATCAGGGGAGATTAGACTAAAAACCATGTTTATGTGTGTTTGGAACTATTTCTTTTTCCCATTGCATGTGTCCTGTGGAACAGGATACACAGTTACATTTTTTTTTTTAAATGAAAGTGTAACAGACACAATTCTACAGAGCCCCTCAAGTCACCCTAGGTGGGAAATTAAAATCTCAATTTGGAAATCTGTACTCTCGGTTTTTGCAATCCGTCCGTACGGGTTTGCAATTTGTATGTACAGTTTTGCAATCTGTACATACAGTTTTGCAGTCCGTAGCCTACGTACGGTTTTTGAGTGAAATCAAACCAAAAGAAAGACAACACAACTTTAATATTTTAATAGATTGTGCGGTGTCCTTCAGGTTAATTTATTACCCTACTAAGCAACGATAACGGATAACATGGAAATCTGTAGCCTGTAGTAATCTGTAGTAATTGTTTTGCAATTGTCTTTCTTTGGCGAATTATTAGATGATATATAGGCCCACCCCGTTTTATACAAGCTGGCACTCTAACCCATGGTAGGCTATATCATGAATATTGACACGGCTAATGGGGTTTGCCAGCACACCACTTTCACGTCCTGCCAAGTAACAACATCCCCTAGCATGATACCATGCTAGTATGATGGTTCGAGTGTGAATTGTAGCCAAGATACTTTCGTGTCTGACTTTCCTGCAATTTACACTTTATTTGCAAATGGATTTAAAACGCGATTGATTTCACTCAAAAGCTGTACGTAGGCTACAGATTGCAAAAACTGTATGTACGGATTGCAAAACTGTGCATACAAATTGCTAATTTAAAAGTGGGTTTAAATAAGGATAATCCATTTTCATTCCCTTTTTTAATTTGATCTTGAGATGACATTTAATTTATTAGGTTATGTTTAAATTATATATTATAATAAGTATTCATTCAAGTGCATAAATGTGGCCAAGGTAATGGCACCATATCAGATGCAATTAATTTAAAAAGCAAATGGGCTACTGACTGGCATGTTTTGTGTGCTGGCTACGCCTGGATGAGCCATTTTTGGTTTTAGCGCACATGGAGTCAAGTTTCAATTTATAATGGATAAGTTGTCAAGTACATCACAAGTTACAGTGCTGTGATCAATTCAAGTCACAATGTATTAAATCCTCAAGAGAGAGGGAGAGATCAAAAAATCTTATGCTCCTGGGAAATTTGTAAACTCAAACATGAATAATGTAGTTTTAGCATCCAGCATGATTATATGGGAGACGGTACCGTTCTTGGCTTTTACATTGGGGTGGAAATCCCTTAGGTGAAGTGGAGTCTGTCACTATCAGGTTTCAGATCTTATTTGGGTATTGAGCCAGAAAGAGTCCAATAGACACTGGCCATGCAGCCACCAGATAGGGCAGGCGATCACAGATTTATTGCCTTAACCTAAGTATTGTCTTGACAGCGAGTGACACGTTGTTCCCCTGCAATCAGGAGTCTGTAGGCCATAATTAAAGCTGAATACATAAGTATTAATTCCATCCATGATTCAAAGTGGCGAGATGGCTAAGTACCATGGGCACACTCGGCGTGCTTATGCTCTATGAGATTGGGGGAATGCTCTGGGAATAGCTGCAGGCAAGCAGCAGCAGTGAGGAGAACATGGATGTTAAGCGGCACTAATAAGACGGTCAACGCAGAGGCAGGGCATGTCAGAGCCTGAGGTCTCCCGTGTACCACTCCCTGCAATGTCAGTGACATTTACATGCTCGTTACCATGGCAACAGACTCATGGGGTCTATTCTCCTGGGGGGTATACTACAAAGGAAGCTTAACATAGCCTGGGTTTCTTTTTATTAGTTGGCTTGACAAAACCTAACCACCGCAATCTGGTATAACCAGTACAATGAAGGTGGTTAACAACTTGCTATGTGAACACAAGCTTTGTTAATCAAGCTGTCTGCGGGTTCCCATAAAAGGGGTGGTGTCTGCGACAATGAGCCTATAGCGTTACAGCATGGGCTGTACTCGAGCAGTGTATTTCTCACTTGAGGAAAAAAGTATGGAGAGCTGAACAGTTCAAAATCCGACACCATACATCCAGTTGCTCTGTGCGACCCAGTTGTTAAGCAAGATACAGACGGGTGACAAATTAAAGGTTAGTAAGGGGTTGGGCCACCACAAGCTGCCAGAACAGCTTCAGTGCACCTTGGAATAGATTCTACAAGTCTCTGGAACTCTACTAGAGGGATGGAACAGCATTCTTCCAAAGGCTATTGCCATGTCGGTCCAAAATCTCCCATAGGTGTTCAATTGGGTTGAGATCTGGTGACTGCGAAGGCCATAGCATATGATTTGCATCATTTTCATACTCATCAAACCATTCAGTGACCCACTCATGCCCTGTGGATGGGGGGGGGGGGGGGGCATTGTCATCCTGGAAGAGACCACTTCCATCAGGATAGAAATGTTTCATCATAGGATAAAGGCGATCACTCAGAATAACTTTGTATTTATTTGCAGTGACCCTTCCCTAAAGGACAACATTTTGCACTGGAATTCAGCGAACATAACACCAGTTAAAATGACACACTGCTCAGTGTTAAAATGAGCACCGTCTGTTTTAGTGCCTTAGATGCCAGCAGTGTGTGGTATGTGCTAAACATGATAGTGTTAATGGGCAAGATGATGTTCAGGTGGGATTTTAGAAAGCCCATTTCAACCCTATACCAAGCATTCACATCTTTAATCGAAAAGAAAAACATGATTAATGTGTATACTTCTGCACCAGACCTTAAAGCTTCATTGATGCATAATAAATGATTATATATTGCATATACTGTAACTGGAAACTGCACTGACTGTTATAAAAGTGCATGAAACATTTTCCCCAATTAATCCTTTCAAGGGGTTCTCAAAAATATAGCATTAAAGTCCAGACCTTTTCTGATTCTGTGCATGACTGCAGGTCCCATGGTGCACTGTTTGACCTCAGCTATACTGATTGGTAAATTCGTCTGGGAAAAACTTGCTTTGCGCCTTCAAACACTTTCCTGTTAATTATCAGTTCTCAAATAAGAGTTGAGGCACAAGGCAAAACCATGTTTAGCAAATTAACTTGGCCAAGAAGCACTTGTCAAAGGAATTGGAGCCGTGCATTATATTTCTTTAAAATGCATGGGACTGAATCCACACTGCCCAAATGTGTGTTTTGAGGTCTGGATAATTTGTGGCAGTGAAAATGGTGTACAATGTAATTAGACAGGTATACTGTAGCTATCATGCATACTGTGGCCCAGTAGTGGCCTGTCATCAGTGCAGGGCTGCGGTCCAATCCATTAAATGTTCTGCCCTTGCAAACTTCCCTCGGAAGGCTGTGACGCAGCACCAAATGAACATGAGTAGACATCCATACAGACGGGGAGGAGCAAGGGAGGGAGTGGAATTATTTATTAATTGAACTGCACTTGCATTGGGGTATTCGTCAGAGCCAGAGACAGTGGAGACACCTGAAGACCATTGAAAAATGAGTTTGTGCAAACATTTCCCAATAAATTGCATAAGACAACAAGCTCTCAATGTCTATTCTGGCAAAAGAAAAGACTAAATTATTCACAATCAATTTATTAATAGAGAGCAAATACTACTTTGCACCTTTACAATACCTCATAAGCAGGAATGGGGAAGAATACAATGTACGTTGCAAAAAATTGTATGTTATGTCCCAATAAAATGTATGAATAAACTACGATCAAAATGGAGGATGCATTGATTGCTTTGCAGGTGGCACAGAAACATAAAGGAGGTGAGCAACCCATGTTAAATCCAAGCAAAATGTGTTTGAAATAATTGTCCATTCCTGCTTATAAGCTTGCACTGGCTCATTTGCTGGTTACTAGCTGAACTACAATGCAAAGCTGATCATGTAGCTAGTTATTGTTAGCTAACCTGAAATAATCATTCTAAAACTGCATCCTAGTAGGCTATTAAACTATTGGCTGGAGTTCAGTTTTAAAGTGATTTTTATCAAATGACTAAATCAATGTTATTGATTAGGGGTTAAGTTGAAAGGGATTGATTAGGGGTTAAGTTGAAACTTCTGTAAAAGGACGTTTGGGGTAACAGTAAAGCATTCTGGCCAATTTCACTGCCTGAAATCTGTAATTTTGTGGACTTGTTCCCTCAAGCCAAATCAAGGGCAGAGGGACTGATTTCAGGTACTTCACTTGCATTTCTAACAGTTTGGACCGCACTTGACAAGGGCAACAACTTCTGGTTTCTCAAGGGGCAAGTGGAAGTGCAGGAGGGCAGAACATTTAACGGATTGGACCCAGCGCAGATCAGCACTATAATGGTCTGCTCATGAACAGTCGAATTACAGCAGTGAAAATGAGGTTCAGCCTTTAAAGAAATAGTAGTGAAAGGTCTATCTGCCAGCAGAAAACACTGGAGGAGCAACAGCCCTTGCCGATTATGGTCTGATAGGTGCTGCTTTGCCAGGGAATGATGTTATAACCTTACTGCATTCTGTACAAATCCTACCGTGCCGCCTCCATTGAATAGTCATTTATCTGAATTGTTAATATACAATTGTTCAGCTTATATACACTGCCTGGCCAAAGAAAAAGTCGCCGTTGCACTCGTCATGCATAGTGCCCACTGTACAAACCTCTGGAGGTAGTGTTAAAATGTGGGGTTGCTTCAATTGGTCAGGTCTAGGCTCAGCAACGTTATGCAGCAATAAAATGAAGTCAGCTGAGTACCTGAATGTACTGAATGACCAGGTTATCCCATCAATGGGCATATTCCAGGAAGACAATGCCAAGATTCATCGGGCTCAAATTGTGAAAGAGCGGTTCAGGGAGCATGAGGAATCATTTTCACACATGAATTGGCCACCAGAGTCCTGACCTTAACCCCATTGAAAGTCTTTGGGGTGTGCTGGAGAAGACGTTACGGAGTGGTTCGACTCTCCCGTCGTCAATACAAGATCTCGGCCAAAAATGAATGCAACTCTGGACGGAAATAAATGTTGTGACGTTGCATAAGGTTGTTGAAACAATGCCACGACGAATGCGCGCCATAATCAAGGCTATAGGCGGTCCAACGAAATATTAGCCTGTGCGACTTTTTTTTTGGCCAGGCAGTGTACTTTACCAAGTCACTCTGGATAGGAACACCTAATCAGCAAATAAAGAAAAATAATTATGACAGAATATTTATTTTTCTATGTATATATGAACTGACTTTTTCTATGGATATATGAACAGAAGTAACTCAAACTAATGTAGCTTGAGCCTACCTTGCCAAGCCTACTTCTGAAATCCATAACAAAACCACTCTGGCAATAGTCAAACCAGATATTTCTTTATCCTTCAAAGCATTCTTTAATGAATTTAAGTAGTCTGTCATTATCTTGCAATGATTACTAATATAACGCTGTTGGCTTGATGCATCTCAAAGTTGGAACACTGCAGGAAACGCTAACGTCATTGAAAGTGCATTCAAATGATAGCTTTGATTATTTATGGAGGTACTTTTGTGAGTTACCTTTGTTGTGAGTCCAGCTTTTTTTTTGTGCTATGTATAGAATGGGGAGAACTTACAAACTGAGGTTGTGCCCAATGAGTCATTCAGTCACAGCACATAATGGGGAACCATGAGTTGAATGGAATGACTAAGGCATGCTAGGAAATATCTTTCAGGTCATAATTTATTACAAATGCATTTCACAGAAGTCTCAACACACTGCACATTTAAAACAAAATAAAAGATGCAACAACATGACTATAACAAAAAACAGCAATAATAATAAAAACACTAACTTAAGGGCCCACCTTTAGATGAGAGTGAGGAAAAAGTGTCTTAAGTCTTTTTTTTAAAAATGCAGTGGGGACGGAAAGTATTCGGGCAGTGACACGATTTTTGTTGTTTTGGCTCTGTACCCCAGAACATAGGATTTAAAACGGAACAAAGTGAGGTTAAAGTGCAGACTTTCAGCTTTAATTTGACAGTTTTGTCATCCATGTCGGTTGAACCATGTAATAATTGTAGCCCTTTTTATACATAGTTTTATACATTTTATACATACACCCCCCATTTTAGGGGACGAAAAGTATTTGTACAAATTAACAACAAATGTTTTTGATGTTGTTGGGTCACAGACATCAGGAAGTCATGGCATGCAACCGGATATTAAATATGATGGCTTTATTTAAGTTTATGTTTGTCCAATTACTTTTCATCCCTTAAAATGACTATGGGACTATGTATAAAAAGGGCTACAATTGTGACATGGTTCACCTAATATGGACGTAAAAACCCTCAAATTAAAGCTGAAAGTCTGTACTTTAACCTCACAGTCACAGTTCCATTTCACTGGTCCAAATCCAATGTGCTGGAGTACAGAGCCAAACAACAAATATTGGGTCGCTGCCTGAATAGTTTCCATCCCCACTATATATGAACAGAACTTGAATGTGTAATTGATACGAGAACAGCATTTCAGAGGTATGGAGCATGGTATTGGAATGCTCTGCTCCCAGCTAATTTTTTATTTTTTTGGTGGATAAGTAATTAGAAAGTTGAATTGTTATGGTCCTTTCTGGTATTTTGGATACAAAAGGAAGGTTTGAAATTGGTCTGTCATTATTGAGAACTTCCAGATTAAGATCTGTTATTTTTATTTATCTATTTCCTTAAAGCAATGGTTAATTACTGCAATTTTAAAGGCAGAGGGAACTAAGTTGGTCAAAAGTGACTGGTTAATGATGCTGAGCATTGGGGTAGCTAAGATTGGTATACATCTTTAAGGAGTTTAGTAGGGATAACATCAAGCAAGCACTTAGTAGATTTAGAGACTATTAGTAAATTGGTGATGGTCTCAAAGGAGATTCTGCAAATTTGCTAAAGTGGAATTAGCCTTAGTCTGACTGATAGGGGACATTGTGGAGTAACTGGATCCCTGTGTCCCTGGCTGGGCTATGCTGATCTTATTTCTAATTGAGTCGATCTTGTTTGTAAAGAATTTGTTAAAATCATTGGCACTAAATGGAGCACTGTGAAAAGGAGGATATTATTGTGTAAGTTTAGCAACAGTATCAAATGGGAACCTCGGATTGTTCTTTTTAGCATTAAATAGGTGCGACAAGTACGCCACTTTGACAGCTGAGACAGTGTGTTTATAATCAGAGAATACTGTCCCGAGCAAGACGATGAACTTTTAATTTGGTCACATGCCGCTAAATTTCTGCATCTGTGTACATGCGTGTGTGGCATCATTATACCATTGTGCCATGCTCTTATCAGTGCAGTTCCTTATGGAGATGGGTACAACTGAATTAAGTGCAGTGAGCAGGACAGCATTTAGGTAATCTGCTTTTATTCAAAGAGCCATACATTTTATCAAAGGGAACAAGGATATTAGGCAATCGTTCGCTTGGAGTAGTCATGGCAGTAGGCACATCAATGCTACTGTTATGAGTACTACTATAATTGATGCGATGACAAGCTAATTTCACAAAAAACTGCATGAGACGATGATCTGAAATAGAGGATGATCAGGAAGGGACTGATAGAACAGAAATAGTGGACCCATGTATGAGGACCAGGTCAAGATGACCTTTATTGCGAGCGGGCCTTGTAACAACAGATTAAAAATGTAAAAGTATCTAAAATGTTTTAAAATTCAGAGGCTAATGCAGTATCAGGGCAGCAGACATGGATGTTAAAGTTCCCCAGTAATAATATTCTGTCATATTATAATCATCAGGTTCAGAGAAATCAGTAACAAAACCAGTGGTCGAGGCAAGGATCAGCCCTTCCCCCAATACTGTGCTGGTTTTGTACTGTCTGAATATGCTTTTGTTGTACAAAACCTAATTCAAAAAAGTTGGGACATTATGTAAAATCTGCATAAAAGCAGTGATTTGTAAATTCTCTTTTACATATATTTAATTGAAAACAGTACAAGGAAAAGATACCGTATTTAATGTTTTACGTTATAAACTTAATTGATTTTTTGACTGGGAAGTTCAAAAAACACCTGATTGGAAAATTCCACAGGTAAGCAGGTGATGCTTGTCATGGTTTTTGGCAGCCTCCGTTTATATCTGCGGTCGTTCTTTTCTTTGGCGGCGTCGAGGCACTCTATCGGATTTTCCGTCTTCCTTTCCGGTATTTTGATCTCGCCCGGCTATTATTACTCGCACCTGTTTTGGGTTAGGCTACCTGCCGGCTATTTAAGCTCCGTGCTTCCTCCTTCCGGCGCTTCTGTATTGTATTAATTAACATTTCAGAGCCGGTAAGGTATAGGACGAGGCGCTTAAGGAGACCACTTTGCCCCATATGCCTTTGGGGTAACGCGGGACTTGCCTTTTGTGCAATTAGGTTTTTATGAACTTTTCGTTCTCTTGCACTTTCAGTCTGTCGATCTGGTTTTCCTTTCTCTGCCTGCCGACTACAAGTTTAGTCTGGCTGTTTCCTGTCCACCTGTCTCTGCCTGCTTTCGTATTGAAAGTGAGCGGTTTCCTCTACTTACTTTTGTTTTTCCCCCTCGGTTTATAGAGAGGAGTTGGTGTATCTTTCTTTCTCTCGTTTCTAAGAGTTATTCTTCCGTTTCCCCGCAGGTCGCTTTTATTTCTCCTCTCTTCAGTCTCCCTTATTTGTTACTCTCCTGTCGAGAGTGGGAGCTTAGTTTATTTTCTTGTTTTGTTTCTGTTTCCTATTATCGGAGTTTCTCCGTCTTGTGGTTCCTATTCGTGGGAACTTTCCAGTTTCCTATAGCCGCGTTTGGTCCTCCGCACCGTACACGCCCCCCCCCCCCCCCACAATTCTATCATGACTGGGTATTGCGGAAGTAAGTCCTTTGACTCCCTCCTCGTTAAATTCAATTTGAGATGGGTTTTTCGAGTGGAAGAATACTCAAGATAAAGATGAAGGAAATAGCAGAAGTATAATCTTTTATTAAATGGTCCAATGTTGATTCAACATGGGAAAACCACAAACCTACGCAGAGGATTCAGAATTCCCCGAACAATAACAAACATTAGTTTTTACAATATCATAACTCCTCCTTTACGTTGCTAATACACCAATGATATGCGGTAACACCTTTTCATAATATCTTATTTTATCCAATAACAAATTAGGCAAAACATTAATATGTTATATGATCTGTTCTTACCCTATGCGCTTGGGGGCACTCTTGATCTATCAAATAAAATTGTTTGTGAACTCTCCTCCCACCTGTTCGCTCAGCACGATCTATAAGTACAACTCCTGCTTTGTTATGGAACACAGGAGGAAAACATTCCTGTTTTGACTGGTGTGCTAGATGCCCTCGTCCTTGCTGTCAGAGAACTATCCTGCACCCTCTCACAACCCCCCATCTCAGTACTTTTCCACTAGATCTTGACTGTATTATTTAATTATTTATATATTTGCATATGAGGCTTTCTTGGGCCTACGGCTTACTTCCACATTCCCCCCTTTGAGACCCTTCGGTCTCACACTCTCTTGTTGATACTTCGCCTGGTGGTGGAGTTATGTTATGACATTAGTATTGTATGATAAAAATAAACATTTGTAGTTGATTAGTTTCATGCATAATTTACCTAAGTTAATATTTCCTCTAGTTAACAATTAACAGATGATCTATCAAACAGTAAATAACAAGAATATCAAAAAGTTCATCAAAAATATCAAAAGGTTCATCAAAAATATCAAAAATGTAATCAAAAATATCAAAAGTTAATTAAAAATATCAAAAGTTCATCAAAAAGCTACTGTATTTAATGATTTTTAATGATCATCTAATTTTGATTCGCTATAATTATACAAAGATTATATAAAAAGAATTGGATTATACTGTAATGTCTTCCTCCTCTTCTTAGAAGCCCATATTCTAAGAAGCCTGAGGAGAGGTTACTAGCACTTCACTCAGGCGTCTCCTACCTTCTTCACCCTTTTCCTTAATCTATTTATGCGTCTGTTTGATCTATCCTAAGGGCCTTTAGTCAGTTGGGGCTTTATTATGTCCCCTTTGAGTTGTTCTTTTCTTCATGTAGTCAGTGTATGTAATATGTGTGATCATGGGGTGCCAAATGGATAAATCTATTCTGACTATTTTTTTAAATTTATTTATTTATTTATTTATTTTTATTTAAAACTAGTAATTAGAACCATTGTCGCTGCTCAGGGTCTGACAGACCCCGAATCTGGGGAAAATTTCTCTTGCCAAGGCTTTAGCTACAGTTTTAGAATCCACATGCGCAGTGGGGAATGCTTCTACCCATCTTGATATCATGCTAGTATAAACCAATGTTTCTGTATTTCTCTCATCATCTCCCCCCTTGCAGAGTGGCCAACACCATGGGCAGCTCTGCAAATGACCTCTATTACTGCGCTTGGTGCAATTGCTTTCCCTGCTTTCTCTGTACATTGCCGCCATATTCCTGTAAACTTATCTAATCGTTTCCTGCTGACACAAGGTCTGTTCCGCCTGTATGTGCTCCGCACTTTATAATTATAATTTTTACGGGTTGTTTCAACAGTTCTTTTACCTCAAAAATGTTTTTTATTTTTTTTAATATGGTTTCCCCCCTCGTCTTGCACATATTCCCCAAAATGTGTACTATATATCCCACAAGCATACACTGAGTCACAGTAGATATTAACGGTGTGTCCTGTACCCCTTCTACAGACTCTTGTTAGGTTCTGCTTGTTAGGCACTTGTCCCTGGGCTTAGAGCTGATTCTTCGATCGTTTGATATGGCCATGGTCCTTCTTGTCGTATTACAGCATATCCGGCTTTCCTTTTTCCTGTGCGGGGATCAATGGATGACGAACCGTCCACAAAAAGCACGTGGTCCGGAGCCATCAGTGGTTCTTGTTGTAAGTCTTCTCTTGCCCTTGCTTCTGCTTCCACCACTCTTTCACATTCATGTGGTTGGCCTTCTTCTGGGGTCATCATTAATTCCGCTGGGTTCGCAGCTTTGCATCTGATAATGGTCAATCCTGGCTGTGTGAGTAGGATCTCGTATCCTGATACTCTTCGATAAGTTAGGGACTATTTCCCTCTACTGAGTAGTGCTTCTACTGCATGTGACACATACAGGGTAACTTCATGCCCTGCCGTTATTGGCGTTGCTTGTCTTCTCTACTGCAAAGGCGGCTGCTGCCAGCCCTTTCTCTGGAGTCCTCTTTTTGCAGTACCCCGTCATTCCTAAGAATCTCTGCATTTCTTTCACCGTTCTCGGTCTGGGCACCTTCGTAATTGCTTCAATTTGTTCTGCTGAAATACTTTTGCTCCCTTCCTTAAGAGTATGACCCAGGTATTGCACATGTTCTTGACAAAACTGTAGCTTTGACTTGGATACTTTGTGGCCTTTTAGTGTCAGTTCTTGTAACAGTTTCTTACTGTCCTCTTTGCATGCGGTCATACTTGGGCTGCATAGGAGAAGGTCGTCCACGTACTGGATGAGAGTGCTTCCCCCCTTTGGCGCAAAGTCCGCTAGGTCATTTCTGACCATTTGATTGAATAGGCTAGGGGATTCTACATATCCTTGAGGCAGTCTCTGATAAGTGTACTGTTGCCCCCTGTATCTATTAAAAAGTTGCTTATGAGAATATCAATTTGTGGTTAATTTGTGGCACAGCTGGATGTTATAGCTAGCATTTCCTTTGCTTCACACTCTTCCTCTGCTCCTAGGGGTGTAGGATTCTCAAGGCATCCCTATTGAAGGGGATTCTGTTAGGGACTCATTCCCCATTGTTGTTGTGGCTGTTGTGGCTGCTCATACATGTTTTGCTGTGGGATCATCGCTATCTGGTTCTCGGGTCCTTGATATGATGGCATTGGCGGGTACGATGGCCACCACCCAGGGTTTGCTCCTTGGTTCATGTGGCCTCTTGATTGGAATCCTCTTCCTCTGTGACAGTTCCTGGCCCAGTGTCCCATCTTTCCGCATCTCCAGCAGTCTTTTTGCTGCCACTGGCCCTGGTTCGTCCATGGCCTTTGGAAATTTGGTCCAGCCCATTCGATGGATGGGCCCTGTCCTCCTTGGACTTGTTGTGAGGGGGGGTTCCTGTATCTGCTGGGTTATCATTGCTGCTTGAATTTGAATTCCCGGATCTTCTCTCTCCCTGTCGGCTATCTGGAGAAGTAACAGTTTCTTCTTTAGGGATTTATTCTGCCCTTCTGAGGTCTTCATACTTTCTCTGTGCAGCTTCATGTGGTGGACAAGATGGGCTCTTTGTTTATCCCAATTCTCCTGGGGAAGCCCCCTTGCTTAGGGCCTTTATTACTGGTTCGGGCAATGCTTTACACAACATGTGAAAGAACATTGTCGATGTTCCTTGTGATGCATCAAATGTCTGTCCCATGTTTGTTTTCCATGTCTCCTGCATTCTGTTGATAAAATCATGGATCACATATCTTCTTAACATCTCCCATGCACAGGGGCAGGTGAGTCGTCCTCATCTCTACCCTCGCTTATCCATGGCCCTTCTCCATCTGTTATTTTTGGTAAATCCTTAACCATGTTTTCCAGGTCCATTGATGACCATGGGGTGTACTTAGTGAGTAGCTGTTGTCTCCCTGGTTGGGGTAGGACTTGCAATGGGGCCAGGAAGGTTTCCTCATCCTCTTCGTCTCCTTCTTCCCCTGGATTGTATTGAGCAGGTGCTCTCCTTCTTCTGCCGCTCTTCCTGAGGATTTTGCTGGCACTGTTCTGGATATCACTACTGATATCGTAGACCTGCTTCAATTCTTGAACTCGTTGCTGCGAGTACCCTCCTTCACACAGGAATGCTTGTTCTGCTTTCTTCATCTCCTCTAGGGTTTGTTTCAACATTTCCTTTGTCACTTTCTTTTTCTTCCTTATTGCACTTTCATCTGATTCTTCACTATTAGAGGAGCTTGATTCATCTTTGGGAATGGCAATTGACCTTAGTTTCACTTTTCCTTTGATGTCATATTCTCCTGTCCTTGGGTCTCTTCCAGCTCTTCTTGCTTCTCCTTTCGGTTTCGTTTCTTCTTCTCACATTTCTTCTTCTCACATTCTCACACCTTCTTCTCACTTCTCACATTCTCACACCTTCTTCTCAATTCTCACTTCTCACCTCCCTCTGCTTCTTCCATTGCCTGTTGATATCTGGTGGAACATCCTAGCTTGCTGCTCCTTTCAAATTCACGTGCCCCCGACGACTTAACTGTTTCTTTCTTGCAACCTGTCATTCCCTGATTCTCTGGCCCGTCATGAGGTGTGTGGAGGCGTGGGAATGGTGTGCTATTTGCGGGATTTCCCTCGTTTCCTCGGCTGTCACTCTGGGCTGTCTCTGATTCTCCTTCCTCTGGGCCTGCTGCTGTAACTTTTGATCTTATTAAAACGGTTTCCAAATGACCTTCTACTTCCAGGGTCCCTTTCACTTTCACCAACTCTGGTCTCATCCTCATAGTAGTCTCAGGCCTCTGGCTCAAATCTTCTTGTTCCCCAGTGCTGTTCAATAGGAGATACAGGCCTGTAGCTCCATTTGCTTCCACTGATGGCAGGTATTGAAGTTCAAAAATACCTTCCTTAGGCCATACCAAGGGACCACCTCTTGTCCACTTTTCCCATTTTTTCATAGTCTTCTCATAGTCATATTTCAAGTCTCATAGTTTGAAATAATTCACTCATGCAGGAGAGAGTTGTCTTTAAAGTCTCGCCCTTCCGCGTTTTCAAATCTTTATTTCTCTTTAGCCCATGCAAGCTTATTCTAGTTAACTGAAAGTGAAACTAAAACTGAAACTAAAATAAAAAATAAAAATAAAAACATTTTAGTTAACTGAAATAAAAATAAAAATAAAGTGACTTTTAAAACAAAACTAACTGTAGTGGTGCAAAATGAACTGGAATAAAAATAAAAATGAATCATTAATTCTTTTTAGTTTTAGTTTCTGATCCTCTTCCTGATTTGCGATCTGAAATCTGGATTGCATATAGAGTAATTTAAAACATTCAAACCCAATATTAATAATTTACACTTTCTCTCCCTCTAAATTAGAAAGTGAAATCAAAAACTAAAATAATAAAAACTAAATGAAAAACTTACAACTATAATAACTTTGCCTCCATGTTTTCTTTTTAAAATATAAAATAAAAATAAAATAAAATAATAAACAATAAAAACAAAAAATAATATTTTTTCTTAATTGATTTTTTCTTAATTGATTTTTCTTAATTGATTTATAATTCATTAATTTATTCTTAATTGATCTATTATTATTATTATAATTCAGGGGACCACTCTGTTCTTGGTAGCCACGCCTTTACCTTTAATCCTGTTAGTTCCCACTTAGTGACTGTGACTCGTGTGGCTCCTCCCCCTGAATGCCCCAGCTCAACTTCCCCTTCTACCTCCTCAGTTCTCAATTCCCTCACTGGGGTACACTCCAGCCAAACGGCTCCGTCTGCCCACCAGTCTAAACATATTTTAAATATTTCTCCTGTTTCTGTGGCCTTGGGTAGGGATTTATTAATCCCTGGATGGCAGCACAGAGATTTTACTCCATATAACTGTTCTCATGTTAAGTATCCTCCCACTGTATCTTTTCCCACAATAACATACACAATAACAGACACATAATATTTCCACTTTTCTAGTGGAGTACTATCTATCTAAGTAAAACCCTGTTATTTACATAATTTCCTTCAGCATTATATACAGCATATCCAAAATAACAAATTCTCGTATAATGTTAGCACACCACCTTATCTTTTTTCTATTGTTCTCCTGTTACAGTATTGTTTAATCGATTATGTTCAGTTTGATTGTACAACCCGTGCAATGGATCTATTTGTTCTAATTTGATCAATTGAGATATATGTATATACATATAGTACTATTTACAAAAAATTATAACTATAGTATTATTAACAACAGTAAATTATTTGGCCACACAACATAACTTTTAAAAAAGTTTTTTTTTTTTCTTTTAGAAAGATTATTTTCTCACAACACTGTTTCCCTAATTGTCCCTACCGTAATATAGCAGTGGCAGTATCTTTCAACTGCTTCACTCTATTCACCATTTGTGGCGGACTTTGAAGGGAAAGGCGTCCCTTTACACACAACCTCTACGCGACCCACAATCCGGAATTGCTCTATATTGCTCAAGAGTTGCTCAGAGTTTTTGGTTAGCTAACTTGGAGTTCAGTACTCCCCCACAGTGTTGTCATATTCAGGCTATCTTTCAAGCTCATCTTTTATTCAGGCTTTCTTTCAAGCTCATCTTTTTTTTTCTCAGCGCTCACAACTCAAATCACAAAATATATCACACTCAGAGCTCAAAACACAAAATATCACACTCACTCAGAGATCTTGACACTCAGAGTCACTTCTGCTTATTTCTACTTCATCACAATAATTTTTCTACCTATTTATCCTCTCTATTTTGTTTTTATAATCATTATAATTCAATTAATCCACTCACCCACTGGAGCTCCGTCACCGGTGTAGGACCACACTTGGGGCCAACGGAGTGCGGGTAATTCCTCTCTGCAGACTTTTTTTAAAAAGGTGTCTGCTTACCTCTCACTATTGACCGGTCTCTAACTTGAAGAAAAACACCGCACGCCGTTGGTTCCCTCCTGTATCCCCCCCGGGATCTTGGACTCCTGGCTGGCTCGCCAAATGCGGAAGTAAGTCCTTTGACTCCCTCCTCGTTAAATTCAATTTGAGATGGGTTTTTCGAGTGGAAGAATACTCAAGATAAAGATGAAGGAAATAGCAGAAGTATAATCTTTTATTAAATGGTCCAATGTTGATTCAACATGGGAAAACCACAAACCTACGCAGAGGATTCAGAATTCCCCGAACAATAACAAACATTAGTTTTTACAATATCATAACTCCTCCTTTACGTTGCTAATACACCAATGATATGCGGTAACACCTTTTCATAATATCTTATTTTATCCAATAACAAATTAGGCAAAACATTAATATGTTATATGATCTGTTCTTACCCTATGCGCTTGGGGGCACTCTTGATCTATCAAATAAAATTGTTTGTGAACTCTCCTCCCACCTGTTCGCTCAGCACGATCTATAAGTACAACTCCTGCTTTGTTATGGAACACAGGAGGAAAACATTCCTGTTTTGACTGGTGTGCTAGATGCCCTCGTCCTTGTTGACAGAGAACTATCCTGCACCCTCTCACAACCCCCCATCTCAGTACTTTTCCACTAGATCTTGACTGTATTATTTAATTATTTATATATTTGCATATGAGGCTTTCTTGGGCCTACGGCTTACTTCCACATTATCAAAGGATTTCAAAAGACTCTCTTATTTTTAAATACTCTTACATGTGAGACTATTACATGAAAATAAGATATCAAGTCTTTTGATATCCTTTTATACCCAGTCATGATAGCATCACCTGTTTACATGGAATGTTCCAAATGGGTGTTTTTTGAACTTCCCAGTCTTTTTGCCCCTGTCCCAACTTTTTTGGAACGTGTTGCAGGCATCAAATTCAGAATTAGCATTTTTTACAAAAATGAATAAAGTTGATAAGGTAAAACATTAAATATCTTTTCTATGTACTGTTTTCAATTAAATATATGTAAAAGAGAATTTACAAATCACTGCTTTCTGCTTTTGTATTTTACATACTGTCCCTTTTTTGGAATGGGGGTTTGTACATGAAGGGTTCTGCTACAGAGAAAATGGGAAATTATTTATTTTCCACTGTATCTCTTGAATAATGTCTATTTCCTCCCCCAAGTTATATGCACATGTTCTCTGGTGCACAACTCTCTGCCTTCATTATTGAATGTGCCCCAGAAATGATGAAGAGACAGACCTCAAGCAACTGGTCACTAGCCACCACTGGATTAATTCCCACTTACATATACAGTCAAGCTGGAAAGTCTCCCCACCCCTTTCACCTTCTCCACGTTTTATTATGTTACAGACTTCTACTACAATAGATTGAGTTCATTTTTTGCCTCAAACATCTACACACAATAGCCAATAATGACGAAGTGAAAACAGGTTTTTAGAAAATATGCAATTTTATTTTACTGACAAAAATAGGTTATTTAGGGGTTACATATCTGTACACACCCTTAGCCTAATACTTGGTTGCTGCACCTTTGGCAGCGATTACAGCTTCAAGGCATCTTGGGAAAGAAGCTATGAGCTTGGCACACTTGTTTCTGGACATTTCTGCCCATTCCTCTTGGCATATCCTGGCAAGCTCCGTCAGGTTGGATGGGGAGCGTCGGTACACAGCCATTTTCAGCTCTTTCTGTCATGGTTTTGGACCCTGTTGTCCCATGCGGTCGTTTTCCTTGGTGGCCACGCGAGGGCGCTGCCCTGTTGGTAGATGCTTGCTCCGCCCTGCTGAGTTGGGGGAGTTTCTGGTTAAGCTTTTACACCTGTTGCGTGGTCACCTGAGAGTTATATAAGCCTACCATTCCCTTCGTTCGGGGCTTCGACATTAATTGTTATTGTTTTGTATTGTGGTGTATGTTTGGCTGTGAGTGCTCGTACCATTTTGGCTACTCGCCCATTTTTAACGTCTCTTGGTGAGGCAGGGCTTATTTCTTGCTGGCTTACTAGTGGATTATCTCGTAGAAGCTTGGGACTGTAAAATCTCTGCTCTAGTTCGCCTGTGTGCGTTTTCCTCCGTGGATGGAGATTTGGGCGATGGTCGGAACTGTGTTCTGTTCGCCTCTCGGTGCATGTCGTCTCATGGGAGATCTGGCGTTTCGCTTCGGCTGGGTTGCTTAGCTTGTAGAAGTGTAGAGTAGAGTAGCTTCTTTGTCCCTTTTCGCCGGTTAATGGTTTTCTTATAGAGAGACCTGGCGTGTTAGCTTCTACTGATTTCCGGGTTACGGTAAGCCAGTTAGTAGCTTGGTACGTTTATTCCTGTTTTGTCTCCTTCTCATAGACTGCGTTCTCCTTTGTTGTGAGTCGGGGTTTTGTTACTTACTCCTTATTAAGAGGCTGGGGCGCTTGTTTGATTAAGTGTGCGTGAGTCTTGTGGATTAGACTGCAAACTTATTTAAGTAGCCATGGAACGTTAAGTCTCTGTTCCTGTTTGCCTCGTTACCTTTCTCCTTATTAAGAGGCTGGGGCGCTTGTTTGATTAAGTGTGCGTGAGTCTTGTGGATTAGACTGCAAACTTATTTAAGTAGCCATGGAACGTTAAGTCTCTGTTCCTGTTTGCCTCGTTATCTGTCTCCTTATTAAGAGGCTAGGGCGCGTTTGAGCTAGTTTGCGTGAGTCTCTGGTTAGTAAGTTATGGGACGACGGTGCTCCGTCGGCTCGCCTGTAAATGTCTCTCCCTCTTGGGAGATCGGGTGTTTGCCCAGGTACGTTTGCTGCATTGGACTGCGCATATATCTAACTAGTCATTGGACGTTAAATCTCTGTTCTTGTTCGCCTAGTTTCATTTTCTCCTGTCTGTGAGGCAGGGCTTGTGCTCGTGTTAGTCTGTTTAACCCTTGGTTAGGGTGCAGCTGTCCTTCATCGTTTGTGCTTTCCTTCTCCGTGGATAGGAGATGTGGGCGATGGTTCGGAACTGTAGTCCTGTTCGTCCTTCGGTGCAATTCGTCTCAGGGATACCTGTTGATGATGTTGGACATGTTTGCGTGTGACTGCGAGCCTTGAAGCCGTGGAACGTTAATTATCTGTTCCTGTTCGCCTCGTTACATTTCTCCTGTCTGAGAGGCAGGGTTTATGCTTGTGTTAGTCAGGTTAGCCTTTGGTTAAGGTGCAGCTGTCCTTCATCGTTTGTGCTTTCCTTCTCCGTGGATAGGAGATGTGGGCGATGGTTCGGAACTGTAGTTCTGTTCGTCCTTCGGTGCAATTCGTCTCAGGGATTCCTGTTGATGGTGTTGGACATGTTTGCGTGTGACTGCATGTTTTTAAGCCACGGAACGTTGGATCTGTTCCCCTCGCCTTCTCAAACTTTCGTATTATTTTTGCTGTGTTTGTTTGTGTTTTATGTTGTTTTTACGCTCCCGCCCGTTATGTGTCTCGTTTCCGAGACAGGGCGTGTGTTTATTTCCGGCTGTTCAGATTCCTGTCTTTGTGCTCTACTGGGCGATTGGCAGTTAGCCGGTTAGTAGCGTTTTGTGTTCGTTCTTGTCTCCTTCCCTTATCTGCGGGTTATCCCGCCTTAGTGGCCTAAGGGCTTAATGATTCCCCTTGCTGCGTTTGGCTCCTCCCACCTCACACGTCACGCCCCATTACACTTTCCACAGATGTTCAATTGGATTCAGGTCTGGGCTCTGGCTGGGCCACTCAAGGACATGCACAGACTTTCTCCGAAGCCACTCCTTTGTTCTCTTGGCTGTGTGCTTCGGTTCGTTGTCATGTTGGAAGGTAAACCTTCGCCCCAGTCTGAGATCCAGAGCACTCTGGAGCAGGTTTTCTTCAAGGATCTCGGTGTACTTAGCTGCATTCATCTTTCCCTCTATCAGGACTAGTCGCCCCATTCCCGCTGCTGAAAAACATCCCCACATCATGATGCTGCCACTGCCATGCTTCACTGTAGGGATGGTATTAGCCACGTGATGAGCGGTGCCTGGTTTCCTCCAGAAGTGACGCTTGGTATTCAGGCCAAAAAGTTCCATTTTGGTTTCATCAGACCAGAGAATCTTGATTCTCATGGTTTGAGAGTCCTCTAGGTGCCTTTTGGCAAACTCCAAGCGGGCTGTGATGTGCCTTTTACTAAGGAGGGGTTTCCGTCTGGCCACTACCATAAAGGCCTGATTGGTGGAGTGCTGCCTGGATGGTTGATCTTCTGAAAGGTTCTCCCATCTCCACAAGGATATGCTGGAGCTCTGTCAGAGTGACCCTCGGGTTCCTGCTCACCTCCCTGGCCAAGGCCCGTCTTCCCCGATTGCTCAGTTTGGCTGGGCGGCCAGGTCTAGGAAGATTCTTGGTGGTTCCAAACTTCTTCCATTTACGAATGATGGTGGCCACTGTGCTCTTTGGGACCTGTAAAGCTGCAGAGATTTTTCCGTACCCTTCTCTAGATCTATGCCTTGACACAATCCTGTTTCTGAGGTCTGCAGATAATTCCTTTGACCCCATGGCTTGGAGTTTGCTCTGACATGCACTGTCAACTGTGGGACCTTATATAGGCAGGTGTTGGCAATCCCCAATCATGTCCAATCAATTGAATTTATCACAGGTGGACTCCAATTAAGTTGTAGAAACATCTCAAGCAGTATCAGTGGAAACAAAATGCACCTCAGCTCACTTTTGGGTGTCATATCAATGTACATATGATATTTTACATTTAGATTTTTTATAAATTAGCACAAATGTCTAAAAACCTGTTTTCACTTTGTCATTATGGGCTATTTTGTGTAGAATTTTGAGACAAAAAATTAACTCAATCTATTGTAGAATATGTCTGTAACGTAATAAAACATGGAGAAGGTGAAAGGGGTGGGGAGACTTTCCGGCTTGACTGTATGTAACAGGTAGGACCTTAGGACCCTGTAGCCTAGAACAGACGGCTGTGGGAGGGCCTTTAAGGGAATGAGATCCCATGAGATTTCACAACAAGTGATCCATGGACACCACATGTTGTCAGCGTTGAACTGTGTGAAGGAACTCGAAGTAGGAACAGCGTGTTTGTAGTGGGTTTATGTTTTTATTTAATGTTTATGCACTTACCTGCCCATGTGGAGTTTTATCTCACATTTACTGCTCATGTTATGTATTTTAGACTTACCTACCCATTGATGCAGCAGAACCTAGAGAACCAAACTTCATACTTACCTGGCGATGCAGCAGAACCTAGTGAGGTAGGAAGTTAAACTTACCAGTGTGTTTTTACAAACATTTAAGGTTTATGTACGTACCTTTCTATGTGGGTTTTTTTTCATGATGTTTGATTTTATGTATTCACGGATCAACTTGTGTATTTTAGACTTACAGTGCATCCGGAAAGTATTCACAGCGCTTCACTTTTTCCACATTTTGTTCTGTTACAGCCTTATTCCAAAATTGATTAAATGCATTTTTTCCCTCAAACTTCTACACACAACACCCCATAATGACAATGTGAAAAAAGTTTTTTTGAGATTTTTGCAAATTTATTAAAAATAAAAAACTGAAATTTCTCATTTACATAAGTATTCATACCCTTTGCTTTAACGTATTTTAAAGTATCATATTTCATATTTGGTCGCATATCCTTTACATGCTGTTACTTCCTGAAGTCTGTGACTATCAACATCAAAAAACTGTCGATATCTTATTTTCAGGTACTGTTACAAGCGATACTATAACCTCTCTGCATTTGAATGGATCTCTATGGGAATTGGGGGGTGAGACTAGATTCACTGTACACTGGTACAGTATGGAACACATGGCTGGCTAAATGGCTGTAAGTTATCAAGGGTCTGAGCTATCAAACGAGCCCAAAACCATCACTCTGTTGCCAGATATGGAGTAGATGTGGATGGATCACTTTAAGGGTTGTTTCTCCTGACTTTTTTCCCCATAGAGTTCTATAGGAAAATGAGTCCGGAGAAATAACCCTTGCAGTGATCCATCCACATCTACTCCATATCTGGAGTATACATACTTTTTTTTTTTTTTTTTTGGGGTCTGGCCTTTACTCCGGTTACTCTGACTGTCTGGCTATAGGAACAATATCCTTAAAATGTCTACTTGTTACTCTGACTTTGAAGAACAAATCAAGGCCTTGACTGAACTTGTTAAACAACTACAGGCAGAGAATAACAGGCTTAAAGATGGGGTGCATGAGACAGTAAATGTAGCGGCCTCTGGCCAGGTAGCACTGTCATGAGTAATTCAGCATCTGAGCGGGTGTATGTTTATGCACCAAGGGAGAGGAAATGTCCAAGGTTTTCTGGAATCAGGGCTCAGGATTCTATGACTGTTGAGGACTGGGTGGAGGAGGCATGGAAGTCGTTAGCTGCTCGCCAAACATCCCTTGCCGAGCAGGCAACTTTCCTCTGTGACCTTTTAGATGGGGAAGCTAAAAGGGAAGTTAAATTCAGCTCTCGAGAGGATAGAGCTAATCCAGACTCGATTTTTACCATGCTGCTTGACAATTGTGGCTGTGATCAAACATATGTGACGTTACAAAAACAGTTCTTTCAACACCAGCAACGTGAAAATGAGTCCATCTGTGAATTTTCCCACGCTTTGTTAGAATTAATGGAGTTGCTCAAATGTAAAGATCCACGTGGTGTTTTAAACCCAGACTTGGTCACTCGTGATACGTTTATCGAAAATGTACGGGATGAGAAGTTACAACGTGAATTAGCTCATCTAATTCAACATCACCCTACCCACACGTTTAAAGATGTACGTAATGCAGCTATCAAATGGGCAAAGCGAGGGCCGCCCGCTAGTACACAAAAGAGCGTTAGTGTACTCTTGCGACTCCCATGCCTCAGTAGTTAGTCAGGGTAACGTTGACGCAAGTGCCATTACTGCTGGGCCCAGTGACGAGTTAGGGGAACTCAAGGAGTGTTTACGTCAACAGCAAGCCCAACTTGATGCCATTCTTAAATATCTAGGCATACCTTCCACTGCCCCCAACTCCGTAGTTCACCAGGACCTTCCCAGTGGCAATAGGCCAAAGCCGTACCGTTTTCAGCCAGATGGTCAACTAATATGCATGCAATGTAATAAAGCAGGTCATATTGCCAGGTTTTGTCAGGTTCAGATGAGTGGACTAACAGTGGGGGTGGAGTCAAGGGGACAGGGCCAGAAAGTGGGGGTAAGGGTAAATTTAGTAGAGCAGCAGGAAAACTAGCGCCCTCCAGTGTTGGGAGCCAGGCACCAGGAGGGGGTCTTTTGGGTACAAACAAGACAAGTCTTCCATCATGGCTAATTGGACAGCGCCCCGTGGTTGAGGTCAGAATAGGGGGGGGTAGTGGTGTCATCTCTGCTTAACTACTATAACACAAGCCTTCTTTGAACAACATCTCAAGCCCCAAGATAGCAAACAGCTAAAATCCTGTAATTGGCTTCAACTGAAGGCAGCTAATGGATTAGAGATCCCGTACTTGGGATATGTGGAGCTGGATGTTGAAGTCCTGGGTAAGGTCCTCCCAAAGATGGGCATCCTGGTGGTAAAAGACCCTCCCGATCCAGCTTCTAAGAGTCGAAAAAACGCTGTACCTGGCCTGCTTGGAATGAATATTATCAAGGACTATTATGAACTATTTAGGCAGCATGGTAACAACCTCTTTACTGTTCCCCTAGTCCAACAGGCTAGTAAGGAATGGACACGTGCATTGTCTGAATGTAAGGAATGGACACGTGCATTGTCTGAATGCCAACAACTGGAACGCCTCCTGGAGACGGGCTGTGTTGGGGAAGCGGTGGCATCACCAGGCTCTGCAATCCGGATACCAGCGGGCTCCCTACATTTTGTCCCGGCCACATGTAATCAAGGTCCAGGTCCAGCACTTGATACCATACTGCTGGAGCCCCTGCCCTATGGAAAAGGTTACCTGCCAGTAAATCTGTTGATTTCCAGTGCTCTTCTTTCTGTTTCCAGGGGGACAGTCAATGTCCCTGTGGTTAATGTTGGAGAGGAAGACCAGTGGCTGAAATCAAGGATGGTCTTGGGGACACTACATCTGGCTGATGTGCAGTCCCCTTCCCAGTCCATACAAGTCAAGGAGCAGATGGGGGACCAGGGCCGGGTTGCATTCATCCAGTCCATGGCAGTGGAGTCCTCGCCTCCCTCTACCATCCCTGGTCTGGACGAGCTGAAATGGCCTGAGCTGTCCCCCCATGAGGCGCAAACAGCCAGGACCTTGTTGGAAAAGCATTGAGGCATTCAGCCTTCACGACGGGGACTTGGGCTGTACCAATCTGATCCACCATGAAATCCCATTGATGGACAAGACCCCTGTATGCCAGCGGTACCGCCGACTCCCCCCATCTCAGTTCTCATTGGTGAAGGCCCACATACAAGAACTGCTACAGCGCGGTATAGTGAGAGTGAGTTGCAGCCCCTACTCCTCCCCCATCGTTGTTGTCCAGAAAAGGTGTGGAGACATACGACTTTGTGTAGACTACCGACCACTCAACGCTAAGACAAGAAAAGATGCCTACCCTCTGCCACGCATAGAAGAGTCCTTGGATGCCCTCACTGGTGCCAAATGGTTCTTGACTCTTGACTTGGCAAGTGGGTACAACCAGGTACCAATGGCAGAGAAAAACAAAGAAAAGACCGCTTTCTGCACCCCGTTTGGCCTCTTTGAGTTCAACAGAATGCCATTTGGACTTTGCAATGCACCAGGAACTTTCCAACGCCTGATGGAACGCATCTTCGGGGATCACAGTTTCCATTCACTGCTTCTGTACTTGGATGATATTGTCATCTTTTCCACGTCCTTCAGTCAACTCCTGCAGCGCTTGGAAATGGTCCTGAATCGGCTCCAACAACATAACCTGAAACTGAAGATGTCTAAATGTCACTTTTTTCAATGGGAGGTGAGATATTTGGGCCATGTCATCTCCGCTGCCGGCGTAGCCACCGACCCAGAGAAGACCAGCGCGGTGGCGGAATGGAAATGTCCATCCACTATTACAGAGCTCCGGTCCTTCCTGGGGTTTGCCTCAGCCACCAGGGCCTTGGTGCAGTACTCTCTCAAGAATTGGATGGAGCACGCAAGCCGATTGCATTCGCTAGCTGGGGACTTCAGCCGACCGAGAGAAATATGTCCAACTACAGCTCTGTGAAATTGGAATTTCTTGCCTTAAAGTAGGCCATCACGGAGAAATTCTCAGAATACCTCCTGGGGACCGAATTTAATGTATATACAGACAACAACCCCCTGAGCTACCTTCAGACGGCCAAACTGGTGGCTGTACAACAACGGTGGGCTTCCCAGTTGGCCAGTTTTAACTTTGACATTAAGTACTGCCCTGGCACAGCTAATCGCAATGCAGATGCCCTATCCCGCCAACCAAACACCCCGGCACTGCAGTCCATTTCTGCTGTCGTACCTGGCATTTCTGTCCCACCTCAGGTGACCGGAAACTCATCAAAGCATCCTGTAGTGTGACTACAGTGCACTGCCACTACTATGGCAGTGGATGCAGCTCCAGTACGAGAGAAGGCTGACTTGCAGGCTCTTCAAGCCACAGACTCGGTGATCAAAGCTTTTCTGTCCTACTGGAAGAGAGGGCACCCCCCGAACAAAGCAGAACGGTCAAGAGAGTCTGACCAGGTTTTGGAGCTCACTCGACAGTGGAGGAAAATCAGGGAGAAGGAGAGTGTACTCTATCGGGAAGTCCAGATGCCCCCAGGTCAAAAGACAGTCCACCAATTGCTACTACCCAAAGTACTGCAGTCAGAGGTACTGACCAGTCTACATGACAATCATGGTCATCAGGGAGCAGAGAGGACAACAGCTTTGATCCCGGAGAGGTGTTACTGGCCCAACATGCGCCTAGATATTGACCAGTGGTGCAAACGTTGCGTCATGGCCAAAGCAGTACGGCCATCCGTCAGAACCTTTATGGGACACCTGATGGCCTCCAAACCCCTGGAAGTGATGGCCATTGATGTCACCACTCTGGAGAGAGCCAGTGATGGCAGAGAAAACATCCTGGTTGTCACCGACGTCTTTTCAAAATTCACCCAAGCATATGCCACGCTAGATCAAAAGGCCCACACTGTAGTCAAAATTCTCACAGAGAAATGGTTCTACACATACGGAGTGCCAAAATGGATTAATTCCGAATAAGGCCGTAACTTTGAAGGGGAACTACTCAAACGCCTCTGTCAGTTGTATGGGATAGAGAAAAGCAGGACAACCCCTTACCACCCTGAGGGAAACGGACAATGCGAGCAGTTTAATCAAACTCTTTACGACCTTTTGCGATACCTCCCAGAGGAGAAGAAACAAAAGTGGCCTCAACTGCTCCCCCAGGTACTGTTTGCCTACAACACCACAGTCCACCGGTTGACGGGTCATTCACCCTACGAACTGATGTTTGGTCAGAAGCCCCAGCTGCCTGTGGACTTACTACTGGGGCAAGCCGATGAAGAGCCAGCTCTTACCACACCAGACGATTGGGTGACAAAACATCAAGACCACCTGGTCTCAGTGTATGTAACTGCCAGAAAGCAACTGGAAGCAGCCGCTATATCCAGGGAGCGACGACAACCACCAACAACCTCGTCCATTCTCCCACTCAGCACGTTAGTCTATTGGAAGAACCATGTACTAGGACGACGCAAAATCCAAGATGTGTGGGAATTGACAGTCTACCAAGTGGTTGAATGCCTTGACAACATAGGCAGAGTATACAAGATCCAGTCTCGAAATAATCCAGGACTGCAGAAGAACATCCATCGCTCAGAACTAAGGCCGATCACTGAAAAAGGAGCCCCTTTGTCCGAACCATTGACAGTGCCCCCTCCACTTAGCTTAATGGACGAAGCGTCTTCCACAGGAGATGGAACTGAGGATGACGACAGCATCAACAGTTCTCTGTCAGGTTTCGTGGTCCTCCCTAACCAACAAATTGCCCACCCCGAAAACCAGCCGAGGCCAGGGCAGGTGGAAAAGAACCCAACAACTACAGAACCTGAGCCAGCCCTAGGCTCCCGGTCCCCAGAGACTTATCTAGTGCCCATCCAAGACCACCCGGAACTCTTTGCAGAGAACCGTCCCCAACCCCCTGAAAGGTCGGGGGCCACCCTGCAGCCCCTGGAGCCAGATGAGGTTGTTGTAAGGCGGTCAACCAGAACCCACCACAGGCTAACATTCAAATCCATTCAACTTACCCCAGCCCTTAGCCCAACCAACCCTATCCCCATCAGTAAACTTCCAGCAAGTGGTATTCAGGCCATTGAATTAGTGCTACTCCATTTTAGTCAGGTTAAGTCATGTCACCGGGATGGCGACCTTTCAAAGTGGGGGTGTTGGACGGCTGTGGGAGGGCCTTTAAGGGAATGAGATCCCATGAGATTTCACAACTTCACATTTGTCAGGAAGTGATCCATGGACACCACATGTTGTCGGCGTTGAACCGTGTGAAGGAACTCGAGGTAGGAACAGTGTGTTTGTAGTGGGTTTGTTTTTTTTGACAAACATTTAATGTTTATGCACTTACCTGCCCATGTGGTTTTTATGAGTTTTATCTCACATTTACTGCTCATGTTATGTATTTTAGACTTACCTACCCATTGATGCAGCAGAACCTAGAGAACCAAACTTCATATTTACCTGGCGATACAGCAGAACCTAGTGAGGTAGGAAGTTAAACTTGCCAGTGTGTTTTTACAAACAATTAAGGTTTATGTACGTACCTTTCTATGTGGGTTTTTTTTCATGATGTTTGATTTTATGTATTCACGGATCAACTTGTGTATTTTAGACTTACCTGCTTGCTACATCAGAAACCTGATCAGCTGTACAACCACTGTTTTTCCTTCCCTGTATAAAAGAGAAAAGTCCTCGTAATTGATTTAGTTATTCTGTTTTGCTTACTGCTATTCTCTGGTGCCTAGACAAGGTTTTGGACAGATTACCTTTTTGTTCCATCTATTCTTTCTTTTCATAATAGTAACCCCCCCCCCCCCCTTCCTAACCCAGTGTGCAGTGTATAATTCAGTGTGTGTTGTCTAACCCAGTGTGTAGTGTTTCACCCAGCCCGGTCAGCTTGCTGGCCCTTATACAGTGTGTATTTTAGTGTGCGGTGTATAGTTTGGTGTGCAGTACCTCACTCAGTGTGCCATGTCCAACCCATCCTGGCCAGCTTGCTGGCCCCTATACCTACCTTAAGTGTCATTACTACCCTTTTTGTTATTTTCTAGTTCATACAAACCTTCCCGTGTCGTCCCTACCTTACTTGTCAGTACCACCCTTTTGTTATTTTCTAGTACCTCCCTTAATTGTCATTGCCACCATTTTGTTACTTTTTAATGCGTACAAACCCTCCCGTGTCGCCTTGTTTGTGGTTTTTCTAAAGTGTTGTCAAATAAACTGGTATTTTTGTTATACAAAAGCCTCTGTTCCTTTTCTTCCTTTAATGGAGATCTTGTGTGGAGATTTAAGCTAGAACAGTTAAACTATAAGTGAAGGTCTGGGTCTCTCACCCTAAAGAGAGTGGCATAGTCATTTTGTAGGGTTAATCTAAGCTACTGCTAATGCAGGTCACATATATATGATGTATGATTTAATGTACCCTGTATGGTCACTCGGAGTTCAGATAAACTTCAGGAAAAGTTTTCTGAGGAACTGTAGTTGATCAGGTCAGCTGATGCTCCTCTGACCAAGGTTTAAGTAAGTTGAGCATTTCCAATTTAATTTTCTCAGTTTAATGGGATTGCATGATAAAATCCCCAACTGAAAGCTAGATATCACAACAGTGTCTCCCTTTATATTGATAAGGCCCACTTCCACATTTGTCTTTGAATAGAAAAGTGTGTATTTATTCCTCACCCTGCTCCAGACCAGTACCTCCCATTTTATTACTCTTATGGAAGTTCTGCTTACTGAGTTCCATGGTTTCAGACTGTGATTGGGTGTTTAGTCAATGCAGCTTCAGATTGCTTCTACAGCTCCAAGTATTCCCTGTGAATAACAGAGCCTCCAGGATTGGGAGAGTTTGTTAAGGTTCATTGTTGGTGGTGTGGGGGCATGGCACATCTTCACCAGTGTCGTGTTTTCAAAAATACTTCAATTAGCTATTGATGACCATTCTTCACAAGCCATTATAGGCCTGCTTCGAGCTGAGCATTACAGCTTAGTGCAACTGCAAGCATTAGCAAAACCATAATGTGCACTTCCCTAAATGGCAGGAAGCATTTTCGTCTGGTGAATGGAATTCACCCCTCCAATCCTCACTCTGCTGGTTCTATCCTCACACAGCACTTTTCCTCATTCCGATAATGACATATTATTCTAATGTTACTGTGTGTGTGTGCCAGGGTGCTCCCTATTCCATAATGTGAATCTTTAATCCTAAAGTGGTCTGTGATAACTGTCCCTTAAGTCGACAGACACTTCCTCATAGATGGAATCCTGCCTTGTCCATTTACCATACTAATTGTCCTCCACTGAATGTAAATAATTGATAGAGATTGGCTTCAAAAGTGTGCCTCTATTCTCTGTCTGCCATGTGATGTTCTCTATAGTTATCTGTCCAGTGCTCCTGCTGAGGCGTGGAGACTGAAGAGTGGCTTCAAACTGTAAAATGAGATTATATGAAGATTCTGGAGGTAGTTGAACTCCATTTGTTTGGGCTTCACACAATTGGTAATATGTGAAACTCAAGTTCATTACACGATAAATTGTCATGAGGGGTGGGGGGAACTGAAATAACTATGCAGAGACAAAAGACACAAGTTCATTATGCATATAATATTTTTGAGAACTGCATTATGAAAAAAATAATAATGCTGTTCAGGAAGATGACATGCATATGTGACTGGTAGCATAGCCACTGCCATGCCCTCATAAAATGACATGTGCAAGGGCGTAACATGTTTGGCTTTTGTGATTGATCAGCCAATTATGTAATTTGTATATAAACCGAGTATACCTGTGGGTTTGGCTGTATGCTTCTAACACTGTGGCCACCTGAGTTTCCGTAGGGCGTTTTTATTCCGGTTTGAGCCAAGGTAGGTGTAGAAACCAGACCACCTCATACGTTTTGTTCTAAAAGTATTTATATATAGAATAGAATAACTTTAATTTTCCCACTTGGGAACTTCAGTTGTAGCCCCAGCAACAACAAAAACGACAGACAGTGGGGCAGACCCACAACACACAAACATATTAAACAAAGACATTCAATAATCATTGCATTAATCAAACTAAATTAAGTGGAATACAGCCATGATTAAAAATAGCCCCCGCTGCCAGAGATGTCCAGTGTCATTATTAAGCAGTCCAACACACAAACTCCGCCTCCACGACTTTCCTCCATACACGCAGTGTTGCGGTCTCTGTACACTGTCGAAACGGAACACCGAACTGCGTCAGCCTTCCCAGTCATCGCCTCACTCCTCCCCCGCATTATCTTCTCCTTTCTCTTCCCTGGTGGCCTTTTGAAGATTGCCTGCAGTCCTAGATCAGTCCCGAGTCCCGACATCTTCAACTCCGGTGAAGAACGATGGTAAACTTTGTAGCTGCAGATCCAATGGACATTCCCGAGCATATGTTGTGAATGCGTCTCCATGGTGACGACCACAAACAAAATTATCCCAAATATACAATTCGTCAATATTATCAAAACGAGCAACATGAGTGCCCCCGAACAATCTCCACCCCGCTTCCCCGTCCTACAATAGACACACAGCGCATGAAAAAAACAAAAGACAAAAGCCAGACACAACAAAATACATTAAAATTAACAAACACGAACACGAGAGACAGCTGGACTACATGTCGCCATTACAGCTCCACGTGACGTCGCCATTACAGCTCCACGTGACGTCACCTGTGTGTATGTGTGTGTGTATGAAGACAATAAATAGTGAGACAATCAATGCACAATGCACATATGTACATATGTACAAACCTCAATTCCAAAAAAGTTGGGACAGTGTATGAAATGTAAATAAAAACAGAAAGCAATGATTTGCGAGTCCTTTTTGTATTCAATTGAAAACAGTACAAAGACAAGATATTTCATGTTTTAACTAATCAACTTTATTCTTCATTTCATTCTTTATTCAGCTCATTCTACATTTGATGCCTGTAACACCTCCCAAAAAATTTGGGATAGGGGCATATTTACCTTTGTGTTACATCACCTGTCCTTTTAACAACACTCAGTAATCTTTTGGGAACTACAACACTAATTGTTGTAGTTTTGAAAGCAGAATTGTTTCCCATTCTTGCTTAATATGAGACTTCAGCTGCTCACCAGTCCGGGGTCTCCATTGTCATATTTTGGTCTTCATAATGCGCCACACGTTTTCAATGGGATACAGGTCTGGACTGCAGGCAGGCCAGTCTAGCACCCGCACTCTCTGATGATGAAGCCATGCTGTTGTAACACGTGCAGAATGTGGCTTGGCATTGTCTTGCTGAAATAAGCAGGGATGTCCCTGAAAAAGCGATTGTCTAGACCAAAATGCATATGTACCCTTCAGCGTTAATGGTGCTTTCACAGATGTGCAAGTTACCCATTCCATGGGCACTAACACACCCCCATACCATGACAGACGCTGGCTTTTGAACCTTGTGTTGGTAACAATCGAGATGGTCCTTTTCCTCTTTGGCCGGGAGAACACGACGTCCATTATTTCCAAAAACAATTTGAAAGGTGGACTCGTCAGACCACAGCACACGTTTCCACTTTGCGTCAGTCCATCTCAGATGAGCCCAGAGGTCGGCGGCGTTTCTGGATGTTGTTGATATATGGCTTACACTTTGGGTAGTAGAGTCTTAACTTGCATTTGTAGATGCAGTGACAAATTGTGTTTACTGACAATGGTTTTCTGAAGTATTCCCGAGCCCATGTGGTTATATTCATTACAGAAGCATGCCGTTTTTAATGTAGTGCTGTCTGAAGGATCGAAGGTCACGGGCATTCAATATTGGTTTACGGCCTTGCCCGTTTTCTCCAGATTCTCTGAATCTTTTACTAATATTATGGACTGTAGATGGTGAAATCCCTAAATTCCTTGCAATCGTGTGTTGAGAAACGTTGTTCTTAAACTGTTGGACTATTCACTCATGCAGTTTTTCACAAAGTGGCGAACCCATCCTTGCTCGTAAATGCCAGAGCCTTCGTGGATGCTCCTTTTATACCCAGTCATGATAGCATGACCTGTCACCTATTCACCTATTTACCTGTGGAATGTTCCAAACAGGTGTTTTTTGAACATTCCACAACCTTCCCAGTATTTTTTATACCCCTGTCCCAACTTTTGTGGAACGTGTTGCAGGCATCAAATTCGGAATTAGCGTATATTTACAAAAATCAATGAAGTTGCTAAGGTAAAACATTAAATATCTTTTAAATATCGTTTTCATTTAAATATATAGACAAGAGAATTTACAAATCACTGCTTTCTGCTTTTATTTGCATTTTACGTACTGTCCCAACTTTGGAATTCAGGTTTCAGTAAGAGATGTTGTGAAGGAATTTTCTGTTTTACAATATGTGTGTATTAACATAGAGACAATCACATGATTATCATTAAGCATTTAATATAATAGATCAATTATATATGGAGTTAAGTAATTAAATAATGTATTCTTTGTGAACACTGAGTAGGTCATGGTTCACTCCCTATGTGTCTCTCCTTCACATTCTGCTGAGACAGGCAGTCTGTGAGGCAGATGTTTTCGTTACTTGTTTTGAAGGTTATTGATAGTTATAGAGAGACAAAACATCAAGAATTGGATACCCTTGTCTCTGTATGTTTAGAAACCGCCCCTTGTGGCAAATCAGTAAAGCAACGATTATTGTGTATAAATCTGCTCTGTATGCTGTTTCTAAGGCAGAGTGATTCTGGTGAGAATCTCTCTCGTTCTAAAGTTTATCTCTAAATAAACTGAAATTCTTTTTCTTATTCTATTACATTGGTTTGTTGTGGTTCTGTTTGGACAGACTTGCTCACTGTGGGTTGAATGGGAAAAATCCACGACAATATGGCGTAGTCGGCAGGATTGCTAACTTGATTTTCTCCTACGCAGATTTCTCTCAAGTCGGAACGGCTTAAGACAGTGATCACTGCCGGGAGTTCAAACCCCGAGACCGCAACCCACCTTCTCACAGAGAGGTAACTGTAACCAGTAGCCTAGAGGAAGGACGGCGGCGACCGGACCGAGGAGAGTAAGGCGTCTGTCTGGGGTGATCAATACGCAATCCATAGAAAGAGAATCACAGGTGAGCCACCACAGCAAAACGTAACTTGAGGCTGTATCGCGCTCCAATTCTAAAAAGTTTGATTAGTGACCGACGGGTCCGTCACTCTGTGGAGTGATTCAAACTGTGGAGGCTGTATGCTACTCCCACCCATGGACTAATATTTCTCTTTTTCTTTCACCTTTTTCTTTATCTTGTAATGAGCTCTGAAACATTTTTGTAATGTGGTATCATGTATTGTCAGTAGAGGCAAATGATATACACGGACTAGTACAGGAGAGGCATTTTTGCAGAGGAGATGATTATGGTCATTTATACCTGTACGAGATACTTAATGAGGTTGACGGATATGGAAGTGGTTTTTCTGTTGTAGCTATACCTAGAGGTGAATGGTTAAAAGAGAAGGAAACGGCATTAATAGAAGTTAGGCTAAACGTTCACCCTGAAAGTGAGGGCAATTATCCAGAGGATAGTGCAGAATCTGAAACTGATTCTGACTAAAATAGGCCTAATTAAAAGGAAAAAAAAATTTTTTTAATTTTTAAAAAAATAAAAATTAAAAGGCATAGTTTGGTTGTGGGACAAACGCACGAAAAATGGGTTCTAACAATTCAAAGAAGCAGGACTCTGAATTTACGGGTCCAATGAAAATAATGCATGACAAATATGGTCCGGCAACCACACACCAGCGTGTTAAATGGCAAAAGTTAGGTTTCCCTGAAAAAGGCTCTTTTAGCCTAAATCAGATTGATAATTTAAAAATGCGGCTGCGGTCATATGAGGTTAAAAATAGAAAACGTAAAAATAAATGGCAACCTGACTGGGATGTAGTAGATTTGTGGGAAAAGGAATCAAAATTAAGGCAGGAAAAACAGACCAAGGGAGAAAATAAAAATACTGTGGAGAAATCCCAACAAAGTAATTCAGTGCTATCTCCTGTTGTGCATTCCGGCGGCTCTTTGTATCCCAATGTAGCACAGCTTGCAAGCGTACACAAAATTAACCTGGACTTGGACTGTCCTGCGTGTCCTCCAGCTTATGTTCCACAGCAAGCGGCAGGAGCACACGGACATCCCTCAGCCCCTGCTCTCCAGGCAGCGCATTCCAGTGCTGCTGCACAACCATCTGCGAGTGGGCCGGCGACCAGAGCGAGACCTGCAGCTTCAGTAGGCCCAGATTCCACAGTACAGGTAACTTCCCATAAGGGCGAACTGCACGAGGTAGAGATACCTACCCCGTCACACACCAGGGGAGGTACCGCGTACGGCCCGAAGACGTTGGCACTTGTGCCGCAACTGGACACATCCTGGGGGTCAGACACTTACCCTATGCTAGAATGTCCCAATCCCAGGGCAGTACAAGGCGACCAGGGTCCGACGGTCCTGGTATATCGGCCCTGGAAGGTGTCGGAGTTACAGGCTGTCTGCGAGGATTTGCCGGATCCAACCCAGGTGGGTGGTGCTAAGTTCATGGAAGCTTTGAGAAATCTGGTAAGAACGTGTCAACCAACTGCAGGCGAATTACAAACTGTACTGATTAAGAAACTGAAGTTACGGTGGGGTAACGTAAAGGGTACTTGGTCTATAAACCATCCATACAATGATGGTGCTACTTCTGAGTATATGGAACAAATTAAGACTTTGGAAACCAGTATGAAAACCGAATTCCCTGTTCGTCTGAACTGGGAAGCAGTTAGACAGGTTAAACAAAAGCCTGGTGAAACTGTTAACGATTTTCTTGAGAGACTTTCAGAGAAGTATGACGCACACAGTGGAATGGACAAACCGGAAAACAGCGAGACTCTTACTCCGTACGAGACTCAGCTAACCCACTGTTTCCTGGATGGATTGGATAAACACCTTGCAACCGCTACTAAGACCTCCTGTGTTAGCTGGCAGACTCGGAGACTTAAGGACGTTCTCCGTTATGCTGTTCACTGCGAAGAACAGGACCGCGACAAGCAACACAAAGACAAAAAGAAGAGCGACAAGATGACCTCTCAGCTGCAGCTGGCCCAGCTCGATTCCTACCAGGGGAACCGAGACGGTGCCGGTGGACAGCAGCAGCAAAGGAGAGGCCGCGGCAGACGTGGAGGACGGAATCAAGGGAACAGACAGAGACCCAACTCCATGGGACCCACTACCATGGTGGATTATGATGTTTGCCGAAAATGCGGAAAAAAGGGACATTGGGCTCGCGGTTGTAAATTTTCCGGTAATGTTGAAAATTGGGACACAGCACCCCACGGGAATGTTACTTTCCAACATCCTGGGGGTCAAACTGGATTACCTGGACAATGACATTTTGTGGGAGACGAGGAAACGCATGCGGACATGGGTGAGTTTGCTGGGTTCCTTTACCATACGGCTCCAAATGCGTTACCACTTTGGTCATTAAAAGTTGATGGGCGAGCATTAGACTTCATTGTGGATACGGGAGCTGGTCGGTCTGTAATAACAGCTAAATCATGGGATTCAAAACCTCCTCTTTTTAGTGGTAAAACCATGCTCAGCCAAGATGCTGGTGGAAATACCACGACAGAGAAATTTACAGCTCCATTACTGGTGCAAGATTTCAATACGGGCTCAAATATTACTTTGAAACATGCGTTCTTGTTCTCCCCTGTATGTCCGGTAAACCTGCTTGGCAGAGACTTAATGTGCAAATTAGGTCTGAGTGTGCAGTGTACTGATGACGGTTTAACCTCTTAATGCCAAACGCCCCCTAGCGGTAACGCGGGTGTGACGGAAATTATTAAATTATACATTTCATTAATTTAAAGGTTGTATCAGCGATTTTGGGTGGAAACATAAATGATCACATTCATCTGATTTTTCCTCACGATCCGCTAGCTGCCCGCCCCATAAGCAGGCCGTCAAAAAACCGCGTCTCTGTAGGCAGCCTATGCTCCGAGATCGTACACAAAAACAATGGTACTACCAACTACTCAAAACCAAAATAAACAGTATTCCAACCAATCACAATGATCTGCACAAACGTGACGTCACTTCTGAAGCGAAATCCCAAACAAACATACTTATGAATAATTATGTTATGTTTTAAAAAATAGTGTTCAAGCATCCAGAATTATAACCACGTTAATAACGTTTGTAAGAAACCAAACCGTTTGTAAATCCGTCAAGATTTCAGCGAGATAAGAGTATTAGCGTTTGTGCAGATCATTGTGATTGGTTGGAATACTGTTTATTTTGGTTTTGAGTAGTTGGTAGTACCATTGTTTTTGTGTACGATCTCGGAGCATAGGCTGCCTACAGAGACGCGGTTTTTTGACGGCCTGCTTATGGGGCGGGCAGCTAGCGGATCGTGAGGAAAAATCAGATGAATGTGATCATTTATGTTTCCACCCAAAATCGCTGATACAACCTTTAATAATATATAATAAACTGCTTACCTCAATATTTTGATTAAATATCCTTATGGTATATCCATTCCTTCTGGGAAAGTGGTTTTTAAGCCCAAAACGTCGAGATAAAACTTTGTAAATAACGTTGGAAACTCTGACCTAATTCTCAAACATGTATTGCAGCTTGATGTCACACCATAAACAATGTGCTGGTAAACTGTTCTGCTTAATTGTATTTCACAAAACTTTGGTTTAAAAAATCATTATACCTTTAGGCTTCAAGAAAAAATACTTTAAAACTTTCATACGGCTGTACATTATTTTTTTCCAATTTTAAACCGACTTGTGCTTTTTTGCACTTGATTACGACTCGTTCGGCTGTGTTCACTTTGGCGTTGTGAAACTCAGCCAGTTTCTGGAGTACCAATCCAACGGCTTAGTATATGTTAGCCAGAGTGGTTTTGAACATGCTTGCAGAGAATTATGCAAAACCGTCGTCAATTGGGTGTATTTCTTTGACTGATAGCACAATAGGCCTATCTGAAGTGGGAAAAACTGTCTTCGACCTGCCTCCACTCCGAGTATTATTTGCTTTCCATTGGGTTTTAAAACTGTCTGTCAAATATTCCAGCCAATAGCCAAGACTCTTATCTTTCAAAAGAGCCCTCCTTAAACACATTTCCTTCGTAAATGAAGGCGATAACAGCACTGCGTATGAGGAAGTGGCACTCACGCGTAATTATCGAGCCAAGATGGCGCAGTGTTTTTACCTTGTAGCGTAGCTCGCTACATTCCGTTTAGCAAAGCACAATTAATTAGGTAAGGCCCGCAGTTACATTTTTTACTTTAGAGTATTTTTGATACAGTTTTTGTGTAGTTATGTCGAGATTTTTGAGGCGTTTATCCGTGCACCAAGTGCTAGACGAACTGGATAAGCCAGAAGATGTTTTTGCCGAGGGAGACTCATCCTGTCTCAGTGACGCTGAATCCACTGATGACCGAGATGATGTTGCTGACATGTAAGTTGTTTTATCATACTAACAGTGTTATGCTATAAACGCATTGAATTTCGCCATGGCAGGTAACGTCGTTAGGGCTGGTGGTATTACCGATTTTTCGATATACCAGTGTGAATTCACGCAATGCCATGCGGGTTCGTAATTACATTGTCAACTGTATTTTATTGTTTTTCATACAATTAATATTACAAATTGCACATTCCAACGGTATGATAAATAATTTATGAAGTAAACTTAGGGTGTATTGTCTGTGTTGACAAACTCGCACGTGTTACGTGGCGTTGCCAACAACACAGATGTTTGGTGTAAGCATCGAAGGAAATTTAGCTGCAATGCGTGAATCCCTGTGTTTCTTCTGTGAAGCTAACTAACCTTATATACTTATGCATAAAATCGGTCCCTCTCAGCTAAATTAATATAGATAGTATTGCCTTTACAGTGGCAAGCTAGCAAGCATCCCTGTGTTTTCCTGTCTGTTTATTATAGTTTATACGAGTATTAGGAATGGAAGTGTGGTGTTGCTGATTTGCCCACAGCTTACTGTGAACTACAGTCGACGTTCATTGCTAGGGATAGCTGCTACATTATGCGAAGGATGTGCTTTGCCTTGTCTGTTCTGTAGTGATCTTGATGATGTCTCTGTGCGCACTTACTGTACGTCGCTTTGGATAAAAGCGTCTGCTAAATAAATGTAATGTAATGTAATGCAAGCAAAATTACAGGCAACAAGCAGCTAGCTATCTATTTGTGTCTGAGATGAGCTACTAAAACGATTTTTTTGAGTGTGAAATGGCTTCTGGAAGTGTTTAGTAAAGTCATTGTTCCACCTGAGTAAATTGTTCTATATGCAGTACAGAAGGCTGTGCAGGTAAACAAAATGGTAATTTATGCATGGTATGAGGGAGAGAACATGATAACATGAGGGAGTACTTGTTGATTATTATTATTGTTGATTGTTGTTGTATAAGGGGGACTAATGGGTATATCAACATGGTGGACAATTCCATGGACAGGGTTAGTGGGATTTGTAATGATGCAGATTGCTCTCCTGAGGGAATGTGTAGTCTAAATGGCTTCTGTATGAATGGTTAAATAATCTCTCCTCAACCTCCACCCCCATGTTTTGATCCTTTACCTTTTTTTGTTTTTAGTTCATTTTTTTTAGCTTTTTGGACCCTGCCATTTTGTACTTTCTTTGTGTAAATACGGTAACTTCAGCAATTAGAGGCAAGGATCTTTTTATTTGTTACAGCAGGGGTGTTTTTATTTTTTATCTAGGAAACTGGTGGACTTTTGATTTTTTATCCACTGCACTTTTAGTAGTACACCTTAGTGCACTTGTATATAGTTGATATATGTTTGTCATGTATAAAGTTTTGCCTCCTAAAACCCAACCCCAACGTCCCTGTCATAGGAGGTGCCAACAGAATAAAGGACAGGACTGGCAAGCATTAATGTGTAGGGAAGTTTCATACTATTCCCATTATTCATTTGAAAACCTGTTTGCACATTCCTGGACTCATTTCTGGCTAATGGGGCTCTGGTGAAATACACAAGATTCACTGTGCTGCTACATGGGTTTTGACAGCTTTTTGTAACCTTGGTTAGTTAGTTGTGTAATATGCAGAACACCAAGAACACGTCTAAAAATGAACTTTTATTGCCAATATTGACAAATTATCTCATTTTATTGTAAAAACCTAAAAAATAAATCATATTGAGACCTTTCTGGAACATTGCCATTTTTGGCACATTTGGCACCATTTGGATAACGAAAAAGGTTCACCTGAAAAAAACCCTGTAAAATTTGAATGGTTTGAGATATTGACACCAGATTGTTACCAGAGGTAGGCAGCATATTGATGAATCAGATAGAGGCAGAGTCATTTCCTTGATTGCATTTGTAGCTCCCCAGGTAAAAATTCTTAAACTTGAATGTAGGTACCCGTTTTTTAGTTTTTTTATATTTTCTGTACATAAATTGTTGTAGTTAAGTATCAAAAACTGGATTTCTATGAGTTCTCACTGCTTAGTCGTAATACTGTAGGTGTCTGCTTTAATAAAAGCCATGAACCATATTTGTACCATTTATAGTTTTTGAGATAACCACCTTTTTTTGTCACTAGTGAAAACAGGCAAAATTTGGCCTATTTTGCCCTCGGTAGGAAGAGGTTAACTATTGACAGATCTGCTACGGCAGAAACAATGTTTTACTATGCTTGGGATCTGGACAGATCCTCAGTCACAGCTAAAGCCATACAAATGGCCAGAACTGAGTGGACAGGCACTGGCGACAGACTGACAGAATTACAACTACATGTAACAGCACATTTTAGTCGAGGTAGAGATTGGGAATTTGAGAAGAATTGGTACGGTGATTGTAAATTAATTTCGACATTGTTTTTGGTTGGTCGCGATTTCTGTGCATTGTCTGTAGAATTGAGCTCAGCACATCAGCAATTCTATTCCATAGCGGGAAGTGCACCGCATGTTTCACTGTGCAAAGCTTCAAATAAAAAATGGGAGGACACAGGACCATGGGTGAAATTATGTTTGGACACCACGGACTGGGAAAAGACAGGGGAATTTTCAAAATATTCTCCCTCTCTGCGTGTCACTGCGCACCAGTTTCCGAACTCTCTGACAGCTGTCTGCAGCATTCATGAGTTGTTGTGTGACACCCAAGCCTACTTGCATTCGTCAGACCCGAGATTCAGTGCAATTCCCTCTCAATTGTGGGCAACGTCCCAAAATGATGTGGGGCTCATAGCTGGAGTTACCCCACTTCAAGTAACCCCTAAATCTGAATACAGACCATGCAAACGTCAATATCCCCTACGCCCAGAAGCCGAAGATGGCATTGTCCCCGTATTTAATGCGTTGTTAGAAGCTGGTGTTGTGGTTCCCTGTCCTGACTCTCCATGCAACACTCCTATCTTGCCTGTAAAAAAGCCTGATGGGTCTTGGCGGTTCGTACAAGATTTACGAGCTGTGAACAGCGCCGTTCAACAGCGCGCTCCCGTTGTGCCGAACCCCGCGACCATTCTTGCACAGGTCCCGGGTAATGCTAAATATTTTTCTGTGATCGATCTAGCGAATGCATTCTTTAGTATTCCTGTTGATGTAAATTCCCAGTACTGGTTTGCCTTTACATTCAGGGCAAAAAGGTATACCTGGTCTCGATTACCCCAGGGGTATGCTGAATCACCAGCAGTTTTTTCAGCAGCGCTGCAGGAAAACTTGGAACAATTCCAGTTTTCTTCAGGCCAAAGTACTTTGATTCAATACGTTGATGATCTCCTCGTCTGCTCTCCAGACGAGCACAGCTGTATTCAGGATTCACTTGAACTATTGACATTCCTAGCCAGAGAGGGCCACAAAGTTAAACAGGAGAAACTGCAATTTGCATTAAATACTGTTACCTACTTAGGACACGCTATTTCTGCAGAAGGCAAATCTTTGGGAACTGACAGAATCCAAGCGATTCTTGACCTCCCTAAACCGGTTACAAAAAAGCAGGTAATGTCTTTTCTAGGCATGACAGGGTACTGTAGGCAATGGATTTCTGATTACGCTGAAATCTCCCAACCCTTGCAAGATTTGGCACATGGCCATGATCTAGCGGCTAATGATAATGTCACATGGACAGAGCTTGCTGAAATTTCTTTTCAGAAGTTGAAACAACAATTGGCCTCTTCTCCTACTTTGGGCCTGCCTGACATGATTAAACCTTTTCTTTTGACTGTTGATGAGAAGGGCGGCTACATGTCTGCTGTTCTTTTGCAAAAGCACGGTGATAAACACAGGCCTGTGGCGTACTATTCTCAGCGACTTGATGCTGTTTCTAGGGGCCTTCCTCTTTGTTTGCGCTCCATTTCAGCAGCGGCTTTGGCGGTAACTGCATCTGCATCACTTGTTGCTTATCGTCCTCTCACTGTCCTTGTTCCGCATGCGGTAGCAGAAATTCTGTTAAAACAGAAAACGGCCCATTTCTCACCAGCTCGAATGCTTCACTATCAACATGTGTTGCTCTCTTTGCCAAATGTTACAGTCAAGCGATGCAATGTTCTGAATCCCGCTACTCTTTTACCTACACCTGAGGATGGGGAGCCACATAATTGTGTTCATGTGTTAGATCAAATTCTCTCCCCCCGTCCTGACCTCGCCACCACTCCCCTCTCAAATGCAGACTTTGATATGTTTGTTGACGGTTCTGCCAGTCGATGTCCCCTCACAGGTGACAGTCAGGTTGGCTATGCAGTAGTGAGACAACACCAGGTTCTGGAGTCAGCCCGCCTTCCTGGACATCTCTCAGCACAGGCAGCTGAACTGTTCGCTCTTACACGCGCTTGCCATTTGGCTGAAGGTAAAACTGTAAATATTTTCACTGACAGCAGATATGCTTTTGGAGTTGTGCACGACTTTGGAACTCTTTGGCAGCATAGAGGCTTCCTTACCTCTACAGGGAAAACTATACAGAATGGACACTTAGTGAGCTGCCTCCTACAGGCAATTCTTTTGCCTGCTGCCATTGCTATATGTAAATGCTCCGCTCACACAAACCAGACTGATGCTATCTCTCAAGGTAATGAGCAGGCGGACTTGGCTGCCAAGACAGCTGCAATTGCCCCCCCTCACACAACTCTCAGTCTGCTCACACAGGCTGCTGTTCCCACAGACACTCCAATGGCCTCTGTACAGGACTGCCAAGCTGGGGCCACACCCCAGGAAAAGGCCAAATGGAAGCGAGACGGCACCTACACTGATGGGGTCTGGCTAGGCCCTACTGGTAAACCCTGTTTATCTCGTTTTTTATTTCCCTATTATGCTAAATTGACTCATGGACTGGATCATGTGTCAAAAGGAGGGATGATATCTTTGATGTCCAGACACTGGGACACAAGCGGATTTTCTACTTATGCAAAAAACTTTTGTGAAAAGTGTGTTATCTGTGTTGTAAATAATGCTGGGAGGGGCCAGAAGGTTCCAAATGCGGCCCACCCGGCTCCACAGGAGCCTTTCGAGTACCTGATGATGGACTTCATTGAACTTAACCCATGCAGGGGTAAGAAATATTGTTTGGTGTTTGTTGACATGTTTTCAAAATGGGTTGAAGTTTTTCCTACAGGGAAAGCTGATGCTGCAGCAGTGGCGAAGGCCCTACTAACAGAGCTTATTCCTAGGTGGGGGATCCCGAGGAAGCTGTCTTCAGACAGAGGCTCACACTTTTTAAACAAGGTGTTGGACAAAGTGACCGAGCAATTGGGGATCAGGTTAAAGTTCCATTGTGCTTACCACCCTCAGAGTGGAGGGGCGGTAGAGAGGGCAAATGGAATCATTAAGAACCGGTTAACTAAAGTGATGGCAGAGACAGGTCTGGATTGGGTCCAGGCCCTGCCAATTGTCCTTACAGGTATACGGGGGAGGGTCCACGCTGCTACAGGGTTGTCGCCCTATGAGGTCATCACAGGGCGGCCCATGAGGACTGGATGTCACCCCCCAGGGCTGATGCTGGACAAGGAGCTAGCTGACACTCGCATGGTGAGTTACTGTGTTCAGCTAACCAATGTTCTGAGATCTGTGCATCAACAGGTGAAAGCAGCTCTCCCAGATCCAGCCAGCGGGCCTCTACATGACCTGCAGCCAGGAGACTGGGTGGTGATAAAGGACTTCAAAAGGAAGAAGTGGCACCAGGCCAGGTGGAGGGGTCCTTTCCAGATACTACTCACCACGCCCACAGCCGTGCGAGTGGAAGGCTGTGCTTCTTGGGTCCACGCCAGCCACTGCAAAAGAGCTCCACCAGCGCCAAAGGAGGGATAAGGGTGAGAGACCCACCTCGACCGACGCGCAGGGACAACTAAGTTCTCATGGAGTTTAAAAACTCAGAGAACCACCACTTCAAGGAGCACGTGACGGTAATATCTGCTCCCAACATGCCAGACGACAGCAGGAACACCGAGGGGTACAACCCTTTGAGAAGATTAGGCTGCAGCCTGAAGGTAGGCCTATTGATACTAGGCCTCATTACACTCATCACTGTTCTGCCCATTATCCTGATTCATGAGACATTCTACACCATTAACACCAGTGAACCAAACGGTACTGTTGTAATGACTAAAAGGCCTAAAAGGTATGTCACCACCGGGAATGAAGCTTGGCTGACACCAGGAACTGTGAAGCATCATTATGCTACTAATTCTTGGTGGCGTTATGCTGAGTGGACTGCCAAACAGCACTTTAACCGGTCTTGTTATGTTTGCTCTCACATGCCTCATTCCACAGCAGGCCCTCTTCTTCAGGTGCAGAATCTGAAGAACGACCTCTCAACGTGTTTGGTGGGACTGAGTTCTCACCCAGGTGTGGGAATACGGTGGGGAAAAGCTGATTTCTCTGTGCCATTAAATCTGTCACGTTTGAGTACTCCAGTAGTAAATAGAGATTGTTCTTTTCTGAAAGATTACCTAGCATGGCCACAGGTGTCATGGAGAATGCCCGGTCCAGTCGTACTTAAACATAGTATGAAGTTTGCAATGTGTATTATAGGTAATGGCTCTAATGCACTAGGTCAATTAGACAATGTTCAATGTAAAACTGTTTCCTGTGATTGTCCGCCCATACATCCTGATAAGTGTTTTGACTGTCTGAGTGATTCCTATAGTCCTTGTAGAGACGACCCTGACATATGCAGGAAGAACTGGTCACACGCAATCTCATTACCTTGGAATAGGATGCAAACTGCATACTGTTCCGGGATAGCACCATCCTCTCGCCTTGGGAGCCGGCTGTTATCTGATTGGTAATTGCTTTGTGGGCACTCTGCTCTCCCCCCTGACTGGAGTAGAGTTTGCGCTCTCATTGCCACATATGTGATTCCTCACTCAAGCTGCTATAGGTCAGTACTTACAGCAATATGTTCCTGATCCTTAGGCAGGGGCTTAGGCACCCCGAACCTAGGGATCAACAGGCGGCGGCGGAATTGCAAAGTTCCGAGGGCACGTTAAAAAGACATATAGTGCTGGGGAGAAGACTGAAGGCCCCCGTGTCTGATGAAGTATGAATTGACATACTGCCGTGGTACCGTCTAGTCGGCGTAGTTGTCGCATGTAAGTATGCAGGCACTGCGTGGTACGTGGATGACAGTCCACACCTAGCAGATGGGCGTAAGAGACGGCCTCTGTGAACAGGCAAGGCTGGTGAAAACGGTCAAAGTTTCTATACCCATAGCAAGGTGGGATAGGGATCAGACCGTCGGCTCCCAACCGGGTGGCTAATTACCACTACGGGGCTCGGTGTTTAGACACTGGGCTGGGGATCGCTATCGACTGGGTCACCGGCCGGTCGGGTCGCACAGAGCAGTAAGACCATGTGTGGCATCCCTGAAGTGGAGCCCTTGGCCGCTGCGCTCGGCTCAATGTACAGTCAGGCCACTGTAAGCTGAAACCGAATGCGTTAGTAAGCGAGCAGTGCTTTCTGTGATCAGGGTTTCTGAAAAGGAAACGCCTGGGAAGCAGAGAGGCTGAGGGTCCTTCACTCCGAGGAGTCGGGTGGAAGGAACTCAGTGGAAAGGGGTCCAGCCTGGAGCTGCGCCCGAGAGAGGGAGGCTCGAAGGATCAAAGTGGAACAAGATAATGTATTCCTTCTCCGACAACTTCCTGAGTTTACTGACGACCCTATATAAAGTATAGGCCTGAATTATGTACCCACCCTGTCACATGGTTGGTGGGAAGACAGTGTTGTAATGTGAAGAGATAAAAGGTTGACATTCCAGGAGTTGTGAAAAGTCTCCATTACATGATGGGTTTTTATTTTTTATCTTTCTTTTCTTTCAGACTTTCTCTTGATAGTAATAATTTTATATGTTAAATAATCAGTAGTACATTATAGTGAAAATTATTTTTATATTCAATTCTATTCAATCCTGTTACTATATTCACTATGATTTCATTTTTATATTTTTATTTTTTCCTATGTTGATTCTTGTTATTAATCAGATAGGGATGATGTGCGATAATTGCTAATATCCGGAAGCGAAGCTTGATTGCCCTAAGGGAGGGGATCGGGGGATTATTTTTTCCGGAACTGATTGGGTTTTCTGGCTCTGTGCTAGTTTTGTCCCATATAAGTCCTGAGTCTGCCGGTTTTTCAATTCCCCCTGGATTATTGGAGTATTGTACATATCCACACGAGATTATTGTATTTGGTCTGTATAATCATGTAATCATTTATGATGTTATTAAAATGAATCACTTACTAATTGATTGAGTACATTAGGTAGATTGTAACAGAAAATTGTTAGTTATCATGAAATGATAAAAGGAGGGAAATGTGAAGGAATTTTCTGTTTTACAATATGTGTGTATTAACATAGAGACAATCACATGATTATCATTAAGCATTTAATATAATAGATCAATTATATATGGAGTTAAGTAATTAAATAATGTATTCTTTGTGAACACTGAGTAGGTCATGGTTCACTCCCTATGTGTCTCTCCTTCACATTCTACTGAGACAGGCAGTCTGTGAGGCAGATGTTTTCGTTACTTGTTTTGAAGGTTATTGATAGTTATAGAGAGACAAAACATCAAGAATTGGATACCCTTGTCTCTGTATGTTTAGAAACCGCCCCTTGTGGCAAATCAGTAAAGCAACGATTATTGTGTATAAATCTGCTCTGTATGCTGTTTCTAAGGCAGAGTGATTCTGGTGAGAATCTCTCTCGTTCTAAAGTTTATCTCTAAATAAACTGAAATTCTTTTTCTTATTCTATTACATCGGTTTGTTGTGGTTCTGTTTGGACAGACTTGCTCACTGTGGGTTGAATGGGAAAAATCCACGACAATGTCACAACCGCAACAATGTGGTCACAACCGAAACACCTGCTGTTTTGTTAATATTTTGAATAATATGAATAATCAATTGAATATCCAAGATATTGTGCTGGTGAGGGTAGATATAATCTCATAAATAAGAATCTATCAAATTCATGTGATCAAATCTGTCCATTTTATAGAGAACATTTGTACAGAGTTTTCACTAAATTTAATTAATCCAATGTTTTATTTGATTTAAAAATTCAGGGTAATTGATTCAAATTCAACAGCAGTCAAGATTTTTTTTTTTAAATGTCATTTTCAAAGGGGTGAATTAAACTTATGAATTGGGTATGTAATTTTATTTCAAAAGCAGGGTTTACACCATGTTTCGATTGTGACATATTTAGGAGCAGTCAGTAAATTCATCCTTATACTGAAAAAATTACATGTGATTGCACTGTACACCTAGTATATTTATGTATCTCAGATAAAGTGTAACACATATATTATAAAAGAATTTTGCAAAAAGAATACAAATTTACACTTTTCTCCAACCCTCAATTTGCACGACTTCTGTAGAATGGCCCATATATGAAGACTTCAGGCGCAAAACCCGCTAAACGCCACTTCCATGAAAAATGAGATAACGATATCAAGTGAAAGCTCTCAGTGCCTAGTATACGATAATCAAATAGCCTACTTTTTTATTCAAAAACCACTAAATCCCACATTTAAGCTATCCCAAAACCGAGTTCTGTGGCAGAAACCTCTAAATGCCGGTTGCATTCTTCCGCAAAGTGTGCAAAATATGTAAAACTATTTATTGTTTTAAATTGAATTATAATTATAACAACAAAACACCACTTTTTGAGGAAAAAATCACTTATTTTCTTCCATGAAAAGTTGCATACAAAGATTTTTTTTTTCCAAGAGAGCCTAAAATGTAAATGAAAACATTAACAAAAGCTTGAAATCTCCAAGACCTCACTACGCAAGTACAGAGTTGGAAGCATAACAATGCGCTGTAACTGTAAGGGGGAGTGTAAGGTAAACGCGACTGTTAAGGATTTCTAAAAGCGTATCTAAAGAGATACGCCACAAAACGCGGAAGTAGCCGCACCAGGACAGAGATCGGTAGCAAAACTTCCCTAGCACAAGGCAAAACAAAGCAACCTCCAAAAACTGAGGCGATCCCGATAAACAGCGAGAATAACTAACAAAAGAACCTCACGCACTAAATAATTAGGCATAACAAGAGGTGGTGAAACAAAACAAAACTCGATAAAACGAGTGAAGGTAAAAAATAGAAAAGACCTGTTAGCCAAAGCTCTTGTGGCAAAAGAGCTGAACACAACTGGCAACAGGTGAAAAGAATAAAGGATAAAGAAAGATTGGAAAGGAAAGAGAAAACCAATCTAACCTAAATCTTATAACCGGACTTGCTGCGTTTCCTATTCGTACGAACCAGAAATGCAGCGACCAAATTCCTATACCTTACCAACTTCATTTGTCAACATAGCAAAGGCAATATCGAAGTGCGGAAATGCGGTAGTCCTGAGGTATTTATAGCTGGCCGGAAACGCAAAACAGGTGTAGGGAATAATTGTCAGGCAAGATACGAATACCGGACGGAGGCGGAAAAAATCCGATAGAGTGTCCTGACGACGCCAAATAGAAAGACGACCACAGAAACAGCAGGGGCTGCAAATACCCATGACAGTAACTTTTTTTTAATACAGCACCAATCGTCAAAATGTTGACATGGATGGTCTACAAAATGAAGTGGATCAATATCAGTGTTAATCTCTCACATTTAGAATATTCTTCTCAAAATGAACTGCTTTAAATTCTCGTAATGACCTACTCATTACACAAGTACACAGATGAGTTACAAAAACATTAACAATAGCTGAAAACATACTTTTAAATCTACAATACCTTCTCACTGCACAAGTACATAGATGAGTTTCAAAGTGAAAGACTGTGCTGAAGGTTTGCTTAAGTACATTAAACATTCAAAAAACATACAGTATGTTTTTAACAAGAAAACAGTCCTCCTGAGCAGAGGACAGTCGACCCCATCAGCTCACATTATAATCAGTCCAATAAAACGAAGGGGATCAATAGTGTTTTTCTCTCACATTTAGAATACTCTTTTCATACTGCTTTAAATTCTCGTAATTACCTACTCATTACACAAGTACACAGATGAGTGTGTTGAAGTGAGACTGTGCTCATATTAAACTAAAACATTAGCAAAAGCTTAAAACAATCTCCAATACCTTCTTACTGCACAAGTACACAGATGAGTGTCAAAGTGAGAGACTGCTCAAGGTTTGCTTAAGTGCATTAAACATTCACAAAAACATACAGTATGTGTTTAACAAGAAAACAGTCCTCCTAAGCAGACCCCATCAGCTCACATTATAATCAGTCCAACAAAACGAAGGGGATCAATAGTGTTTTTCTCACATTTTTTGGAATACTCTTTTCATACTGCTTTAAATTCTCATAGTGACCTTCTCACTACACACAGACTGTGTGTGTGTGTGTGTGTGTGTGTGTGTGTGTGTGTGCATGTGCGCGCGTGTGTGTGTGTGTGTGTGTGTGTGTGTGGTGAAGTGAGAGACTGTGCTGAAAGTTTCTTAAGTGTATAAAAACATATTTAGCAAAATTCTTAATAACAGGAACTCTTTCCACATGAAAAAAAACTATTTGAAAAAGGCAATTAAAATGTCTTCTATACTCAATACTTGATAAAATGTAAATTAAAACATTAGGAAACAAAGGCATGAAACATACATTTCAATCGACATTCGACAACCAAGTACAGATGTTTTACAATTTGTATCTCAGGAGCTTGTTTCTTAGGCCGTGTACTCTGGCAGATGCTTGGTCTGGTAGAAAGTCTTTGTAGAAAGTCAAAGGAATACTTCATGGCTTGTGGATACTCGAGATTCACACAGTAGATGAAGCCCATGAGCAGGGCCGGATCATGGTCCCGTGAGGCCCCTGGGCACATGTCTTTTGGAGGCCCCCACCCCCACCGCCCCGCTTTTGTAGCGGTTCCATTTACGGAGAAATAGATGGGACAGGAAGGGGGGTTCAGACAAGTCACCCACTTAAGTGAGGACCACAAGGGGGAACAAGAAACCCGCAAACGGGACAGAAATAATAGAAGGGAAGAAAACTACCGGCGTATAGCCAAACACAAAATCAACCCAGGAAAAAGTGGGCGAAACTCGAAGACACGAGTATAAAACAGAGATATCCCCCAAGCTCATACAATAGAGCCAGCAGGAAAGGGAGACAGGAACAGAAAAGACACCTCCGGCACGTAACTCATAAACGGCTGAAATTAGGAGGTGAACAGAAGAACAGAAAAAGAGATACTCTTGCTCTCAATGACAAGAGAGAACTTAAACCAAGAGGAAAGAGATAAACAAAATCCTATTAAAGAAGCTCTAACGCGACTACAGCAAGTCTCACGTGAAATTAAAGCACTTGCTTTAAAATAAAGTGGTCGCTTGTTCCTATACCGATACCTGGCTTAGTGAAAAGACGAGTTGACAGCAAAGCACTGGAAGAAGGAAGTGAGGCGCTTTTATAGCCAAGAAAACACCTGAAACAGGTGAGCAAAGAGATTGCCGAGAAAAAAAAAACACGGCACGGGAGCGGACCCGGAGCTGCGAGAAACCCTAAGCAGAGAAGGAGCGGCGACCAGAAAACCGTGACAGCTTTCCTATATTGGTGTCTTCCTTGCCTTCCTCCTTGTAAAATCATCCACTAGATCGTCAAAATATAGCTGTCTGACAAGGTCTTACTGTATTGACATAAGTGACAATGGGCTGAGACGTGTTTGGCACATGCTACCACTCTGTTCTGGACTATCACAACACGGTTGCACACTTCACCCAGAGGTGTGAGGGTAACCATCTTCACCTCAATGTCAGCAAGATAAAGGAAATAATAATTGGTCCCCCCTCACCTCAGCAGCCCATACTCATCAATAACCAAACAGTTGAAATGGTTGACAGTTTCAAATACCTCGGAGTGACACTGGACAATAGACTCAGCTTCGACCAGCACACTAATGACACCCAAAAAAGGAGCCACCAAAGACTATCAGTCATCCGCAAGCTTAAGGGACTCTATGTTGCCCCGCATCTCCTCCTATTGTTGTACCAGAGCATTATTCAGCCCATCCTACTGTACTGTTCCACCTGCTTTTTTATCCGTTATATGTTATCTGTTACTAACCGGGTCAAACACACATGCATAACCAACACCGCAGCCAGGATAATTGGTCTCCCCACACACAACCTTGCAGAACTAAACAATAAGGCCATTGCATGCATTGCAACCTCAATAGAACAGGACATCACACACCCACTCAATCACCACCTTACCCTACTGCCCTCCGGACGCAGGTACAGAACACTGAGGTGCAGAAGGGCTCGCTTTGGGAAAAGCCTGATCCCCGCAGCTATAGCCACCTTAAACAATAGGCCTCGCTGAACAGGCCTGAGTGTGTACTGTTGTCTGTCATTGTATGTTGTTACTGTGTGCTGTTGTATATATTGTTGTCTGATGTGTACAGTACTGTGGAAAGGAATTTCCCCTTGGGGACAATAAAGTCTAAAGTGTACTCCGCAGCAAATTTTTTATTCTGCCTAAAAGGGAAAATGTCCGCTCACCCTGGCAGTTTGTCATTGGCAAAGTTAGAAAAATCCGAAGTGCCACGAAAACATTGGGGAACACTGACTGCAGATTAAGTGCCTGCAACGTCTCAAGCAATTTAGTTGCGCACTTGAAAGACTTGAATTGGATGAGTTCGTTGGAAAAGTTTATGTCCAGGTCTGATGGATATGCAGCGGAGAGTGCATTTACCTTTTCCACTTTGACATCACTGTTAGACACCTGATCTGACACAAACAGAACTCCAAAGAGACTGCTTATAAGCGTCCAAGCGATGTTCAAGGGATGCCACTATCTTATAAATGACCACATAAAATGTTTCTATTTTGAACTTCTCCCTCCCCTCAAGTGTCACACCTGGCTCTCAGCTCTCATCTGCAAATATTTTGCGTTTCCTCTTTCGCCGAAGATCATGCTTATATGACTAAGAGACACCTTTCAAAAGCCTCAAACTGGTCTTAACTAAGTTAAGTGAATGTGCTGCGCAAGGAACATACTCTATCAGAGGTTTTTTTTGTCTCAGGTGGCCCTGTAGCCCATTGCATTTTACTGACATGATGCTTGCATTGTCATATGACTGACCTCTACAGTTTGAGAGGTCCAACCCAAGGCCCTCCACCATCAAAGTAACACAGTCTGCTAAACTTTAACCAGACTGGCTCTCAATTGGCTCAAAGTCCAGGAATCGCTCCACCACATTCCCGCTGCTGTTAACAAACCGGAATATGAACTTACACCCAGCGCTAAGCTACGCTAACCCAAACGCAAGTGCCTTTGCTATCTTACACCCGGAGCAGGGTTAATTATAGCGCCTAGCACTCACGTCTGTTAAATACCAAGTGATGCTGCGCCCATAGCAAGTGAACTGGGCGTGTTGGTCTTAAAATGAGGTGTGGCCAGGATTATTTTTGCTGTATTGCTATCTTGAGCCAGCAGAAAGCGCTTGCGCTAAAACCACCAAAAACCTAGTCTAACGTCATGTCGCAGTTGTTTACATGTTATTTTAACGGCGCATATAAGTGCCTCTACATAGCCGTGTGCACAACGTGCATACACTCTCCTGTCTGTTCCACACACAAGCACAAGCATGACTAAAAATATCAAGATTACAATGTGAAATATTATTATTGTGTAGCACATACCTGTCCCTCAGCGAAGAGGAATGCAGCATTAAATTGCTTTGAGCCCACTCCATCAATATCCAGGCAATGTGCGATGGTACATGTAAGGGGTCTTCAACCTTATCCCGCAAGGGCCGGTGTGGGTGCGGGCTTTTGTTCCAACCAAGCAGTTACACACCTGATTCTACTAATCAAGGTCCTTAGCAAAGACTCTAGTGATTGATTAGTAGAATCAGGTGTGTAACTGCTTGGTTGGAACAAAAGCCCGCACCCACACCGGCCCTTGCGGAATAAGGTTGAAGACCCCTGGTCTATAGACTATTCGCAATTAATTGGATCAAGCTATGACAGCCTATATTTGCCAATAATTCCTGTAATCTTCTGTGGGGTCAATCTTCTGTTACGGGACAATGGCAATCCATTAACACCAATATCAAGCCTAATGTGTGAATTGTCATTTACACCTAATGCATGAATTGTCATTCAATGGAAAACTCAAGCACTGCAAGACAGACATTTCAGTTCTGAAAATGCACTTCAGATGTCATCACAATACAGCTATATTCATCTAGGCCTACAGCCTGTAAGTAAATAGAATGGTTTTGACTGAAAAAAGACACGTGAAGTGACGTCACGTGGCGCTGTAATGGCGACATGTAGTCCAGCTGTCTCTCGTGTTCATGTTTGTTAATTTGAATGTGTTTTGTTGTGTCGGCCTTTTGTCTTTTGTTTTTTTCATGCGAGATGTGTCTGTTGTGGTACAGGGAAGCGGATGGAGATTTTTCGGGGCACTCCTGCTGCTCGTTTTTATAATATTGACGAATTGTCTAGCCGGGATGATTTTGTTTGTGGTCGTCATTCGCATTATGCTCGGGGATGTCCGTTGGATCTGCAGCCACAGAGTTTACCATCGCTCTTCACTGGAGTTGAAGATGTTGGGACTGATCCGAGACTGCGGGCAATCTTCAGAAGGCCACCAGGGAAGGAGAAGATAATGCGGAGTGAAGCAGTGACTGGGAAGGCTGAGCTCCGTTTCGACGGTGTGTGCTGGACTGCTTATGACACTGGACATCTCGGGACAGCAGGGGCTATTTTTAATGTGTATTCCACTTTAATTCACTTGATTAATGCAATGATTCTATTGAATGTCTTTATTTGATATGTTTGTTTGTGTGTTGTGGGTCTCCTCACGTTAAACTAAGTCACGCACAGGCATCCTCCATAAAGGGAATCCACCCTAACATCCCAGATTAAGTCCTATGGCGACCAGCAAGTGGCGACGGGGGCAGGATTGTGAGATCTGGAAGCCCTTAGTCATGAGCCGGCACATCAGGCGGTGGATGCTAGATTCAATTGCTGGGCTCTTGGAACGAGGCAGAAAGAGCCCTTTGGTAGCTGCACCCACGACTGAGCAGCCCTCTTTAGGATCCACTCTGCTCACCCCACCTGGGGAAGGGGTTAGAAAAGGTGCCCTAAAAATAGCCTGCCTCAAACTTCCCGACTGGATTACTGCGTCCAGAGGGATCACCACACGCGGTCAGAAACACAAAAGCCAAGAGCAAAGTCAAAAACACCATCATCATGGAGCTTCAATATGCGGACGACAACGCCATCGCAGCACACTCCGCAGAAGACCTCCAGGGCATTTTGAATGCCTTTGCCAAGGCATACAGAGCCCTGGGCCTAGCCTTAAACATCATGAAGACCCAGGTCATACATCATCAACCTTCACAGCCTTCTTTCCTCATAAGCTGACATCGACTCTGAGGTCAACCATCGCCTGAGTTGTGCCAGTGGAGCATACGCCAGACTCAGGAAAAGAGTCTTGCTTCAGCGGATTGTCAAGCAAAGACGATTCCAAAATTTGGTGGAGATGCATAGGGAGTGGACTGAGGCTGGAGTCAGTGCTTCAAAAACCACCACGTACAGAAGTATCCGGGACATGGGCTACAACTGTTGGATTCCTCGAGTCAAGCCACTCCACTCATTCTCTGAAATAACTGAAGTAAATGCTGATTTTCGACACACTATTCTAATTTCTTGAAATACTGTTTTGGGGGTTTTCTGGAGCTGTAAACCAAAATTATGAAAAATGAAACAAATAAAGGCTAGAAATATTTCACTTTGTGTGTAATGAATCTATAATCTATGAAAGTTTCACTTTTTGAATTGAATTATGGACAAAAAAAAAAACTTTTCCATGATATTCTAATTTTTTGGAAAGGATCTGTATATGCGTTAGTGTATGAAAAAATATAGCTTTTGACATATTTTTTGTAATGTTTCACAAAACCGCTAGCTAATAAGCTCTCAATTAGGTTTTTATTCCCATGGCCACAGCATCCCAAGTTTTTAACTAATAGCACTAATAGTTAGCTAGCTAGTAGCTTTGATTTAAGCATCAACTGTTTCTTTCACAATTCATAACTAAAAATATTGGGCAAAATAATCGCCCCCTTCCTCTCACGTGGTTTTATTTGTATTTGTTTAATTAATTTGATTATACTTAATTCTCATACGTTTTCAAATGTATTTTATAGTTTTTATTTTGAAGACACAGTGCCTCCCTGGAGGAGCTTCCTCTGATTGTCGTACATAAAACCTGGAATAACCACAGTCGTCGGCTATTGGATGACTGGATGTTACAGTATGTTGATTGCTGATACAATTAGAAATGTTTTAATTGTATCAGATATGAATAGAAAAACATTACACAACGATATATAGAATCTAATGATTGCACCATTTCAGAGTGAATGTGGTGATATACAAATTTGAAAATTCTATGAGAAGTAATAAGAAGTAATGTAAGACTATCCATCCATCCGTTATCTAACCCGCTTATTTCTGGTCAGGGTTGCAGGGGTGCTGGAGACTATCCCAGCATGCATAGGGCGAGAGTCAGGAATACACCCTTGAGAGGTCGCCAATCCATCGCAGGGCACACACAGCATTCACTGACACACTCATACCTATGGTCAATTTAGAGTCTCCAATTAGCCTAACCTGCATGTCTTTGGACTGTGGGAGGAAACCGGTGTACCCGGAGGAAACTCATACACATACAAACAAACCTCACTCAATAGACGCCATGGACACACAACAATAAACACAAAGAAATTCTAATGCGGTGGAGCACCCAGCTGCGCCGCAATGCTGATGGGGGCCCTACCACCAAATAAAAGAAGAAAAAAAAACCGCAAACCAAAACAATAACCTCACACACAACACACACACTGCAGCTCTGCCACCCTCCAAGCTGGTTGACAACGGGGTGCCTCGTCGCCGCTACTCAAGCTGAACCCAGCTCACAGTTCCTCCTCTGCCCGCCGCATGCTCTCGTCACGCTCGCCCCGGTCTGCTCTGCAAGACCCCAATTCTGTGGAGGGGAGAGGAACACCGCCACAGCTCAGCAGCCACCCGCGCCGGGACTGAGCCCACACACACACACAGGTCTGGATCAGCGAAATCACATTCCTTACGGTATTGGGGAGGAGAATCCCCCCCCAACAGAAGCTCCACAACGCTCTTCTCTCTTTGTTGTTGTCATCGCAGGTCCCAGGACTCCACTGCAAACTCGCCATCACGTAGGTAAGTGCTTCTGCCGTTATACAAACCACACCACACTCACATACACTCCAAACAAAAATAACCAAATTCCCACTTCCCTTCCACAGCTGTCTTTCCAGCTCAGGTGTGCCCCTCTTATTCCCCCGTTACCCAGCCCCCTTCATTCCCAACGTGTGCTCCGCATCAATATTTCCATCATTCAATAAGTACCTTCTAATCATTCAATCATTCAATGAGGACTTCCCGAAACAGCCACATTCAACACCCCAAGGACCGTCTCCCAACTCCTTTCCCGGGGAACCTGTAAAAACAGCTGACACACACACACACAAAATGTACTGTCATTTTGGAAGACAATGTGTGCTTGTAATGTTAAAATTCAGCTGGTGTCTGTGTAATGGTGTCATTTAAAATGCATAGTAATTTAGATTAGATTACAGACAGGATACTTTGAAATCCTAATACTCTTTGATCATCTGTGTGTAAGCCTCGACAATTTTCAAACCATTCACATTTGCTTCTATTCATCTTTATAAAGTATACAGTGAGTGCCAGCTCTTCCGTTATGTGGATTATTATGAGTGTGTCTCCCCCCAATGTGAGGTACATAAGCCCATGCTAACATGGATCAAGGTAAAGGATAGTTAGCTACCCAGCTACTGCCAGTGCCAACTAAAGTTAAGAGTTTAAAATTTGGTTAGCTTTGAAATGTAATGTTAGCTAACAAAGAGTTTTGTTCTCAAACCTCATCTGACCCTAAAACCCAGTTCAGCTTTGGAACTTTGATTAGAACCAGGTGTGAAGGTCAGATGAGACCAAAATTGAGCTCACTGATTATACACACCAGCAGTGGGTTTGGCATCAGAAGGATGTTTATGTTGAAAAGGAAATGATACCTATGGTGAAATATGGTGGTGGATCTTTCATGGGGCTTTGAATCTTTCCACGAGGTTGTTTTGCTATTTGTCATTTTAAGCACTGTTATGGTTTTTCACGTTTTCTTCCCTTGCAGTCTTTTCCCTCGGTCGCCACGCGAGGGCACTGCTCTTTTAGTGGATTTTTGCTCCACCCCGTCTTTCCTTCCTTTGCTCTTTTCTGTCGCCGCTTCCTGGTCTTTCCTTTTCTTTCTTTGCCTAGACCTGTTGCCTTTTCTGTCTCTCGATCCTCTCTCTGTCTGCTTTCTTCCGTGAAAGCGAGAGGAGTCTTTGTTTGTGGTTATATTTATATAGTCATATTCCTTACTGAGAAGCAGGGCGTTTATTTTTATAAGGCTTGCGTTAGTCACTGAGCCGGCAAATGTCCAGAACAGTAGTTCTGTTCGCCTTCTGGTACGTTTCTCCTTACAGGGAGACTGGGCGATTTTGTTCAGAACTGCAGTTCTGTTCGCCTTCTGGTACGTTTCTCCTTACAGGGAGACCGGGCGATTTCGTTGACATGTTTGCGTGTGACTGCGAGCCGATGAAAGTAGCCATGGAACGTTAGATCTCTGTTCCTTTCGCCGTCTCGTACATCCCCCCTTATTGAGATGTAGGGCCTTTATTTTTCGCATGTCTTGCGTTTGGCACACTTATTGGTAGAGGTCAGGACACGGAGACTGCTTCCCTTCCATTTCTGCAGCAAGCAGCAAGCTCCGATTAGAGCTAGGGAGTTATTTTCGCTTGTCGCCTTCTCCCTTTGCTTGGCTCTAATTTCAGTCCCTTGTTTGTGTTACCTCCGAGGCAGCCCCTTCTCTCATTTCACATTAGCATCTCGTTCTTAGCTCATTGCGGTTACCAAGCTCGAGATTCTTTGCTCTCATGTGCCGTTTGCCCGGTTATACGGGTCGATTTTTTCCTAGTTCCCGTTACGCCCCTTTTTCCTAGTTCCCGTATTATTTTCCTCCAGTCAAGAGTGGGAACTAGGTTATTTGCCTTGTCATTTAAATTCCCTTAAATACGGGGTCTCTCCGTCTCAGTGGCTCGTTGAGCTTATAGGATCCCTTCGCTGCATGTGGCCCCTTCGAACCTCACATGTCACGCCCCCTTACAAAGCACCATATACAGGCTTATGTATATCAGGATGTATACTTACTTGATGCACGTTTTCAACTAGATGTTTTCACAGCTATATTGTACTGTGTGTGTGTGTGTGTGTTTGTTATGCAGCTTGACCTTAAGTTAATAATACATGTGAACTTATTATTTTACCTGCTAAATGTTTAATTGGGTTTTAATTAAAAAAAATATTAACTCTAGGTCCAGAGGCCCTGTTCAATTTGTTTGTCTTTCCCCCTTACACACTCTCAGACCACCTGCTTCAATCTCTTCCAAATCCATTTTTAAGTCGATAATCACCCTTGAGAAAAACATCCAGTTCTGTAATGTCAGATTTTCTATGCCAGAAATGCTCTGAAACCCACTTCAAACCACTCCAAAGTCCTACTTCAGCAATTAAAAGCTAGAGCCTTAAACGGATTCTATTTTCAATGCAATTAAAATGTATTTTGTACTGAAAGATGAGGTAATGCCACAGTACAGGCTTTTGTCCAGTACAGGACAGGAATTTGTTGGACATACCAGTCAATGCCCGAAGGGGTTTTCCATGCGCTTGGCACATCCAACCATGCACTTTCCCTGAGACGTATGTTTTTAAATTTAATGATTATGTAAAGGGTAACAACAAATTGTAAAGCACCAGTTACTTGAATACACAAAGCAAATATAGGAACACTTATTATAACCATGTATTCTAGTAAAGTGGAGCCTTGGAAAAAGGTAAAATATTTAAAGCATGCTTGATTCCTTTTATAGTGCATTGTAAAACAGTAACCTACCTTGAGGATTTAAATGACATTAGCTGACTCTGTAGACTCACAAGTGTTCAGGAATGCATTAGTATTTCCACTGTAGTGCTATGTGGGATTAACACTGGCTGTGCTAGATAGCAGTGCATGTAGGTCTCTATGGGTTCCTCTGAGGAAAACAGTTACCATGGAAATGCAAAATGAGAATGAAAACTGTGGGTGAATGCTGCAGTGTTTGATCATTGAGAAATACCATTTTAAAGTTTGGCAGGTCACCTACATGGCAATTCAGAACATTAATTTTTAACATATGCTACTGAGTTATTCATTGTTGTACAATGCATGAGTCAAAGTAAAATGATAGATTATGTAGCCTACGTCATAACAGGCTCATATTCCATCAATCTTTACTATTATATTACATGTTTGATTTACAGTCATTAGATCATATTCAGAGTGTGTGGTAGAATATTAATTATTATGTTTAACACCTTCAACGCATTCAATGTTCACTAATACATGAAAAAAGGTATGAAGCCAATTAAACCATAGAAATATGGCAATACGTGCATTATATTTGTAGGGCTACATCTTTTTCCGCATGCTCAAGGCATGTACAGCAATACAGCGTGCGTAGATGGATAAACATGGAAGATCCATAAATGTACATCAGTTAAAAATATACATTTGGCAAGGACATGTCCCCAAAAACAAATACAAAACAGTAAATGATTTAAAAATTGTCAGACTGAGTTCCTAACATGCTTTATGGAAGCAATTATTTCCATAATTTAGGAGCAATACAGCTGAAGGCAGTGTCACTTGAAGTGCTAAATAGAATTTTGAGTTGTTTTAAGACCTGGGGCTCTATTTTAATAAACCAAACGTAATGGTGAACGCAAGAGTAATCGCTTGGCGGTATCGCTCTGAGGGCGTGTCGGCGAGAAATTTGGTAATTTCATGACGGCAATCTTGGCGCACCTTATGGCGGTATTGCTAAAAGGCTGGGTTTAAATGTCCAAGGTGTGTCTCTATGGTAGCCAATCAAATTGTTGTTCTCATGCTTTAAAAAAAAAAGCCAGTTGGAACGCAATCGCTCCATGCAATTTCATAATGAGCAACCCAAACGCACTGGACCGTCAACGACAAGAGCGATTTTACGCACAGGAATCAGACATACTTGCAACAGAAGTACAGGCTAGGACTGTAGTAATTTATGGATCAGAATCCACACCACCTCGTCTCCCAGAAGTTCGGAAGGCACGGGAGGAGGTGGCGAATGCATTAATTAGCCTACATTAGGTGATGTAGGCATAATTATGATTCAAATGGTAGGCTTATGATTCAACTGTGTCAATGTGTAATTTATATATTATAGGCTATTGGCCTACATGATCGCAAGTTTCTTGTAAGCTGTCCTGTTTTATTCTAGTAGTTTAAATTAAAATTAATTAATTAATAATAATTATAGGCTATTTGTTCATTAAAAGGAAGTGTAATGTTGGCATCACCTATAGACACTACATAGAACTACATGACGAATAAGTTGCCAAATTGCCAGAGTCTATTGCGTTCCCGCTAAGAGGTGGTTCCAGCTGATCATAACGCAATGGGTTTTCGTTGGTTAAAATTGTCACTGAGCCGAAAGTATTTTAGAACACGCCCCAGACAGCGCCACCCATCCCACTGCAGCGCAAGCGAAAGGATGTTATGTTGAGAATTTGTTGATCCTAGCGGTATTGCTGAGAAACGCCATAGCGCCAGTTTTAAGACGTTGATGCTGTCAACAAGCTTGCGTTTGACTATACCGTCCCCTTGCGCTGGTTTGAAAATAGAGCCCCTGAAGTTGTACGTCTTAAGGTGTGAGCCTGGCAGATTGCTCCTGTAGAGATTCACTAGCTGCATTTACATGGAGCCTCATATTCCATGAGTAATTGGATTAACAATCCAATCGGAATAAATCCATAGGAAATATTAGCTATGTAATGCTTAAACTTTTTTTTGAATGGAATACATATTCTTTCTGAGCATATTAGTTCACAGGGTAATGTCAATTTGAGATGACTCCATACCAGAGTCGCTAAAATGTCAGATGCTCTCTGTTCTTAGGATTTAGAAAGTTGTGTAATGTAGGCACAAGGCAACAAATGTACACAAGGCATAATTCCGTTTATAATATGCGACGTTGGCCTTGTTTTTCCCCGAAATCACTCGAAAAAGTTGCTTTTTTTTTGGGTTTGTCTAGACAGTACTTGTTTGGAAAAGCAACAAGCGACGTGGTCGGTTGTTCAAGGATGCTAGCTTATTAATTTAGCATTGAATTTAGCTTTGAGTTTTAACCACCTTGCTAAAATGCCATTATGGTAAAGCTGTTCTTCTGCTCGCCTTCTCCTGTTTATTTATTTATATTAGAAATATATATTGTGTAGTAGGCTACTCGAACACGATATTCGGCACATGTCAAAAGTTATTGCTAGAGCTTGGGGTTCTGCTCATGTCAAAGGTTTTATTCTGATTACATGCTTGTGGCATGTAAATGAACAGTTTAATCTGATCAATTTATTCAGCCTGCATGTAAAAGGTTCTTTTGGAATCTTCAATCAGAATGAATGTTGGAATTATGAAATATTCCGTATGGAAACGGATATGTAATGAAACGTAAGGACGCTCGATGGAAACAGCAGGAGTTTGAAGTTGGGATCTTATAGTTTAGGCTACTTTTTGCTTAATCGTGAGTTCAAAAATAGGATAGGAGTGCAAAGTCTCAACCAAAGTAAGCCAGTATTCTTTTTGAAAAAGAGAAAGTTTTTGAGTGGGTGACTTTTTCTCACAAATGGGGGCACTTAAAATCCCCAGATGAAACCCTTATTTACGGGGTTTTGTTGAGGGGATTCAGGAGCACACTCATCCTTAGAACTGTGCAGTGGCAAATACCAATTTATTTTGAGATGGCATTATTGTTGTGTGCATTAAACGTATGCATTATTTTCCTATATCCACATTTATGATATAAAATGTCAATATGTCATGCGAAGATTCTGAAGTTTAAATGCTCATGAAACAGCACAGATTTTCATATGTTCTTGTGTGAATTACACGTTTCGCTCAATACACGTAACAAGGTTTTCCTTTTAAATTCATGCTTTTTAATGTTTAAATCATTTTGACTAAATGAAGTGCCATCTTTAAATTACATTGTGTAACATGAGGAGAAATCACCACAATGTGAGAGACAATTCAGGGGAAGCTGTGATTGTTTTTGCTAATTAATTATTCAGATTATTTCCATCCTTGTTATTCTCACATTGTAGTTATCTCTTTGTCATTAACATTACTCATTCTTGACTACATATTGGTCTTGATTATTCAGGGAATTAATTGTTTGATTGTTTATTAAGAAAAATAAGGTAATGCTTTATGCCTCCCTTTTTCCAGTGCACTAGCCACCACTACATATATCTAAATGTTACACAATTTTACTACACAAGGAAAAATGCTAGCACATTCACAAATTGGCAGATTTATTGATATTTTTTATTCTGTTAAATAATTGCTTTATTGATAATCAAGAAATGTAAATGGAAACAGGTTGAGAGTTGTCCTCCATATTAAGGTAAGGTTACTGAAGGCCTGGCTCTACATATCATGGTGTGCCACTGCTGTATACATGGTGTAAAAATATTCCATGAGGGTTGCTGGGTGGCTCATGCCATTAAGGCACTTTTCTATTGCTTTGCTGGGCCCCAGAGTCTGGGACCGAATTCCAGCCATGCCAGTGCAGACTTGTTGATAGCTCCACAGGGTGAGGTGTAATTGGCGGTAGCTTTGCTGGTTGATTGCCTCCCCATGGTCTGCTTACTAAAGCTGCAATTCCTCAGTGTCTTTCTCAGACTTGCGTCTGTGCAAGCTTGGCTTGTGGGCCATGGTGTGAAAAGAAGCACCTGCCGACATCACATGCTTTAGAGGATACAAGGTCCGATTTTCTATGTAGACTTTTGAAAATAAACGGTGCTGGAGCCCGACTGTGATACTGTGAATAGTCTTCCAGACGGTCAATGATATGTAGATATGTATTTTAAAAACTCCACCCTGATCATTACTCATTCTGGCATGGGTTCAGTGCGTGGAATAACACTATAATACGTCACACGATGTGATTTAGCCAAGTAGGATATGCTCCTGGAACAACATTCCTATTAACCAATCATTGCCCGCTGATGTCATCAGTGTTTGCCTAACAGCCATTTCAAAATTCTCCAGAACGGTTAACCATTTTTCCAGAGAGTTAACCTATTGTGTAGCTCCCCATTTAAGTTCATAACATTGAATAAAATCCTTGATTTACTGAAAATATTTTAGCTGCACCTATTTCAGTCCTTTGTTCAAATGAACACTCTTAGTAGTTTGTATTAGTGCAGTGCCAAGATGAGCAAAGCTAGCTAGCTAGTTAGCTTGCTAGTTAGGCTAAAGAGTGAGCCTGTTAATAGGTAGGCTAGAGTCTTGTTAGCTTAACAATAATACTAACAGCTTTACGTTAGTGCATCACCATGTTGATCCTGGATAGATTTGCTAATGTTGATCCAGGATGATTGCTGGTCCTGGATTGATTTGTTCATGTCGATCCAGGATGATCATCACATTGTTGATTCTGGATAGATTTGCTAATGTTAACACAATACACGGCTAACAAGCTAACACAATTAAAACACACACAGCACGTTATTTACAATTATTTACACTTCGACCGGGTAGCGGCTCACTACCCGGTCCTAGCTGGCCAGTTGACAACCCCCAGGCCGCCACATTGCCCCCACCCAAGGGGTCACAAGTCTCAGACGATCCCGCAGTCCACCCACAACTCACATCAAAGTCCCGTAAGTGGCCTGGGGGCCGCCGGTGTCGTTTAGGTCTCCCGGTAGCGCTCAGCGGAGTGTCGCTGGGCTCAGGCTCACTGGGTAATGCAGTGTCGCTGCTCACCTCCGGCTCAGCTGCATCAGGAGTTGCCAGGGGCCTGTAGGGCGTGAGCCGGTCCTGATGTAGCACCACCAGGCGCCCCCGGCCTGGCATCCTGATGCGATAAACCACTTCAGAGAGACGTTCCACAACTTCCCCAGGCCCCCACCAGCTCGCTCGCAGCTTTGGCGACAGGCCCTTCTTCTGCTCAGGGCAATAAACCCAGACCTGCTCTCCCGCTGCAAAGGCCCATCCTCTGCAGCGCGTGTCGTACCACCGCTTCTGCTTAAAGCTGGCGGAGGCCTGGGCCTTGTGGGCGAAGTCGTGAGCGACGAGGAGGCGGTTCCGCAGCCGGTGGTAGTACTCCTCCCGAGTACGGCTGGGTTCTTCAGGCTCAGGCGGAGCCCCGAACACCAAGTCCACTGGTGTCCTGAGCTCCCGTCCGAACATCAGGGCAGCAGGGGTGAGTTGGCTGGACTCCTGCACGGCTGACCTGTAAGCCCACAGGACCAAGGGCAGGTGGCGATCCCAGTCCCGCTGGTGCTGGCTGGCTAAGATGGCTAGCTGGGTAGCTAGCGTGCGGTTAAATCGCTTGACGAGGCCGTCGCTTTGAGGATGGAGTGGCGTCGTTCGGGTCTTTGTCACGCACAGCCATTTGCAGACCTCAGCTATCAGCTGGGACTCGAAGTTGCGCCCCTGGTCACTGTGGAGCTCGGCAGGGGCCCCGAAACGGGTGAACATCTCCTCCACGAGCCTTTCCGCCGTCGTCACCGCACTCTGGTCTGGGATAGCGAATGCCTCCGGCCACTTGGTGAAGTAATCCATCGCTACAAGAATGTAGTGATTGCCGGAGTCGGTGACGGGCAAGGGCCCGAGGACGTCCAGCCCCACCAGTTCCATGGGGGCCCCCACCAGGTGTTGTTGCAGGGGTGCTCGGGAGCGTTGACTAGGCCCTTTCTGTGCCATGCAGGAGTCGCAGCAATGGACGTGGAGCTCGAGGTCGTGACGACACCCCGGCCAGTGTAACTTCCCCCTCAGCCGGTGCAGGGTTTTGTTGTTGCCAAAGTGGCCCGCCCCCACCGAGCCGTGGACCAACCTGAGGACATCAGGGCGGAGCGCCCGTGGCACCAACAGCTGCAGGATGTCGCTGCCCCGGCCTGGGGCCTGCCACCGTCTGTAGAGGAGACCGTCGCGCTGCACCAAGCTGCTGTACAGGCTGTAATAGCTCTTGAGCTCTGGGCTCTCTGCCGACACCACCGACCGCTCGGGACGCTGCCCCGCCTCCAGCCAGCCCCTCACCTTGCCCAGCGTGCTGTCTGCTTCCTGGGCCTCTCGCAGCTCCATGGGCGTCAGCGGCAGCCACCCCTCCGCGTCGCCGCTGGCCTGGACCACCGCCACATCTGGGCTCACCTGGTCCCGTTCCTCTTGGCGGCTACAGTAGCGACACTCCTGGGCTGCGCACGGCCGGCGCGATAAAGCGTCTGCGTTCCTATGAAGTCGGCCTGCCCGGTGGCAGATTTCGAAGTCATAGCCTTGCAGTTGTTCCGCCTTCCCCAGGGCCCGGCTGTAGTAGGCCACCACTCGCTCACTGTCTTCGTCCTCCTGTGACAGGACAGCCCCCACTCCGGTGTTGCTTGGGTCGGTGTCGACGATGAAGGGTCGCTGGGCGTCGGGGTACACCAACACCGGAGCTTCAGTGAGGGCCGCCCTGAGCTGGTCAAAGGCCATGGATTGCCCCTCCTGCCACACAAACGGCACTTATCCGTTAAGTGATGGAGGGGGCTAGCCAGGGTAGCGAAGTCCCGGACAAAGCGCCGATAAGACGCCAGGCCCAGGAAGCTTTGCAGCTCACCCACGTTGCCAGGGACCGGCCAGTCCCTCACAGCAGCCACCTTAGATGGATCGGTGGCTACGCCCCGCTCGCTGACGATGTGCCCTAGGAAGGCCGTCTCCCTGGCACTTCTTTGGGTTTAGCCTCAACCCCGCCTGGCGGATTGCAGCTAGCACATCGGTCAGGTTAGCGAGGGCCTGCTGGGACGGGACGGCTGCTAGCACCCGCTCCATCAGCCGCTCGAACGTGGCCGGCGTGTTGCATAGCCCGAAGGGCATCACCCGAAACTGCCACAGACCCTGCCCGATAGTAAAGGCGGTCTTAGGCTTCGCTTCGGGTGCCAGCCTCACCTGTCAGTAGCCGCTGCGGAGGTCCAGCGAACTGAACCAGCTCGACCCGCTGATGTGGTCCAGGGCCTCGTCGATGCGGGGGAGTGAGTAGGAGTCTTTGGTGGTCGCAGAGTTAAGACGCCTGTAGTCCACACAGAACCTCCACTCCCCGCTCTTCTTCTGGACCAGGACCGCAGGGGCTGCCCACGGGCTGTCGGAGGGCTCCATCACACCAGCAGCTGCCATTTCCTTCACCTTTTCCTCTGCCACCAGTCGCTTGGCAGGGGACATCCGGTGCGGCCGCAGACGGATGGGTTGAGCTGTGTCGGTGTTGATGGTGTGCTGCACCAGCTTGGTCTGGGTACAGTCCTCATCCGGCACCACGAAAAGGTCTGCGTTTCCATCCAGGAGGCTTTTAAGCTGCTGGCGCTGCTGGTGGTCGAGCCCGCTGCTGCTTCGTTGCCACAGGGTGTGGACAGCTGCTGTCGTCTCGGCAGGCAGAGCTGGTTTGGGCTGGGCAGGCGGTTGCTGTGTGGCAGGCTGGTGGTGGTGGGCGAGCGAGTGGTCGGGCTGGGGCACTGTGGTCAGTGACGGTGGCTTGGGTGCGGTGGCTAGCTGGAGTAGCTTGCTTGCTGGCCGGGCTGTGGTGGCTAGGTGGCGTGCTCGTCGGGCCGGTTTTCGTGTCGGTCCGGATTAGAGGGCTACAGTCTCCATGCCAAGGGTGATGCTGGCCCTTGACACATCAACGCAGGCTCCCCAGCGTTTCAGCAGGTCCAGGCCGATGATGCACGAGTCCGCGATGTCAGCTAGCCAGAACTCGTGCGACACCTCCTGCCCGGTCACCGTCACCTTCACCTCTTTCCTCCCCCTCATCGCCATCTTTGCCCCCGTCACTGATGTCAGCGGTGTGGTGGTGGGCGTCCACGCCCCAGGAAGTTGGGGCCCGCCGGTGTTGTGGAGTACTCCTGGCCGGACATGGGAGATGGTAGCCCCTGTGTCCACCAGGGCTCGGCAGGCCTGCCCATCCAGCTGACAGTGGAGGTACAACCCACTGGCTTTGCCCAGCCGACCTACCCGTGGATGGGAGTTATGCTCAGTCGCCTTTTTAAAGGCGGTTGTGCTAGCCTCCGCAGAGGTAGCTTGCTCAGTCGCCTTTTTAAAGGCGGTTGTGCTAGCCTCCGCAGAGGTAGCTGGAATCTTTGCCACTGGGGCGGGTAAGGCCGGACTGGGTTTGGGCACAGGGGTGTGTACCTGGTTGAGGAGGGTTGGTTTCCGGGGCGGCGTTCTACTCACTGCGCCGTCCCTGCCTCGTTTCCCGATGGCGGGGGCTTCCGTGGCCTTGTCGCCTCGCTGGCCGTTGTAGCGGACCTCCTCGCCGTCGGCCACCCTGACACATAGGCGCTCTGGCGTGAGGGCTCGCAGGAATGCATGCAGCGCTAGCTTCTCCTGCGCTGCTGCATCAAACTCTGGGTAGGCCTCGTGGGCGTAGCGCTGTACGTCGGCCGCCACTTTTCCCCAGCTCTCCTCCTTACAGCGGTAGCAGCTTAGCAGCTTTTCCCGGCTTGCTTCGGCGGAGTGCTGCGGTCAGAGCCTGCAAGTTTTGTCGCTCCGCCGGCGGCAGGTCCAGGATCGCCTCCAGCGCTGGGCCCTCCAGGGCGAGTGCCAGGTGTCCCGCTGTCTGCTCCGGCGTCCAGCTAGCCAGCTGAGCTGCTAGCTCTAGCTGCGCTAGGTACGACTCCAGCGACGCTGTTCCGTTAAACCGAGGTAGCTTCAGCTGCATTGTCGGCTTTGCGAGCGTGCCGTCGCGGCTTACCGATGCCGGATCCTCCTGTCTGCCGCTGAAGCCGTCCGGTCGCCTGGACACTCGCACCGCGGGAGTCTGCCACTCGCCTTCCTGCGGGTCAGCTTACCGATCGTCCGCTCCAGTTCCTCCATCTCCCTCAGTAGGGCTCGTTCCATCCCACTTCCGGACACCAATGTCGAGCGCGGAGAATGAGGGAGGGAGACAGCAGTTTGCAGTACCCGAATCACTCCTACCGAGCTTCGTTTTATTCACGCTACCTTACCAGCTCTTAAAAGAGCCGTTGGTTTATTCCAGGATCCAGCTCAGCGTTGTTGACATTTGAAGCACACTTCTTAGACTGACTAGGAATCGCTTCAGGTACTGCCTTATATTTCAACTAGTCGGCTGTGATTGGCGCACACACTTACAAATTCCTAGCCAATCACAGCCACACATAAATTACAGTTAGCTTACAGTTACGTTTAAATGAAAGTGACAGTTAAATGACAGTTACAGTTTACAGTTACGTTAACACAATACACGGCTAACAAGCTAACAATTAAAACACACACAGCGCGTTATTTACAATTATTTACACTTCGACCGGGTAGCGGCTCACTACCCGGTCCTAGCTGGCCAGTTGACAACCCCCAGGCCGCCACAATATAACTGATTTAGATACTGCATTGTCTTTATTGATAAAGATTATTGATATATAGTGGGGGGCACTCACGTTCATAGTGGGCAAGATGTAATTATACCGGTAGGCTCTTGTCTCAGAGCAATGTATAATTATTGTGCATGCAAGTACAGTCACCAGTAAGGTGTGTATACTAACACTATACAGCAATGACAATTTGTAGCTAAGGTTTAACAGAGTTAATGGGCGAAATGACAGACATATCGCTCAACGCAGCAGGTGCTTGTAAACATTATCCGAGATGGGTGAAAAATCCGGAAAAAAAAAATCCGGTTCATATTCATTGTACATATTGTCTATAATAATCGTCTCTTCATATCAGGGTAATATGACATTCTCTCAACACTTGGAAACATCGCTAGCTATCTAGCTAAAGTTTTAGCAACATTTTATGAGACAAAAATGAGGTGTCTTCTAAACTGAAAGTGCATCAGGTACTGTATATAGTACAGAAAGCAAGGGAAAACGGCGAATACTCATTTGTACAACGTTTTTAAAAAATATTATTGTTTCTATACGTGAACATGATTTTCTTAGCATGTATAAACGGTGCATTTGATGCATTTTACAGTCTGTGGCTGTAGCCAGAGGAGGGTCGTAAGTGCTGTGGGCTACTAATAGCACCCTCCTAATTTATTGCATGGCAGTGTAACTGGAGAAGCTGAGGTTTTCACAAGAGGCTACCCTTTAAAAAAATACTGCGTCAAAATTTTCGGGGTTTTCGTAAAGCTGTAGTTTATAATTTCAGATGAACATGAATACTGTAATTGAGACGGATACGTCTCAACCACTAGGGGTGAAGTTTATAGAGTTAAAAAGGTCGATAGTGCTGTGAGAGAAGTTGCAGATGGAGATAGACTGTGCGGGATGGCACGCGGCATAAAGGGGATCTTGTGAATCGCTCACTACAAGACAAAAATGATAATGAACGTGATGACTGCTAGTCTAGCTTCTTCATAAAATGAAATTAAATTAGTAAAATGAAGCGAATTGCTATAAGACAGACAAGGGTGCAGAAAGGCTTAGGGAAACTATAGCTCCTGAGTGCTGACCGTCTCGTTGGACAGCGGCCAGGTGAGATAAATAGCCTCTACTAGCTAATACAGAATAGACGTGAAATCTGTTGTATATTATTCTTTATTATATTTGGACAAAATAGTGAATACAATTCGCAATGTTATGCCATAATAAGTAAGCAAAAGGCCCACTGTTCAATAGCCCCGCCCCCGCGCACCCCTCGATAGAATTGACCATCGGCGATGGCTAGAGGGCTCGATGGGACGATGCTGCCTTGCACACGATGGCACAAGCCTACAATATTTTCTAGTAACTAAAATGTTCTAAATGTTAGCAACCAGCTAGCTATTTTAGCTCAGTTAGGCACTGCACTACCTCAGCTACAAATACAAGTCACTGATAGTGTCCATAGCCTATATATGAATGATGGAAATGAGGTGGCAGTAAAATATTTTCACCAAAAGTATGATTTTATTAAATTAAACAGAAATGCAGAGCTACGGTGCATAAAACAGCTTACTTCTCTGGAAACCGGAGCGTTTTGGAGGGAATTTTGAAATGGCTCTGGAGAGAGGTTGTTTGGCACACTGATGACATCCCAGGGCAATGATTGGTTAATAGGAATGTTGTTCCAGGAACATGTTCTACTTGGGTAAATCACGTTATCCATAATTCGTCAGCAGCAGAAGCGGTCACCTGGAACAGTGGTTCTCAAACTTAACTCCAAGAACCCCTTTAAGATATCTGTGAATCTCACTGCCACAAATAATTTTCAAAGTGTGTGTTCCAAAGGTGGACAAGTCCCCCATGTTCATCATATTTCTTTATAAATGATCATAATAATGAAGTTAATTTGATAGATTATGGTAAAATCTTGTCACTAGCTCCTCAATTTTTTAATTATACTTTACTAATAATCCATAATATATTCATGCTTAAGTCTCTTGAAGCCATAGACTGCTACATGCCCAGTTTACCACTGAAGGTTTATATGAAACTAAGGAGTTATTCCATACTTGCAACATGCAGTCAACAATTACAGGACTTAACCCATTTGTGTCCAAATTTTTCTCAATATTTTTATGCATATAATCATGTTAATTGAGTCCCATATGAACATGTTCTGCATTTAATTCCTCCATTTTGTGCTCTTTTTTCTAGAAAATCTTATTTGAATGAGTGGCAACTATAGTTGCCGGTGGGCACATACCTTATCTACCCCTACAGTAGTGAAATGTGAATTAGAGTACAAAAAATGACATGTAATTCAAATTTTATTTTTTCAACAGAGCTGTCTTTTGTCATGGTTTCTGGCAGGCTCCAGTTATTTCTACGGTCGTCCTTTCTTTTAGTGATGTCAGGTCACTATCGGATTTTTCATATTCCGTTCCGGTGCTTTGCTATCGCTCGGCTGTGATTCCTCGCACCTGTTTTGAGTTTCTTGTCGGCTATATAAGCTCAGGGTTTCCGCTTTCCTGTGCTTCGATATTGTCTTTCCTATGTTGACAACAAAGTCGGTAAGGTATAGGATTCGGTCGCTGCATTTCTGGTTTGTATGAAAGAAACGCAGCAAGTCCGGTTTAGAGTTAGGAGAAAGATTTATTTTTGTCTTTTTCTTTCCTTTCTCTCTTTATCCTTTAAACTCCTCTACCGGTTACCTTTTTGTCCAGCTCTTTCGCACCTAGAGCTTAAGGTAACAGGTTCTATTTCTATTTTCATTTCTCTAGCCCTTTTACATGGGCTTTCTTTTGTTTTTCTCTGACCTCCTGTTTTACACTCTTTGTGTGAGAGCGTGAGGTTCTTTTGCTGTTATATTACTCACTATAATTGAGTTCTCTTTTGGGGTTGTTTTTGATTTGGCTTATGCCGGGAGTTTTTTCCCCCCATTTTTCCTCTGTTCCCTTCCTGCTGCGGAGCTATCCACTTTTGTGGTGTATATTTTTTACTATATACACTTTTAGAATTCCTTGGCTGTCGCGCCTGGTTCTCCGAACCTTACAGAATATCGAAGCCTGTATGGAAGAGCCAGTGACACCATGGGTTTCTAATAAAGCGCTGGCCAGTCAGAGCGCTACAGGGATTACCCCTGAGGAGGCCATTCTCACCTTTCAAACACAACAAGGCCAGTTGATGGAGCAAATTCGAGATCAGGGAGAATGCCTTCACAAGTTAACGGAGAGTCTCCACAGACTCTCTATTGCTCCACCCCCAGTTGCACAAGCACCGACACCTCCCGTTCCCTTGCCACGTACACTTAAAGAGCCCAAGCTCCAATTACCACTCCGCTATAGTGGGGAACCAGGGAAGTGTCGGCCGTTTTTGACGCAGTGCCTGATTTTTTCCAAGCACAACCTTCCCGGTTTTCTATGCCTGTTACGTCCCGAAATCAGCTTGTGTTATATTAACCAAGTTGATAGAGTCGGATGCAACAATTAGCCACTTAAAGGCGCACAAACTGTGAAGTTAGGAACCCACACTGACAACTAGGAGTTATATAAAAGATAAAACAGTATTTATTTACAAGATTAAACTTATCTCCTAGCTAACTAACTACGAGACTGAGTTGGCAAAGTCTCACCGGGTAGCTTCGATGACAATGTCCAGCGTCCAGCAGGCTACTCGGTCTGATCTCCGAAGTAGGTCTTCAGCTCCCGTTTTAAAAACGCCAACAATAAATAATACTAACTAATTATTAAAAGTATTAACAGTCTCCGTTAAGGATTGGGTTAACTTTAAAACAGTCAAAACTCCAGCAGGCAACAGCAACGGCGTCTCTCTCGATGTTCACAGGCGCATCTCCTGGCATGGCGACGGGCATCCACTATTATAGGCCAGCATCTTCCGAATCCGCTGCTCCGCAACAGGCCTCTGCTTCCTCGGTTACAGCATCCACTGCTCCGGGTCTCTCAGCAACCGTGATGCATTCCCACCTCCACCTGTAAAGGGGAACACAAAGAAAAACACAGCAGCACAGGGCCAAAACCAATAGAAAAGACAAATAATAAAAACTATATTACACGTGGCCGTAACACCCCCACCCTTAAGACAATAAATCTCATTTATAGTCACATTCGTAAGCACGTGACAAAGTATCCGCGACTAGATTATCACGTCCACGGATGTGCCTTATATCTAAATTGTAACCTTGCAGAAACAAGCTCCATCGCATGAGGCGCTGATTATTGTTATGCATGCGATTAAGGAAAACAAGAGGGTTGTGATCTGTTTGCACTACAATGGGACGAAAAGAAGAGCCCACATAAACCTCAAAGTGTTGTAGTGCGAGAATGAGAGCAAAAGCCTCCTTTTCTATCGTGGAGTATAACCGCTGATGTCGGTTGAACTTCTTCGAAAAGTAGCACACGGGGTGATCAACACCATGAGCGTCTTCCTGGAGAAGAACAGCTCCAGCCCCACAATCACTTGCATCCACAGCAAGCTTAAATGGACGTTCAAAGTTAGGTGCGGCAAGAATGGGCGTGCTCACTAGCAGGGCCTTAACATTCTCAAATGACCGCTGGCAATTTTCAGTCCAAATAAAATTGGTTTTAGGGCTGAGGAGGTCAGTCAGCGGTGAAGCAACTGAGGAAAAGTTCTTGCAGAAATTGCGGTAATAACCCACCATTCCTAAGAATCTCCGTAGCTCGCGTCGGGTCTTGGGAACTGGAAACTGGGTAACGGCCTCTACTTTGGAATCAACTGGACGCACCTGCCCGCGCCCTACAATCTTACCCAAGTAAGTTACAGTTGCTTGGCCGAATTCACATTTTGCCAAGTTGACCGTTAAGTTAGCAGCAACCAAGCGGACGAAGAGTGCTTCAATATGCTTCACATGCTCAGACCAAGATGCGCTGTAGATGACTAAATCATCTAGATATGCCTCACAACTAGGCAAGTCAGCTACAACGAGGTTAACCAACCTCTGAAAAGTAGCAGGAGCATAATTCATACCAAACGGCATGACTGTGTATTGTAGGAAATCGTCCGGTGTCACAAAAGCAGAAATCTCTCTAGCACGTTTCGAAAGGGGAACTTGCCAGTAACCCTTAAGTAGATCGAATTTGCTGACAAAAGCGGCAGAACCTACACGATCCACACAATCATCCATCCTTGGAAGAGGATAGCAGTCAGACCTAGTGATGGAATTTACCTTCCTGTAGTCAGTGCAGAACCGTAAAGTGCCATCTGGTTTGTTAACTAACACGCAGGGTGAACTCCAATCACTTGAACAGGGTTCAGCGATAGCGTTCTCCAGCATGTAAGCTACCTCCTTCTTCAATTGCGAACGCTTTTCGGGGTTCACACGATAAGGATGCTGTTTGATGGGAAGTGAATTACCCACATCAATGTCATGCTCAATGAGGTGTGTACGAGTAGGAATATCTGAAAACAAAGAGGGGTGTGACTGAATGAGGTTAACAATGTCCGCCTTCTCAGCAACCGGCAAATGAGAAAGTAGCATGCCAAGATTTCGCAGAGACTCAGAGTTCTTGAGCCTGCCTTCTGTCACACTCTTGGGAGGAAAAGCCACCTCCTCCTCCCCCTCTTCGGGAAGAGTGGAAGTCAGAGCACTGGAGAGTGCCATACTCTTCACCTCACCCTCCTCTATGGGCTGGCGTTCCCAATAACGTTTCAGCATGTTTACATGACACAAGCGACTCTGTTTCTTGCGATCAGGAGTGGCTATGATGTAGTCACGGTCACCTACACGTCGTTCTACCAGATATGGTCCGCTGAAGCGTGCTTCTAAAGTGGAACCAGGGAGGGGTAAAAGTGCCAAGACTTTCTCACCCGGCGAAAAGGTTCGCAACTTTGCATCACGATCGAACCAGCATTTCATCCTCTTCTGTGAGATTTCAAGATTTCCTCTTGCCAGCTCACAAGCTCGATGCAACTTAAAGCGAAATTTGGACACGTAGTCCAGCAAGTTCGAGGTGTTACCGTCCATAAGCCATTTCTCTTTGAGAAGCATTAAAGGGCCACGAACTGTATGACCAAAAACCAATTCAGCTGGGCTGAATCCAAGGGACTCCTGGACAACCTCCCGCACAGCAAAGAGCATAAAATGAACGCCTTCATCCCAGTCCTTCTCGAACTCAAGGCAATAAGCACGTAGCATAGTCTTAAGCGTCTGATGGAAACGTTCCAGAGCACCCTGAGATTCTGGGTGATAAGCACTTGAAGTGAGATGCTTAATCGCTAGCTGTTCAAGTACCTGTGCAAAAATTTTGGACATAAAATTCGTTCCTTGGTCAGATTGAATAGCCTTGGGAAGTCCAAACAGAGAGAAGAATTTAAGAAGTGCCTTAGAAATGACAGGGGCGGTTATCTTGCGCAGCGGTATTGCCTCCGGAAATCGAGTAGCTGCACACATTATGGTGAGAATGTACTGGTTGCCAGCCTTTGTCCGTGGTAATGGGCCTACACAATCAACGAGCACCCTCTCGAAAGGCTCTCCAATTACCGGTATAGGGTACAGGGGAGCTGGTGGAATCTTCTGATTTGGCTTCCCTACCACCTGGCACACAGGGCAGGTCTCACAGTATTTGGAAACGTCCCTTTTCAGACCAGGCCAAAAGAAATGCCTTAGCACCCGGTTGTAGGTTTTGTTCACGCCCAGATGTCCAGCGAGACAGCTGTCATGAGCAAGGCTAAGTATTTCGTTGTGAAAGGCTGAAGGAACGACAATCTGTCTAACTACGCGCCAGTCATCAAGAACAGAAGCATCTAGAGGCCTCCATCTACGCATTAATACGCCGTTCTTAAAAAAAAACGCTGGCGACACCAGCGCAGACTCTTCCTCAAGAACTGCCTTTTTAAACAGGGAAGAAAGTTTTGGATCCCTTCTCTGCTCTGTGATAAGTTGTTCCTGTGGCAGAGACACCTTATCCAGCTGTCCATCACAATCACCCCCACTTCCTTTTGCTACAACAGGAGAAGGAGGCTCAGGTTCAGGCTTAACAGAGAATAAGTCACACAAACCAAGGTCATCCAAAGCTTCCTCTGCTTCTGGTGGACTGCTAGCCTTAGCTAGGTCAGTGTCAGTCCCAAGACGTCTAGCCATGCCGCGAGTGACCGCACAAGCAGGAAACACATCGGGGTAGTTCTGTGCGAGCTCATCAGGGTAGTTAACAAGAGGGACAGGTGTCACCTCGGGGTTCACTAAAACACGTCCACCAGCTAAGTCATTCCCCAAAATGAAGGACACACCTTCCACTGGAAGACTAGGCCGCACGCCCACGACGACGCGGCCAGTTACAAGGTCAGACCTCATAAAAACAGCATGCAGCGGCACGTTAACGTAACCCATTTCAACACCCTGCACAAGGACACTTGTGCCTAAAGATGATTTCTCTGACAGGGGTAAAATATCCTCTAAAATAAAGGATTGCGTAGAACCAGTATCTCTCAATATTTTAACAGGCTTCTGAGAGTTAGGTTCATCAGTCAAAGACACTGAGCCATCCATAAGGAAAGGAAGGAAACAATCCTTCTCAGGAAGTGTTTCAGGGAGAAGCAAAGATGTTTTCACCAAAGAAACCCCTTTTAAGGATTTATCCCGTTTCTTCAGTGCATAACAATCAGCTATAACATGACCTGTCTTCTTACAATAGTGGCAAAAAGGTATTTTAGCTCCAAGCGCCTCCTGCCTGACATTAGAATTGGTAGAGCTGGACGGTAAAGTAAACGAACCTTTGGGGATTTCCTTTCTCTGAGAAACGTCACTATTACGAGGCAAGTATTTCCCAACAAAGGTGTTGGTATGCGAAAGCACGAATTCATCGGCCAAGACAGCAGCTTTAGCTACATCGGATGTTTTATGTTCGTTTAAGTGTGTAACAATGCGTTCGGGTAAACAGTTCTTAAATTCCTCCATGACAATTAAAGCTTGGAGTTGTTCAAAAGTCTTCACCCCTTGCGCATTACACCAGCGATCGAACATGCGTTCCTTCTCTCGGGCGAACTCAACAAAAGTCTGGCTGTCAGATTTCCTAAAGCCTCTAAACTTCTGGCGATATGCCTCAGGAACAAGTTCATAAGCTCTAAGAATTGCCGCTTTAACTACCTCGTAGTCAAGACTCTGTTCCAAAGATAAGGAAGCATAAGCAGTCTGTGCTTTACCAACCAACACGCACTGCAATAACAGTGGCCAAGCATCTTGCGGCCAGTTGAGCGTGATAGCAACCCGCTCGAAAAGCGAAAAGTATTTATCTATTTCCGCCTCCTGAAAAACTGGAACCATTCTAATGTGCCTGCTCACGTCAAATTCAGGGCGTTGTTGTACAATGCTAGAATTACTGGCCCGAATTGCTTCTACCTCCAGCTCCTTTAAACGAACGGTCAGCTCTTTCTCCCTAAGCTGTAAGCGTTTCATTTCCAATTCGTGCCTACCTTGTAAGATGATTTCAGGGCGATCGCTTTTAAAAGGTGACTCCTCGCTATCAATGAGAGTCGATTCCTTCGGTACCATGCAAGCAGGAAGTACCTCTATCTCAAGCAATGCCTCATTAAGCCTGGTTTTAATCGCCTGTCTAGTCCCGGAGCGGACAACATCAATTTGAAAATAGTCGGCGATCTGTAACAGGTCAGCCTTCCGACAGCTTTCCAGCACTTCGACTGTTGGATCCTCGACAAACTTTGCAATATCGAAATCCATGGCAACTATCACCGTAGTAGCGAAGTCAAAGCCAAAAAAGTTTAGACGCTATGCTGTTGCTATGGCAACGTACACCGCCGAACGAGTATGTGGCGAAGTGGCAAGATGAATGATACTACGTGACTAATGTGTAGCAATTCAAACTTTCAAAGTGACACAAAACTTGTGCTACGGATGAGACCCAAAGTAGTAACCAACAACAAAAATAACACTGGCTACTAATCACAAAGCTAGCGCTACGTATTACACGCAACAATATAATACAAAGTAACGTTAGTGCTAAGCAAATAGCCGTGCTACGAAACAAAGTTGGTACAATGTTGTCCCCAATATAGCAACAAGCTAAAAAGCAGAATAAACACAAAATCTGCAGTTCAATCCGGACGAGCCCCCTAATGTTACGTCCCGAAATCAGCTTGTGTTATATTAACCAAGTTGATAGAGTCGGATGCAACAATTAGCCACTTAAAGGCGCACAAACTGTGAAGTTAGGAACCCACACTGACAACTAGGAGTTATATAAAAGATAAAACAGTATTTATTTACAAGATTAAACTTATCTCCTAGCTAACTAACTACGAGACTGAGTTGGCAAAGTCTCACCGGGTAGCTTCGATGACAATGTCCAGCGTCCAGCAGGCTACTCGGTCTGATCTCCGAAGTAGGTCTTCAGCTCCCGTTTTAAAAACGCCAACAATAAATAATACTAACTAATTATTAAAAGTATTAACAGTCTCCGTTAAGGATTGGGTTAACTTTAAAACAGTCAAAACTCCAGCAGGCAACAGCAACGGCGTCTCTCTCGATGTTCACAGGCGCATCTCCTGGCATGGCGACGGGCATCCACTATTATAGGCCAGCATCTTCCGAATCCGCTGCTCCGCAACAGGCCTCTGCTTCCTCGGTTACAGCATCCACTGCTCCGGGTCTCTCAGCAACCGTGATGCATTCCCACCTCCACCTGTAAAGGGGAACACAAAGAAAAACACAGCAGCACAGGGCCAAAACCAATAGAAAAGACAAATAATAAAAACTATATTACACGTGGCCGTAACAATGCCAGAATCCCGGGTTGTGTTTGTTTTATCCTTATTAGGCGACCAGGCACTCGCTTGGGCTGGCCCTCTAATTCAGGCTAACACTCCTATCATTTGTGATCCTATTCTACTAATGAAGGAAATGCAGATAGTATTTGATCACAATGTCTCTGGTGAAGAGGCAGCTAACAAACTGACTAGTCTGCGCCAGGGCACTGACACGGTGGCGGCGTTTTCCATCACGTTTCGAGCACTGGCAGGGGAGACAGGATGGGCTGACGGACCGCTTAGGTTTTTATTACTTAAGGCATTGTCGAATCCTATTAAGGACGCCCTAGCCATGCTCGATCCACCTGCTACGTTCAGTGCTCTGGTTACTACGGCTATACGCCTGGACAACCGTATCAGGGTTGTCCACCTACCTCTCCGCTGATCAGGAGGAACCCATGCAGGTGGATGGGTTATCCCTCCAAAAATCTAAGTGGGTGAAACCGCGGGAGTACTGGTGCTGTTACTGTAAGCAAAAGGGTCATATAAAGGATCAGTGTCCCAAGTATACAAAATAGTACTCGTTCTTGGACCCATTTGCCTGTCCGGCTGCTTTGGAATGGGCGCTCGGTTGGCGTTGACGCCTTTATTGATTCCGGAGCAGTCGAGTGCTTCATTGATGCTAAATAGGCTAGGGAATTAAAGATTCCCACAGACCGACTCACTAGTTCCCGTCAGGGTACAGCTCTTGATAGTCGCCCGTTGGGCTCCGGGATCATTGAAGAGATAAATGGTCCTTTAATTATGCACATTTCTCTCCAGGGGCACTAACATTTTTCTCCAGAGAATAAAATTTTTTAAAAGTTGAATCTCCGTCGTATCCACTCGTTCTGACATTCATGGCTGAGTTTGCATGACCCTCATGTTAGTTGGGGCAGAAACAGGGATCCTATTCGCCAGTGGGGTTCCCAGTGTCAAACTGTTACCCTTTTTCGGGCTGCGTTCCTGACGATTCCGATCTCAGCTCCTATAGTGAGTTGGAGGTGGCGGAGTTTCGCTCTGATCAGGATACTTCCTCCGCTCTCGCAGGGAGTGGAGAGGAGAGTCTCTCCTGGGATCCCTTTGCTGAAGGGGGTTCCATGGAGGAGGATAGCCTTTCTTTTTCCGATTTAGAGTCAGAGATGCCATCTGATGTTCTTTCCGAGACCCTGGAGGTGGTAGGGGCGCTCAAGTTTCGCCTGCCCACTAATGTACCAGGGGAATATTCTGACCTCGCTGATGTTTTTAGTAAGCAACGCACTACTATGTTGCCTCCCCATAGGCCGTATGACTGCACTATTGAGCTGTACCCTGGTACGGTTCCTCCCAGGGGCTCACTGTATTCCCTGTCGGGTCCGGAAAGCACTGCTATGAGGGAGTACATTGAGGAGTGCTTGGCTAACGGTTTCATCAGACCTTCCACTTCACCGGCCGGTGCAGGATTTTTTTTTTTGTTAAAAAAAAGACGGAGGGTTGAGGCCCTGTATAGATTATCGGGGTCTCAATGACATTACCGTTAAGAACAGATATCCTCTTCCACTCATGAACTCTGCATTTGAGTGCTTACAGGGGGCGTTATGGATGTCTGGGCTTTGTGAAATCACTAGGGCTTATATAAGATTGTTCTTATGTGTAGGTTCAGTCACATCTTGGCTAAAAATGTCTGAATTGAGTATAGGTGGAATATCTTAAAAGCATCAACCCCTCACCTCTTTTATTGTCATCCAGAGTGGGCAGTTAATTAACCAGTGTCACCTGTATGCCACAGTGAAGTGTTTGCATTTGATGATGTATCTAAATGCTCTCTGACACGCCAGTCAATTTCCTATTGGCAGTACACCGTGTTGTAGTAATTAGACTGGAAGAGATAAAGTGACATGGAATTAAATTACCCATCTGACATTTTTTTCTGTTCCTCAACCAATATTTGTTTTCTCTTGTTTGCACAAAACCATTGAAAAGCAGCCTCCAGTGACAACATTATAATTGAATTTGAACCAAAAGAAATAAATAAAAAATCTGCAATGGTTGATTGCCATTTTATAATTATGAAGCAGTCCCAGAGACAATTATACAGCCACTATACACTATCAACTGTGGAATAATAATCCTATTTTTGGAACTATAAGATTTATGCAATATAATTTGTATTGAAGATTAAGTTACATTATATGTCAAATATGGACTTGCTTTTTGATAAAAATGTTGTTCACTGTGAGCTGAAGCAAGGAACATTTTGTTCAAATTAAAATTAATTGCTTTAGCTTTTTGCATTGCAGATTAAAAGTATCTGTTTTGGCTGGTTGTCCTTCTCTTAATTAGATTTTTTTCCCAAAGCATGTTCATCACAGAAACTTTCTTATTACACAATCAAATGCGCTGGAGCCAGGGTTAAGCCTGTAACTGTTCATAGTCAGCAACCCTTCTCCTCATTGAGATCATTTGTCCCCCACACATAAAATACCAATACTGCCAGTGGGGTATTATAAATTTTCTGTACATTTATGGTTTTCAAGGTCTAGATTGCACATTACATTTACATGACATTTTCAATATTTAGCAGACAGTCTTCTTCAGAGCTACTGACACAGCTAACATTATTTTACGCACAATCAATTTACAGTAAATATACAGCTGGATATTTACTGAAGTAATACTGATGTATTCTAGTATTTTGCTCAAGGGAACAATGGCAACCCCCAACATCAGAGTTGCAAGCCTAGTTCCCTAACTATGCCACATTGCCACAACACTATTTTCCCTAATAGTTGAAATGTATGAATATATGTATGAAATATTCCCTTATTCAGCCTATGATTTAATCAAAGCTGAAATCAAGACGAGCAAGGGTGTATTCAACAATTTGGCTTGTTTAATTGGAATGCGGCTTCTTTAAAAAAAAAAAAAAAGTTGTTCTTTTGTGTCTTCTGAGATTTATGTTCCAATCAGAAAGTCTGTCTAATCTCCAGATTTTGCCAACAGTGTGTGCCAAGAGAGTCTATGGATCATTATAACTGCTAGCATTGTGTTGTTCAATGTTCAAGGCTGTGCTGTATATTTAAACTCAGGGAAATTCAGCATCAAGTAATCTCAATTTCAGTTCAAATTAATGTCTTTTCAGCTAATCAGATGCAATATTTTTTAAAGGAAAAGAAAAACTGGGTTAAAAATTTAAGGAACATGAATGCGGAGATTGGATTATTTAAGAAGACAAATGTTGATATACAGTCAAGCCGGAAAGTCTTTCACCTTCTCCACGTTTTATTACGTTACAGACTTATACTACAATAGATTGAGTTTATTTTTTGCCTCAAACATCTAACACAATAGCCAATAATGACGGGAAAACAGGTTTTTAGAAAATATGCAATTTTATTTTACTGACAAAAATAGGTTATTTAGGGGTTACATATGTGTACACACCCTTAGCCTAATACTTGGTTGCTGCACCTTTGGCAGCGATTACAGCTTCAAGGCGTCTTGGGAAAGAAGCTACGAGCTTGGCACACTTGTTTCTGGACATTTTTGCCCATTCCTCTTGGCATATCCTTGCAAGCTGCATCAGGTTGGATGGGGAGCGTCGGTACACAGCCATTTTCAGCTCTTTCCACAGATGTTCAATTGGATTCAGGTCTGGGCTCTGGCTGGGCAACTCAAGGACATGCACAGACTTTCTCCGAAGCCACTCCTTTGTTCTCTTGGCTGTGTGCTTCGGGTCGTTGTCATGTTGGAAGGTAAACCTTCGCCCCAGTCTGAGGTCCGGAGCGCTCTGGAGCAGGTTTTCTTCAAGGATCTCGGTGTACTTAGCTGCATTCATCTTTCCCTCTATCAGGACTAGTCGCCCCGTTCCCGCTGCTAAAAAACATCCCCACATCATGATGCTGCCACCGTCATGCTTCACTGTAGGTATGGTATTAGCCAGGAGATGAGCGGTGCCTGGTTTCCTCCAGACGTGACGCTTGGTATTCAGGCCAAAAAGTTCAATTTTGGTTTCATCAGACCAGAGAATCTTGATTCTCATGGTTTGAGAGTCCTCTAGGTGCCTTTTTGGCAAACTCCAAGCGGGCTGTGACGTGCCTTTTACTAAGGAGGGGCTTCCGTCTGGCCACTCTACCATAAAGGCCTGATTGGTGGAGTGCTGCCTGGATGGTTGATCTTCTGAAAGGTTCTCCCATCTCCACAAGGATACACTGGAGCTCTGTCAGAGTAACCCTCGGGTTCCTGCTCACCTCCCTGGCCAAGGCCCGTCTTCCCCGATTGCTCAGTTTGGCCGGGCGGCCAGGTCTAGGATGATTCTTGGTGGTTCCAAACTTCTTCCATTTACGAATGATGGTGGCCACTGTGCTCTTTGGGACCTGTAAAGCTGCAGAGATTTTTCCGTACCCTTCTCCAGATATATGCCTTGACACAATCCTGTTTCTGAGGTCTGCAGATAATTCCTTTGACCCCATGGCTTGGAGTTTGCTCTGACATGCACTGTCAACTGTGGGACCTTATATAGGCAGGTGTTGGCAATCCCCAATCATGTCCAGTCAATTGAATTTATCACAGGTGGACTCCAATTAAGTTGTAGAAACATCTCAAGCAGTATCAGTGGAAACAAAATGCACCTCAGCTCACTTTAGGGTGTCATATCAAATGTCTAAAAACCTGTTTTCACTTTATTTTGTGTAGAATTTTGAGACAAAAAATGAACTCAATCTATTGTAGAATATGTCTAACGTAATAAAACGTGGAGAAGATGAAAGGGGTGTGCAGACCTTCCGGCTTGACTGTAGAAGATAAAGATAAACCTAATGCATTGATCATATGGGATACCTTCAAAGCATATATCAGAGGAATGATAATATCCTACACAACTAAACAACAATCAGAATTGGGAAAGGATATCTTAGAAAAGGAAAAAACTATATCTACACATGAAAAAATTCATAAATAATTCTTAAAAGAAACAAGAAATTGGATAAAGCTAAATTATATCTTGATATTTTATTACTACAAAAAGCTAATACTTATAAACTAATTTCAAATAAGTTATACTATCGATTTGGCTCAAGATGATATTAAAATGATATTAAACAGAAAAAATATACAAAATACCCAAGAAGCTATAATAAATGAAAATCTGAGGCTGATAAAATTTTAACTTACAACAAGAATTTATTATACAAGAAACAAAATTCACAATTTGATAAAAATATTTCAGATAAATGTTTTAAATGTAGAATACACCAAGACTCATTGCTACATTCATTTTGGGAATGCGAAGGAATAAGAAAGTTGTGGAAAGAGATGGAAAAATTGGTATTACAAAGTATAAAAAAGGAAGTAGACTTTACGCCCTCATTATGTTTATTACATGAATTGAAAAAGGACCCAGGGTTAAGAAAATCTCAATCAAAGGTTCTACAGGTTTCCTTCATAGTTTTGAAAAAAGTTATACTGAAAAATTGGAAAGCAAGTGTGGTGCCGAAACTGGAAGAATGGAAGATTTTGATGTCATATTATTTAAATATTGAGAAAGTTATAGCAAGAGAACGGAATTTGGAAGATCGGTTTAATGAGACATGGAATGCATTACTATGGGCAATAGATATTAGAACCTGAATTGTTGACATTGAGAAGATAGCGAAGTCAGAGGGAAATTAATAAAGGGGCACATATATGTATAGATATGTATATGAGTAGGTGTATGTATGTGTATATGTGTGGGTATATACAGTTGAAGTCGGAAGTTTACATACACTTAGGTTGAAGTCATTAAAACTCACTTTTAACCACTCCACAGATTTCATATTAGCAAACTATAGTGTTGGCCGTAAGGTCATTTAGGACATCTACTTTGTGCATGACACAAGTAATTTTTCCAACAATTGTTTACAGACAGATTATTTCACTTTTAATTCACTATATCACAATTCCTATGGGTCAGAAGTTTACATACACTAAGTTGACTGTGCCTTTACATTTTTAATATTTGGTCCCATATCCTTTGCATGCCATGACTTCCTGATGTCTGTGACCCAACAACATCAAAAGACTCTTGATATCTTATTTTTTGGTACTCTTACAAGCGATACTATAATGTCTCTGCATTGAATAGATCTCTATGGGAATTGGGGGGTGGGACTAGATTTAGCTATAAATTATGCTGGAACAGTATGGATTACATGGATGAACTGGTAATCTGTGACTTCCTGTTCTATCCCCCCTCTCCCTGTTTAAGTTTTTCATTTACGTATTATTTTAATTTTATTTTTTGATGGTTATATTATTATTATTATTTCATGTTATTTCATTTTATATTTTGTGTGAGATGAAGTATATATGGTATGTTTGAATATAATGTTATTATGATATGTATTATGTTTTGGTTGATTTGATTTTATGTTCATGTTATCGTACATAATATAGGCTGTGGCATATATACTTGTCTCTTAGGGCATGACAAATGGTCATTCCAATTTACTGTGCGCTGATATGTGGTAGATTAAGGTAAACATTTCCTTGGAGTCATTATTAATAGGAAAATAAAAGAAATACAGAAAAATGCAATCCCAGGACAAAAGTATAAATACTGTGTATACTTATACATTTCATAACATTCAAGTGAAAATATGTTCAGGAAAGAAATTAACAGAATAGCTGGGCTGTAGATGACAGCAAATTTAGTTTTTCAAAAAGTTTTGGCATAATTTGCAAAGTCACTAGGCTTACCTTTTCAGCCACATTTTCAGCATTCATTGATAAATCACAAATTGACAATTAATATCCCATTGCTATTCTGTCTACTGCTTTTGAAACCACTCAATGTCAAAGGAATCACTTCCTGTGTTTTATATATTTGCACATTACTACGGTGCCCACCAGAATTATTGGAAACCTCAATCAATAGCAAAAAGTGCAGGATTAAATTCAGTTTTTTATTTACCAAATGTCCTCGGTGCTCAGAAAAATTTGAATTGTTTAGTTTAATTGTGATACCGGGGGTAAGAGGAAAAATAAATCTTTAATGCAAAATCATTTTTACTTTGAAGATCTGTCATATTGGCATCTGTGTATTCGGGGGGCATGGTATTTCACCATAAAACAAATATGGGAAAGATCATATATACATATATATAGTGTAATACATTGAACTTTAGTACAGCATCCCTGATAGTGTATAGAGTTGAAGTTTGGCTTGGTGGTGCTCATTTTTGCTTTTGACTAAGTCAAACGTCTCGCTTAAAATGTCATTTTTTATTATAAATTTATTACTTTGTGCACCCTCCCTTTGCTAAGATGACAGCACTGAGTCTTCTCCTATAATGTTTGATGAGGTTGGAGAACACATAGCAAGGGATTTGACACCATTCCTCCATTGAGAACCTCTCAAGATCAGAGTCCTTGGTCCTTGTGGACTCTCCGCTTCAGCTCACCCCACAGGTTTTCAATGAAGTTTAGGTCAGGGGACTGGGATGGCCATTGCAGGAGAATGAGCCAACGGTATGCTTTGGATCGTTCTCCTGCTGGAAGATCCAACCACAACCCACTTTTAGCCTTCTGGCAGATGCAGCCAGATTTTGGCATTTTCATCTTCCCATCCATCGCCCATGTTTAAATAGCAAATAGTGATACTAAAAGTTACTGGATAAAAGTTACTCTTACCCGATCATCTTATTAAATGTAAACAATGACAATTGTGAAATCTGAAACAACATCATATACAGTAATTTGATGAAAATATTGTCCTTGTGCACTCTGCACATATGACTACATTTTCTTTTCCAACAAAGACATTTGTAAAGCTGTCGGTAAACCTTATTTGAGTGTATTTAGGCAGCAGTTAATTTACAGCAAGTTAGCCTGGGGGGAATTATATCCAATGGCAATATGTGAATTGTTAGCATTGCTCCAATTCTGGATTAACAATAATTTAGCTACAACGGTGAGACCAGGACAGCTCAACATACTATTTTGGGGGTAAGTTTCATTGTTATTTTAAGGGTGCAATATTAAAATAGTAATGTGTGCCTATAGGCGGGTATACAACGCGCGTGCACACACAGGGGCTTGCACAAACTATCATGAAATTATCATGATTATAATAGGAAAGATTATTATTATGTAGGCTATATCAGAAATACGCAATAATAAAGAATACAACACGTCATAATGGTAAGTCTAAATATTGATCTGCAGTAATGACAAACTCTAAAGTTGGCTTAGCAATACATATCAGTATTTAAACAGATTATGTGATGTCTGTGAAGACCCAGTGAAAAAAATGACTTTTGAAAGAACTTTTGTGCCACATCATTACAAGATCATGTAAGTTGAACAAAACATCACTTTTCTGTTTTTGCTGTTTGCTGTTTGAATCTGAACTGAAGGCGTGTTTGCTTCGCTTGCTCAACATGTGTTTCATGTTTAGCCTTAGTTCTGTTGCTAATTTTACCAGTAATGGTATATGTGCAAAGTGTCAGCTTAACTCAGAATTAGCACGGAAAATAGCTGAGCTAGAGGCCCGCATCCGGACGTTATATCAGATCCAGGAGAGTGAGAGTTTGATAGATTCCCACTTACCTGAGCCGGATGCCAGTTTAGATGCTAGTATTTCTCCCCCGTCAGAGTCCTCACTGCGGGACGATTTTATCACGGTGCAAAAGAAACATAGCTGTCGGCTTAGAGCCGCCGAGCATCACCCTAGCGTTTCAAACCGATATTCCCCACTCAGTAACACACCTACTGAGAAAGCCCTGATTATAGGGGATAGTATTCTGAGAAACGTGAGATTAGCGACACCAGCGACCATAGTGCAGTGTATGCCTGGTGCCAGAGCTACCGATGTTGAGGCTAGTCTGAGAGTGCTGGCTAAAAGTAAATGTAAATACTCTAAAATTGTTATTCACGTCGGCACAAATGACGTCCGATTGAGGCAATCGGAGGTCACCAAAAATAACTTTGTTTCGGTGTGTGCGATGGCTAAAAAGATGTGTCGGGAAGTAATATGCTCTGGTCCGCTCCCAGTTCGTAGGAGCGACGAGGTCTACAGTAGACTCACGTCGCTAAATCGCTGGCTGTCTGAGTGGTGCTCATCTAGTGGCATAGGGTTCGTCAATAATTGGCCTAATTTCTGGAGAAAGCCTGGCCTACTGAAGAGAGACGGACTCCACCCGAGCTGGAGAGGTGCTCTTGTCCTAGCAAATAACTTAGATGCTAGTCTTAGTAAGGCCAGATCCTGACACCTTATCAGGGCGCCGGCCAGGCAGCAGGCCTCTGATCCTACATCGGAGCCTGTGCGTTTCCCAACGCGTTTCCCAATGCCCGTGACTCAGACACATGGCCCAACGCCGATGTCTGCAAGGTGCGTTTCAGAGCTAGAAATTGGCAATACTACTCATCCCCATCCCATATCTGAGCTAGAAATTAGTATTCATTATATTGAGACTGTGTCTGCCCCACGCATATATGCCAAATATAAAGCAAACCGTGGTGTCAACGCGGATAATCTTATTACTCTCAAATTAAAACATGTTGCTGCTAGCAGCTGTTGTGAATCACTCCTAAAAATTTGACTACTAAATGTTAGATCTCTTGCTCCTAAAGCACTTCTTATAAACGAATTGATCACAGATCATAATCTAAAAGTACTATGTCTGACTGAAACTTGGCTAAGACCTGGTGAATATGTCGCACTTAATGAAGCGTCTCCTGTAGGTTTTTTAAGTACTCAGGTATCGCGCCAGTCAGGAAGAGGGGGTGGTATTGCAGCGATCTATCAGTACATGTGGATAAACCAGGAAATCCCCTAGGAACAGCCTTTGCCTCTATTATTGACTCTGTTGGGTTCAAACAAAATGTCTGTGGACCCACTCATTACCATAGCCATACCCTAGACTTAGTGTTATCCTATGGTATCAATGTTATTAATCTTACTATTGCACCCCATAACCCTGTATTATCTGATCATTTCCTTATTACTTTTGAAATCGAGGCAACAACCACTTCTATATCAGAGCCAAGACACTATTACAGCCGGTCGTTAAACTCTGACGTCATTCCAAAGTTTATAGATATGCTTCCGGAATCATTCCTTTCAAACAAAGGAAATACCACTAAACTATCGCTGGACGAACTAACTAACCAGTTAAGTTTTACTCTCAGAAGCACCCTTGATATGGTTGCCCCTCTAAAAAGAAAGTTTTGTCGGAAAAACCGTACTCCCTGGTACAATGACACTACCCGTGCCCTAAAGCAGTCCACAAGAAAACTGGAGCGAAAATGGCGGTCAGCTAAACTAGAAGTATTTCGTCTTGCATGGAAAGATAGCCTCCTCCAGTACAAGCAAGCTCTTGTATCAGCTAGATCTGCCTTTTTCTCTAAATTAATTGAACAAAATAAATGTAACCCAAAATTCTTGTTTAGCACTGTGGACAATTTGACTAAAAAACCATCATCAGAATTTTCATCCTACCCCAGCGTTTACAGCAGTAATGATTTCATGAATTTTTTCAATCTAAAGATTGAAACTATTAGAGACCAGATCTCCAAATTGCCTCCTCCTCTAGGCATCACTCCTCCCTTAATCAATGAACAGCCCAAACCCTGGTTAACACAGGAAAATGTATCAACAGTGGCACTAAACTGTTTTAAGCCAATTGACATGGAGGAGCTGTCTAAACTGGTTATGTCCTCAAAACCGACTACCTGCCTACTCGACCCAATCCCTACAAAATTAGTTAAAGAACTTTTCCCCATACTAGGCCAGCACATGTTAAAAATTATTAACACATCCTTAGTAACAGGATATGTACCAGAGCCACTAAAAATGGCGGTTATTAAGCCATTACTAAAGAAACCAAACCTCGAATCTGACAAACTGGAAAACTATAGACCCATTTCAAATCTTCCATTTCTATCAAAAATATTAGAGAAAGCTGTTGCTAAGCAACTTGGTGCATACCTTAGCTCAAACCATATTCATGAAATGTTCCAGTCAGGATTTAGACCCTATCATAGTACTGAAACGGCACTTGTTAAAGTTATTAACGATGTACTATTATCAGCCGACCAAAACTCTGTGTCTGTTCTTGTACTTCTTGACCTAAGTGCAGCTTTTGATACAATAGATCACGAGATTCTACTAAACAGACTCCAGGGCTGTGTTGGACTAAATGGTCAAGCTCTTGCATGGTTCAGATCATACTTATACAATAGGAAGCAGTTTGTTAAAATAAATGAAGTATCATCCAGTTACTCAGTAATGAAATATGGTATTCCACAAGGATCAGTGCTAGGTCCAGTACTCTTTTCATTATATATGCTACCCCTTGGTGATATTATTCGGGCACATGGGGTAGATTTTCACTGCTATGCGGACGATACGCAGATATACATTTCCATGAAACCCGGTGAGACACTACCACTTTCTCGGTTAGAGGCTTGTATTGCAGATATTAAAGCTTGGATGCTTTCCAATTTCCTGCTCCTAAACTCAGAAAAGACCGAAATGCTGGTTTTAGGTCCAAAAAAACAAAGAGAGAAACTGGGTACATCTACTTTAAATTTCGATGGTTGTTTAGTTGTTCCAAACTCAGCTGTGAAAGACCTAGGTGTTACTATAGACCCAGATCTAACCTTTAGCGCGCACATAAAAAACATATCTAGAGTAGCTTTCTTTCAGTTAAGAAACATAGCTAAAATAAGGCACTTCCTATCAATAGGGGACGCAGAGAAACTGATCCATGCTTTTGTTACGTCTAGGCTAGATTACTGTAATGCCCTGCTATCTGGCTGCCCAAAGTCCTTGCTAAATAATCTCCAGCTTGTGCAGAATGCAGCCGCTCGCATTTTAACTAGAACTAAGAAATATGAGCATATTACCCCAATACTAGCATCGCTTCATTGGCTACCAATTAAGTTTAGGATAGACTTTAAGGTTTTGCTTCTGACCTTTAAAGCCTTAAATGGACTTGCGCCAGTGTATATATGTAATCTGCTTTTACCATATAAGCCAAAAAGATCACTCCATTCCCAAGACGCAGGCTACCTAGTAGTCCCAAGAATATCTAAAAACTTGACGGGTGGTAGAGCTTTCTCCTACAGAGCGCCACTACTGTGGAACACCCTACCAAAACTTATAAGGGAATCAGACACTGTCTCAATATTTAAGTCTAGATTAAAAACGCACCTCTATGATCAGGCTTATAATGAGCTATAGTCTGGAGACAGGACCAGAGAAGCATTTAGCCATAGAGTAATGTGGGGTGGCATCCTTTCCTTACTGTCACCTGTCAACAGCTGTGACCCCATCTTCCTGGGCTGGCTCTTGATAGGTGGGTAGGATTGTTTTCCCTCTCATGACTGCATGGTTCCTCAAACTCTGCCTTCATAGCTATGCAGCCATAGATTACTCCTGGCGGGGGCACCTGTCCAACCCTCCCACCCCTTCCCCACCCCCCACCCCTCCAGTTGGTGCTCCTGCTACTCTATTACACTTCCCCTAACTGTTTTCTCTCTCTTTTTTTTTTACATTCTGCCGGCGGGGCATATGCCCCGCATCTCGAGAGTTGCTGTCCGGCTTCCTGTCCGTTGCCGCTTGCCCCTCCCTCCTTACCACCGCTGCCAGCTGCTCCTGCCGCCATCGGCGCTCGGTTCCCCACCATCACTGCCGCCACATCTGGACTGTCATCTAGCTGCTGCAAACTGTAGTATCATGGACATTGGCTGTTTTGACCATGTTGGTCCTTAAGCCCTAGACCCTGAGCCGACCAGAGGAGGATGGGTTCCCCCATTGAGTCTGGTTCCTTCCAAGGTTTCTTCCTAGTTACACCAGGGAGTTTTTCCTTGCCACTGTTGCCTTTGGCTTGCTCTTGTGGGGAGTTTAGGCTGGGTTTTGCTGTTTTGCTGTGAAGTGCATTGTGACAACTTGTTGTGAAATGCGCTATATAAATAAATATTGATTGATTGATTGTTGTTAAAAATTGGTGCATTTGCAGATATTCTTTATTCACACAGCCATATAGAGTACCTGATGGGACAAAGGATTGGGAAACGGCGGTGGCAGAAGGTTCATCGGCGAAGGACCACATACCTGTCCCTCAGGTCCTGGATGTTGTAAGATATAGCCACCGGCTAGTGACGAGTTGCTCCTCTCGGCGTGTAGTAATGTGCCATCTGCTCCATAATGTCCAAACACGGTGGTGGTGTTGTATGTAACAATCTGAGGCTTTCGCTTTGGGTTTGTTCCAGTGGAAACGGTGGGATGCATAGTACTCGTGATGCAAACATTTTTGCAGGGTTTGCCTTGGTATATGGTGAGGGTCACCAGTGCTTTCTTCATCACTGTCGTGCTGTATCTCTCTGCCTTTTGGTTGGATGCGCTTGTTGGCAGTTCTCGTCTCTTGAAACAGGCTTGGCAGTTTTCTATGAATCTACACCAGACATCTGACATCATAGCACATTTGTCTGTCTGTGGCCTTGTGTCTTTGTCATCAAAACTGAGGTAGCGCATGATCAACCTGAAATGGTCCCGTGTCATTGTATCTTTAAAGATGCGATTTTCTGACCAAAACTTTGCTATTCCTCTCCCTTGCATGCCATGGACATATAAAAGAGCAACAAATGCCTTCAGTTCACTGACATATAAATCCCAGTTGTCAGCATTCTGTCTGTGGGCCTCCTTGACAGTACAGTCTCTGATGCACTTCAAAATGTCAATGTCCAACAAACAGAGTAAACTGCTCTGTGCATCAACAATATTGCTCTTAGCATATGTTGTAGGGTCTGGCTGCTCTCTCAAAACATTGTGAGCCGGTTTCTGGCCAGGAGTCCTTGCCCTAACCTATTCAGTCCAGCTTTATCCTTGGCAACTTCCTCTCTCCCTATTTCTGGGGTTGGCTCTGACTGTGGCTGGTCAGGCATTGGATTATCATCATTTGGCTCAGATTCTGATTCAGACGAAGAGCACTGACCCATGACAAAGTCTCCCTCCTCCTCCTCTAGGTGGATCACTGTTTAATCTCCATTTTCTTCTCCTCCATCAGAGTCCGTTTCATCAGCATCTCACATCTGGAGCATAATTGCCTCATCTGCAGTGTATCTTCTCTGCCATTTTGCCAACAAGATTCACTACATTGCACACAGCAAGTTCTGACACATTTCAAATTTTGCCTAACTATATAGTCCTCTCTGCTTATGATTGTTGTTGCGCAAGTATTGTCCTCATGCTCCGTGTTTTGATTTCCCTTTATGACTGGGCATAATCGATTGCTTTTTGTTCCGTCCATATCAGAGGTCTTTTATTAACTTTATTTCTATTGAAGATTGAGCTTTGATTGCTATAGCTTAGGCAACTCTGTAAAAATAATATAAACAGCTGAAATATAAATAAGTATTGCAACCGAGGAAAACCGTAATATAATTAGATATAGGCTACAGCCTGTTACCATATGCTTACAATACAATAACTACAATTATTTATATTTCAGCTGTTTTTTTGTAGCTATTGTGGTTTAGCTATTTTACATACGTACTTTTACTGTAAAATTCTGACATTTCTTCCAGTGTAGGCCTACCCATAAGCACTGGTGTAGCCACGGGTGGTCCCGGGTCAGCCACGGCCTCCTAAATGGTACCCTTGCCCACCCATTTATCAATTGTAAACATTGTGGCAATCTATATTACCTACATGACACGCCTTTACTTTTTTAAATAATCGATGCGTTAAAAAATATTTATGTTACCGTTAGCAAGCTATTGAAATAACATAATCTCACTGTCTTGGTTCCAACCAGGGGTTGATTTGAGGGGGGATGCAAGGGGATGCCATCCCCCTGTTAAATTCTTTTTTACAAAAACCATCTCCTTTGTAAAATGCCATTGTCCCTTTCCATCTCCTTTGTGTTAATGGTGCTCTGTGATATCACAGACCCCACCATCCCCCTTGAAATCTTTTTACAATCTATCACTGGTTCCAACAATCTCTAAAGCTGGCTGTTGAAAGTTATAAATTATCGCTATAATCTCATAGGGGTGTGTGCGTGGCTGAAACATGGCAATCTTATTGTATGAGCTAGCTAGCTAGTTATCAATGGTGTAATGTAACTATTATTAACATTTTGGGAGTAAAATACTAAACTAGAATCCAGGGGTAGGTAACCCTAGTCCTGGAGCGGTCCTGGTTTTTGCTCCATCCAAACTTATAACTATAAAACAGTATTAATTTTAATTAAGCAAGTGTAATGAATTCAGGTAACCTTGGGCTGGAGGCACTCTGCATGTCATTCAGAATATTCAGGCTCAGACTTTTAATCATCCATCAAACTCATGCGATCAAGCTCAGGTGGTACAAAAACCAGAAACATGACTGGCACTCCAAGACTGTGGTTGCCTACCTCTGCTCCAATCCCTCTGTAATTGTATTGGAGGGCTATTTCAAAATATGTACTATCAAATCTACCTGCAAACAAATTTATTCATTTACTAGTTGGAAGTATTTGTAACTTAAGAACATAAAGTGAAGCTGGTTTCATCACATAAAAAGATGTAGACTGCTCACCCTAGGCTACATAATTGTAAATAATAGGCAAGGCTCAGCCCTAATTATGATTCACTATTCTTCATTTCAATCTATTGTGTTATATCGTTGTAGCAATAGATGAATAAAGACACCTTTGGTGAACGGATTAAATATTTGTGATTTTCGTTTATCCACATACTACGTTGTCGAAATGCACAATTTAATGCTTTATTTGTCAAAATGTTTGAGTATACCAGTGCATGTTTATTTTGTAATTTATTCTCATTTCTGCACAGGATATTTCAGTATATGGCACACTTGATTTTATTATAATACCCTACCATGTAAAGGCACACATTTTTCTATATAGCCATTTGGTGACATTTAGTTCTACTTAACATTTTAGTGACAACTTGTTGACTTTATTGACTGTGGAGTGGAGGTGGGGAGTGAAGAATATTGGGACGCACCCAATGCATGTTTGGCTCATCATTTGTTTATCATTTACCAAATGGTTATTTTTAGTGGCCATGTGTCCACATTTTCACCAATTAGGAGCCTATTGATTCACCTAAGCCTTAATTTGATAATTTTTTACCTCTCTTTTTGTATTTGTTTGCAATATACCATAATGTGAATATTCATGGCATGCATAGCTATTGCTAACAATGTGGCTTAAGAGGGTAAACAATCCCTATAAACATGAAAAACACCTAATTATGAAAAATCAACAGCTTGTTAAAATTCTGGGATTGCAATTGTGGTTGGAAGGAAAACCAGTGGGGGCCCCCAGAACCGAGGTGAAGAACCATGGCATTTAGACATTTAACCAATTGTTAAAATATAGCCCTAGATGTTTCTCATATTTTTAGTGTAAGGTCATGCTGGTAAATGATGAAAACATTTTTTATATCTTTTTTTGCTCGTATTTTCCAGGGTTGGCAATAATTCTGGTGGGCAATGTAAATGTCCGCCTATAGAAACAGGCTTTGTGCACCTAGCTACATTCAACAGCTTGCATAGTCACTTGGAAGCTATATACAAAAATATTATAATATTTGTGTATGTGGTTTGATAATTATTATGCAAACTGGCCAAGATTAAATGAGGGGGTGACATCTCTACACTGTTGGCTTTACTGCAGCTGAAATGCTTTTAACTTCTTATGTATGAGTTAGATGTTATCATTTCCCCACAGAACAATTGTGGTAGATGTTTTTGCAATGTCTTATTTGAATAAAATTGCAATTATGGACTGGAATTACCGCTTGACGCGCTTGTACAGAAGCTACAAGTAGTTGTGGTTCCCCTAAGTGAAGTATAAAAGTGAATCCTCACATACACAGAAATCTATTGCCTTCCTTTGTCTATGTGCGGATAGGACTGGATTGTCCTTATTAAGCTAGATATTTAGCAGCCACACAACCTTTTTAATAAAGTTCCCCAGAATAATTTTCAATTGCATTTCTAGATATATTGACGCTACATGATACACTATTCCCAAAACAAAATTATAATTAGGAGAGGGCAGTAGAGATGCAACATTTTCAGTGAAAAGATATAAAAATCTGAACAACAGAAAGGGTTTCTCTGTTGTTCAGCATGGAATTGCACAGGAGGCTTGGCGCAGGAATAAAGCTTTCTCACTATGCTCATCATAACCTTGACACTTTGTGTTTGTGCAGCAGCTGAACGAAAGAAAGAAGCCATTCGGAGAGCACCAACACCAAGTATTCAACAGGAAGCTGCTTGAATTAAATTCAAGTCTAAAGCAGGTTCAGTGTATCGCAGGAGAACAATACATTTCAGTTGGAACAACTGAATGGTTGGAGGCTCCATCTGGAGAGATGGGGAGGGCTAAAGATGGCAAATGTTCCCACTGAAGAGAAATAAGCACACACCCCCCCCCCCCCCCCCCCCCCCTCCTAGAGGTGGGCTTCAGTTAATGACAGTAGCACAGTGGTGTAAGCATGGAATTAGAATGACCTGTACAGGCAATATTTTCTTCCCATTTTCTTCCTATTTAATATGAGGGAACACAGGAGGCGCAAAGCCATGAAAATATAAAAAATATTTGTGGAGTAGTGAATTTTTGAACAATTTTCACTTTATTGGCTTAGTAATCATCAACCTCAATACAGCTGTACAACCCACCCTGCATAAGGAGCGCTGCAGCTGAAGAATGGACAGTCCTCCAATGCACTTGGCCCACAAACTCCTCTCTACACTATCAACCTATCTGAACAGTGGCAGAGCTAGCACGTATTGGAAGAGAGGAAAATCTCTCACTGACAATAACTGGTGGTTTCTGGGCGACCGACAATGCAGTGGGAAGAGCAAGTTCATCGGTTTCCCGTAGAACTTTAAGCAGGGTTCAAGTTTAAAGTCCAAGATTAAAGATTAAAGGCTGTATTTGAGGGGACTAAATTTGCCTTTATTTCCTGGAATTTCAGATCAAATCCAGGTGAGCACAATGGAAGCCATGTCATGCATTACATAATCGGGTTAAAAAGAGGGCAGCAGCCATTGTGGTCTCCCATAACCTTTAAATTAGTGTAGGTTATTCCTTACGTCAGTGTGCATTTCATTTGAGATGCTGAACTTGGCTTTTACCATGGATATTTAATGTCTGTCAGCAAGTATTACTGTGACAATTTGTGGTGAATCTTTAATGAATGTGGCACATAGGCCTCTGTTACCATGACTACAGTGTTGTATAATATTTTGAACATGAATCCTAGTTAAACTCTCTTAAATGTCTAAACTAAGGAAACTGACGTTAAAAATGTTTAGCAACTTTAAGGTTAAGAAAATGTAGGGATCTTGAATTAAGAAACTCAAAGAATTCCCACCGAAACCTTGCGTCAAAGCCATTGAATGCCCCCCTTATTAATAATAGTTAAGCATGATTTATGAGTATTTATTTATAGTGTATTTATTTTCTCACAGTGGAGTGAATTTTGAAGGGTCTAGCAGTCTCACACAAGGGGCAGGTCAGGAGGGTACATGGAGCAAAGTATTGGAAGGTCAGATGGCATGTAGCCACTGTTAATTCTTGGAAATGCTGTTCCCTCTGGCACCATGTTGCCAGTGAGGATGTTGGTAGATTGAAGGAAGGTGCTGACAGGTGGGGTTGGACAAGATGTCCTCAGGTTAATGATGTTCTTGAAGAAAGATGAAAATATTGCAATTTTGTAAAATCAATTTGTAACTTTTTGGATAGCAGCTTCACTGATCAGATGGCATAGGCAGGCGATATTTCATTTTTTATTTTATTTATCCTTTATTTTACCAGGAAAAATCCCATTGAGATTAAATCTTTTACAACGGTGTCCTGGCCAAGCGGTGTCCTGGCCAAGTAAAACAATACAAGACAACATTCAAACAATACAGTAATTGAGAAAAAATAAATAAATGAATAACTACATGAAGATAATGGCACTTAGTGTTAGAAGCATGTACATTTCTCAGTTATAGTGTTATGAATCAAGTCTTTGAATTCAGCCAAAGTAACAGGGCTAACCATCTTCAGTTTTTTTTGTAGCATGTTCCATGACCAAGGTGCATTATAAGCAAATGCCAGTTTTCCGAATTCAGAGAAGGGGCGAGGTACTTTAAAAAGCATAATAGAATTTGAAAACAGATTGTAATTACTATTAATCCCTATCAAGTGAGATGAAAGATAAGAAAGAAGTTTTCCCAAAATAGCTTTGTAAATGAAAACATACCAATGACAATCAACGATTCTTTAGAGAAGGTAGACTTGCACTCTGATAAAGGAAGCAGTGATGGGTAAGTGACCTACTATTTGTAATAAACCGTAGAGCACCATGATAGTCCATGGCATGTAAAACAGGATGAGGCATGCATATAAATGACATCACAGTAATCAATCATTGGTAAGAATGTAGCAAGGACCAGTTTACATTTGGCTTCATAGGAGAAACAGGATTTGTTACGAAAATAAAAACCTAGCTTTAGTCTGAGCTTTTTCAACATGCTCTTTAAAACAAAGTTTTCCATCAATCCATAAGCCTAGGTACTTATAAGAGCAAACATGGTCAATAGATTTCCCATTTAAGGAAGCGATGCTTGAAACAGGAGTTTTCAGATGGGATCTTGTAAAAATCATAAATTTAGATTTATCTATATTTAAAAGTTGGCAAAATGCAACTTGCATGAAATTAAAAACCTGTTGTAAGTCTTGTATTGCCTGATTCACTGTGGCAGCAGTGTACAAAACTATCATCAGGATTTAGATACATTTTTGTATTCAAATTTTGTACTACAAGGTCGATACAATTTATATAGATTGAAAATAAAATTGGACTAAGAGTGGATCCCTGAGGTACCCCATTTAAAACTTCTAAGGAACTAGACTTTTGACCATCAACGAATACACATTGGGAACGATTAGAGAGATCATTTTTAAACCAGCGAATTGCATTGGAACCAACACCTATCGTCTGTAATCTTTTTATCAGGAGTGTCGGGGAAGTGAGGTTTAAGGAAAAATGCGTTTATTTTTCTGAATCCAGCAGTTCAAACACTCAATGCCCTTGCTATAATACCCAGTACTCTGAATACTGAACACGGTATAGCGGTATAGTGCTAAAACCCCTCACTCAACCATACATTTAATTATATTTAATAAATTTAATTGAATAATTATTCTTAAAAATGACAATCATTAATTAAATCGCCAAATTCGTTGATAGGTCAGTCGAACAGTAACCTCATCAACCAACAAGTCAAAACAAAGTCTAAATCAGGTCTTTAGATTAAACAATTTTATTAGAGGAAAAATCATCAATTAGAGTAATGAATTGGAATCGTACATTCATTAATGAACGTAGGTTCACTGCTTATAATTTACAAAAAGGAAGACATTAAAACTAGATCAACCAGAGATCAACAAGAACTTGCCAGAATAATCCAATTTCAGTACAGGATGAATAAAAGAAATGCCAGCTATAAAACTCAGCGGTCACAAGTTTACCAAACTAAAGAAAAACTTCTCTGTCTGTAGACACCAGGAATTCTGCAGCGCTCCCCTCACAGAACTTTCCCGCTCCACAGCCCCCAACTTAGTTTGCCAACAAAATAATAAAAGACCCCAGTAAGAAAAAGCTAAAGTTTCTCCTTCGGCTTCACCATAAATACCTTTTCTCTCCAAGCATTGAGGACCTGTGCCCTGATTGGGTGATGTGAGGTATAGTTTGGAAGGAGGGGGGTAGGGGATCAGATTCCTTTATGGCCAGAACGGCTCTTTCAATAGCTGACAAATTCACTTATTAATGAATGTGCCCTTATGTTGCTCAAAACAGGGCTAAGCACCATGCAATTATTCAAACATGATGATAGTGGACTACAGAATGATTCAGTTGAGCCAGTAGGCGAAATATTATATTTCAGGCTAAATATTGCATCCATGTAACAAGATTCGTAGTAACACTCGAATCTTCGCTTTAATCTGGATATCTCTTTAAAAATATAAATTCCGAACTGGCATGTTTAACAAGTATTACCTATATTGACATTAAGACTTTCAATTGATGATTTCAATTGAATGGAACAGATTGGCATTCAAACTTAAAATGGAAAGGAAACCATGTGGCCGTGTGGTATTCTCTGGCCATGCTGGGCTTTGACCTCAGGAATACTTTTGTGTCCTGGTCTTTCTCCTCAACAGGGGGAAAGACATCCTGGCCAATCTAAGATTTAAATCCATAGATAAGCAGCGCCTCAGCGTGACTTAATTGCCTTTTTGCCTGTAGAGTGGATGGGGCAGAGAGAAGGGCTGGTCAGGTCAGCAGAGCAGGCCTCTTGATAACCAGGTACTATGGACAATGAGCAAGTTTGCCATATCACATTATACATTCTCTATCGAAGGCCATAATCTCAAAGCTATATACCCGACAGGAGGTTGTGGTCAACTGTGTCAAAAGGTTTGGAAAGGTCAATGAATAAGGAGGCACAGTGCTGTTTATGGTCAAGAGCATGGATAATGTCATTTACCAATAACGTAGCAGCAGAGGCCATGCTGTGGCCTGGTCTAAAACCTGATTGTACTTGACTTAAAAGGCCATTTTTATTTAAAAATTCTTTAAGATCATTTATCTTTGACCGAATCTTAGCAAGACAAGAGAGCTTTGATATGGTACGATAATTATAGAGGTTAGAAGCATCCTCCCCTTTTAAGAGAGGAAGAACATGAGCTAATTTCCATACTTTAGCAATAGCGCCAGTTAAAAGAGATAAATTTAAAAAAATAAGTCAAAGGTTCTGCAATTAAGTCAGCTGACAGTTATAGAAGACATGGGTCAAAATGATCTGGTCCAGCTGATTTTGTTTTTACATCGATACTTTTCAAAGCTTTATGGACCTCATTGAATGTTATATGGTTAAAAGCAAACAAATTACTGACCCAAGATTTGGAGGCTATAACAACATCGTTCTCTGGAAAAGTGTGTGTTTTTATATGTGGAACCTTGTCAAATGCAGAACCAGAGGAAATAAAATGTTGATTAAGGAGTTCACAATCGCAACTTTGTCCATGATTTGCTCTGAATTTACCATGATTTTTTGAGGAAGATTCGAGTTGCACCTAGTACCTGACTCTAAAGGGGTCATTTAAATTCTCAATCTTGGTCTTATCACCTACCACTATTGTGCCATGTAGTCCTTACACATTAATTAACAGGATGAGTATCTTTTCTGCTGAAGTGAGTTGTAAATGGTATGAAAACCGAAGATAATTCTGTGCTCGAACTGGGCCATGGTGAGGAAACTAGAACACTCAAAAATAGAGCATAGAATTTTCCCTCAGCAGCTGCAGTACCTTTAGAATGTGTCCATTATGTGACTACAGCAGTGGTGTACACTAGATGTCATGGGTTCATACAAATGACAATGGCAGGCCTGGAGTTTCATTATGGTGCATGCTCCATGTGACTTGTTGCCATGGCAATAAAGACTTCAGCATACCAACGTATTTTCACTTTCCATGGACACGGTCTCTAAAGACTACAGCTGCCACAGATGTGCACAGGAACACCACCACTGCCCTAACATGGCCAATAAAACCACTCCAGTGCCTGGAGACTAATGTTTGGCAGATGTTGGAGTTAAGGTACATAGCACAACCGATTTCATGTACAGAGCTTCAATTTGAAGCAGCATGACTTTATGGTGGAATGGTTGAAATGCCACCAAGATCCATTATTTTGTCACCACCTGGTGGCTGTGTATTTGTATATGCTACATGTGGACAACTCAAAAGGCTTCAATTTGACATTTTAATTATATTTGTAGTGTCGTTAGGTACATTACGAATTTGGCAGTGAAGACATAGTTAAAACATCTTAACAGTCATCATGGAGGCACCAATGAATGTGTAGAATATATATATATATATATATATATATATATATTTATATATGGCTTCACACTAGGTGCAAAAGTATAATTAATCAGTCTCGTAAAATTATTAAATCATGATTATGAATTTCAATGTTAAATATTAAAATAATAATAACTTAATCTTGAAGGCATAAATTATTTTGGAGGATAGGCTCAAATTTTTATCCAAACAACAATCAGACCGACGACCAAGTTTAACAAGATACAATTTATTAAATAACAAACACGTCTAAACCTAACATCCTAAAGGCAGCAAATGATATGGAAAGGAAAATGAAGTGTAGACAAAGAATGAGGCATATAGAATTCGCAGTTCTATTTCTGTATGTGCGCCAGAACACGTGGTGTTCAGAGATCACAAGACGTATCTCGAGGGGGAAATGCAAATCTAGCTTTAGCATGAAGCTATCATGGCCTGAAACATGCCGTGTATTGAGGCTATAGAAATTTAGCAACATCTAGCTAAATTCCAGGCCCCTATCCATTTACAGGCATGGGATCCTCTATCCAATGGGTTAGATATTAGTACAGATTGCATGCACAGATCTCGATTTAAAAAGGGAGGCGGATTGTAAATTAGTGTTAGAGTCAGTTAGAGTAGGCTCTGTAACTTTAGCTTATGCAAAAGTCCTTTGTCCTTCGGCAAGTTGTTTCTTGAACTCTTTGCGTTGATGCGTGGTAACTTAGGCTATGCACACTTCTCTGGTTGTCACTTTAAAGCTACGTCGTATGACGGTAACGGCTTCGCTCGGACACGCTAGGAGAGACGGAACGATTCTCTCGGCCTATACGTGTCCACCTCCCCAGCTGAAAAGGTGGAATGCGCTTATAACTTGGAGCTCACGTCAATTGAGTAAGAGCGTAAGCTAAGAAGTGGTAAGAAACAAGAACAGGAAGTTTGCTCAAAGTTTTATAGAACCGGGAACTCAGTCCTGATTGGTCAAGTCCTGCCCAGGGTCACATGACTGTCACATATGTAGTACTTTTGGAAATGCAGTCCAGGGTCACATGAATGCAAGTTGATTTCCAATGGACATGCACTACATATTGTCAGTATGCTTGAGGAAGATGACATACAATTTATGACTTTACAATATGGATTAGTATGATTAGGAATTCCCCAAATTGCATTACTAATGCTGGTAATATTATAGGTGTTTTTGAATATCCAAATAAAAATGAAAAATGAAAAACAAACAAATAAAAAAACAATAAAGAAGCACCACTGTACTTAATTGGGAACAGTGTTTATTTTGAACATGTGTCTCCATCTAGTGACATTTTTGCTCTTTGCAGTCAGGTGAATATTTATTTTCTGGTGGAACTGTGTACTCACCTCCATGGCTCAGTCTCCACCCTGTGGATAAAAGTATGAACAACACCCATGCTCTAAATTAAAGTAATCAATCAATTCCCTTTGTCAAATTAGTATATATTACACTAGCAATTTCAGATTATTTAAATTTGTTAATGTTTTTTTTGTCTCAGAAATGATTATGACATAATGTGCAGTTATATTTACATCCAGTTGATTGTGTCAATCTGAAATGTACAGAGATGGGTGTGGATGGTCAAAAAGTTGGCTACAAAAAGATTTGTCACATTTACTTTTATTGTAAAGGTGATTTATTCCAAAATAGTAATATGATACAGAAACAGACATCTACAAAACATCTACACCAGACTTTGGTGGTGATATAAAAAAAAAAAAAATGACAAAATAAATTCTAGCCATGAAAAAATTACCCAAAAAAGAGAGGTTGTACAACCTGCATGTGACTTATAGTCAAATATAAAGTCACAAGAGATTTTTGTCCAAAAACGCCATCTTCAGGCATATAAAATGCTGGAATGATTGATTACCTGTGCTTTTAGTTTTAGAATATAATGAAACAATTGAAAAATTATATGTTATTTCTGAATTGACTGGAACTTTTAAATTATTAAAATTGTTATTAATTAATTTAGGATTAGTATACTGAAACAAGTTTACAGTGATCCTATCAGGAATTCTATATGCAACAGAACTGCCTTATACATGTGGTGGAAAATCAATCTATTTTAATCCAACCTGCTGTTTCCAAATCAAGTGGGTATTGATTCCAGGTATTGACTGCCCTCCAACCCCCCCCCCCCCAAAAAAAATGCGGCTGCTTGATTTTAAATGAATCTTGACTCTTTGATCCAGGATTAAGCACAGAAAGAGGGCTGGAGGTAAGTTGATTGAATTGCAAATCTTATGCTATGCCCTTGACCAAAGGGAATGTAAGAACTTCCAGTATGTCTTTCAACTTGAGAAGTGTTGACTGCCACTAAAGCAAGATACACACCCCAGTCAGAACACCTTGTCTTTCGCTGATTAGGTTAGGATACTTTCCCTCTCTTCTTGGCAATATTGTGACTTCCCGAACTCAGACATTTAACAGAGTAGAGAACTGTGAGTGCTAGTAAACCCATAAGAAAAACTAATTAATGAAAGATTGTTAAAGTGTTTTATTAATGGGTTGTGTGCATTTTTGAAATTGGCAATGTCTATCAGTGGTTACATTGATAAATGAGCCTGCTGAAAAGGCAGCTATAATACTAATTACTGTTGCTGCTGTCCCACTTGGGATCACACAGCTAACCCCCCCCCCCCCCTCCCCTCCCTACGCACACAAACTCCACACCCCACGTAACAAGACACAACAACCAGGCGGAAGTGACCTGCATTTAAACAGGACTGATGTTGATTTTCCTTGCCTTACCCCGAAACTGAGAGAATCCTGTTCTGTGACACAACATAACCACCCCAGACCCCCCCCCCCCCCCTCCCCGTAACATGCCACTAGCAGGGTTGCACATTGCAGGCGCGGATCTCCTTCCTGTCCTTGCAGTTGGGCACCTGCGTGCCCTTTGGCCTCTTCTTCACTGTCATCCAGCGTTCCTGGACCCCCCCACCGCACAGCTTGGAACAGTTTGTCCAGCCCGACCAGGGGCGCATCTTACACCCTGCACACACAGAGGAGAACAGTGACGAGTGTGCCAGCAAACCTGTCATAAAGAAGTCGGCAGCTTTCAGCTTTCCTGATTCACTGTCAGCAGAGCGGCGAGAGGAAGATGAAGGAGAGTATAGTAGTACAGTTAAGAAGTATTAACTACTTTTTCAATCACCCTTTCATAATTATAGACCTGTTCCCTTGCTGCAATGTCCTCTGTCAAATCACGAGGCATGCACATCCTCCATGCAGCCAGCTTCTTGTCCAGTACTTGAGCTGAGCAGTTGATACTGCACAACGTATGAAGCTGGTCCCAGCAGGCACACAACTGACCATCGGATTTGCTATTGTTTGATGAGAACCGCCCGAAAATGAAATCCCGCCCTACCTCCCTCCCTGGGCAATGCTGACCAAACATGAATCATGATGACGATGATAATGGCTCACCAGGATGCTCCTCGGCAGTCTGGTCCTGGCTTTGTTTGCTCCTCCTTTTCTCTCGGGGCTCCTTGGGTCTTCGCGCACACTTTTGGATCTTGCACTTCTTCCGCTGCACCGTCACGGGGCAGGCGGCGCCCCCGAACTCTGGCTCCAACTTGATCATCCGCGTCCGGATCGTGTGACCCTTCCCACAAGACTTGTTGCACTCTGACCACTCGGACCACTCTGACACCATGCAGTCCGTGGCTGGAGGATAAGATTTGGAGTGGGGGGGTGGGGTTAGCCTCAGTATCACCTGCTCTGCTTTTAGCTACGTATATGCTAACAGATCACATACATTGCCGCCCATGACTCAGTTTTGTTTGAGGATGTACACTGGTTAAGCCAAGGCTTCTCCAGCTGTGCACATATTGGTTTGAAGTTCAGTCATAATCGGAACAAATCAAAAACTGATTTTCTGTTTCCATGTTCAATAAAAAGAATTTCCTTCAGATCACAAAATATGCTTGCCTGATATGAATATAACAACCAAGCAATATATGTTTGTTTTTATAATCCCCTCTCTTAATTATATCCATATTTGGCAATATGATGGAAGCTGCTTTGGAGTATAAATCAGATGAATCCTTGTTTAAACTGTCCACAGGTTCTGCCAGTAATCACAAGAACAGAATGTACAGTATAAGGTTATGCCTATCGTTCTCTGAAATCTTTCCCACTGGCCTCAGTGTTCAGGCATCTGCCCCTGTTTCTCTGCTGTTTGGTTTGTCTATGCCAGTGTGATAATATTTTATGCCTTGTCTGGGTTTTGTTTGTCTGTGCCAATGCAATAACTATTGCATTGGCACAGACAATAATTCCTGAGCCTATTATGTCTGTGCCCCAGTACAGGTCTAAATTTAGTGTAAGTATATGCTTCAGTGTTGCTACAACTGTGTCTGCGCCCCCTGAGTTACACCCTCGGTCTGAGTTTGGAGTGCATCTTTGCCCCAGTGCTGGATCTGAGAGCCACAGTGATCTGAGCTGGCCACTGGGTGGCGTTCTCCCGATGACACTCACGACACTCGGGCAGCATGCACTTCTCCACTTGCTCCAGCTCCTCCGCGCACTCCCCCAGCCCAGCGGGTGACTTGAGCATCCTCTGGCGCGTCCGCATGCCCACCCCACACGACACGCTGCAGTCGCTCCATTCCAACCAGGGAGACAGCATGCACGGGATGGTGTCTGCACACACAGAGAGAGCCACCCTCAGTGAACATCCTGACATATTATATCCTGCCCCCAAACAGAAAGCAAGATTCTGCCACCGATAAATGGAACTGGTGATCATTTATTTTTCACCATCTCCACTTTAAACTCAAACTAGTCATATTTAATAAGTAAATAGTCACATCTTAAGAACGTTTGCAATATTGTGGCTCCATTGTGATCATACATGCCAAGTCAACACATTTATTAAGACTGGTCCTATTTACTCATTCAATTAAATGAAACACACTCCTAGTTAGTAACTAATCGGTGGCAAAACTGTAAATGAGAACCTACATGTGAGGCTTCGGAAAGGTGCGGAAAGACACTTTAAAATATGAATGGGCATTGCTCAGAATGCCTGAGTTACTGTGTGTACTTACGACACTCCGGCATCATGCACTTTTCCACATCCATCACCTCTGCACTACAAAGGGTGCCGTCCAATGGGGGCATCTTCACCATGCGCTCACGCCTCTTCATGCCCATTCCACAGGTGGCACTGCAGGCATCCCACTCGCCCCACTCTGTCACCAGGCAGCTGCTGGGGGCTAAGGGGGCAGGGGACAATGAGTCAGATTACACACACACACACCCACACACAGTTCTACATTACCTTTGTAATCCTGTATCCCAGCATGACTTTAGTACACAAAGTATTCATCCTGAATATATCCTCCCAATCAAATGACTGGCAAATAATATAGTAAGATTTCAGAAAGCATTATTTTTCCTTGTTTAGCCCCTCTGCACCCTGACTAGGGGATTACAACATTTACAAAAATAAGCACATGATGTGTGGTGGGATGTAGTTACCATATTTGACATTGCCTTCAATTTAGTGTACAGAGTAGGGGTGCAACGAATATTCGACGTCTTCGACGAAAATCGATGACCAAATTACTTGCCAACAAATTTAATTGTCGATTAGTTGGTGATGTCATCGCGTGTGTTTTTCACGCTGTGGAGCTGAATTAAACACATCGTTTTTTCCGGAGCTGATGATGGAAGTAGCTAAGGAGTGAGACATCTTTCTTCCTTCTCATCTTTGTTGAAAGGTGCACATGCGCTTTTCACTCTTAACTCAGCCAAAAAGGCTGTAAACGGCAACATTTGCAAAGCTGACCTTGCCTGGCATGGGAGCACATCAGTTTTGCTGGAGCGTCTGATGAGGAGGCACGTTCTGGATGATGAAGACTTGTCTTGGTAAGCTAGTTAGCTGGCTAGCTACAGTAGCTAATGTTAATGTTAAAAGCCATGTCACTTCACGTTATGAGCTGTAACGTTTTCTATTTTGAAACCCATTTTCTCTTGATCAATGAATTGTTAATGGCGTTGAACATACAGTAGCAAATAATAACCTATTATTCACAACGATCCAGTTCACATTCCAAATGTGCCCTTAACTTTACAATCTTAAACGTTGCATCATTGTCATCATGGCGACGTTTACGGAGAATGTGTTGCTGTCGAGTGCACAAGTTTAGAGAACACCGGAGAATTTGATACTTTCTAAATGGCAATAAATTCTACTTTCTATGCGTGCGTGCCCAATGTGCGTTGCATTCAAAATGATTCGAACGATTTATGGGTTTGTTTGATCTCGTTCAAACTAGACTTTTGGAAAAAGTGACAGCCCTAATAACTCACATCTCCATTTATCGTGAAACTGGACATATAGAGGGGCAACATTTATTTAGAACGCATTTCAATATCTACACAGGATTCTAGAATCAAGAACAAAAAATATGGCTTGAATGTAGATTTTTTTATTGGAGTAACTGGCTTTCTCGTGGCACAATGCCAACATACCATAACGGTTTTGTCCACCACCCTTCTTCCGTCATCATTATATGTTACAGGGAAGCCAAAATGCTCCCATACATACGACTTAAATGATGCGTGAGGCCTCAAGTTCTTCCACTCCTCTGCTGGCCATGACTGTCACTGCGCTTTTTTTCTTTTTTCTTCTTCGCTTTTTCAATATGCCCCGTTCACGTGAACACACAACTGCTTTTTTAAAATAATCAAATCACTGCAACTCTGCATCGAGATTTAGGGAATTATTACTTTAAAAAGTAACAGCGGCAGTAAAACTGTATTTCACACTATGATGGTTAAAAACGTTGCAATTAATCCGCGGTTCACATGCGTGCCGAACCGTGGGGGGGAATCAACTACGGTCCATTACACCACTACTGCTGGCCTAATATGATAGTCCAGTAATAAGTTTTGTACTGCAGCTGCACTATAAATTTAAAATGTATGTTGTATTGATGCCAGAAATATGCTTTGATAAAGGGAAAACTGCTGTAGTTTTGTTATATTTTATTGCTGCTACTTTGCCTGTCCTTGGTTTTAAATTTTGACAGAAAAAATTGATATTGGAATTTTTATTTATCTTTTGTATCAGCAGCAAAGTTCATTAAAAGACGTATTTTTGAATGAAGTATTCATCTTTATTGTCTTTATTGTTAGTTAGCACATGCCTAAAACATCCTCAAGCTAAATTTAAAAGCTGATAGCTAAATAAGAGCCATTGAGTAATTGTGCGATTCATAATCCGAATAGTCGATTATTCGTTTCAATAATCGATAGATTAATCCACTATCAAAATAGTCGTTAGTTGCAGCCGTAGTACAGAGTAACTTCATAAGCTCAATGTCTTATGTCTTAAGAGTTATCCTTTGTCGGGATGTTGTCTTTAATGTCTGTTGCTCCCCCCCCCCCCCTTTTCACTCCTTATCCCCTCCCTGCTGGGTAAGGTACTCAGGGGAGGCTGAAGGAAAGAGTTCAGTCAGTTGGTTGGTGAAAGTGTGTTTTGTTTGTTATTGTTCGTTTCACTCAACTGCATCTCAAATGTCAAAATGTGTGGGTTTCTCATAGCAATGTCTTTAAAATTGCTGTACCCTGTGATTTTGATATGGTGATATGGCAAACTTGTTCATAGTCCATTCAATAGTACTTGGTTATTAAGAGGCCTGCTCTGCTGACCTGACCTAGGATGTGCATTTCTCTCTGCCCCCTAGTCCACTGGCACAAAGGCAATTAAGTCACACTGAGGTGCTGGCTTATCTATGATATAAATCTTAAAGTGGTTAAAGGGTGTCTTGTCACTTGTTGAGGAGAAACAGCAGAACACAAAGATATTCACGGAATCCAGGGCCTAGCATGGCCAGAGAATACCACACGGCCACATTCCTTTGCAAATCTGTTACATTCAATTGAAATCATCAATTGAAAGTCTTAAGGTTGATGTAGGTAATGGTTGTTAGGCCTGCCAGTTTGTGATTTACCTTTTTGGCCCAGCTCTAGTTTCAAGCATAGGCCAGGGTGTTACCACTGGTGTTTTCACATGGAAGTAATATTTTGCCTAAATTTGAAGATCACACAACTGCACAGACGTAATGATTGTACTAAAATAATTAAACTCCTGTTGTTAAAAGCAGGAACAAATGTCCCTTTTCGAGTAGTCAATAGCTGAGTGGAATTAACTGCTAGAACATTCATGTTTGTAGTTGTTAAAAAGAGGCTGAAACCCTGAACATGTTAATAAAAGTATCTTGGTGCTTGACCCTGTTTTGAGCAACATACAGATGAAGTCAGAAGTTTACATACACTTAGGTTGAAGTCATTAAAACTTATTTTTAACCACTCCACAGATTTCATGTTAGCAAACTATAGTGTTGACAAGCCAGTTAGGACTTTGTGCATAACACAAGTAATTTTTCCAACAATTGTTTACAGACAGATTATTTCACTTTTAATTCACTATATCACAATTCCAGTGGGTCAGAAGTTTACATACACTAAGTTGACTGTGCCTTTAAATTTTTAATATTTGGTCGCAAATGCCATGACTTTGTGGTGTCTGTGATCCAACAACAACAACATCAAAAGACTCTTGATATCTTATTTTCTGGTACTCTTACAAGCGAGACTATAACGTCTCTGCATTTGAATGGATCTCTATGGGAATTGGCGGGTGGGACTAGATTTAGCAGTAAATTATGCTGGAACAGTATGGAATACATGGTTGGTAAAATGGCTGTAAGTCATCAAGGGTGTGAGGTATCAAAGGAGACTCAAACCATCACTCTGCTGCCAGATATGCAGTAGATATGGATGGATCACTTTAAGGGTTGTTTCTCCTGACAAATTTTCCTATTGAACTCTATGGAAAAATAAGTCAGGAGAAGAAACCCTTCAAATTATCCATCCATATTTATTGTATTTCTGGTAACAGAGTGATGATTTAAGGCTTGTTTGATATGTCAGACCCTTGATGACTTAGAGCCATTTAGCCAACCATGTGTTCCATACTGTTCCAGTCTAATTTACAGCTAAATCTAGTCCCACCGATCAAGTATACAAAATTTGGTTCGACCTATCAATGAATTTGGTGATTTATTTGATGATTGTCATTTTGAATAATAATTATTAGATTAAATCCATTAAATATAATTAAATGTACGGTTGAGTGAGGGGTTTCAGCACACAATACCACTTGTGTTCAGTATTCAGAGTGCTGGGCATTTTAACGAGGGCATTGAGTGCTGGAACTGCTGGATTCAGAATATAAATGCATTTTTACTTCATCCTCACTTCCCCGACACCTTTGATAGTGGTAATCATGCCTGTGAAGTATAACATGTAACTAGACTTAACCATTGTGATTTACTTATGTATTAAAATGATTTGACATGATTGAGCACCTATGAAAAAGTCTTATTAGCATGGGGTGGTAAAATGTAGCTGAGAGGGTGCTAGCACGGACACCAGCGCTCTGGTTATGCTCCTGGGATGCCAGTGTTACTCACAGCAGTCATCATTGACAATGCATTTCTCTGTCTCCTCCGTAGGCAAGGAGCAGATGGAGCCGTCTTCTGGGAACTGCTTGATGTACCTCTCCCGGGACCTCATGCCCATCCCACAGGATACGCTGCAGGGGGACCAGGTGATCCACTCTGACATCATGCAGGTGGAGGCCTCTGGAAACCAGGGTGGGGGTGGAGGTGGGGGAGTGAGAGACACACTACCTTCCTGTTTGTGTATAGATAAAATCCAAAGTGACATCTGCAAACATCCGCAAAATGCATGCTCGCTGAACTAGCCTAAATTGGCCTCCTCTGTATCTATTATTGTATGTATGAACTGTGACTCCACAAAGGATCACAGCATTCAGCTACGGTTTGTGAAGTCCTGGCTCACTCATACATAGTGGTGCATGTGCACATGTGTGAAAAGCCACCTTTTCAACTCTCCATTACACTTACACAAATTACACTGATGAGCCACACTAAAAAAAAAAGTTAACCTACCTTCCCCTTCTCTTTACAGCTTCATAAAATAAACAGTCAAAGCAAACCCCCTTGAGCACACTTAATCTTAGCTAATTGCTCCCCAATTATCTCTCAACACGCCTGTAAATAGACTTGTGCTCAGAGAGAATGGATGAACTTTGAGGAACTTCATGGATTTCTCTTTTCCCCATTGTACCATAGCAAATTCCAAAGTACAGCATAATAAGTGGAACTAAAGCTAAGCCAATTAATACATGCTATGGGAGAATATTGCCCTGATGAGACTCCCAGGGGCTCCATCCCAGTCTGATCCAGGATTATTATTCAATACAACCCATTAATGGACCATTAAATAAGAACAAAGGCAATTTGCCACAGAGGAACTGCAGTCTAGGGTGCTAGGTCCATTAATCAATAAAATGCAGAGGAGAGAAAAATTGCCAACTATGAATAATGAATAATGGGCAACTATCACAAAAAAACTTTTAAGGGTACACATGCTTCCAGTAAGCATGATCCCCACTGACATGAAAAAATTTGGTAAGTGTCAATTCATTTAAAAATGTGTTATAGTCACTGGTGTACATTTAAGTTTTTTATATCTAGAGATATACTACAATATATACTTTGTATTGACTTTTCTTGATTTAAGCATCAAATGAAATCTCAAGTCCTGTGATTCTGAAAAGCATTCATTCATACAGTAAAGTTTTGAAGTGGCAAAGTTGAGGGACCACAGCTGTCTCCCAGAGCTGCAGAGCTCATTAGAATACCTCATAATTGTTTTGCTTTCCCTACTTTTGGTGAAAAGACACTAAGCCTCGTTGAAATCTTTTTTTTGCTAGCTAGCTACCAGATATGAGATGCACACCATTTCTGTAGAATTTGTATACACATTCAAATGTAAATATTGTAAGATGACACATTAGCCAACTTATTTAACTAGCTCGATAACTTGCAGCAAGTATTATAGAATTGTAGCTTGCTAGATAGATTGCTTGCTTAGCTAGATAAATGCAGCTAGCTTATTTTATGATGTACGGCTTAGTGTACTTGATCAGTATTAAAAACACTGTTGGTTGACAATCCTTTACCTCTGTATCAGTAACCAATTCTTTTAAGGTTACAGAAAGTAAACCCCTTCTGAAAAAACATAACCTTGACCCAGATATTTCAAAACTTAGACCTATATCCCAATGACCATTTCTGTTCAATAACCTAGAGAAAAGTAATCTTTGAACAACTCTGAATTTTTAACCTCAAATCATATACATGAGAGCCTACAATGCGGAGACCCCACCGTAGCACCAAAAACAGCTTTGGTAAAAGTTCTCAGTGATATTGCCTCTGACCCTAACTCCATATCCATTCTCATACTCCTTGATCTACATGCTGCTTTTGACATGGTGGACCATAAAATTCTGCTTCACAGTCTTAAAAAACGTGTAGGTATCTGGTCAAGACCTCTCATGGTCTTACCTCACGGACAGATATTCATTTGTTCATATTTATGGTGATTCCTCTAACCCCCAGGGATAAAATATGGTGTAACTCAAGGTTCAGTGTTCGGTCCTTTTACTTTTTTCTCTCTTATATACTTCCACTGGGTGACATCATTCACAGACATAACATGAGCTTTTATCGCTATGCAGATGATGCACGATTCTACTTCAGTGCTTGAAGTGGAAATAAATAAGTGCCAGTACTCGTGAGCAAAACATAGAATGGTATGGCATACTTCAAGCACTGCTCTACATATCAACTAAACCTGGTGAGGCTCCTCAAATGACTGCCCTCAAGACCGGTGTCACTGACATCAAAGATTGGATGGCAAAAAAACTATTTTACTCAATCCAGAAAATGAATGAATGCCAATTCTTAGTCCCAAAAAATCACCTATTCAAATTTTCCAATCTAAACCTAAAAATAGACATTACATTACAGGCATTTAGCAGACGCTCTTATCCAGAGCAACTTACACAGCATTTACATAGTATCCATTTCTACAGCTGGATATATACTGAAGCAATGCAGGAGAAGTACCTTGCTCAATTGTACAACGGCAGTGTCCTACCTGGGAATCGAACCTGCAACCTTTCGGTTACAAGCCCAGTTCCTTAACCATTATACTACACTGCCACCCAGACGATTCACACCTCAGTAACTGATCTCTCCCTGGAAACGCATATTAAGAACATTTCCAAAGTAGCTTTCTATCATTTACACAATTGGATACTACAACAAAAAACCGGTTGTACCCAATTGAATGCCTTATACCTAGCTGACTAGCTGACAACCTTGGTGAAGGCTGATGGAAAGAGCTGGAGAGAACAAGAAAACAGGATCAGCCTTCAGAAAAAGCGGTTAATTTTGTGCATTGCTATGTCAAGGGTTTGTCAAGAAGCAGATGTGACATATGATGTCACATGTATATTTTTTTGCTCGTAGACAGCTGCACAACCTATTAGTATACCATTATAGAATGTGCATTATACATGCCTTATTGGAGTTCATGCACAAAATGAGACTAAGCCAAAGTGAAATCCTCATCTCGGAAATGTAACCTGCACTCTGATCCAGCCTAAAGTATTATTGGCTTATGTACAAATGAGAACAGGATTTATCGATTGTCTGGCACAATGAAGAAGGTACAGGACTGCTTTTTGACCTTTCCTGTCCCAGAACATTAATCTATGACTTGCCCTTCTTTGATGGGATAGCACACACAAGCACTGTGTCCAGATTCCGTCCTTGATAAATTCATTTAAATTACCGCAGTTCTGTTTTAGGATAAAATGACATCCCGGATTCATCAATCACTTAATTGTACTATCGCCAACTGTCCATCAATCTCCTGCAGAAAGCATAGTGTGGTGATGGCAATGGTGAAGTCTCGCCAATTTAATTGGTAGATGCTGTCCAATTGTCCACCGTTCATTCCATGCAACACTTTACCTTGTTCCACCTACACCAATTTGGTTATGTGAAACAATTGGTTCTAAGAACATACTGTATATATGTGACGTGATACTTATAGCTGAACTAAGGAAGAGGTATAATTAATATACCTAATATAGTTTTTTAAAGTGTTTGTGTGTGTGTGTAGGTTTTGTATTGTTGAAAGGTGTTGTTTGTTTGGTTTATATATTTCAGTTTATTTTATTTTTTTTGCAATACTACGCCCCAGCTACAATGGCACCTTTGGAATGAGTGAAGTTCAGTTGCATTGTATTGTATTGTATTGAACAGAACTGTACCTTCTTCACTGCAGCCAGGCCCCATGCAGGGCTGGAAGTCCTGGGTGTGTGGGCAGGGCACAGTGAGGTCCAGCTGGGCCTTCAGCATCCTCTGCCTCATGCGCTTGCCCTTGTCACAGGTGGCAGAGCTGCAGGCTGACCAGGGGGACCAGTTGGAGTAGATACATGTCTCTGGGGTGTTGTCTGGGGCAACATAAAAGAAAAGGCATCAACTCCCACTTAATCGTGATTATTATACCTTTACTGTAGCTGGTTTTCTTTGTAGTTGATTGTTTATGTAGACACTTAACTTCATGAAACACATAATGTGTTATTTAAAACAGTATTATTACAAGTTGTGCTAACCAAATAAAGTTGCTGAGGCTAATGAAGCGAAACATAAATAAATACAGAGAGAAATTCAGGTCATATTTCTGCAGAAGTTTGTTCATTGCTTTTCTTGAGATCTGAATCTGAAAGTCTATCTGGAGGACAGTCGCTTGTTAAATTGTCTCCAACCCCCACCGCCAATAAAGATGCTGGAAAGAGAGATAATGTTACTGCACCTTCCTCCTGCTGCTCCTGGCCAATATCTGCCACGATATCGTCCACGGTATCAGGGACGATATTGCACTGCTCACCCTGAAAACATGGGTTTGACATTATATTAAAGTTGGATAAGATCCTCAATTTGCAATCTGATCAAGATCAGAGCAAGCTGGTAAACAGCCACACATTAATTCCCTTAGTAATTTTGAAAAATTAGTTATGCAGGAACAAGAATGTTGACTTAGTTATTTAAGGTGATCTAGCAGGAACAATATGTTTGGCACTTAAGTCATAGAATGTGACTTCTGGGACTTGTTGAGTGTCTTGACACATTAACTGAAGACACTGGACAAGACCATGCTATGCAGTGGAATGGAGAGACTGGTGCTTCTGAAAAATAAAATATAAAAATATGAAAGAACTGAACTTTGAGTGCTTCTGCCCTTTCTTTGCTTCCTAAAGTTGTACTCTGACTGCAACATCTTACTACTTCTTAAAAATAGTTTGAAATCAACTAGGCATGCCACATATAATCCTCTGTACAGTCTATATCCCTGGTATCCAGAGAAGGCCAATGGCACACGTCATCCGAACATCATCCATACATCTGTCATCCATACAAAAGCCAACAGAAAGTTCACTCAGTGTGTTTATTTTATTCTATATATATTACCTTTCTGGCAATCCTCTCCACCACCACCTTTGCAATAGCTGTGATTGGGCCACCTTCAGAGTCATAGAAAGGGCTCTGGGGGTGATCCAAGCTGGTCAGGGGCCGGATCCTCTCCTGGGGAATTGTGGGCTTGTTGGGAGACTGCAAAAAATAATAATACAGATGGATTGCATTTATATTTCACATTTCACAATCTCAAAGCACTTTACAAAGAGACAGTCAGGCTGTGAGGGAGCATCTGCACTGCCATCTGAAAGGGACATGTTTGCCTGATCTTAACACATACAATGTATTGGCAGTGTATCCCTTCTGCCCTCAAAATCTATTACAAGGTACTTTGCATTTCCAAAATGTAAAATCCACACTTGAAAGTCAAAATAAGCAGTCTCTGCAGAAAGTTAAATATTTGTGGAGTTAAGAAGATTGTAGTAGACACAAGTCAAGTACACTTTCGAGAGTTTTCTAGAGTTCAGAAGAACATAGCAAGCATTGGGAGGCTCATTGGGGTAGAGTTCAGTAAATCTCAAAGGGGTTAAAGATAAGCGGACCTCAGTAAACGTCAATAGCTTAGTAGACTTCAAGCTTGTAATGTAGCAGTGCTTTGGTAATAATTTTTGTAAAAGTAACAAAAATAAACTTGGTTGATGTGCCTAATTACAGAGCATTAAGAGTATGCTTCGAATGCCTGTAAAAAGAATCATGTAGGCGTTCGAGTTATGTAACATTGTATGGCCCACATAACAACATGTTGTCAAAACACCTTTTTCTTCCCTCTGGGGAAGATGTCCACTGTGAACCACTCACAACTCACAACTTGATTGTGAATGATACATATAAAATTGATTGATTCATTGATTGAAAAGATGACACAATTTAGGATATGAGAACATCTAAAAATATATAGTATGATTAGCTTGGCTCACAATTATGTGATGGCTGTGTCATTTCTGAGGCTGGCATTTTCCTGCTGTTTAACTGCAAATTACCTCAGTACCGAAAGGGGTTAATGAGTAGGTATAATGCAACCATTTCCTGGAGTGTAGAAGTTAATGCTCTGAAAAATGTCTACATTTATTTCCTTCATTGAAATTCACTAGGTGTCAAATCTACAGAATTCACATTCAAAGGAATTACATTTGACCTTCAAACCTTATACACTCTCTCTTTTTTATACTTCACTTGAAAGGTTATGCAAGCATACTAGATGATGTGGTTATGTATCCACATCCCTATTAGTCATTACGTCTTGTTAATATGCATGTTACACGTACAGTGCTACTTGAATTGACATGTACTTTCCCAACATTTGAGATCTGTCTGAGTCTGTCTGACTTTAACAATTTTATAAGTCTAGCACTGTTCTTCTAGCCTCGTTATATCTAGTCAATTGTAATTAATTCTGGATCAGACCAAATGCAAAAATAATGTAAATATCCAATAAATGTAGACATCACAAGTCTTGGAAATGTCTTATTAAGACCGCTTGACATGGAATATTATGTAGACTGGGGCTAACTGCAATATGTTTAGTGAAGTAACAATTTGTTGTTCTGTCTGACCTATGTTCTCCAAGTCTTCCATTCTAATGAACGTTTAGGCCAGTAGATGGCATAGTCATGTAAGTCCGGACTTAATGGTGGCAGAGCCTTCAGGATTCAGTTTCCATAGTGTTTCATAAAAATAACAGAATTACAAAGCAAAGCCGATTTATTGTGGCAGCCACTCGGCTAAATGCAAGACATTTCAACAAAAACAAAGCATTTGTCTGTGGCTGTATGTTTCTGGGTTTACTTTTCTCATTTCCCTGCTGGAGCTGAAGCAATACAAAAGCAATTTCACAGCAAGCCTTGATAAACAAGTTAAGTTGGCCAACAGTTCCACTTATAAATTCTTTGCAAAAAATACTTTGGCCTGGTTTTACAAATCAAAGTCCAAGACATACCTTTGAGTGGCTAACCTACTACCATGGAGTTTCAGGTAACAGCATTGAATTGGGGCGTCTGTGAAACATGGGGTCACCTAGTTAAGCCTCAGTTTGAGGTGCTTACCTCGTAGGTGACACCATTGTCTGTGCCAGCATCCCAGGGGATCAGGTCCTGCACCAGGTGCTGGACCCATCCACACTCTTTGGTACAGAGGTTCTCAGCTGATAGGCCCACGTTCCAGTCAGGGCTGGGACCCAGCATGGTGAGGAAGGACATGTAGTGGCGTGTCCGGTCCACCGAGAACTCTGCCGAGGGCGCTGCCCGGCTGCACGGGGAGATGGGATGAGGAGGACAGAGAGAGAATATGAAAGAGGATTTACTCATCGTGTTTTCTTAAGGCTTGCACAGAAACCCAGGCAAACATCTTTGTCCCTGGTAGCCCTGAATCAGTTTAAAGTATGAATGCTGTACACATCATGTGTTGACACATGAACTAAAAGTACGCCTTCTGGACACACAATATAAATATATAGGCTATACATGTGCACCCATGCATAGATACAGACACACACACATGCACACACACAATATTAACAGTATTAACCCAGAATTTGAAAAAATCAACAAAGATAAAATTGAGACAATAGTATTTACTCAATCAACTTTTATCCTTAGCTGTTAGTTACAATTCAATAAAAGTGTAAATTGTGATTACTGCTGAATTCTCCAAGCATTTAATTGTGAGTCAGACTTAAAAACCTGTTTACTCAAACCAGGCCTTTGCGTCTCTGTACTTGCTTACATGCATACTGTTATTAAATTACTGATGGTATTGTGCATAGTAAATTAGAAAGCTTCAGAATCCAGAGGCCCCACTTAACCGTGTTGACAGCAGAGGGCTGCAGATCTTAAAAGGCACAGTGAGAGAGTTATTTTCCAATTGTCACAGAACCTGCATTCTAACCAAACAATTCCAAGACTATAGGCTCTATCTAAGCCCTAAGCTTTGTGGAATAAGTGTTTTGGCACCTTGAGCAGGAAATAACCTGTGTTACAGAATTCATATCTGGGTTGTGAGCTCGGATGTAGAGGTTGAGCTTGTTAACTGCCGCCTCCAGTTAACCTGATTCAAAACCTGGCATGCTTCACCTACCATACTCTGCTAATGGCTGTCCATTAACCAGCAGTAGGTTTGGGAAATTGATTAGCCAGTTAGAACTTATTTACAAATGATTATCTGGTGTTATTTCAGACACAAGAAATCGGAGGCTGTTCAATCTGGCCACTTGGATTGGTGTCCATTTTATGACATTTTGTCATCCTTCACTAGATTCCCTTAAGGAAATTCATGTATGGCAGTTAAATATCACAGGGTGGTGATGTATATATTTTTTGAGTTGTAAAATTATTATTTGTAAAATTATTTGCATTTATCTATAGTGCAAGACACACTTGGAATTTGGCTGTTATGTTGTATCATGCAGGTGTTTATGTATTACTGATTTAGGCTTACACATGCAAGACATACTGTACACACACCACTCTTGGGTGAAGAGTGCTTGCACACTACTAAGGCTTCCAAAACAAATTTTTGATCGTGTGATAATGTTCTAATGATGATTATCTAAAAGTAGATACTTGTCAGGTCAAAGTGTTTTGGGAGCATCAGTAGTGTTTAAGTGATATTATTATGACCACATTACATACAGCAATCATGACGGAAATATTCAGGACAAAAGTTAAAGGTTCCTTAAATCCAGTCATTTTGTCAAGCCAGCCAACTGTACCTTGGTCAGACAAGCTGTTAATGTAATATGTGCACAGCATACATATCACCCAGATCACTGCAAGGAGAGATTGTATCTTTGAAGAGACAATTGTGTACATTGTTCCTGTTGGGAGAAACAAAACCAATGCAGACCGCTCCCTGTGCAGCAACAGGAATGTATGGTACTAAGGTGTTCAGCTGCAATACTATTTATCCACTCGTGTTTTTTATTGTGTACTTCACTTTTTTTTGTTACATGCTCTTGTATTATATGTGCTTATTTACTCATACTTCAAAGCCACATAAAGATATGTATTTTGGTGTAGGTTTTGGACAAGGTTTATAGTTTAATTCAGGAGGTTTTATGACTATTGAGATGTAATTGCAAAGTTGGCAAACGTTCCACATTGGAAATATGTAACAGAGTGTATTTGCATAGTATATACATATGCAATTTTATAAATAAATCAATTCCAAGTCTGCTATACTGAATATTCCAAAGTCTCAAAAAAGTGCATCAGCTATTCTCCACAAAATAAAACCATTAAAAAACAGTTTCTCTGTGTTTATGGAAATGCATTAGGAAATATTCAGTAGCAGTACTTTAACAACTGTTAAGTGCAATAATATGCAGATGTGCTTCTAAATGGAGGTAAAATGTACTCACGTTAATGGATGTTGCAAAACCGCAGCTAGTTCCTGTCTCATGTTACACTTACATGTAGTAATTTAACACACACACTTATTGGAGTGACTTATTAAACAATGCGTACAGTAAGGAGAAGACCCATACTTTGGATATGTGTCCCCAAAACAGCTAAGTTGCCAGCCAGTGCAGAGGTCTAGTAGGGCTGCAGGGTTTGACCATCTCTGTCGTGTGCTTCCAGTTCAGACTACAATGAGAAATTCATAGCTGCAATGGAAATCTCAGCCTCCTAAACGCGTCTTCCCTCACTGCCTCACTCTTCAGAACTATGCCAAACCTCTTTGCTAGAATGCCAATATGGAACCTGATCTGTGTTGTTTTGGAGGGGCAGCAGGGCCTGGTAAACTACTAGTTTCCATGGCAACATGTCACAGAAACAACGCACGCACACACACACACACACACACACACACACACACACACAGCCATGCTTGTACATACATGCAGTATATCCGCACACATGCTGTCAAAGTGGCAAATTGGTGGAAACGGTTTTATAAAAACAACACAGCCAAATTTCATGCATCCCAGCTAACTGCAGGCAGCCGTTGTGCTGCCTAATATGGCTCCCACAGATAAAAGTAATACCTCCCTGATTTTCTAGGCATTGAAAAACTCAGCAGGAAGAAAACCTTCCTGAAAACCAATTGGTGTCTACCGCAGACTGGATAGCTAGACAGGCACATCATTTAAACATAAATGTGAGGCGAATATGAGAAAGAATAGGAAACATTAGCATTTTAATTTACGGCACCAGTGTAGCAAAGGGATTTGCCAGGTTATAATCATTTAATTAGTTTTAGCTATTTGCCTGTATTTTAGCAGCTGTACAGTACACACCACTCTTAAATCACTTCAAGCATGTGACATGTTTCACTGCTTGCGCATCTTCAGTTCCTCTTCAAAGACACTAATGCTGTCTTCTCTTGGCTCCACATCTTGAGAAACAATTGTACTTTTAAATCTAATCAAGCCAAGTGTCTAATTTATTCTCCAAGACCACTGCCAACCCATGATTTCACTGTCAGCCCACTGATAATCAACAGATTCCTTCTAACTCTTGAAAGGCCCTGCATTTCTGATTTGACAAGGAACAGCTCCGTGAATAGGAGACTTGACTGAGTCACAGAAATGGTGATCTCCTGTCAAATATTTACAGATAACTAGGGAGAGACTGGTAACCGCCGAGCAAAGCATGTGTCTGTTGTTTGTGGAAGGCTATCACAAAAGCCTCATTCAGCTGGACACACTGGGAAGTTAACTGATAAAAAAGTTAACTGGGCCTTCAAAGCAAATTTAACAAAAAACAAACATCATCGTTACACTATTGCATTAAATCATAATAAATGAACAAAAATTTATTTTGAAAAATTGACTTTTAAAGCTACTTTCAAATGTATAATTTTTTTTGTTTTTTGTTGCAGTTTAGAGAACTGTTGACTAAACTCAGAAGAAATAAGCAGTTACACACACTCAGAAAAAAGGTACAAAAAAGTTCTTAAAAAGGTATGAAGCTTGTCCCAGGGGTGGTACCCTATAGGTATATAAAATTGTACCCCTAGCTATGGGTTTAATTAATTTTTACTTCTTTTGCTTGTAAAAGGTACTTACTACTACCCAAATAGAACATTATTGTACTTTCAGAGTGCATTGGGAAATTCGTTCCTTAAAGAACAAAAATGAACCTCCACTACATTCATTCTGACAGTGCAGATATAAACTAGAAATGTCTAATTACAGACGTGTGGTGAACCCCCTGCGCACACGGGGTTCAATTTCCCTGCCATGGAACCCTCTGAGCTGTGTTTTCTTCTGTTAATCTCTCTGCTTCCTGTCTGAATGAAGCAAAAAATAACATGAAAGCAGAGCGGACTGTCCCTCTCGTTAAGAAATAAATAAATCTAATTATAAATGTTTCTTAAATCAGTATACTTTCAGGGATGAATAAAATGCAAAGGAATGATACCGGTTATAATCATCAACAGTGCCCTTCTTCAAAAAGTACGTGGGACATTTTGCAAGCAACTGTCCATGTTGTGCAAACAGCAATTAGTCTCTACCAAAGTTGGAAAAATCGCCTGCCTTAATTGAAAGCCCTTCAATGATTTTCCCTCATGTCTTAATGGAAGACCTGTGATTAAACGCATTAAAAAGTCAAGAATAATTAATGCAATAAGATATACATTATAAAGTAAATTTATATGCATGCCATGCAAAATTTGGCTTCATAGCAAGAGCTAATGTATAAAATAATTAATTTCCCAAACAATACAGAAGGAACTGTTGTGATTGTGTCCACTGTGTCCATTCTTGTCATTCCCATGGAGAAAAGATTTCCTAACGAAAGATATTTCAGGTATTCTGCGCAAGCTAGACTAGCTAGCTCTTTCACTGTAACACAGTTGTGAATAAGTGAGCAAAGGCAGGCATTCAGAGTCTATTGTTCATGCATGCAGCAGTCAGACCCTTTCTTTCGACTATCTTGAAAAAATTTGACTTGACCAAATCAATTTAATAAGAGAAATGTGTATTATACAGAAACTTAAATTTAAATAGTGAAACATATTAAAATACACAAATGGCTGGGCGTCATTTCCAATGTTGATTCAAATTTATTTTGTCTTCTTTCTTTGTCCTGTCTTGAAATTATATGATACGTAATACATTTTTTGAGTAAGGTACTTATTGATTGAGTCAGTAGTATTGAACTTATTTTTAACTAATAAAATATTTTCCCATTTGACATGGATTTAAAGACACCTATAGAAAACAAAGACTCAATGATTTAAAACATTTATAAATCAGACTGGTAAAGGACATCAATGGGAATCCATCAAACATTTGTGCCAGGATTCAATTAAATGCACTCGCAGTGTAATTCAAATGCACTAGTCTCTTTAAAGGAATGCGCGATTCAGTCAAACAAAAACAAACCCGGCCAGATTAGCCCAGTGCTGGAAGTAAGATGTTCTTGCCAATGAAAATAAGTTTTAACTTGAGTGGCTGACACACTGTATTTTTCATTCCTTCAACGTTAATTTCCACTAAGCCTTTCTGGTCCAATGTCAATGAGTTCATTCAAAGAAAAATTGATGGCAAAAGCAATTTACACACACTGTACATAGTACTGTACCATATGTAACTACGTGCTTTGTCATTCAGCTACTCTAAGGCTAACTGTTTAAAGGAACAAGCTACAGCACATGTACAGTATATATGGCATTTAATGGTGATTAACTCACCATTAAACATCAGAATACAGATTACAAACAAAAACACACATACCGCTTTAAGTAAAATACATATGGTTACCTTTTTCATAATGCTGAAGAGAAACTCGTACTATATATTGGTAATTTTGGAATGTTGATATCAATATACTGTATCTGAACCAACAATTTTTTGGGCAGTTTTTAATAGGCAGAAATAAGAACTGATGATGACATTGTAGAGGTCACATCTGTCAAGTGGGGTAAGCAGAGCCACACTGGTGTCAGACATGGGCTATGATCAATGTCTTGAGTAGTGTGAGGGTCACTTTTTGGTGATGTGGTGGTGTCACTGCATTGGGGTATGTGAGACTAAGGTTTAGTTCCCACGTCCGTCGAGTTAGCTCCTTGACTCCTTAAAAAAAACCTGCCGCATGCCATAATATAGGTACAAAACCGAGGCAGGTACGGGAGAATGGCACTTACACATTCAAGGGCTGCCAGGCAGGCCACTGTGCCTTCGTTTTGATCACTGTCAGGACATCATCACCCTGCAGAAGAAAATAACACAATAGCAATAAAAAACAAAACTCAGTCGAGGCAGGTACATGACTTGTCAGAGGAATTGTCTCGGCAAGTTTAAGCATAATTATCACATTCCACCATCAGATGAGAACAGGGTTTCTCCAAGCAGGCAGGCTTCACAGTTACAGAGATGTGAGAGAAAATAGATGTGGTGACACCTACAGATCATGGGGTGACAGTATAAATGCTTCATAAATATTTAATGAATAGCTGCAGGCGTTTAGACCCACAGTGTTACAGATTCTCTGAGTTATTGCTCTGCTCTGAATTCCGCTATTCTTTATAATAAAGAATGGGAGACCAGCCCTCACATATTCCGACTGGCTTCAATGCCAAGGATTACCACTTTACAGTTTTGATTTACAGGACAAAAAAACAAAAAAAAATCAGGGGACTCACAGCATAAAACTGCACATTACAATATTCTGAATCACAAAATATACGGATGCAATCTACAGATGCACACTAAGGGCATCTCAACTGGTGAAAGTCCTAGCTCAGTCAAGCTAAAGCCACATGTCAAAGCAACTCCCTGCTGCAACCAGTGGAAGGTCCTCAAAAAAACTCACAGTGTCAGAGACCAAGGGATTAATTGTACTTTTATTTGGTTACTATTTGTCATATCGCCATCATTCAAATTGTTTTTGAAAGCTGCAGTGGAGCTCGCTCTTGCTTAATCATAAACTCCGATCATTCAAAGCATTCAGTTGATATACTTCCCCCAATTGCGAAGCCACATTTGGCCATTGACCTCACTGACCATTCCATAGAGGCTTTCTGCTCAGAGTGGCAAAAATCTGTCAAACTCCACAAACCCCATCAGCTGTGTAAAGTTGTGATTACATATTTAAATGTTATTGAGACAAATTATCATCATACTCACATTAGCTAACATAAAACGTTACTGTATTGATATTTTCACTACTAGTCAGACTGCTGTCTGTCTACTATGCAAGTCAGACTAACTTCGTTATCGTAGCTAGCTGTCTGTAGCATGAGCAAGATAGCTAGCCTGTTATCTAGACAGTAGCAAGCTAGCAAGCAAGAACCGGCAAGTGGTTATCTACAGTGGCAAGCAAGATGGATAGCTAGATAGATACGTAGATATCCAGCCAGCTGGATAAATTTGTAATGTTAGACTTGGTATTTAAAATGGTGAATGAATTAGCCAGCATTGCAGACAGATATTAAAGACATGATGTATGTACAATACTAGAAAATACGTAACTACATACATATCATATAATTCTCTGAATCTTGGTTCCGCGCAAAATATTGAAACCTGCTCAAGATCTGAATTGGAGTTAAACCCTTGTGGGAGTGAACTGTCCCACAACACTTTCTTTTTCCCAGCAAAGTTGCAAGCGCTTGATAATTTCAGCCCACATCAACATCATTAGAGAATAGGATGTGTTAGCAGAGCAAGATCGTTCTCTGCACCTAAAATACAACCAAATTTATGATGCATCTATGCATTAACAGAGTTAGTTGACTTAAAATTTTCAAAACCCAAAAACGAAGGTGCAGTTGATTGCCAGTGAGCAGATCATTGTTGTCAGTGAAATGATTACATACTAAACTATGTTAAGATAGTGCTGTTTCTATAGCAACTTAGGAATTGTATGTTACAGTGATGTCAAGCACTTTTTCCCCTTCTTTACTCTATTAAAAGCTTGCAAAGAAATTGTAGATGGATTTTGAATATTCAGCACCAAAAACAGAAAAAAAACCCTGTGCCCAGTACTGGTATCTAGAGACAAGAGAGGTGGCCACTGTGTATGAGAACAGCTTTCACAGGCACCCCCGACATTCATCAATGGGCTCCCAAGATGCATCTGCCTCATGGGGGTGGTAGTGCAGACAAAATTAAAACTCTGGGCCTTGCTGCTTAGGTTTTTTACACTCAGCCACTCCAAAGCCATATTAAAAGACACTTGTAACTGGCAGGTCCCTAGAGTAATATCCTTTCTCTCCAGAAATAATTGCATTTTCTCCCCTTTGTGGTAAATACAGCTGATGTCCTGTGCTGTTTTCAATCCATTCTGGAGATCTCTGGCATGAGATAACTGTACATCACCACAGTTATCATGAGGGGCTATTAAAACAATTAATCTGAAAATGACACGTCAGCGCCCCACCCCAGACTTCATTTCTGTCAACACGTGTTGTTCAAAACGTCAGCTTTCTGGAACATTCTGAATTCCTATTGGATGTTCTACTCTGTATTTATAAACTCTTACAAGGGCTACTGAACAAAAGTTTTTGTTAAAACCATCCATGTTACATAATTTACCTGATAGTGATCTACAGGACTGTGCAAAAGTTTAAGGCACCCTAGATTATTTGTGTCAACTTTTTCTTAGATGTTTATTTTTTGCATTAGTGTGTCAGTAGAAAATATCAAATTTTAGATTTCCAACCATTAATTTTCCCAAAAATTATCCAAACTCTCTTCAGCGAAAAGAAGAACAAGGAGTTCTGTAACAGATGGTATAGCCTCCACTGAACCCTGATCTCAACATTATCGAGGCTGTCTGGGATTACCTGGACAGAAAGAAGCAAGCGAGACAGCCAAAGACTGCAGAAGAACTGTGGCAAGTTCTCCAAGATGCTTGGAACAACCTACCAGCTGATTTTGTTACAAAACTGCAAGTGCCTAAGATAATTGATCAGTTTTAAAGGCAAAGGGTGGTCACACCAAATATTTATTTGATTTAGTTTTTACCGTTTACTGCTCTTTATAGTCAATTGTTTGATATTTAGACACTTAATTTCATAATTTTTGAAAGCATCTTTTTTTTTTTTTTACATGTGCCTAAGACTTTTGCACATTACTGTATGTGTCTGTCTGTAATCATTTGTTTCTGCAGACTGTAGGAATTAAGAAACACCTGAAAGGCTTTTCTTTCTTTTATTTTTTGCATATGAAAATTTTGATGCCAGTCTGTTCTCAAACGTGTGCTTGTACCTGAGAAAAGTAAGAACAGTTGGTCAAAATAATAAACAAATTAATAAAACTTAAAAAAACTAAAAATTAATTTTAACAGAATGTCTAATTGTACAATGTCACACCCTGACTACTGTTGGCCACTATACTGAGAGTGTAGGCTACTGTCCACTGAAACAATATGGCAAAGGCGGTAGGGCAACAAGGTGCATTTATTGTGCTCGTGCTCAGTCCAAAATCTTATTTACATGTTAGGACTCGTTAGGTCACATATAACCTTTTCTACTCGGGCATGTACGGTATATTGTGAGATGGCTAAGAGAGAGATGGCAGGAGAAAATCTAAGAGCGACCTCTTAACCTTCAGATATTGATCTATGATGCTAGCTAAGGGTTCCTCCTATGCAGCATGACATTAAGGTCTTCACCAAGACATCATGGGAACAGGAAGAGGGGATTTAATGACTACTGGTACATTGTCAATCCATGGCTAGAGTACTCTATTAGCAAAGACTCTGCTTATTGCTAGGATATTTTTCACTTCCAAATGACCCAACATCTGTATTCACTTCCAGTGCAGGCTTTCCCAATCAAAAGAAAGCACTGTGTAAGGATATTGGCTTTAAAGATCCAAATCAGAGCACTATCGACATGCAGTGTTTGCATGGAAGCAGCACCCTTTTGTTGTTCAAACCAACTAATGTAATGTAGGTTCTATTAATGAGTAGAGAAAAACGGAAAATAAGAACATACATAAAAACAATTGCAGACATGATGCTACTAACTGCCAAAAATATCTCTGAGAGGTCACAGAGTTTGAGGCAAGTTTATAGCTGTTTGGGAAGAGATTGCCAAACATTGCACCCTCATAAATAAGCAATTGGTTGCATGTAGAAATGCCAAGATGCTGCTGGCCTAACCAGGGGCTTATTTCACGAGGATTATCAGTCACAGATCACAATATCTTGTCAAAACACGTCTCACAAAATGCCCCGCTTGCAAATAAATAAATAAAGGCGCGACGACTACAAGGGCTTTTGCACATCCAATTCTTTCCTTACAAGTATGGCATTTCCTTTGATTGTGCGGAGAGGGAGGTGTGCTCCAAAAAAATCTTCCATGATTGTGCCCACCGTTTAGGCACCGTTTAGGTACTTTACGATAACTACTAAATTGGTCAATTTTAAGTATACCTAAAGTATTTCCTGGAACTATACTTTAAGTATACCATTTATGAACTAGTTCTTACCCTGAGAATTTCTAATGTTTTTTAATGGTGCTTAGTGGTCTCTACTGGTGATCTAGTGGTGTGTACTGTTTTAATGGAAATCTAATGGTCATTGATGGTGATCCAATTTTATCCTACTGGTATCTAATGGTTTGTGCTGGTATTTTATTGTAAACCTGATGGTATGTGATGGAAACCATAAGAAATTATATTTTTTTCAACGGGGTTAAAAAAAATCTTTTTTCAACAGGGTTAAGTTTGTATCCTAAAGTGGTATAGTTAAGTATTTTAAAACTGTGATCTAAATTTATTTCTGGAAAGTAAAGTGAAAGTGCAGTGTAAGTACAGTACCTGGGATTCAGTTTTTGTAGGTTGACAGTTCTGCACTTCCTGGCAACCAGCAGCTTTCTCAGGGTTGTCAGACAATGCCATGGAATAAGCCAGCTTTACACTTCTATATCTGGATCATATGTGCACCAAAAGTGGCTTTACCTTCAGATGGACATGTATGGCAGCCAGCCTAGAGAACTACAAAGACTGAGTGACACTAGTTGGGCATGCAGGCATTCAGCCTGTCATAACCTGACAGATGGGCTCACCGCAGTATTCCGTTTTCTTCAAGACATGAGGACCGATCAGTTGAAGCCCAAGGCTTACTCACGCAAATGGATCTAACTTTCATTCAGCTCCTGGTAACTTTTAATAAGATACTTGGGAAGTCCAAGTTCTTGTTTGACCTGCTACAGTCACCATAATTTGATCTAGCAATCTTGTTCCTCTTGATTCAGCATTATGTGATGCATTACAGTGGAACAGGGATGAGACCTTTTTTTAAGAAGTGTGGAAAGAGGTGGAGAAAATTGCACTGAAATGTGATGTCAGTTTGCAGAGGACCTTCTCCAACCAAATTGCTAAATTATGACAGATATCCAAGTACATCCAAGCATTTGTTGACATTTTTAAGTCAAATATTCATGATTTGAGACATAAGCTGTATCAGATCAAGAGAGTTATTGAGGAAAGAAAAAAGTGGAATGCATAGCATGACCACCCTTCTTGAATTTGTAGTATTGCTAGAACCTTTCAATGATGTATTTCATGAGATTTTCAGACTGTGCAAGATGGCCATTGTCATCCCGTCAGCATTTTTAATAAGCTTTTCAGAACTCAAGCTTATTAAAAACCACCTTAGAATAACAATGAGAAATGTGCATTTGAGTCATCTTGGGGTCTTAAGAATTGAATCTAGACAGGCAAAACTGTTTTTTAAACTGACAACAATATCATGGACGGTGTATTTATTTTTTTATTTTATTTATTATTATTATTTCATTTTTTTTATCATGGACAGTGTTTGTGTCACAATCTTGGGGGATGTTACATGCTATTTTTGTAGGGGGGCAGGGAAGGGGTCACTATTCACTTTCAACTCACTCAAGTCATGATACTGAATAGAAAAGTATTAGAATAGAATAACTTTTATTTTCCTTTTCGGGAACTTCAGTTGTAGCCACCAACAACAACAAAAAAAGACATAGACAATGGGGCAGACCCACAACACACAAACAAACACACCAAATAAAGACATACAATATCAAATTAAGTGAATTAAATTGGAATACAGCCATGATTAAAAATAGCCTTGCTGTCCCGAGATGTCCAGTGTCATTTAGCAGTCCAACACATAAACTCCGCCTCTTCCTCCGTACATGCAGTGTTGCAGTCTCTGTACTGTTGAAACGGAGCACCGAACTGTATCAGCCTTCCCACTCGTCGCCTCACTCCTCCCCCGCACCATCTTCTCCTTCCCTTCCATGGTTGCCCTTTGACGACCACCCGCACTCTCTGATCAGTACCGACATCTTCAACTCCGGTGAAGAGCGATGGTAAACTTTTCTGCTGCAGATCCAACGGACATTCCTGAGCATATGTTGCAAATGCGTTTCCATGGTGACGACCACAAACAAAATTATCCCGGTGAGACAATTCGCCAATATCATCAAAACAAGCAGCAGGAGTGCCCCGAAAAATCTCCAGCCCGCCTCCCCGCACCACAACAGACACACAGCGCATGAAAAAACAAAAGTCAAAAGCCAGACACAACAAAATACATTCAAATTAACAAACATGAACACGTATTAAAAGGCGTATGTAAATGAAATGAGAACAATACAGTAGAGAAGGAGAGAAATCAATGGGGAAAAGCTGTATGTATATGAATGAAATGAAAGAAATGTTGACAGTTTGTGAGCTCTTTGTCTTGATAGCAGCACCACTGCCTATTATATGATGTACAGTTAACAAATAGACATGGTAGAAAATTTGATGCCTGCAACATTTTCCAAAAAAGTTGGGACAGGGGCAAAAAAAAGACTGGGAAGTAAAAAAAAAACACCTGTTTGGAACAATCCACAGGTAAACAGGTGATGCTATCATGACTGGGTATAAAAGGATATCAAAAGACTCTTGATATCTTATTTTCTGGTACTCTTACAAGCGATACTATAACCTCTCTGCATTTGAATGGATCTCTATGGGAATTGGGGGGTGGGACTAGATTAAGCTGTAAATTACACGGGAATAGTATGGAACCCATGGTTGGCTAAATGGCTGTAAGTCATCAAGGGTCTGAGGTATCAAACGAGCCTCAAACCATCACTCTGCTGCCAGATATGCAGTAGATATGGATGGATCACTTTAAGGGTTGTTTCTCCTAACTCATTTTCCTATTGAACTCTGGAAAAATAAGTCAGGAGTAACCAGAGGTGCAAATCCAGGGGACATAAAGTAAAAGTTCTCCCCAGTATTTTTCTCCAATCACCTGGATTTGCTAACTAACATAATTCTTCAGCTAGGAGGTAGAGCTAATTAGTGAAATCAGCTGGCTGATCTCACTATCGTCCGCTTTCCTGTGCTTCGATATTGTCTTTGCATCCAAGGACTTTTACTTTATGTCCCCTGGATTTCCACCTCTGGGAGTAACAACCCATCAAGTGATTCATACTATTCCCGTGTAATGTACAGCTTAATCGAGTCCCACCCCCCAATTCCCATATAGATCCATTCAAATGCAGAGAGGTTATAGAGTACCTGAAACAGGTGTTTTTCGTGGCCCTGTCCCAACTTTTTTGGAACGTGTCACAGGCATCAAATTCGGAAATTCAATTTAAAGCTGAATGTCTGCACTTTAACCTCATAGTCACTGTTCCATTTCAAATCCAATGCACTGGAGTACAGAGCCAAAACAACAAAAATGGTGTCACTGTCCAAATACTTATGGACTGCACTGTATATCTACTCCACATTCATCTTCACATTACAATGTATCTACAAAATAAAACACATACTGAAATAAATATAGTCCACAAAATACCACAATGATTTAACATCTTATTTTATATTAGAACATCTAATTCTATATGATGAAACTTCTTATATAAATAAGACATTTAATCATCATGTTATTTTGTGAACTCTCTTGCACTTGCCCTTTTTCCTTTGTTTTCCTTAGCTGAATTGTTTTAAGTTAAGTATCTGAAATGTATGTTAACATAATATACTAATTGGGTGATTAACAATATAAATAACAGACTAACCTCTGGCTTACACGTGTTCATATAGTGCTATGAGCAGGTTATGGTTCATGACCTCCCACTTGGTCTTTGTAACCAAAACTAGTTCAGTATGGAAATTCATCATAATCTGAATCACTCAATAAAACATCATAGACAGATTGCATCATTAAATCTTTCATACCTTATAAAGCATTCATACCCTGTCCTGTCTCTAAATGCTTGAATGAACTGCTGTACTGACTATAAAATAAATATTGAACTAGAAAGAATTCACTCAGTAGAGTGCAGACCTCTGCCAAGACACAATAGTCTCCGCCTTTGCATGAATGTGCACAGCAAATTTTGTGTCTGTGTAACTAACAGGTCAGGAGATGACGTAATTAGAAAAAAATGTATTTGATCCTGGGAGCATGAATATGCACAGCAAATTTCATGGCAATCAGTCATTATTTTTCAAGAGATATGTTTGGCGAGAGGAAAGGTCATGGGTTCACAAAAATCAATAACTTTCTTCTGTTTGGGAACATGAATGTGCATAGCAAACGTCATGGCAATCCAGCCATTACTTTTCAAGATATAGTATCGATCACAAATGGAAGGTTTGGCCTGATGGTGACGTTAAAGAAAAGGTCATTGGGTCAGCAAAATCAATAAATAAGTTTCTTCCTCTTGGGAGCATGAATGTGCACAGCACATTTCATGGTAATCAAGATATATTTGGCCTGATGGTGGTGCTAGAGTAAAGGCCATGCGGTCACCAAAATAAATAGGTTTCTTCCGTTTGGGAACATGGCTGCGTTCGGATCTGAAATGTATGCTTTCTTCCTGTCGTTCCCTTCCCTTGCTTCAAGGGGGACTCGGCAAATTGCCAGGATGAAATATGGCAGCCACACCAAGGCTGTGTCTGAATCCGAGCTCTATCTACTGCGTCCTGTCTCCTGTGTACTGTGTACTACCAGCTGTGTACTGTTTACTGTGTACTGTTTATTACGCGATGTGTACGCAAAATATACTCCATACTATTTTCCGACCTTACTGTGGAAATTTCGTAAGACATCCCACCCTTGCATTGTTTTTGTTGCGTGAAGATGCGCCTCATTTTTAAAACAAAGCTGCGCGTCATATTTATGCGACCAAAATGTTTGCATTCTTCCTGAAAAAGTATGCCTCCGAAATACCCGAATATACTCAACAAAACCCTGGAAGTAAGTATATCTTCCAGGGGTTTTACGTATATTACATTTAGAGAAAACTTTGCTTACATAACTACTTTCTCGTCCTGTCTACTCACCAAGCATACTCAATAGTATGGAAGGGTGCTAATTCGGACACGGCCTAAGGGAGATTTGGTTCCAATTTAAGAAAGGGGAGGGAATAATTATATTCTCTCACCCACGTTTATCCTCCCTTTCACCAAGGGTATAAAATGCAAATCGTGCAATGCTCCACGTGGCAAAAGTGGGCGGTTATGTTTCAACTCCATGGGGTAGCACTTCCTATATCGGTTGCGAGGGCCGTTCCATTATGGTTTGTTTCTCATTTCCACGATCGTCTGGTAAATGTTTGAGTCACATTATTTATATTTCCATCAATATTGTTTGATGTTGTTCTAATAGTGAACTGAACCAGAAGGTGTGCTATTTAGTGCCATCTATCCTCATTAACAAAAATTCTGTTGAATAGGGAAAATAATATGTTTTATTAGAAGTTTATTAGAAGTTTATTAGAAGTTTATTAGAAGGGGGGGGGGGGGGTGGGGGATGCCTCCCCAAATGCTCCGCCTGCCCCCCCAAAGCCGAATCCAAAAAAAATTAAATCCGACAACATGAAGTCGCTTAGAGCTACAGACGATTCGGCCAATCATAAAAATGCCACATCGAAATAATATATTTCTCTAATATCTGATTGGTTGGTTTGGCCATATAAAACATGGAGACGCAGCGAGAGAGGTCAGTTTTAGAATTCCTTGGCTGTCGTGCCTGGTTCTCCGAACCTTACATTCCCCCTTACAGAATATCAAAGCCTGTATAGAAGAACCAGCGACACCACAGGTTTCTAATAAAGCGCTGGCCAGTCAGAGTGCTACAGGGATTACCCCTGAGGAGGCCATTCTCACCTTGTGAATGATTTTCTTCGAGAGATGTTGGAGAAAATTGTCTTTGTATATCTGGATGATATTTTAATTAACAGGTTTTAAGAGCACTTCTTAAGGCAGGGCTTTTTGTTAAGGCAGAGAAATGCGCGTTCCACACAAATTCCATCTCTTTCCTAAGGTTTCATTGTAGCGGACGGGAAAGTGCTAATGGACCCAGATAAAGTCTCAGTGGTAAAAAACTGGCCTACTCCAGCATCAGTAAAGCAGGTATAGCGTTTCCTAGGCTTCGCTCATTTTTACCGGCGGTTTATCCACAATTTTAGCACTGTAGCCACCCCTATCACAGCTCTTACTAAGAAAACATCACCTGCCTGGTTCCAATGGAACTCTAGGGCTGAGGCAACTTTCGCGGAGCTAAAAAAGAGATTTTGCTCCGAACCCATCCTGATAACACCCAATCCCTCCCTCCCCTTTGTGGTAGAAGTGGACGCATCAGAGCTGGCAGTAGGAACCATTTTATCTCAACATTCTCTGTTGGACCGCAAACTGCACCCATGCGCATATTTCTCTCATGCCCTAACATCAGCAGAGAGTTGATGTTACGATGTTGGGGACCGGGAGCTGTTGGCGGTCAAATTGGCTTTGGAAGAGTGGTGTCATTGGCTGGAAGGAGCTGAGCATCCTTTCACGGTCTGGACAGACCATAGAAACTTGGAGTACATCCAACAGGCCAAATCACGCAATTCTCGGCAAGCCCGATGGGCTTTATTCTTCGCCCGGTTTCGGTTTATTATCACCTTCTGAGCCGGGTCGAGGAATATTAAACCAGATGCGTTGTCACGCATTTTCAACTGTTCCGATAAGGAACCACGCCCTGAGTCCATTGTGCCGGCTTCGCAGATTGTGGCCCCAGTCATGTGGGAGATTGAGGCGGTCGTGCAGGAGGCGTTGCACTCCGACCCGGGCCCAGGTGGTGGTCCGCCCCACTGTCTGTTTGTTCCGTCCCGGTTAAGATCTTGCGTTCTCCAGTGGGGTCACGCTTCGCAACTGGCGGCTCATCCTGGCATCCACCGGACGAAGGAATTCATTTCTCGTCACTTTTGGTGGCCCAAGATAGAGAGTGATGTGCAGGAATTTGTCGCTGCATGTATGGTGTGTGCTCACAGCAAGGGTTCGCAGCTCACACCCTCGGGGCTCCTACGCCCTCTACCTGTGCCCAGTCATCCCTGGAATCACATAGCTCTTGACTTCATAACCGGCTTGCCAGCGTCCCAGGGTAACACTGTTATCCTGGTTGTAGTGGATAGGATTTTGAGACTGGCTCACTTCATCGCCCTATCCAAACTGCCATCAGCACCAGAGACAGCTCAGCTGATGGTGGACCACATTTTTAGGGTTCACGGTCTTCCCCTAGATGTGGTGTCCGATCATGGCCCTCAATTCGCCGCTAGGTTTTGGCACTCTTGCTGTGCTCTTTTAGGAGCGTCGGTCAGCCTGTCTTCTGGCTTCCATCCGGAGACTAATGGGCAGACGGAACGCACTAACCAGACCCTGGAGAGTACCCTGCGGTGCCTAGCTGCTTCCAATCCCACGTCCTGGAGCTGTCATCTCGCCTGGGCGGAGTACGCTTATAACACCTTGCGTAATTCCTCCACAGGGCTCTCCCCTTTTGAGGCTCAGCTGTGGTATCAGCCTCCCTTGTTTCCTGAGTTGGAAAGAGATGTGGAAGTACCATCCGCCAGCTCATTCGTTCGTAGGTGTCGAGCGGTCTGGAGGTGGGTGCGTGCATCTTCTAAACAAAAGGTGGTGGCCGACAGGAGTCGTCGTCCGGCTCCCTCTTACCGGGTGGTGCAATGAGTGTGGTTTTCCACGCAGGACCTATCTCTGCGAGTGGAGTCCCGCAAACTCGCCCCTCGGTTCGTGGGGCTCTTTAAGATCATCCCGGTCACTGTGCGCCTTCAGTTGCCACGCGCCATGCGCATCCATCCCACCTTCCACGTCTCTCGGTTGAAACCAGTGCTGGTTAGTGCTCTCGCCCCGGCCGACAAACCACAGCCCGGTTCTTGGAGGAGGGTCCGGTGTATACCATTCACCGCATTTTGGCTGAGAGGCGTGTGGGCAGAGGATACCAGTTTTTAGTGGACTGGGAGGGCTATGGTCCTGAGGAGCGCTGCTGGGTTCCCTCCAGGAACATCTTGGACCCTACACTTATTAGGGACTTCCGCAGAAACAAGGCTGAGGAATCGCCTGGGGTCGTCCCTTAGAAGGGGGGTCCTGTCATGGTTTCTGGCAGCCTTTCTATGGTCGTTCTTTCTTTTAGTGACGTCAGGTCACTCTATCGGATTTACTATCTTCCGTTCCGGTGCTTTGCTATCGCACGGCGGTGATTCCTCGCACCTGTTTTCCTGTAAGCTTAGGGTGTCCGCTTTCCTGTGCTTCGATATTGTCTTTGCTATGTTGACAACGAAGTCGGTAAGGTATAGGATTTCGGTCACTGCATTTCTGGTTCGTACAAATAAGAAACGCAGCAAGTCCGGTTTAGAGTTAGGAGAAAGATTTATTGTAGTCTTTTTCTTTCCTTTCTCTCTTTATCCTTTAAACTCCTCTATCTTTTGGTTCAGCTCTTTCGCACCTAGAGCTTAAGGTAACAGGTTCTATTTCTATTTTTGTTTCTCTAGCCCTTTTACGCGGGCTTTCTTTTGTTTTTCTCTGACCTCCTGTTATACGCTCTTTGTGTGAGAGCGTGAGGTTCTTTGTGTGAGAGCGTGAGGCTCTTTGTGTGAGAGCGTGAGGGCGAGGGGCGTGAGGTTCATTTGTTGTTTGATTACTCACTATTATCGAGTTCGCCCTTTTTTGGGGTTGTTTTTGATTTGGCTTATGCCGGGAGGTTTTTATTCCCATTTTTCGTTTGTTCTCTTCCTGCCGCGGAGCTATCCGCTTTTGTGGTGTATATTTTACTATATACACTTTTAGAATTCCTTGGCTGTCGCGCCTGGTTCTCCGAACCTTACACTCCCCCTTACAGTAAGATTCTATCATAATATGATTGTCCTCCATAAGGGATGGGGGGCAGAGGAGTATGGCTAAAATATAAATAAAAATGATGAGCCAGTTACAGTAACGTAGTTTCACATGTAAATGTAAATAGCACAAAGAGACTGAAATGATAAAGGAATATAGCTCATCTTTAATATACATACTTCCATATAAGATAATTATTTGGTATTATTAGGCATAAATAAAGTTGTCCTCCTATAAGATGAGGGGTGCAGAGGTGGGTTTAAAATGTAATAAAATTATCTTATCCACTAATATACTGATTAAACTATACTTTAGCTTTATATGAAAGCATCTCAAATCTCATCTAGGGCTTTGAAAAAAATAATAATAGTCTTCAAAGACCCAGACCCCCCGCTACGTCCCGTCCCCCCCTTGTGCCCCACCAACATCTCTTCATGACCCCCCAATCAAGGCAATCTAGAACCCGCCCTGCTTACAGTTCATGAATCTTGATTCATATTTGATCTGCAACATCTAGTTTGACAGTTTGATCCGAGTTACACAAGATCATTTGTACATTGTACATTCAATTATGCAAATGATGATGGACACACCTCCTCCAACCCCCCCCCCCCCCCCCCCCCACACACACACACACACACTCCCTTACTCACCCCACAAAGTATTTTTCAAAATTGCCTAGTAGGCGGAGACAGGCCTAGACAGTGGGTGCACTTACTCTTGAAATTTGATCGAAATGCAGCCCATTAATGTGCACAGCAAATTTCATAGCAATTCGGCCATTCTTTTTTTAGTTATGTCAATCGCAAATTGTTTGGCCAGATGGTGGTGCTAGAGGAAAGATCATGGAGTCACCAAAATCAAAACCTTTCTTCCTCTTGGGAACATAAATCTGCACAACAATTTCTATTGCAATTCTGCCATTACTTTTCCAGATTATGCCTCAAAGACGGTGCGACAAACGGACGGACATCATTACATAGCCTCCTTGGCAGAGGTAATAAATTTACAACTGCAATCTGTATCCACTACAGGTTGAGCAAAGTTGTCACTATTAGCTTCAAAGCCTTTTACACAAAAGGGTTTTCTTAGTTTACATCCAGGTCATTGCTCATGGGAAAATTTAGGAAAATATGCTTGTGGAATAGAAACCTCTTTAATTGTGACTTCCTTTCCATTAAGAGAATAAGAAACATATTGCTTTCCCCAAAATTTTACCATGCCTTCAACAGGATTCTGCACAAAATCAATGTTAATTGGTCACACATCTCAAAATCAGGCCCCCAGCAAAGCCCAAACCATGTTTTATCATGACTGTCTAACTATCAATGGCCTGCTATGCTTGTGGTTATGTTCACCATCTGGATTTTATTTAACTTTTTTTGCAACTGGTACAGTTTCTCAGAGGTATGTACCCACAGTATTTACACTCTATTACATTTCACCAGGCCCTTTTTTCAGCAGTTTGCATTTAAAAAAATTACATTTAGTACATTTACCAGATTCCAGACAACATGATAAAGATTTTACTACTTTTTAATTTTTTTTTATAAATGTTTATTTCATTGCACGGAGTCCTTATAAAGATAGGAGTTTTGTGCTGTGTGGTTGACTGGGAAAAAATAACTATTTTTATATGATGATCAAGGAAATTCAACCAGGTTCATTCTCCTCAATGTAAGACACATTTTCATTGCACTGATTACCACTATCAGGTGGTTCATAGCCCAGCAAGGGCAGATAGATCCAATAGTTACTTTACAATCCCTTAAGGGAGACAGCAACCATCATGTGTTATTACATTCTAGTGCAGGCCTATGCCGTTAAAAATCTATTTGATTTGAGTAATTCAAGTGCAATCCCTTTTGCTCAGTACACATCCTACATTATTTTATTTTATTTATTTTACAATATTGCAGTTACTTAGGAGACACGTTTATCCAGAGCAGCACACAGTAGTATAGAACATCAGTGTTACCCTCAGGAATAGAAAGCACAGAAGCCCATTTATAATCAATCTGTAATGTTAACCTAACAAACAACAATTTGAATTGTAACACTAGAATTGTGAATTGTGCCACTAGACAGATAAAACAGATACAGTACATCTTAAACAGCTATACCTACATTATCCAAAAGGAAATAAGAAAGAACAGAAATAAAGAAAGGATATCTTAAGGGGGTCAAGGGAGCCATGGTGCAGTGAGTCTTCACTGCAACAAGAGGTGAATCTTCAGTCTGTGTAAGAAGATGGGCATGGTTTCTATTGTTCTAACTGCAGTAGGAAGCTCTGCAGTCGGGGAAGGGGGTTGCAGTGCAGGGTGATGAGAAGGGGAGTGACATGGCTGAGTCTGGAGAGATTGTAGAGCAGCATAATTCTGGATTAACTGCAATAAATCTTTCAGAAAATGTGTTATCCTTTCAGCCTTCCCTTAAACTTAACCTTTTGGACAGAATGTAAAATAACTTCAGTTTATTTAAATTGCTTCAGTTTGTTTCAATATTTCTGCACTTCTTAGTATTATAAGTTCTCTGCTTCTACATTGTATGACTTATAAATTCAAGAATTTTAATGTCACATCGATGTGATTTTATTTACAGCTGTCAATCAATGATGGGGCTTCTCAATTTGTAATCTTTAAAAATCTTCCTGTAAATACCTCAGCAATTACAGGATATATGGAGGCAAATGATTTTGACAACTCAAACTTCACCTGAATACTTAAGTATTTTCCTTTTCTGCACATGACAAGTGACTGTCTAATCTGAAATGCAAATTTCTGTGGCCTCACCGGCTCTTCCAAGTCAGTATTTTTATGTAGTACTAAAACTTTTAAATCTTAAAATCAGAACACATTTAAAATGGAAAAACTACATGGTACCAATGACCTGGATCTTTTACCCAAACATATCAGGAGCATCAGAACCAGAAGCTAAACGTTACCATTATTTAATTATTTCTGAATTATAATGGCAACTTCCTTTTTCAATGATCATGATGACATTAGCAGGGTATGTTTGAGATAGACAGTAAAGCCAGTAGCTAATGCCCAATTGACATTATCAACTTGTGATAGCGACAAAATCGCTGTACTTGCAGCGTCAGGGGCATTGAACCTCATTTTGTGCAACACCAATAACTTACCGATTGTAAACATAATGTAGCGAGCGTGTCTAAAGACAGAGCAGGCAGATCTCAAAGAATACTCATTGAGTTTATTGCAAGCCAAAGTTCCCAACACGTGGAGGATTAGAATGACTCAAAGGTAAGCCCTTTTATACTGAACTAGGTGCCAATAACAATCACAAGCATATTGCATAACCTACCTAGCCCTTCTGTGGGTAACTATCTACACTACTATCAACAAAACACAATACACGGCCACTTTATACACACAATAACACTTAACTATTATCAACATAACAGACACAGCACTACTGTATGTACATATGGACAGCCTCTCGGTGGCGAGCTAGCTCTTCCATGATGAAAGACGGAAAAGAACGCAAGCTCATTGGACACTCTTTAAAACATCTACAGCATCGTCATTTCATTTTTTGACAGTGCAACAAAATTGACTAGCAGTTAATGTTTCAGAGAGAGAAACATTTGGGTCATTTGTCGCTGTCACCTCCCCCACTGTTTGTTGCCGTTGTCCATAGACTTTTAATGGAATCTTGTGGCTTTGTTGCTGTAGTTCATTATGTGAATTCTTGTGAATGAAGTGTTTTTACGGGTGTGCTGGATGCCAAAATCACAATCTGTAGAGAAAATGCATATACATGAAAGGGGTGTTTGGACACAAACATCAGTGTATCATGAGTCATATTCAAGCATCTATGAATATTTACAGACAGTGTAACTATAGTTCTTGCTTTTATTTGTTAATCAAGGACAAATGTTGATTGAATTCCGGCCTCGTATTATGAGAGGTGAGCGGTTGGCAGTGTTTGGAGGGTAGTCAGACCAAAGGGAAGATTCTGAAGACCAGAAGACATGAGTGATGCTGGTGACACCTATTAGTTTTTTTGGGACCAGACATGTGTTGCTAAGAGCTCTATGAATCCATGAAAGGCCACTCTCTGGAAATGCCTAATCTTCTTGCATCTTGCATGTCACTCTGTCTTTATACATCAAGCATTATCTTTTCAACGCAATTTCTCTTAAACTATGAAGAAGACATCAACTATCATATCCCAGAGAATTCCCCTGGAGGCCTGTTATTTGTGTGAAGGTAACATGTAAGATTTTTTGTCAATCAAGACATCAACACGCAACATGAAATGATGGATCTTTTTATTTCTCTGATGCAACCCACATCCATTCTTCCAGCAAATCTCCTGCATGAACCTCAAAACCCTGGGGCTATTATGTGTAAAGTTGAGTCAAAATTCACTGTTATGTGTGGGAAAATTCTAAGAACTATGGAAATTTACCCTGACTTGCCATGAATTTAAGACCCCTCACGGCCTCATGAATTGATGAGGCCAACCTTCTCTTCTCTGCAGCCGAACTATGAGTGGAAACCACAGACTCCGTGTTTTATCTTTACAATTCTGCCGAATACAAAGTTTCTAAGTGTCACTATTTTCCTGTAGCAAGTCCATCTAACAAGCAACCACCCAACCAGTTTCGCCTGCAACTATACCTATCCATGCGTGACATAGTGGACAATAGCGTCTATGTGTGAGTTCATAAATATATTTATGCATCATATAAAATTAGTATTTCTGTAACGTTCCGTTCCCATCCTGTCCGTTTTCCGTGTTTTGCCCTTCCCCTCAGTGTCATGTTTGATTCCCTTTGTCCGTGTTTTCCCCCTTGCTGCAGACTGGGCGTGTTCCTTCCGTTTGTTTCACTCCTTTTCCCCACTCCTGTCTCAGCCTATCTCCTTTCTCCATTGCAGCATGCATTCCTCACACTCCGCTCTGTTCAATTACCCATGCTTACATTTGCACGCTTTCTTAATTGTTTCCAATCTCACTCCCTATTTAACCCTCCGGCTGGCTGCTATTCAGCGCCAGTTCGTTAACGTTGTTTCGTTTGTATCCTGGTCTTTGAATCCCTTTCCTGTGCATCTAACTTCAGTTTGGTTCTGTCTCGGTGCTTTTATGCTCACTGCCTACTGTTGTTTGCTAACCAGTCCTGACTGTATGCGGTTCTACCTGCCGCACATTGCCTGTCTCGTTAACCACCACTCTACTGTTTCTGCCAGTCTGCAGCTGTTCACGTTTCCCTGATTGTGTTGCGGTACCTCCGCTCCCACCTGACGTTGCGCCCACAGCTGGGTCCTCCATTCTACAGTGGTTCCTGTCCGGCCGTGGCTACCGCCATTGTTACGGTTACGGTTGAATCTACTGCTGTTGCCCTACTGCCTCAACCGGGCCAACCCGAGGTCCGCCGCACTGCTCTGCCTTGCCGTATCCAGCCGCTACCCCTACCTCTGCTTCCATTACCTGGTTACCTGTTACTATTATTCCCCGGCTCCCCCTCCTGTACATTTCATGTATCCATAACCGGTTGCCTGTTCTCTATGTCCTCCCTCGCTTCAGGAGACAAGTTCAAAGCATATTTATTGGATGCCTAGCACTCCCCCTATCCGTCCCGTTTGTCCCGTCTGTCCAGATCCGCCAAGTCCAGTTCCAGTCCAGTTCCGGTTTGGAACATTTCCTGAGAGACCCGCACAGTCCAGTTCCGGTCTGGAACATTCCAGTGTTCCGGTCTGGAACATTCCAGTGTTCCGGTCTGGAACATTCCAGTGTTCCAGTTGTCCAGTTCCTGTTTAACCCGATCCAGTTCCTGTCAGCCCAGTTCCGGTTTGTAACATCCAGTGTCCTGTACCAAGTCCAGTTCCGGTTTGGAACAACTCCGTGTTCCCGTGATCCAGTTCCAGTTTGACTCGATCCAGTCCCAGTCCAGTCCAGTTCCGGTTTGGAACAACTCCGTGTTCCCGTGATCCAGTTCCAGTTTGGCCCGATCCAGTCCCAGTCCAGTCCAGTTCCGGTTTGGAACATCCAGTGTTCCGTGCTAAGTCCAGTTCCAGTTTGGAACATCCAGTGTCCCGTACCAAGTCCAGTTCCGGTTTGGAACAACCCAGTGTTCTGGTTAAGTCCCGTTCCGGTATTATCCGTTCCAGTTTCCTGTCCAGCCCAGTTCCGGTTGGAACTCCAGGGTTCCAGTACCAAGTCCAGTTCCGGCCTGGAACATCCTGCTTTGCCGTTCAAGTCCAGCTCCGGCTTGGAGCAAGTTCAAGTCCCGGAGAAGCTCCGGACTTTATTGTGTTTTCTGTTTAATTATCTGTGTACAGCTTGGGACTACCCCAAGCTATAATAAACTACCGTTTTCTGTCCCTCTGCCTCCTGATCGTTGCATTTGGGTCCAGCCCGTATTAGGTTCATGACAATTTCGTCATGGCAACAAGATAAACAACAATAGTCTGATCGTATGCCAAAAAAGCTGTGAAAAGCCCTGCTCACTCAAATGCAAAATGAACATGTGAAATTAATGTGTCATTATAGCACAGCATTCCACTATCAATATCTGCTGCTAAATATGAAATAAATATACAATCCTACCATTGGTTTTACAGATAGAGACGTTCCTTTCAAAATTCAGTGGTCATTTATTGTCTTGGACAATCTGTTTGAGAAATACACACCAGTTAAGCACGTTATTACACAATGTGGAATGTCTGCGCGCAGTACCCCATACACCCTCCCAAGTATTTCACGTCATTACAATTTTATCCGATAGAGGACAGTATATCCTTTTCAAAGGTGTTTGCAATTTTTTCTGGGATGCTTTGAATGATAAATTACAGCTCAGCGTAACAACATTTTTAATCTAGTCAATTTACTATGACGCAAACATATGTACGTACATTAGTTTTTCCACTCGATCACTGTCTTGTCCAGTAGGCTATATATGGTTATTTTTGCATTATGAGTGCATTTCACACACTGTAGTGTAGTGTAAGCATTCATTAATCAGTCATATTTTATGTTTGATGCACCGACTTTCTTTGAAACTAGAACATTTGGCAGCATTTTCTTGTTGGTGGAATATTATTCTATTGTAATGTTATCATACATAATATAGGCTTCAGGCTTCGTATCTTCCTGGGCTATACTTGTCACTGAAGGCATTAGAAATACTCATTCCAATTTACTGTGCGCTGATACGTGCAAGATGAATGTAAAATCTTCCTTGGAACTACAGATAAATGCGATCCCAGGGCAAAAGTATACATACTGTAGAGTACAGGGGAAACATGTTTTATTGAGGTTCATAAGTGAATGATTAGGCTACATATCTAGGTGTGTAACAGTGTGATATCGATGTTTTCATCTTAAACCATCAGAAGGGGCAAATGTATATGTATATTTTATTCATTTTATGACATGTATTGGATAGTGTTTTGGACCCATAGATACTGTATTTATCCCCATATACTGATGAAAATACGTATAGTAATTCCCACTTGAAAATGATGCAAAAGTGAGTTTTATGACCAGTGCACAATTTAGCCATTTGGATATTTTTTGAGACACTAATGGACAACAGGATACACTGCCTATATTTTGCATCATAGACCTTTAGTAGTTCTGCATATCATCCTCAGATTTTGCACACTTGGAAATGTATAGATTTACCTGTTTCACATATATAGCTCTCTGTATTTCATTGCAAACTAAAGAAAAATCCAAAGTTTCTTTGCAGTTGTGGCACTTTATTTTGACTTAAATTATGAAAATTAACAAATACAAAGTTCGTATTGTAGTTGTATGGTACAACTGTCTTGTTTCATTTAAGCCATTTGCCAAGTTTCTGTGATGCTCACACCTGGAGTTATAAAACCTTAAACAGAGCCAGGGCCGGATCTACCATATGGGCAATTGGGCATGTGCCCAGGGGCACCACGCCCTAGGGGGGACCAAGCAGCCAACACAAAGCACTGGCTAGCTGAACCACCAATCAGAGCACTCCTGTGCACAGAATTTCCAGTTACATATACATTTTAACTTCAAGTAGCCTACGGATTGTGTCCAGATTCATATGAAAACCGCTTCAAATACATTATTTTTGACTCAATGAATAAAAACTATGGAGCAGAAGAATGAAAACTGTTTAATTAACCATTACCTGGAAGCATTTATGAGTTATGTACATAGTGTCAACTGGTCGAACACAGTAAATACAATAAGCATTGGTGGAATATGCTCAGTTTAGCTTCCTTTAGGCTACTTAGGAAAATAAAGCTGTTTTTTCCCCGACATGACCATGAACTGAATGAAATATAATAAACCTACCCGAGACTCGCTTGATTAGCAAGGGGGTAATCTGTGTTCAATTTCATAAAGTCTACATACAAATGCAGGTTCATAGCTATAACTGACGGGTCCTCGCAATGGCCCGGGTTTGCGAGGAAACTTGCTTTCTGAAGCGAAAGCTTGACGAAATTAACAAAAGTAACTAAGGATAGCTGGGCTTGGGTGGGGCTTGGCAAAGAGGCAATATTTTATAACCGATCAGCTTTGTTCGCTCCACACTTGGGTCAACTCTGTTCAGATGTAGCCTATATATCATCCTGCTTGATAGTTACAATGTGATTTCTATATTTCCGACAGTAGCTAACAGATGGATTCACCAGTTATTGCTATAATTAATTGGATTGTGTATTGGATACGATATTAATTGTTGTAATTCTTTTTCTATTGATGTCTCTTTCTTGTTAGGCACTGTGTTCAGATTTTGTACAAACAATTAATTGTCCCTAGGCCTTAGTTTTTTATTTTTCCGGTAATAACATTTAGATTTTTTTGTGTAGGCTATGTTGAAATCAACAGCAAGATTGTGATTCCAAAATCATAAGTAACATTGGTTAAACAGTTAAACAGTTTTAGTTCACATTTTGCATTTAATACTGGCTTGTCTAAGTGTATGGTATACTTTAGTACCTTGTGTTAGATTGAGTTTACCCTACCACAGTTTGCCGATTCTGTTGGGCACACATGTATGTTGTGATAACAACATGTAAGTTTAGGTACATTAGAGGAGTAGAGTGAGTTAGAATACAGTTCTGATGATGATGAATGGGGGAAGTCAGACAATACGGCAGCTCCTTTGCTAGACGTGGATGATGAAGGAAGTGATGATGGAAGTTTAGATGAGGAGCAGGAATGGCATGCTGTGGGGACAGAATGTAGTACATCTATTGCTGATTCACTTCGTTCTAATTGCCGCAGAGTGGTTTCAAGAAGTGCTAGATTACCAAAATCAACTAAACCAGTCGGGAAAAGAAACACAAAAATTGCACCAATAATTACACGTAGAATTTGTACAAGTGGAACACATAATCCCATTAACGGGGCAATCACATATGGATCAGCAGGTTGATCGCAATCTTACACGGTCAGAGTTGACTAAACTGCAACAACAACTTCCCACAGATGGATTCACCAGTTATTGCTATAATTAATTTGATTGCGTATTGGATACGATATTAATTGTTGTAATTCTTTTTCTATTGATGTCTCTTTCTTGTTAGGCACTGTGTTCAGATTTTGTACAAACAATTAATTGTCCCTAGGCCTTAGTTTTTTATTTTTTCGGTAATAACATTTAGATTTTTTTGTGTAGGCTATGTTGAAATCAACAGCAAGATTGTGATTCCAAAATCATAAGTAACATTGGTTAAACAGTTAAACAGTTTTAGTTCACATTTTGCATTTAATACTGGCTTGTCTAAGTGTATGGTATACTTTAGTACCTTGTGTTAGATTGAGTTTACCCTACCACAGTTTGCCGATTCTGTTGGGCACACATGTATGTTGTGATAACAACATGTAAGTTTAGGTACATTAGAGGAGGTGAGTGAGTTAGAATACAGTTCTGATGATGATGAATGGGGGAAGTCAGACAATACGGCAACTCCTTTGCTAGACGTGGATGATGAAGGAAGTGATGATGGAAGTTTAGATGAGGAGCAGGAATGGCATGCTGTGGGGACAGAATGTAGTACATCTATTGCTGATTCACTTCGTTCTAATTGCCGCAGAGTGGTTTCAAGAAGTGCTAGATTACCAAAATCAACTAAACCAGTCGGGAAAAGAAACACAAAAATTGCACCAATAATTACACGTAGAATTTGTACAAGTGGAACACATAATCCCATTAACGGGGCAATCACATATGGATCAGCAGGTTGATCGCAATCTTACACGGTCAGAGTTGACTAGACTGCAACAACAACTTCCCACATGGGACGGAGTTAGTGACCCGACTGCTGTTGTTGATAAGGTGCAAGCACTACAGCGAATGCACTCACTAACTGACAAGGACTGTTGTAAATTATTACAATCTGTGCTTCCTACATCAGTTGCTATTCCGTCAGAATCTGTACAGGGTTATGGAGACCCTGTTGTTTTCCCAAATCATGACACAAGGTTACGGCTAATGAGCGCGGCTGTGGGTTACCGTGTTATAGCTGACATGAATACAATTCTTGCGTTTGTACCTAAGGAAGGGCAGCATCCCACTGATTTTCTTAGAACATTTGTAGGTGTGTATAATCTAAACACGTGGAAGGACCAGAGCATTACTGTCAGGTGACGACCCAATTTTCTGGAGTTTAGTAGTCAATAAATATAAAGATAGCGTCTCCCCTACCTGCCAACATTTATTGTTACAACTCAATAGGGAATTGAGTGCCCAGCCAATCAGACAGCACATAGGCAGCAATATCCAAGACTGTTTAACTGCATGGAATGAGTTAATCTCAACTCAGTTCCCCCAAACAGATCTCTAGGAAAAGGATTGCTCTGCTAGCATCAAATGAGGGCCAGGTCAAAGTTCTGTGTTTTAACTGTTGGAAGCCAGGCCTCATTCAGAGTGAGTGTAGAAGCCCCCGTGTGTGTGGCAATTGCAAGCGTGTTGGTCATTCCAAGCGACAGTGCTGGTCAAAAGGAGGGGGGATTGAAGGAAAAGGGCCAAAACAGCTGGGTGCACAGCAGCCTCAGACAGTCACAGGCTGAAAGTCCTCCTACACTTACTGACCTATTGTCTATGGTTAAGGCTATGGCACATTTACCATTGTGTATGGTTAAAACACATGAAGAGAGCATTCTGGGTTCAGATGCAATAGCAAAAGCATGCTTAGTCATTGATTTAGCTAACAGTGTTCTTTGGCAGGGTCCAACAGACCCACAGGGGTCCAAGGTACCTGTGATCATTGCTGATGTGCATTCTGTTCACACAGTGAAAAACCCTATCCCTTATGATATAGTTCAGTTACTGCAAACACCAGATGCAACTCTAGCTGATATTATGAACAAACATAAAGGGGTGTGGGCGTCACATAAGCATGACTGTGGGCGAGTTTCTAACACGGAAGCTGCTGTCAGAGGAATAACCCCCCCCCCACAGAAACAGTACCCCTATCCCAAGTCAGCAGAGACAGCTGTACAAATAACAATAGAATCTCTTATGCAGCAAGGTGTGATAAGAGAATGCATCTCAACATGTGTGGCCAGTTAAGAAAGCAGACGGCTCTTGGAGATTAACCGTTGATTACAGGCAGCTAAATAAGCACACCCCCAGTGCCACACCATTGGTAGCGAGCAACCCTTATATGATAGCTCAGTTGCAGGGCTCCGCAAAGGTCTATTCGACTCTTGATGTATCAAATGGTTTTTGGAGCATTCCAGTTCACAAAGATAGCCAATACAAATTTGCTTTCTCTCTCAGAGACACACAGTACACGTGGATAGGTTTACCACAAGGCTTTCACAACTCACCTACTTTGTTTCATCAACATATGGCTAACATTTTACAGGGTTGTTCACAACCACACAATGCTGTTCACTATGTTGCTGACATCTTGTTCCAAAAAAATACCGTGGAAGAACATTATGAGCTGCTGGATGAGATCCTCACACTCTTGGAAAAAGCGGACCTAAAACTTAACCCAAAAAAAGCATAACTAATGAAACAGTCTGTTTGTTTTCTGAGAGTAAAGATTCAAACAGGAGGACGGATTCCTGATCCAGCTAAAGTACAACTTGTATAAGCATTGCCATGACCATACACTGTCACAGCACTGCACTCTTTCCTAGGAATTGTTGGGTTTTGCCGAGACTTTATAGAAAGTTACAGTGAACTAGCAGCTCCTCTCTATAAACATTTAAAAGACAACCCAGGAAAGAATGATTTGTTAGAATGGGATGCTGCATCACAAACTGCCTTTATAAGTTTGAAAAATGCAGTAGTTTCAGCTCCTGCTTTACGCAGTCCAGATCACACACAACCCTTCATCATGGAGGTAGTTGTCTCCGCTGTTGGCATCAAAGCAGTGCTTATGCAAGAAGTTGATGGCAAACATATCCCGATTGGTTACTTCTCACGAGTACTTACACCTGTTGAAAGGTCATTTGATCAGTGCACAAAGCAAATATTGGGAGTACACTGGATAGTTACACACACTGAATACATCTGTGGTTTCAACCCACTCATTGTACACAGGCCACACACTCCAGTAGCTTTGCTAATAAGAGGGCAAGTGAAAGGGGTATCAGCTCAGCGGTGGGGACGATGGGTTACTGAACTCCAACATAAAAACATACAGGTTAAGCACTTCACAAGCTATCAGTTAGCTAATATGTTAGACTATGAGGGGGAGCCACACGGTTGCATGACAATACAACAGCAGGTAACAGAGAGGCCCATCTGTACAATACCTTTGGCAGACTCAAGCAAGACTCTTACCAAGCGGGACAGTACTATACTGGAGCGGCATGTTGGGCACCCCAGTTAGGAAAAGAGGTCTTGATCAAATGTAAACCCACAGATTCAGTGCAAAAAGCAGAGGTTATTGCAGTAATTGCAGCATTACAGGAATTCACAGGGAGAATTAGTATCTTCTCAGACAGTCCTTTTGTTTGCAACTCTCTCACTGAATACCTCCCTGTTTGGCAAAAAAGAGGTTTTGTACTGCAGAAGGGAAATCACTGAGACACCACAGTGAGTTACAAAGGATTTGGGACTTAGCCCATGAAAGAGAGAGGTACAGTCACCATATGTATGTAAGGGGGAGTGTAAGGTTCGGAGAACCAAACGCGACCGATAAGGATTTCGAAAAGCGTATCTAAAGAGATACGCCACAAAACACGGAAATAGCCGCACCAGGACTGAGAAACACAGGATCGGGAACAAAACTTCCCTAGCACAAGGCAAAACAAAGCAACCTCCAAAAACTGAGGCGATCTTGACAAACAGCGAGAATAACTCACAAAAGAACCTCACACACTAAAATATTAGTAATAGGTGTAATAGGAGGTGATGAAGCAAAACAAAACAAAACTCGATAAAATGAGTGAGGGAAAAGAATAGAAAAGACCTGTTAGCCAGCGCTCTTGTGGCAAAAGAGCTGAACACAAACTGGCAACAGGTGAAAAGAAAAAAGGATAAAGAAAGATTGGAAAGGAAAGAAAAAACCTAAGAAAAAAAAAAAATCTAATCCTAAATCTTCTAAGCGGACTTGCTGCGATTCCTATTTGTACAAACCAGAAATGCAGCGACCGAAATTCCTATACCTTTACAGACTTTGTTTGTCAACGTAGCAAAGACAATATCGAATTGTCGGAAATGCGGAAGTCCTGGGCTATATATAGCCGGCAGGAAACGCAAAACAGGTGTAGGGAATAATTGTCGGGTAAGCTACAAACACCGGAACGGAGGCGGAAAAAATCCAATAGAGCGTCCTGACGACGCCAAAAGGAAAACCGAACGCAGTTCATCAGTTCATGCATCACCAGCAAAGGTAATGGATCTGTTGCAGAACTGCTACTGGTGGCCTAGTATAAAAACAGATGTAGCTCACCACCTGGCACTATGTCTTGTAAAAGCTAAGACGTTTGATCGAAGCTAAGCTATCAGCAAGAAGCCCCCGTAAAGTACCATTGTTGAAAAAATGGCATGTGCAGAATCGGTTAAAATTTGCCAAGGAACACATCGATTGGCCCAAAGAGAAATGGCGTAACATTCTGTGGACTGATGAGAGTAAAATTGTTCTTTTCGGGTCTAGCGGTCGTCGACAGTACGTCAGACGACCCCCGGGTACTGAATTCAAGCCACAGTACACTGTGAAGACAGTGAAGCATGGTGGCGCAAAAATCATGGTATGGGGATGTTTTTCATACTACGGTATTGGGCCTATTTATCGTATACCAGGAATCATGGATCAGTTTGAATACATCAAAATACTTGAAGAGATTATGTTGCCGTATGCCGAAGAGGAAATGCCCCTGAAATGGGTGTTTCAACAAGACAACGACCCCAAACACACGAGTAAGCGAACAACATCTTGGTTCCAGACAAAAAGGATTGAGGTAATGGAGTGGCCAGCTCAATCCCCCGACCTCAACCCCATTGAAAACTTGTGGGGCGACATTAAAAATGCAGTTTCTGAAGCAAAACCCAAAAATTCACAGGAACTGTGGAATGTAGTTCGTTCATCCTGGGCTGAAATACCTGTTTCTAGGTGCCAGAAGTTGGTTGACTCGATGCAACGCAGATGCGCAGCAGTTATCAAAAACAATGGTTATGCAACTAAATATTAGTTCAGTAATTTAAAGTGAAGTTAAATCTTGAAACAGTATGGGCTCTATTTTAATAAACCAAACGCAATGGTGAACGCAAGAGTAATCGCTTGGCGGTATCGCTCTGAGGGCGTGTCGGCGAGAAATTTGGTAATTTCATGACGGCAATCTTGGCGCACCTTATGGCGGTATTGCTAAAAGGCTGGGTTTAAACGTCCAAGGTGTGTCTCTATGGTAGCCAATCAAATTGTTGTTCTCATGCTTTAAAACGCAATCGCGTTGGAACGCAATCGCTCCATGCAATTTCATAATGAGCAACCCAAACGCACTGGACCATCAACGACAAGATTTTCCGCACAGGAATCAGACATACTTGCAACAGAAGTACAGGCTAGGACTGTAGTAATTTATGGATCACAATCCACACCACCTCGTCTCCCAGAAGTTCGGAAGGCACGGGAGGAGGTGGCGAATGCATTAATTAGCCTACATTAGGTGATGTAGGCATAATTATGATTCAAATGGTAGGCTTATGATTCAACTGTGTCAATGTGTAATTTATATATTATAGGCTAGTGGCCTACATGATCGAAAGTTTCTTGTAAGCTGTCCTGTTTTATTCTAGTAGTTTAAATTAAAATTAATTAATTAATAATAATTATAGGCTATTTGTTCATTAAATGGAAGTGTAATGTTGGCATCACCTATAGACACTACATAGAACTACATGACGAATAAGTTACCAAATTGCCAGAGTCTATTGCGTTCCCGCTAAGAGGTGGTTCCAGCTGATCATAACGCAATGGGTTTTCGTTGGTTCAAATTGTCACTGAGCCGAAAGTATTTTAGAACACGCCCCAGACAGCGCCACCCATCCCACTGCAGCGCAAGCGAAAGGATGTTATGTTGAGAATTTGTTGATCCTAGCGGTATTGCTGAGAAACGCCATAGCGCCAGTTTTAAGACGTTGATGCTGTCAACAAGCTTGCGTTTGACTATACCGTCACCTTGCGCTGGTTTGAAAATAGAGCCCTATGTGTTTGAAGAGAAAAATGTCGACACTGCTATTTTTTTGAACAGATTAATATTCCTTTTCTTTGCTTCCTGTAAAAGAATAACGCAGACTTGATAAAATTAGTTAATGCTTTGATTTGGAATTGAATGTGTAATGTTTCCACTACATTTGAAATATGGAACTAAAAGCTATTAAAAAATATTTGCACTTTATTCACTTTTTTATTCATTTTTTAACGTACTGCTATTTATTTGAACACAACTGTATTTTTCTACTTACAAATGTATGGAGGAATAAATTGAACTCTTTTAAGAATTCTACAATTCCAATTAGAAATAACTTATAAATAAGTTAAATAAACTTATAAATACTTATAAATAAAGTAAGGTTAAACAAAAATTTTACTTGACTTGCTTGACCTAGGCAAATTATTTATCTCAACCACAGTTAGCTTCATCTTCAGAAAGAGACTCTGGAGAATCTTGACAATCCTCCACAGATTTAATTTGTGTGGGGTCAAAGAGCTTCAAGATTGACTGAATAGCCACCCAGCTTCTCAACTCTTTCGTTTGTCAGTCGGTTGCACACTCTGCTGTATGTTCCACCAAAGAGACACTCTGATGAAGCTGATATTGGAGGGATCTGGATAATAATCGAATCAACAGGGGACATGGTTTCACACTTTCACCAGGTTGATGCCTTGATGTGTTTGGCTGCCTCCCAGATGGCATCAGCACTCCACAGCCCTTCCTTGCAGGAAAATTTACCCAAACTTTCCCCATATCTAGATTAAGGTGCTGTGCACTGGCAGTGATGGTACCATATGTTGCAGAAACCTGTTCTCCAGAAAGGACCTGGGGCCTTTTCTTTGTTTATTGTTTTCTTATCTTTGTTTAAGCATGAGTTACAGTGAGTGGTGATTTACCCTAATTTTCCAAAAATTTGCTAAATTTACCTGGAGAATTCCCTCCCTTTCCAACCTTAGTTGATCTCATAATTTGTGCAAAGCATCATGGGGTCAGGAATATCGTGGATAGATTTCACCATTTTATATTGATGGCACCTCTAAAAGTTGTAAAGACCACCTAAAAGCCGCTCCGTTTTGCTAAAAGCTTTAAATATATGCAACTTTTAGCTAAGTTTGTTTTAGCCTAACATAATTCTTTACAGTATTTTTTTGGAGCTTTCAGAAGCACACAGTCACTAATATGTAAAAGCTAGAGTAAGCACCTGATAAGCTGTTGTTCCTGTATTATTGCTGTATTTAGCACTTAAAAAGTGACAAGACTCATCCTTTACTTCCAAAGCCAATCCCCTTTTCTTTTTAAAATCCTGGCCCTGACCTCCGTTGAGCCGTTCATGCCAGACTCTCTTCATCTACTGTCTGCCTTTCAGTCCTCCATATCCCCCACTTTGGAGACGCTCCCCTGTCAGTAATTGATTTTAAAGAGTTGTCAGTCAGGCCAGAGGTGCATTCAGGCAGAGCTGAGCAGTGTGCCTGTTTAATGAGGCTGTCTTCCTCAAACCATCCTCCAGAAGCTTAAAAGCAGGGAGGACAGCCCCTCTCCAGTGATTTGGTTGTCGTGGCCATGCACCGCAAGGACTCTCCGCACAACCCCTGTCAGATGGCAATTTCACTGCAATCACCAGGAGACATAGCAGGAAAAAACATTGTTTTGCAGAACTCAGGAATACAAAATGAAGGAGTACTCTGGGAGATTGTTTAAAAGAAACAGACACTGTCATTTTGTGGAAACAGAATAGGAAACAGAAATGCACATGGAGTATGAACCACCGTTTTTAATTGGTCACTCTTCCTGAGAGTAAAAACACTGCATAAATGTGCTTAACCCTTTCGCGCAGTGGCCATGCTGCCGGCGCCGTGAGATTGCTAAACTGAGACATTAATTTCCCCTGTAACCAAACTATGAGTGTAAACAACAAGTGCCACTATTGTCATGTAGCTAGTCACAAACAAACAACCCCCCACCCAGTCTCACTGCAAGTATACCCATGCATGACACAGTGGAAAATAGTGAACTGAGTTCATAAAAATATTTTTTCACCACCAAAGATTTGTATTATGTCATAGCAACAAGATAAAGCCAACAATAGCCTGAACGTATACCAATTCAGCCGTGAAAAGCGCAGCTCACTCAATAGCAAAATAAATAAGTATAATTCTTGTGTAATTATACCACGTCATTCTACTAGCAATATCTGCTACTAAATATGAAATAAATATACAATCCTACCTTTGATTCTACGCAGAGAGATATCCCTTTCCAGATTCAGTGGTCATTTATTGTCTTGGACAATCCTTTTGAGAAATATACACTCCTTATAAGGCTAGTACACCTTCTGAAAACTCCATGCGTTAAACCCCACCATTGTTTTGAACAATAACAGCTGGGCGTTTTTAGTTTTATTAGATGAGTTTTATGCAGAAAACACAAGAAGCTTGCCGAGGCATAATTGTTGTTTTCCTGCTAATTTCGTCAACTCGTCAGCATGGCTAGAGAAAATCCTCGCCTTGCATACATTTGGGAGTGGGTCAGAAGAAGATACCATCATATTGATTCTGAGAATATGCCTATAAACATGACAGATATTTTTCTCCTCGATATGTAAGTATTACTGCTTGTAATATTTTGAAATGTACTTTCGTTTTTCCACTCCACCACTATCTTGTGCCATATGTTTGATATTATTTCCACATTTTGAATGCATTTTACATACTGTAGTGTAAGCATTCATGGGTGGCTCAGCCATGTTTTATGTTTGATTTGCTGTGAAGCTTGAACATTTGCCAGCATTTTCCTGATGGTGGAATATTATATTATTGTAATCTTATTGTATGTAATATAGACTGGCGTATTAGTATCTCCCTGGGCTATACTTGTCACTGTGGCATGGAAAACATTCCTTCCAAAGTCGAAAGTTTACATACACTTTTAAGACTTTATTTTAAGAATGTAAAATGTCAGAATAATAGAGAGAATGATTTATTTCAGCTTTTATTTCTTTCATCACATACCCAGTGGGTCAGAAGTTTATATACACTCTGTTAGTATTTGGTAGCATTGCTTTTAAATTGTTTGTTGTCCCCATGTGCAGTTGCAAACTGTAGTCTGGCTTTTTTATGGCGGTTTTAGAGTAGTGGCTTCTTCCTTTCTGAGCAGCCTTTCAGGTTATGTCAAAATAGGACTAATTTTACTGTGGATATAGATACTTTTATACCTGTTCCCTCCAGCATCTTCACAAGGTCCTTTGCTGTTGTTATGGGATTGATTTGCACTTTTCGCACCAAAGCACATTCATCTCTAGGTGACAGAATGCATCTCCTTCCTGAGCGGTATGACAGCTGCGTGGTCCCATGGTGTTTATAATTGTGTACTATTGTTTGTACAGACGAACGTGGTACCTTTAGGCATTTGGAAATTGCTCCCAAGGATGAACCAGACTTGTAGAGGTCCACAATTTATTTGAGGTCTTGGCTGATTTCTTTAGATTTTCCCATGATGTCAAGCAAAGAGGCACTGAGTTTGAAGGTAGGCCTTAAAATACATCCATGATTAGGCTACATATTTAGGTGTGTGTACCAGTGTGATATCAATGTTTTCAACTTAAACCATCATAAGGGGAAAATTGATATGCTTTATAATGGTTGTTACGACCCGAAACCCACCCGCGTTACAATAACCTAGTGGTTACAAAGGGTCTAACCAAAAATGCGTGCCTTGCACAAAGCCTGTAAAAAAAAAAACACACCGACAAAAAGCAAAACGGTTTTTATTTTAAATGAGAAGAATCTCGGCAGCAGCTGTAAAACCAGAGGAAGCTCATAAGCCAACTCACCTGATCTATTACTCTTTAAAAGGAAATCTAGCTCACCCGGAAAGCAAAAGGTGCACGAGAGCAAAACAAGTCTTCTGCAGGCTTGATATGCTTCTCTATCTGTTCCTTTCCTTTATTAAATGGCGACATTATAAAAATAAGGTGAGAGCTTCCTCCCAAAATGGCCGATGTAGGCTTCCTCCCAAAATGTAGGCTTTTCACACTGTACAAAATAAGTGGCTGCAAATCAAACTGACGCCACAACAACAATTTAAAATGTGCACTTCAGCATGACAGCAAGGCCGGCAACATGCATGCAGCAAACCAAAGAAAAAGATGAATCACCTCTCAATGAGAGAAATGCCACAAGTATATATACTCCCCTGGTAATCAGGCACAGGTGTCTTCAATTGCCAATCACTACCCAGGTGAGCCGAATGAAACGAGTTGCAGACAATTAAAGGGCCACACTCGAAAAGCAGCATAGGAACGTAACAATGGACAAAAAGTATTTTGTTAATTTTAGGTTTTGATGGGTTTTTGGTTTTTTATCTATCCCCATATACTGATGAAAAGATAGTAATTCCCACTTGAAAATGATGCAAACGTTCCATGAGTCAAAACAGTTGATTTGGAGTAAAATAAATGATTATTTTGTGCTTTACAGCAGTGCACAATTTAGCCATTTTGGAAAGATTTGGAGACACTAAGGTCAACAGCTTACATTTTGCGTCATAGAGCTTTACTACTTCTGTATATCACCGTCAGATTTTGCACACTTATGGACTCAGTATTTCAGTGCAAACTAAAAAACAACTTTGTTTAGCATTTTTGCCTAGATTTCTTTGCATTTGTGGCACTTCATGTTGACCTAAATTATGGAAATAATTATAATAACTAATATAAGTTATTATTGTAATATTGTAACTGTCTTGCTTCATTTAAACCATGTTCCAAGTTTCTGTGATGCTCACACCTGGAGTTATACAGCCTTAAATGGAACACCCACTAAATAATTATTGAGAATTGACCAAATTTGGCACCTGAAATAGCCGGACTGGCCATCTGGCAGATCTGGCCAATGCCAAAAGAGAAAAACGAAGTAAACTATCATTATGGGCTGGTCCACTTTTGTGGGGCTGGTCCACTTTTGTGGGGCTGGGTGGGGGGGTACTCCCCGTTAGTGAATTACAAGGGATAATCATGGTGTAAGGTTGTCAAAATTGAATAACAGTGAGGTCAAGGTCAAGTTAAACAATATTGTAGATAAAGTATCAGAATGCGCAAAAAAGTAATCCATCCATTTTCTAACCGCTTAATCCAAGTCAGGGTCACGGTGGCAAGAGAGTGGCCTTCACCCCAGCAACTTCCTCCAACTCCTCCTGGGGGATCTCTAGGCAATCCCAGGCCAGCTGGGAGTTATAATCTCTCCAGCAAATCCTGGGTCTTCCTCAGGGTCGCCTCCCATCTGGACATGCTCGGTACACCTCCATAGGGAGACGCCCAGGGGACATCCTTACCAGATGACGAACCACCTCAACTGACTCCTCTCAATGCAGAGGAGCAGCGGCTCTACTCAGAGGTCCTCCCGGATGGCTGAGCTCTTCAACCTGTCTAGGAGAGTAAGCCCTGCCATCCTACGGAGAAACCCCATTTCGGCTGCTTTTATTTGAGATCTTTTATTTTTTTAGTTTTATTTGACTTTCGGTCACTACCCACAGCTCGTGGCCATAGGTGAGAGTAGGAGCGAAGATTGTCCGGTAAATCGAGAGCTTTGCATTTTGGCTCAGCTCCTTCATCACCACTGCCATCCAGTACAATGCCCGCAATACTGTAGCTGCTGCACCTAAACTGCGGTTAATCTCCCGCTCACTTTTACTCTCACTCATGAATAAAACCCTGAAATACTTTAACTCCTCCACTTGGGGTAGTTGTTCCCCCCTCACCTGAAAAGGACAAGCCACCATTTCCAGGGAGAGAACCATGCCCACAGATGTTGAGGTGCTGATCCTCATCCCAACCGCATCACACTCGCCTACCAACTGTTCTATTGCGCATCGGAGGTCCCAGTGCGATGAGGCTAAAAGGACTACATCATCCGCAAACAGCAGAGATAGGTCCCCGAACCAGACATGCTCCAGACCTCAGCTATGCCTTGATACCCTGTCCATGAAAACCACAAACCGGAGTGGAAACAAGGCACATCCTTGTCGGAGTCCGAGACCCACCTTGAACTAGCTCGACATAATGTCAAGAATGCGATTACAGCTCTCGCTCTAAATGTACAAGGTCCGATTGGCTCGCAATAGCGATCCCGGCAACCCATACTTCCGCAGCACCTCCCACAAGATCCTTCTCCAAATCCACAAAACATGTGTAGACCGGATTAGCAAACTCCCATGCCCCCTCCAATATCTGCAAGAGAGTAAAAATCTGGTCCACTGTTCCACGGCCAGGACGGAACCCGCATTATTCCTCTTGAATCTGAGGTTCGACTAGCGGTTGGAGCCTCCTTTACAGCACCTTGGCATAGGCTTTCCCAGGGAGGCTGAGGTTCCCCGATAGTTGGAACACTCCGGTCCCCCTTTTTAAAAATGGGGACCACTACCCCGGTCTGCCACTCCAAAGGCACTGTTCCCAACCTCCACGCGACATTGAAGATCCGTGTCAGCCACGACACCCTAACAACATCCAGAGCCTTCAACATTTACTGAGGGATCTCATCCGCCCCAGTGAATTATGCCACAGAGATGGGTTCTGACCCCCCAGAAAGTAATCAAAAGAGAAAAGGTGGTCCCAAAAAAGGGATAAAGGACAAAAATGTAGATAAATAAGCTTGCGCATATGTTTTTCCCAAAATGCATCCAAACGAGTGAGCATTAGCAACCAGGGTCAAGATGAAGCTAACCTACTTAGCACCTGCAGCAATTCAGAAGATATCTTGATAATAATATTTAGCCTGTAATTTATCCTGCTGGTGCTGAGTATATTCCTAAAGGTGAGCGGCATGTTACCTAGACCCAACACATAGTGTTCCGTACACTTTAAGTACAATTTTGACATGTGAACAGGGATAGCATTGTAGTGAGGTTTTGTCACTTTTATTCAGAATTAATTAAGTTCAACACTCAATTAGAATTCTATACGTCAGTAGAGCCCAACTTAGTGAAATAACTTACAATGGGTTGGAAAAATGACATATATGTTTTATTGGCTACAACTATGAATATGTGAAAAATAGAAGCAATAATTGATATAACATTCTATGACTTAATCTTAATCGGAGGAAATGATAATTATGTGACGGCTAAATATAGAAGTTAACAGTCCTACCATTAACAAAGGTTAGTTTGTGTTATGGGTTAATGACACACTAAACTATATTTTGTGGTTAGCTCGTTTTTATCAGTCTCATACATATAAAGTTTTAACGGTGTAAAACTAAGGTCAGGGAAATTGTTTATTCCCGACCAAAACGCGCATAGCAAAACAAAATACAAACAACAGTAGGAACCAGCAGTAAAATGACCTCAACAGGGTATTACAGATTTTATGCTAACCTATCAATTGATGTCAGTGCTAAATAAAATGCGTTTCAATACTTAACGGTAACAAAGGGAGGCCAGTCCCGATTCCATAAGTGATGTCAGCTCGTCAGCAGGTGCGTGGACTGCTGGAGACTTCTTCTTTCTTCTCCGAAGTCGAGTCGCGACAGGTTTCCAGTCAGGTCGACGTGGACGTGCACAGGTCTCCACTTGGGTCCGGCCGCAAGGGAGACAGTAGAGGAACAGTTTGAAGAAACGTGTCCTCAAAACAGCTGTTCAGAATAAACCAGCTTGGTTTATTCTATGGATGGTGGCAGGCTAACTCTGTCTCGTTGATCAGCCGAGATGCGGGATGGGAAACGCAGAAGTCCATCAGGGTTTCAGTGGTGCGTCTGGTAGGCGTAAGACAGCGTCTTTACCATCAGAGCCATCCGGGTTCAGTGGTGCGTCTGGTAAGGGTAAGACTGTGTCTTTCCCATCAGAGCCGTCCGGGTGCGTCTGGTAGGGGTACCCATCAGAGCAAAGTTGGTAAAGTTCCCTGGGTTTTTATGGTCAAAATCCCTTTGATCCCAACTGGTAGATGGCTTTAGGGCACCCATACAACAGATTGGCTCATTCCCTTGGAACCAACAATGAAACATAGATGGACCAGCTATTTGTGTGTGCGTGTGTGCGTCCCCTCTCCTTCTCAACAGAGGGGGGGGTGTTCCTACCCAAACAGGCGCCTGATCGATCAAGCAGTCTGTGTTAATCTCAGAGTCACATGAAGAATTTGGACAGACACTCCATTGTGCCTCAGTTCATCAGGAGTGTCTCTGCAGGAGGCCAGTCTCATGATCAGAAAGCCAGAGTCCCAAAATGTCCCTGTGTAACCATTACAGCATTTTGCCTTATGGAGCTACAGCCAAAGTGATATTTTCACCTTGAGTGGGGTATCCTTCTATTGACCATAGACTGTGCAGAAATACAGAAAATAGCAAGTTTTTTTTCTGCATTAGAAGTTTGATCTGGAAATGGGCTGGTCAAGGCATTAAATGCCAGGCACAAAATGTTTTCCTGTCTGGTCCTGCATTGTGACAGACATCACTATTTTCAATTCCTCTCTGGAGGTTGTTTATTTCTTAATAATATGGACAGACATTTAAGAAGTTGGACCGTTTCTAACATTATGAAAACAATCAATCCCCTGAAAGAAAATGTCTGTTGCAGTTTTAATAGCATTTTTAAATGTGCCATGCCATTTTAAGAGGACCAATTTCATTATTGTGTGACTTGTCTCTGATGTGTACATTAGGGATTTTTCATACTTTCATTTATTAGACAGCCTTGCTCCCAGCTGCACACTTTGTGTTATTTACATCAAAGGCGAGTGGGGGAATATTACACTTTCCCTTCCCTTTACTGAAGGAGCCAGAAAAGGAAATGGGAGACAAAATCAAAGTTACCTTTAAGATATAAATATGTATGTTTCATTGATACATATTTATGAGAGAGAGAGACAGGGATATATGTGGTAGCTGTTCTTATTTTGAGAACAATTTACCAGAATTTCCCTTGCTGACTTTTTTGACTGAGAATATTCCTGATGGCCATATCTTGTCCAGTAAGCCTGCAAGTATATGTATAACTGCAAGGTGTACATGTAGCATCCAAGGTATGTCCATATTTATTTTGTTAGAGTTACAGTAAGTGCAGCCTGTAATGTCTGCTTGGCAATGACACAGAATGACCGATAACAGGCCATACAGTAACATTTATTCTTTATGTTGCTTTTGGCATCCAAAAAACCCTGCACATATTCAGGCACACACCATGGAGACAGGGGTGGGCCTGCCACAGGCTCTATAAAATTTGTGGAATAACTAGAAGAACAAAACAAATGAGAAGGTTCGGTAAGGGGAAAAAGGCATTTTAGTAATGGTACTAGACATGCTAAACAGCAGAGAGCCACAGCATGCAATTTTGATGAGTCATGATGTTTCACCGCTGCCACATACACTAAGCCTGACATGGGGAAGAACAGAGATTCAAGGACAGGAAATCAATACAGCGGTCTCTCGCCCATTCAGATCAGCTTTAGTCACGCACAGTGGGACGCATTAAACAAGAGCCATGAGCTGTGGTCCTGCATTATAAGAGAAGAGTAATGTTTCCACATGACATGCAGCCACTTGGCCAATAAAAGAAAATAGCATGACTATAAATTATTGTTAAAACAAGCCATTGCCTACAAATTCAGAGAGACAGAAGAGGATTGGCACTGAAAAGTTGATGATTCAGCAGAGCTGCTGTCTCTTTTAGTAAATGGGATTGGGGATGGGGGATTGAGGAGAATAACAACATAGAAGCTTGTCTACTTATCTAAAACCATTTTTATTAAACCAGTTTTCTGATGTGGATACTCTACAGTGCATCGTGTGGAACACAGTTGAAATTGGCACCTAATTACAAGTGTCTGGCACAACTGTAATACATTTATTACTGTAACAAATGTAATTATTTTATTGCATAAAATGAGATATTATTTTCTGATATCTTTCTACTATTGTGAGATTGTACAAATGTTTCTGTCATATTTCACAATACATTTCAATATGAGAAGCTGAAGTATGCTAACAACGTTTTTATTTTTATTTAGCAAACAGTTGCATCATTAGCTGTAGCATGGCACATATTCTGACAGTATTTTCAGTCGGATAGCTCTGAGTAGCAGTGTTCCTTGATGTTAACATTGTTACATGATAAAGAAAGTTTTGGAAGAAACAATAGTAATAACATTTTTGTTCATTTTTAAGATATTTTTCTCCTGCTCATATTGCTTTCTGCTCTTTGGGGAGAATAACAATGTAACTTCTAAAATAACTTTCTTCACTTGAACTGAAGGATTTATAAATTTATAAACTGAAGTAGTGGTGCACCGTAGCTACTTTCCCCAAATGTTCTCACAAGTGCTTCAGAGTTATTACAGAGTTCACCAAAAAAACATTTTTCTCCCCGTCTCCCCAATTTGGAAGTGTACTGAGACACGTATGTTTTATTATTTGTTGGCATGGAGGTGACGTCTAATGGTAGTTTTGGAGACTTTATGACCCCAAGACGCTACTTCCCTCTGTAATTCTCCAACAGTGATCCTTGGGGATTTTTTGCCTCTCTTACCATCCTCCTCACTGTGCGTGGGGACAAAATAAACTTGGGTCCTCTTCCAGGCAAGTTTGTAACAGTCCCAGTTACTTTTAACTTTTTTAGTATTGCCCTAATGGTAGATATGGGCATTTTCAGGTAAGTAGCTATTTTTTTTATAGCCATTCCCTGACTTATGAAGCTCAACACACTTTTCCCTCATTTGATTTGTGTGTTCTCTTATCTTTCCCATGTTGATGTATGAATAAGGGAATATGGCCTCTGTGTCACCTCATATTTATACCCCAGTGAAACCGTAAGTCATGGATTACTGCTTGAAAGTTCCTAAACAATCAACTTTAAGAAGTAAAATATAAATGTAAAAAATGCTTCAGTTACATTTTGTTCATAAGGATTTCTAGGGGTGCCAATAATTGTGGTACACGTGGTTTTGTTAAAAATAATTATTTCTTGATGAGGGATTTTCTTTTCTCCGAATAAATTTACTTCAATTAAAGGTTGATTTTTCAAATTTTTTCAGTGTGAGATTAAGCTAATTCACCAAAATGTGAATTTTTTATAACCCTTTTTACTTATCTTTACCAGGGGTGCCAATAATTGTGGAAGGCACTGTATTGTATATATATATATATCAGATCAAAAACGTCTACGACGAAAAAGCCAAGTTACTCATAGGCATAGCCTACATGGCGCTGTCCATAAGTTCTTAATTACAACTTGCAAAAACTAGGCCTGCCTTTAAAAGACTTGATATCAAAATGTGGCCAAGTTACTAAAAATATTGCCTATTGTAGCTCACACTAAATAAACTAGCTCTATTCCAAAGCAATGCTATCCAAACTTTCCTAAATTATTTAATGCAACTTGGCCCTGTGTTTCTTCATCAGTGCATCAGTAAAATATGGAAATACAGTTTTAAAATAGGGCTATTAGTATTCTATGAAATACATTTAACGTTAGGCTATTCAACACTGGATTGCCGGATGCGTAACTCCAACCTTCCATGTGTGGGCTACGAGCTAGCGAGCGAGCTAGTGAGTTTCTGCAGAGCAGAGGTTTTTTCCGGTAGTGTGGAACGTTACCTGCGGGAAATGTTTTGTTACCGGACAGCTAGGTTTAGTTTAGTTTTCTGTAGTGCAATGAATGTAGGCTATAATGCATGTTGATTCGCTTCGTAGTAGCCTAGCTTGTTTCTGCTTCCTGATGAGAAGCAGGAAGTAACGTTGGCGAAAAAGCTTAATTGGACAACGCATATTTCCCAGGAATCTTAGCCAGAAAGAAAACAGTAGATGCTACTAAGAAAGTACATACCAGCGATTATTCTTCTTCTTATTATTATTATTATTATTATTATTATTATAAATAAGTGTTTGCAGTAAGCTACATTATCAGCAGAGTAGCGGAGACTAGAGCCACATTCAGAGGCTATCTATTTATTTATAAGTGACTAACCATTAATCAGATATGTTTGGGGAATTGGTGGTTTATAAATCCGAACGCTTAAAGGCTTGCAGCTTAACCCTATAGACTTCACCCCTAGTGGTTGAGACGCATGTGACTCAGTTACAGTATTCATGTTCATCTGAAAATATAAACTACAGCTTTAAGAAAACTTTTGACGCAGTATTTTTTTAAAGGGTAGCCTCTTGCGAAAACCGCAGCTTCTCCAGTTACACTGCTGTGCAATAAATTAGGAGGGTGCTATTAGTAGCCCACAGCACTTACGACCTTCCTCTGGCTACAGCCACAGAATGTAAAATGCATCAAATGCACCGTTTATACACGCTAAGAAAATCATGTTGACGTATAGAAGCAATAATATTTTTTTTAAACGTTGTACAAATGAGTATTCGCCGTTTTCCCTTGCTTACTGTACTATATACAGTACCTGATGCACTTTCGGTTTAGAAGACACCTAATTTTTTGCTCCAAAATCTCTCGTATAAATATGTTTAAGAAACCAAGTACTTACCAGTATATTCAGCTACAGCTGTTTTCTCATGAACCCTGAAGAGTTTATCTTGTTATATTTCGCCAAAGTCCCGTACAGTCGACATTTCCGCAGTGACCACCCCTCGCACTGAGGGCTGAAATACCTTGCTGTACTTGTGTGAATACACACACGCTTTCGTACGTTCTTTTTTAAACGTATTTAAATACATTAGGCGACGTATGTTATGGTTATTATATATATACTGTATGTGACTATTCTGAAATAAATGTATTCTGTAGCAAATTTCTGAATGATACAGCTTCTTCTTCAGTTCAAACTTAAAACCATGGATTTTGCAGGGAATATTTTTTTAGATATTGACATTTAAATAAAACTAGTAGAAACCAGGAGGACATTGCCTCAAAAGGGCCAAAGTAAATACGGTTAAAAGAGGCTATCCTCAATTCTTAATGTAGGCTATTATCGTAAATTCTTAATTTTCCTAGTAGTTAATTTTATGGTGACATTGTGTTATGTGTGAAAAGGATAAAGTGAACAGAGCTGAAGTGAAGAAATTAATGAATAAAGAAATGTTGGCCGAGGCAAGGGTACGTTGAGGTTCGGTTTCCACAGTCAGTCAGTCATGACCCCAAGAGCAGAGCGTAACACCCTCCCCAAACCAGACAAGAACGAGCGTCCGGTTTGGGGAGGGTGTGATATAGTACAAGTGAAATACAAGTGAAACATTGAACAGTTAATATTGGAAACATCGTTTGCCTTTGCAATAAAAATACATTAATGTGTTAATGTGAAAATAATAACAGTCTAATAAATGAAAAGTACTTAACAGTTGCACATTGTTTTTGTGGAAAACAAGCGGGGCCTGCTGGGCTCGAACCCACAATCATCTGTGTGTGACAGCAACTCTAAACATTTGGCCACAGTAGCTTCTTAGAAAGCATGAAGCCATTAGCTATATTAACATTAAAAAACATTAGTATGAAGCATTTTTATTGGGCGATAAGCTTGATGAGCAGGTATACGGACCATACCCTCAAAGAATAATTCTCCCCATTGGATAACATCGGAGGCAGGCAGTTTGGCAGGAAAAATAAGAAGAAAAAGCGGAAGAGGAAGGAGAAAAACTGAAAAATAACCCAAGTTTGGGGCTTTATTGTGTGGATGTGTGAAGTTGTATCTGAATGCTATGAGGTCAGAACATACAGAAGTTAATGTTTTTAAGGGCTGAGAGTCTATAGTCATTCTGGTTACTTCTGTAAGAAACCCTGAAAAGTGCCAAACTCTCGGTGCTGTATAGGTATGGGGCATGCCCCACCAAGCTGTAACTTGGCGGATGACATACCTGCCATCCCAATATATATATATATATATATATATATATATACACACACAGACAGGTGACAAATTAATGGAAAAACCCCTACAATGAAGGGGGACCGGTGGCTGTTATGCTGTGGGGGGCATCCTGGCATGGAAAATGTTGGTTTTTCGTTAAATTTTTCACCCGTCTGTGTGTGTATATACACTGCCTGGCCAAAAAAAAAAGTCGCCGTTGCACCCGTCATGCATAGTGCCCACTGTACAAGCCTGCGGAGGCAGTGTTATGATCTGAGGTTGCTTCAATTGGTCAGGTCTAGGTTCAGCAACGTTATGCAGCAATAAAATTAAGTCCGCTGAGTACCTCAATGTACTGAATGACCAGGTTATCCCATCAATAGGCATAATCCAGGACGAGATAATGCCAAGATTCATCGGGCTCAAATTGTGAAAGAGTTCAGGGAGCATGAGGAATCATTTTCACACATGAATTGGCCACCAGAGTCCTGACCTTAACCCCATTGAAAGTCTTTGGGATATGCTGGAGAAAACTTTACGGAGTGGTTCGACTCTCCCGTTGTCAATAAAAGATCTCGGCCAAAAATGAATGCAACTCTGGACGGAAATAAATGTTGTGACGTTGCTTAAGGTTGTCGAAACGATGCCACGACGAATGCGCGTCGTAATCAAAGTTAAGGCGGTCCAACGAAATATTAAAGTGTGCAACTTTTTTTTTGACCAGGCAGTGTATATATACTGTACCGCAACCCCCTAGGTTTGGCTTTGGTTGCAACTTACATGTTAAAATCTAAATTTCGCCCATCAATACCTCAGCTGTTTTAACACCAATTACAAAGCCACTTGGCAGATTAACTCATCTCATCAATATCCCGACATTAAACAAATATGGGAAAGATTTGTTAAGCCGTTTTCATACAATTAAGTACATAAAAAAATTTGCATTTAGATTAAGACTTTTTTTTCCAACAACCTAGCTCAAATTCTACAACTCTAATCGCTGAAGTTGACATAGTTGACATTGACAATATGTCGGGTGTGACATGGACTAATGCTTTTGATGGGTGATATTTCTGTTTATTGTACAGTTTTTAAATAAATCTTTATAATTCTACGATACCGGAAATGAATTGTCCATTGACTTAACATTGGTGTATAAATTTGCTTGCAACCGAAGACTAATTGAAAGTTTGAACTACCGTTACCACACGGTCTCGTGCAATGCGAGACTTCTTACTCCTCGCTCTCTCTGAAGCTTCCACACTGCACAGAAACCAGCCCATAGATATGAACTAGCCGTAGCCTACTAATGTTAACGGTTAGCTATTTTTAAACTAAAAGTCCAAAGTGAGTTTTGAATTTTCCATATGGTTTAACATTTTTCTGTATCACAAGACGTGTAGGTAAATCAACGCAAGAGAGGAAGTTGGATAACGTTATTTTGCTTAATATTTTGCCAGGTCAGTGATCACAGCAGTTCCACATAACTGACCGAACAGCAACAACAGGCTAGCTACCGTTACCGAGTGACAAAGCTAGAAATAATACAACTATCTAACTTTGCTAGCGAAAACAAATGTATGTTAACTTAGCTACTAACGTTACGCCTTTCAGACATGACCACAATATTATCTGTAACATTAATGAAGCTATAGGTGCCACACCGTATGAGCTATCAACTAACGTTAGCTAGGTAGCATTAGAAGCCCCACATGGAACCTAACAGTGCCAAGCAATGTACGTTAACGTTAGGACAATTAATGTTAATGTCACGTTAGTTCGTCTTTAAAATAGCCAGATATTTCACTGAATAGTTTTGGCAGAATGTAACGTTAGACTAAATAAAATCCTACAAACACAACAGTTGAAGAGTGATAGTTTAAGATGACATTTTTAGCCAGTATAATGTTAACGTTAGCTCAGTTAATAGCCTAATTTACTTAATGTATAATGTTACGGAGTGCAACGAAAATAATTATCTTAGCCAAGTTAAATAACGTTAGCTATCTTCCATTGCCATGTGGCGCTAGCCAGCTTGCTAACTTACATTGGGTAAAAAAGAAACTTAAAACTGGAAGAACCTGACATTCACAGATTAAGAATTGTAACTTTATGTGTCAGCCCTATTCGGACGGGATACGTTTTAACTTACGGGGGGAGGTGGGGTAACATTAATGTAGCCTAATCTATAAATAAAAGGATCTCTGTTATTTTAGTCCCGTTGTAACATACAATTCTTCCCAGAGTATAATTTTTTCTGGGTCCGTTTCTTGACTGTAGCCACCTAGCACTGAACTGTGTCGATATACGCTCTATGCTAGCCAGCAATCTATAAGTGGTTTGATCATTTTCAATGTATTTGTTCAATTAGCCTGTAAATAAACATTATTACCTAGTTCATACCACCAAACGATATATACATGTAATATCGTTTGGTGGTTCATGCACACGCATTATGCTATGTAGGGTAGCACGAATGCTTAAAACTCATAGCCTATGTGCTTTGTCAGCTAAATTAGCCAGGTCTGCACAGTGCACACTCTGGGAGTAAAGTTAACGCGCAGAACAGTTATGTGGGTTAACGTTAGCTGAGCAAGCATGATACGTGAAAAATGTTTCAAACAAAACCTTCATTATAGCTAAGTAGAATTTTGGACAGATTAGTTATCAAATTTGAAAAATGCACAAAATTAAATTAAAATTTAACTACAATATATCTGTTGTTGTTTGTCATGATTCAATCTGTTTTATTTCCAATGTGTTATGAAATTCTGGTCTATTGGGGTGTTCTCGAGGCACATTGTTTGAACTTTCTAGTGGTAACTATACATTTTCTAATGATTGTGTAATCTTCAGTTATGTTTATTCAACGTTCAAGTGGATGTGTAACAATATTTATGATGATTACATTTTTTAAAGAAATTGACACCTTCTGGAGAAAAAACCCTGGGAATTAATAACAAAAAACTATGTTTTAAGTGTTAAGTTTGGCTTCATCAAAAGCCGCAAAAGACAGGAAATTCAAACGAGCACCACCAAGCCAAACTTCAGCTCTCTACACTATCAGGGATTCCCAGTACTCCGTTTTTTATATCTGACTGCTGTACGGTTCTGTAGCTATGTTGGTCTACTGTATTTCAAACAACATGTACTCATCACTGGGCAGATTGGTTCAAAGCTTCTCTCAAAGAGCCTAATTCACACTCTTCAAAATAGTAAGCGGCCTACGACTGCTGTATTAGGCTATAGAGTAGGTTTAGACATTGGCTATAGATCTATAATGTAGTAAGGGCAGCACAATAGTATATTTCTGTACGTGATGCTGATTATTTTACACAGAAGACTGTGTACACACTTGAAAACTAAATAGGCTATCACTTGCTGCTAAAGTGCATAAATACAGTGGCATTTCATTTTGACTTATACCATCATAGATTCTACTCTTAATTTGTTGAGTAGAAATGGAATCATCCATATACTGTATGGAGTAGCCTATACTGGACATGTGGCCTAGGCTTACACCAGCACCCAGGAATCACTTTTGTACACCTAAGAAGTATGAAATATATGAAAACATACACTGTTGACATACAGAGTAGTATTCAATAAGATTTCAGTCATAGCATAACATGTCGGCCTAATTGGCCTGATAGTGGAGTTCAAAGGGTAGAAATATATGGAACATATATATGTGGAGAGTGCCACAATAATAAATAAATAAATAAAATAATAAATAAATAAATGTGGAAATATGAAAATGAATAAATAAAATAATTTGGAAATAAATAAATCTGGGAATGAATATAGAAATGCAAATGTATGTGCAATTAATTTAAGTTATTACATTTATTTTTTTACAAATATATTTTCAAATATATTCATATATTCATTTATTTCCATAAATATTTCCCAATTTATTTCCATATAGTATATTTACCGATTGTCATTGTCATTTCCCGATTGTCATTTCCCAACGAGCACAATCTGTCAATCAACTTGCTTTGCTCCACCCACTAAGTTCGCCTCGTTCACACCCTTCTAACTGTATGTGTTCAGTCTTGCCAGATTGTGCGTATTCCAGGCCAATTGGGATATTTATTTTTATGTTATTGTGCGGGGGAAAATGACTTTTTGCAGCTTGTCATAATTTGGTTATATTTAGCGTTTTTTCATCTTCCTCTTTCAGCTAATTATTCACATTAACTCTGGTGTAGTTTGTCCCTCCTCTCTCTGCCTATTCCTCGGTTGTCATTGAAACCAGTTAATAATCGCTGCTTTTGTTTGACATGCAGAGGCTTGCCAGTGGGTTAAGAAAGACAATCGTGAAAATCAGAAAGAACGCTGACTTTCAGTTGCTTGTGGAAAAGTAGGCTAGTAGCTGTTATGCTGTGTTCATGCTTTAACGGGGAGACGGGAGCCGTGGCTGATCTGTAACCTTTACTGCTGTGTAGACCACCGTGTCTTATCTTTGAACGCACGTTGACTGCCGTGTCTTTTCGTTTAAGCTATTTTCCTAATCGAACGTTTCGTGCTTACGCAAAATCGGGGAAAGCAAGCTTGCACACACAAAAAGCAAGTTGAGCAACATAGAAACATAGGCTGCTCATTTCTCGCCCACTACTTCTATGTTGCTCAACTTGCTTTTTGTGTGTGCAAGCTTGCTTTCCCCGATTTTGCGTAAGCACGAAATGTTTGATTAGGAAAATAGAACTAGCCCATAACTTAAAGTCGTGTGTGTGCGCGTTCGCAAATCATATTCATAAACATTTCAGAGTCTATCGATTGGCTACCGTTCTGACAGTAGGCTACCTCCACCTCCAGTCCAATCTCCCTCCCCCCTTCCATTCATAACTTAATGTAGCCTATTTTATCCAAATTGGGCTATTTTTATTAAGATTCGGCATGTTTATAGTTTTAAAATCTGGCAAGACTGTGTTCAGAGCATAGGCTGTAGAGAAATGGTTCAGAGCTGCAGACAGCGTTTCTCAATGTGCGCAAATACATTCATGGAGACAATTCCTCACATATTGAGAGAAACGACGGAGAGAGAAAGCTAACTAGCTTGCACAATCTGTCAACTTGCTTTGGTCCACCCACTAATTTCGCCTAGTTCCAAGTCAATCAGGTTCCAACCCAACTTAAATTAATTGCACATACATTTACATTTCTATATTCATTCCCATATTTATTTATTTATTTCCAAATTATCTTATTTATTCTTTTATTTATTTCCACATTTATTTATTCTTTTATTTATTTATTTACTATTGTGGCACTCTCTGTGTTCCATAGAAATAAAAACAATAGGTGAAAGTATACATTTAATAGCCTAATGCAATCACAGCATGCAATTATACATCTACTCATATAGCTTTAGAATACTTCTAAAAAGGATTTTGAATATAATCAGGCAAAGATTTAGATCCACCTTTCAAAAGGTACCAATATTATCACATGTTAGCTATCAATATTGGTATGAGGCATAAGAGGAATTGAGAAATAGCCTACCCAAAACCGCAGTAGGGAAATACAAAGCCATTTTGTACAGGTCATTACCATGGGTGGCGGCACATACGCTCAGAGTATGAATTAGGTTCTTTGAGAGAAGGTTTGAACCAATCTGCCCAGTGATGAGTACATGTAGACCAACATAGCTAAAGAACTGTATAGCAGTCAGATATATAAAAAAATGAAATACTGGGAATCCCTGATAGTGTAGAAAGCTGAAGTTTGGCTTGGTGGTGCTCATTTGAATTTCCTGTCTTTTGTGGCTTTTGACCAAGCCAAACTTAACACTTAAAACGTAGTTTTTTGTTTTATATATATATATATATATATATATATATATATATATATATATATATATATATATATATATATATATATATATAAAATGTTGAGGCATTTATGGTAAATGCTATTCTTGAGTCCATTCTTTTTTTAAATCTAGGCCTGTCAAGTTTCACATGAAGAAATGATTGGTGTTTCAATCCCTTCTCAGTCTTCTAACAGCATTGCAAGATTACCCTAATTATCCACTTAGGGTCTTCTAGAAATAAAACTGGCACAAATTGCAGACTTCCATTAAAAAGTCTAAATGAGACTGAGATCAGCTATATCCCACATCTGTGGAAATATGTCTATAAAGATGATTATGGAGCTTTTTGGTCCTCCTTCAGGGTTCATCATAGTTTCAATAATGGCAATGTTTTTTTTCTTTATTCTGTGCTGTTCAAAGCACATGTAAATTCTTTGGGGGAAACGTACCGCTTGCATCTAATATGTAACCATGGTTTTCCCCAGGCATTAAAAGCAGAGGCGTGCCTCTGCTGAATTAATGAGCACCTCCATAAACAGAGAAAAATCAATAAAACCTCAGACTCAGCAGGGCTGTAAAGTGTGACAATATTGTTGCATTTGCAATTTAAAAATGTACTGTGCAAACATAAAAAATATTCCTATCGCACCCGTGCGACACGTTGTTTGGATCATTTCAGTTTTCCCATTATTAATGTTAAATCTGCAGGACTTGAAGTTCAATTTGATTTCTCTTCTAAGATGGACAATTGCCTGCATTATGGGAGATGTATTTCAAGTTGTCGGTATCATTCCGTAGCGTGCCCCATGAACAGCGATACTCAAATTTCTTACACTGCGAGAGATGGCAACTTTCGAGCAGTGGTGCAATGGTCTGTGGTCTGTCAGCTAGCTAGATTCAAGAACTGAGTGTTTAGCCGGTCTAGTTCATATTGTCCCTTTAAACATATTAAATTGAAAATACAGCCCTTTCCTTAAAAAGATCCGATTTTTGAAAGTAAGTTCATTATTTTCATCATTGAAAATATAGAATCTGAAGATTATGATCATAACATTGATTGTTAAAATGCGCCCCAGGTCAAACGATTTTTGTTATTATTAGCCAAAAATGGTTGTGATTTATTTATTCATTGAAGTGTCATGGTTTTCGGCAGCCTCGTTTTATTTCGGCGGTCGTTCTTTCTTTTAGCGGCGTCGTGCACTCTATCGGATTTTCCGCCTTCCGTTCCGGTATTTTCATCTCACACTGCAATTATCCTTCGCACCTGTTTGTGGTTTCCTGCCGGCTATATATAGCTCTGGGTTTCCGATTTCCGGTGCTTCGATATTGTCTTGCATTTGACACATAGCCGGTAAAGGTATAGGAATACGGAGACTGCTTTCCTTGCTGTTCTAATAAGCAAAGTCCAGTTAGAGTTAGGGTTTGATCTTTTCTTTTCCCTTTCACTACTCTGTTTCTACCTCTTTATTTGTTAATCGCTGGGTTTGTGAGCTGGAGGAATTATTTTCTTGGTTTCTTTTCACCTCTCTTTTTACTAAACCCTCGTGTGAGGAGGAGAGGCATTTCCTTTGTCTGCACTCGTATCTACGAGCTTATTTTTTCCAGTACCGCGGAAATACTATTTTCATTTCTGTTTTTCTCCCTTCGTTTAGTCTCTTTTCTACTAAGACTCAAAGGTAAATTCTGTTTATCTATTTTCTGCTCAAAGTGTTGAGCCTCGCCCTGTTTTTAGGGTTGTTTTTCGTTTGGCTCTGCGCTGGGAGTCTTTTGCTCCATTCTTTGTTATCCTTTTCTCTCTGTTCGTGAATACATTTCACTCTAGTGGTGTTTCCGAGTATCGGAAATACTTTTTGACCTCTCTCTGTTGCATCTGGCCCTCCGAACCCAACTCCCCCCATTATATGAAGGACAGATATAATTTTTCTCTTAAAAACCTGCTAGTATTGAATAGATACAGAGGAGTAGTTGGCCCACTTCTATCATATACATAGCCTATTTTCTATATGCTTGGATACTGATGGCCAACATCTAACTAGATGCAATGATACAGTATAAATTGTGGGTAAAATGTTTTAATATAAGCATTTTCAGGCAGTTATGATATGTAGATAAATTGTTTGATACATACAGTATGTTCTTTGCACTTTGCACTGAATTTTAGTTTCATAATAAAGCATACAATGTAATTTGTCACAAAGTTTACAAAAAAATTTATTATAGAAGTTATCCTTAAGGTTTGTTCTGCAAAGTTTTTTACCGGCTTACTAGCATCAGTGCTACTGGCAAAAAAAATGTACAGCCCTGCTCAGATCTCCATAATCTAATGTTGAACCATTCAATAAACGTGTGCTATTCAAAATTGCCATTGTGGAGTCACATTTTGTCCAGGTCAGGTGTAGGCTATACCATGTGAATACCATAGCTCGCCGCTTCACCCCACCGCTGCATATCGTCTGAAGCACTTCCCGTACCTTTAACTACTTTCTTGAGGGAAACCCTGGTAACTCTGATATTACACAATTAGCAACAATGGTATTTTGTTCCACAATAAAAACGAATCAGATTGCAGAAATGTATATCAACAATTTACTGTTTAGTCATTTGGTAGAGGCTTCCATCCAAAGGAACTTACAAAATTTTACATGGTAAACAAAACACTATTAGAGATGTAGAGAAGTTACAATCATGTAAGTGCCAATGTTACGGTGCATGCTTCTAGACCTAAAAGGACAGAATTTGTTTTTAGTAGAAACATTGAGGTATGGTGGGTGTTTTATTGCAGAAAAATTGCCTGTAAATCTGCTTTCCTGACTTAATTGGGGAAGGATGTTCCACCACTGGGGGATGAGGGCAGAGAAGGGCCAGCTACCAGGTTCTTGGACAGATGGAACAGCCAGCAGGCAAGAGGATGCTGAATATAAAGGTCTGGTTGGAGTGTATTGTGTAATCTTTTTCTGAGGATAGGAGGGGGCATCATTTTTTAGCTTAGTATGCCAGTGTGAGAGATCTGAATGTGGGCAGGCACCACTGAAAGGTGTTCAAAAGTGGCTGCCGTGGCATGTGTGAATTTTGGCAGGTTGAAAATCAGGCAGGCAGCAGAATTCTGGACCAGTTGCAGTGGCCTCATGGCACAGGCTGGCAAGCCAGCCAGAAAGGCGTTACAATCGCCTAGACAAGCACTTACGAGGGCTATGAGTAGCTGCGCAGCCTCTTGTGTGAGGTAGATGAAAGGGTTTACCTGTAGGTTTCCCTTTCAGACGGAAACTGTTTCATATGTCTCCTCATTACTATGTATACAAAAGTGACATAAAAAAACACAATGTTTATGCATTTTCATAATTTTTTTTACCCTTTTTTGTTTTGTATTTAACAATTTACTTATAACATGGAAGGAATTGTATAAAAATTAAACATTGTAACCTTTATCACTTAAAGGGTAAGTTCGCTATTTTGGACCTTGGACCCTATTTGCGGTCCGTCTTCCATGAACCTGACCCATGAAGTCCATTTTTTCGCTGATCGGTCCAGTATTGAGTTCGCTACAGATTTCCTGTAGGCTCTCACTGGGCTACAATAGAAGTCAACGGGGCAATTAGAAATGTTCGATAAATGTGCTTTCATGTACAATAAATGAGACGGGAAGCTCAGGGTGTATTGTTACCGGTCTCAGTATGCTCTCCTGTGAAATGTATCTCAATCCGAACATTTGTACGTGCTTGGCATGGCTTGGAAGTAAGCATTTCTCTGTTGCTTGTTTTCGCCTGCTCCCGCGGAGTACTATGTGTCGGGGGTAGGGGAGCGGGAAGGTGTGCCGGCCGTTTACGAAACTATCTAGTTGAGCAGTCTGCGTTTGTTTACCTGCAGCAACGTAGGCTACAATTTCCACAAAAAAACTTGGATGATGGATGACTATAATGATTACGAAGACGAAGAATTCGATTTTGACTGACGTTACTCGCTACAGATTTGAGCCAGAATACACGGACACGGAACTACAAGAGATGGATGATAAGAGAGCAAGAGAAGCGAGAGAGGCTGAAGTTGCGCAGGTAATGTTATCCGAAGTCAGTGCGAGGTAGTGCGGTCGGAGAAATAGTTCTGTTTCAAATGGAACTGTTGTTTCAACGTTCCGTTTGCGTTTGCGATAGCCTACATTTCACAGGAGAGCATACTGAGACCGTAAGAATACACACTGAGCTATAAAAGCACATTTATCGTTGTTTTTCCATAACATTTCTAATTTCCCCGTTGACTTCTATTGTAGCCCAGTGAGAGCCTACAGGAAATCTGTACCGAACTCAATACTGGACCGATCAGCGAAAAAATGGACTTCATGGGTCAGGTTCATGGAAGACGGACCGCAAATAGGGTCCAAGGTCCAAAATAGCGAACTTACCCTTTAACTGATCAAAAATAAATTATTTTTCTAGTAACGGTAATGATAAGCAATGACTGGATTTACTGTCTTAATGACTGTCAACCACAGACCTTATCACTGAAATCCTCAATTTGACATTGCTCAATTTCAGAAAGAAAACTAATCAATGCATTAAGATGCTGATGTCAATTAAGTAAGAAACTGTTATGTAATTAGTGAAAGTGTAAATATATAGTGGTTTCTGAAATGTGTTTGGATATGTGGATAAACACAGGGGGATAACAGAAACCCAGTAATAGAGCCTTCATCAAAAGAGGGGGGGGGGGGGGATGTTTTTAGGTCAATCTTCACATGGTGCTTATGATAGCAACATCAAAGGGGTTCATTTTACCAGGATAATAATCCTACTGTATGCATTATGAGGGTATTAGAAATACATATCCAAATTTTTATTGAGACCAGAGAAAATCTACTTTAAAATGCTTTTTCAAATTTCAAGAACCTTATTGTGTAAGGGGTTGGTGTGAGGTTCGGAGAACCAAACGCGACTGATAAAGAATCTAAAAGTGTATCTAGACGATATGCCACAAAAGCTGAACTAACCGCACCAGGGAGGAATTAAACAAAAGAATGGGAGAAAAACTTCTCGGCAGAAACCAAATGAAAACTACCTCAAAAGGAGGCGAGACTCGAAAATAGCGAGTATAAATAACAAAAGAACCTCACGCTCTAAATCAAAGAGCGCACATGAGAGGCTGGAAAACCAAAAGAAAAAGCAGAGAAAATGGGTCAAGGAAAGAAATAGAAAATCAAACCTGTTGCCTAAGTTCTTGTAGCAAAAGAGAATACAAAAGGCAACAGGTCGAGAGAATTAAGGATAAAGTGAAAGATTGGAAAGAAAAGAATAAACCAATCTAATCCTAATAATAAGTGGACTTGCTGCGTTTCTTATTTGTACAAACCAGAAATGCAGTGACCGAATTCCTATACCTTACTGACTTCGTTGTCAAAATAGTAAAGACAATATCGAAGTGCCGGAAGACGGAAATCCTGAGCTATATATAGCCGACAGGAAACCGAAAACAGGTGAGAGGAATAATGACCGGGCGAGATCCAAACACTGGGACGGAGGCGGAAAAAATCTGATAGATCGTCCCAACGACGCCAAATTGAATAACGACCGCAGAAACCACAGAAGCTGCCAATAACCATGACATATTGTGATACAATCCAGACTGACTTGTCATCCTGCTACCAGGTCCAGGTCTGCGTGTGTTTGTTGGTGTGCGTGGGTGTATATGTGCATATTTGTTTGTGTAATATGTGTGTGCAAATGCAGCTTACTATGTAAAAACACAGTACTTCCACCCATTCAGTTTCAATATACAGTAGTCTTGGCAAGAAACATTGTTGTTTATTTTATAAAATAAATATGTTAATTTGGAAAAAATACCTTACAGATGGGTTCAGCAATCATTTATTTGCTCTGATCACTCACTTCCAGTCACCAAGAAAGTTCTTCATATGACGATCACTATCTAATGCATGTAAACACTTGACAAATTAATTCAATGCGGACCGTAAGATGACATGGCACAAGAGATAAAATACCTCCTATTTAAGTGGATTTATGCGGTTATTTTAAAGCAAGTTAGCCGGGGAGAAATTATATCCAATGGCAAGATGCTAATTGTTAGCATTGCTCCAATTCAGGATTGACTATAATTTAGTTACAACGGTGAGACCGGGACAACTACAGCTTAACATACTATTCCGGGGGTAAGTAAAACAATATCAAATTCTTCAAAATGGGTGAACTATCCCTTTAAAACCAAGATCCCCACCAAAAGGAGCTAATCAAACAATCTTATACAAACTTTATGAAGAGATCCCTTACAAACCTGGATAGTTTGCTGCAAACTTGCAGTTAATATGTAGCGTGTTTGCCACAAACTAAATTGTTTACCAGAAAATGTTGCCAGAGGTTTGTCAGAGTTTGCCAGTAGTGGTGAACAAAAAACTTTGCCAGAAGTGAATGGCAGTTCCCACAAAGCTAATTTGCATGTGAAAATATGAGCTTGCCGCAAACTTGCGGCAACAATGCCAAAGGTTTGACGCAAATTTGCCAGAAGGCCTATATTTTTGTAAGGGATGTCACTCTTTACTTGCTTGCTTTCTCAAAATGGAAGTGGTTGCAGATGTGAGGATGGAAGAGAAAGATTTTGTCATCTAGCTGAGGTGACTCAAACTCAATATTTTGTGCAAATTAATATTTTTAAGTGAGCAAGGGACTAACAATGCGACCTGTTAACCTGTTAACCTCTTATTTTGGTGCCACACATTATCACTGACACGGAATCAGCTTGAAGGTAGCTTGAAGAAGAGCAAGATTGATGAAACAAGGAAAAGGTTGAGTGGGACGGTCTGGATAAAACTGAAAATACTCATCTGTAAATAGTCTAGCCCATAGAAAATTACCAGTTGCTAAATGGGAGATGGTTAACCCCTTCTCTAGCACCACCCTTTTTGAACACAAGCCCGAAAATAAAACGGTTACTGTTCTTGAACCTCTTTGACGACAGGCATAATCCTGGTCTCTTCTGTAAGGTATCCCTTAGGAGTTTGAGAATTACTTTGTTTCAGTAATACTTACAGTAACAGAAGCTCAAACACAGTGGTTTTTTTCTCTCAGTGGAATTTATTTTTGCCGGGATAAGGATACTGACTTTACACTGATTTGTGTCGTCTGGGGATTTCCAGAACATATATTGTTGTTTTGTCATTTTGATCCTGTTTTGTGTCATCTTACAAAATAAGGAAACGTTGTTGCCTTAACACTGGAATCGGAAAATTGTTTGCAGAGATAAAATTGTGAGTTTTAACACTTTCAAACGGTGTATTGTGTTACCAGATTGATTGAAAATTTCACCGTTATACATATTTCTATTAATACTCAGTAGAATTTGGGTTCATTCCAATCGATTATTTTATCCGTCTTCATCTCCTCGGTCCTCCCGATTGAGGTCCGTCATGTTTAAGTACATGCCAATTCACTAAATGCTCCTCAGAACGTGTGACATACAAGTCGGAAGTTTACGTACACTTAGGTTGAAGTCATTAAAACTCATTTTTAACCACTCCACAGATTTCATGTTAGCAAACTATAGTGTTGGCAAGTCAGTTAAGACATCTACTTTGTGCATGACACAAGTCATTTTTCCAACAATTGCAATTTAGATGTAAATTATTCTGTAAATTATGCTGGAACAGTATAGAATACATAATTGGTAAAATGGCTGTAAGTCATCAAGGGTCTGAGGTATCAAACAAGCCTTAAACCATCACTCTGCTGCCAGATATGCAGTCGATATGGATGGATCACTTTAAAGGTTGTTTCTCCTGACAAATTTTCCTATTGAACTCTATGGAAACATAAGTCAGGAGAAGAAACCCTTCAAGTTATCCATCCATATCTACTGTATTTCTGGCAGCAGAGTGATGATTTAAGGCTTGTTTGATACGTCAGACCCTTGATGACTTAGAGCCATTTAGCCAACCATGTGTTTCCATACTGTTCCAGTGTAATTTACAGCTAAATCTAGTCCCACCCCCCAATTCCCATAGAGATCCATTAAAATGCAGAAACGTTATAGTATCGCTTGTAAGAGTACCAGAAAATAAAATATCAAGAGTTTTTTTATGTTGTTGGGTCACAGACATCAGGAAGTCATGGCATGCAAAGGATATGCGACCAAATATAAAAAATTTAAAGGCACAGTCAACTTAGTGTATGTAAAATTCTGACCCACTGGAATTGTGATATAGTGAATAAAAAGTGAAATAATCTGTCTGTAAACAATTGTTGGAAAAATTACTTGTGTCATGCACAAAGTAGATGTCCTAACTGACTTGCCAACACTATAGTTTGCTAACATGAAATCTGTGGAGTGTTTAAAAATGAGTTTTAATGACTTCAACCTAAGTGTACGTAAACTTCCGACTTCAACTGTATATAAATGATCCACCTCTCCACATCTGCCGCAGTTTGAAACATGGCAGGTACACCCGTACGAATTTCCCCAATTATACCATTTCTTTCTATTTATTATAAAGCACTTTAATACATAATGACACTAATTCTGTAGGACTAACAAAAGCCACATTTATTCTTGGACAATGAGGCCATTAAAAAAAAACATTATAGTTAAGCGTGTAAACAGATGTTTTTGTTTCCCATATCATTCAGTTTGTTTGTTACTGCACAGGGAATGCAACATTCAATGCTTAACTCGTGTCCTTTCAAAACAATATTTAATTTTGCCGTATGTAGCCTATGCCATATTTCACATTTAATCTATGTTCAGTTGAATGCTTCCAGCAAATAATTCAAAAATAGTTGGCTCTACAATCGCCAATCAACTGAAACAGCTTAAACATGAACACGCAAGCCTTGCGTTCAAAATCTTTTTTTCCCTCACTTTTTTATGGCTGAGAATGTCATTTATGTGCATTTTCTGTCTTTTAGTGATTCAATTCATATGTTTTAGGCTATTACTATTTTGCATCATTTACCGTACGCATTTAATTTCTGAAATACAATGTCCAATTAAACAGTATCCCATTTTCTGTGCAAGAACAAGCTCTGAGACAAGTACAGAACAATCCATTACAAGCATACTGACAGGTGATACAGCTGTGCAACACGTCATTAGTAATTGCCGTCGCTTCAACTACTGACACTTGACTTAGCAAGGATGTTCCATGTTGCCCTGTTTCCTCCATTCTCATATCTCATCCTTGCATCTCTTCCTTGTGAGGAAAGGACGCAAGGAGTGACAATAAGTGATTGGAATGAACCCTTATTGTCTCCTAATGCCACACTTCCTTGCCTCCATTCTGTGTACCCTTGATTAATATTTGCCTACTATCTACACCTTCACATATCCTGTAGGTTTCAATGTTTTGTTCCATATCGTCACAAACATGCTTCAACGGCATTGTATTACAATGTTGGGTTACTTACATGATGCAGAAAAAACACTCCCAATTCAAGATAACACGTGAAATGTTTTCAATTGACATCTATTAATATTTGAATTACTGGATATTTAAGTACTGAGTTAACAGATTGTGTGGCCTGCTAAAGCAATTTTCTTACCCCATTAAACCCCACCATAACTAAAAGGAAACCTGAATGTACACAAGATGTGCATCCAAACAGGCAGAATGCTCGCTTTCATTTTCAGGAAGGAATCACATCAATTTGTTACATTCGTCATGGGAGGTCATCCATGAAAAAGGTTCAAAAAAGGTTGACAATACTGCCTGGTTTAAATATGGTCCTTATTATGTATCGTAGTTCAGTTGAACTGAGGCGAAACAAAGTGCCTTCATAAAGGAAGGTACAGTACATGAGGTTAACGGGTCACATTGTTAGTCCCTTGCTCACTTAAAAATATTAATTTGCTATAAAATTAATTTGCACAAAATAAAAAAAACGGAGATAAATATCATCATGTTAACTGAATTGTAACCTTAGCTATTCTTCGTCCTTCATATTTTTTAAAGTGACAAGGTTTCCATACCCTCGGCTTATTAAAACCCAGCTGATTTCACCTGTTAGTCCATAACTGAACAAAAGATTTTAAAGAGAACTAAGCGTCTAATTAGAAACTAAATTTGCAGCACATTACACAATTAATTTACAATTAATTTTAATGGCATTATCTGCATGTGCGCTTTACAGGAACAGGTCTGTTTCCCTTGCTGTAAATCGCACTTTTCATGGTCTTCCTGGGAAAGTGGATCGTTTTAAAGCATTACGCTACCAGCAAAACAGGTTGGTCACATTTCCATAAGCAGGACATTATAAAACAAGGGAAAATATGCTGAACCTATGGGTTGCCAACCTGACAGATTTATTGAATTTAGTGTCACCATTAAGGCAAAATAACGTTATTTATGTTATTAATCAAAATTAGAATGCAGGTAGCCTAATGAACTTCGGATGAAGCTTGAACATGAGTTCATTGCATAATCAAACGAAATTCGTTAAACAAGCAGGCTAATTTGGCGTTTTCTAAGGTGAGACGGAAGCCATTGGTAGATTATTCTCAGCTGTTGCAGGTGCCTTTAACAAAATTAACCGCATATATTTTGTAAAATAACAGCACTGTCGGAAATGACCGGGAACTCATAATGGTTTGTCCGAATAATATTTATCATAGGCTACTAGTGATCCATATAGCCTATTCCTTGATCGCACTAAACACGCACACGCATGTCTGTTTCGCCATCATATAAGCAATCCGCCGAGGTGGAAAAGCAGGCTTTTAAAGGGAATGGGATATGACATTTTGATTGGTTTATTGCATGTCACGCCCAAGACACACCTATAATTATAATAATAATAATAATAATAATAATAATGCATGGCATTTATATAGCGCCTTTCTAGATACTCAAAGCGCTTTACAATGATGAGGGGGAAACTCGCCTCTACCACCACCAATGTGTAGCACCCACCTGGGTGATGCAACGGCAGCCATTTTGCGCCAGTATGCTCACCACACATCAGCTTAGGTGGAGAGGGAGAGAATCATTTTTTTAGCCAATTAAACTGGGGGATGATTAGGTGGCAGATTGAATGAGCCTGGGTTGGGAGTTTAGTCAGGACACCGGGGAAACCCCTACTCTTTACGATAAGTGTCATGGGATCTTTAATGACCACAGAGAGTCAGGACCTCGGTTTAACGTCTCATCCGAAAGACGGCATCTCCTACAGCACAGTGTCCCCATCACTGCACTGGGGCATTGGGGTTTATTTGACCAGAGGGAAGACTGCCCCCTACTGGCCCACCAACACCACTTCCAGCAGCAACTTAGTTTTCCCCAGAGGTCTCCCATCCAAGTACTAACCAAGCCCACAACCTGCTTAGCTTCAGCCATTCAGCAGGCGCAGATTGCATAGTGGTATGGCTGCTGGTAATTAATGAAGAGACTAGGTTCAGCCCACTTGCACGCTGTGCCGTGCTTAGCGCCCAAAAAACACGCCGTTAAAATAGCAAAAGTGGACTTGGACACACCCTAAATGGACTTTACGCCATGCGCTTAGACCAAGATAGGGCCCTAAATGTTATTTTGCCTTAAGGATAGGAATCCCTGATGGAAATGGGATGGTGTTTGATTTCACAATAATTCCAGCTCCACAAATGTCAGCTCCCATCCAAAACAGGAAATTTCACGGAATATGTCTTATGTCTGTTATAAGTTCTCCGTTGAATAGTCTTGGATTTAACTCACTTTAAACAGGTGAACATTTCTTGCAGAAATACCGCTAGGATCAACAAATTCTCAACATAACATCCTTTCGCTTGCGCTGTAGTGGGATGGGTGGTGCTGTCTGGGGCGTGTTCTAAAATACTTTCGGCTCAGTGACAATTTGAACCAACGAAAACCCATTGCGTTATGATCAGCTGGAACCACCTCTTAGCGGCAACGCAATAGACTCTGGCAATTTGGCAACTTATTAGTCATGTAGTTCTATGTAGTGTCTATAGGTGATGCCAACATTACACTTCCATTTAATGAACAAATAGCCTATAATTATTATTATTAATTAATTAATTTTAATTTAAACTACTAGAATAAAACAGGACAGCTTACAAGAAGCTTGCGATCATGTAGGCCAATAGCCTATAATATATAAATTACACATTGACACAGTTGAATCATAAGCCTACCATTTGAATCATAATTATGCCTACATCACCTAATGTAGGCTAATTAATGCATTCGCCACCTCCTCCCGTGCCTTCCGAACTTCTGGGAGACGAGGTGGTGTGGATTGTGATCCATAAATTACTACAGTCCTAGCCTGTACTTCTGTTGCAAGTATGTCTGATTCCTGTGCGGAAAATCGCTCTTGTCATTGACGGTCCAGTGCGTTTGGGTTGCTCATTATGAAATTGCATGGAGCGATTGCGTTCCAACTGGCTTTTTTTAAAGCATGAGAACAACAATTTGATTGGCTACCATAGAGACACACCTTGGACATTTAATCCCAGCCTTTTAGCAATACCACCATCAGATGCGCCAAGATTGCCGTCATGAAATTACCAAATTTCTCGCCAACACGCCCTCAGAGCGATACCGCCAAGCGCTTACTCTTGTGTTCACCATTGCGTTTGGTTTATTAAAATAGAGCCCAATGAATCATATTTGTAAAAAAAAAAAATTGAGCTTTGCACTTGTGAACAGGTGCTTCACCACAAGGAACATTAGAGCAGGGTATTTTAGGAAGATTGGCTGTCTTCTGTAACTTTCCATTATTTGCAAATCAAAATGGTCAGAAAGGTCTCCAAGGCACACAGCATTGAAAGTCATTTAACCCTTTTTATAGCAAATTAAGCACCTTTCTGACCATTCTAAGCACTACCTGGATCAAAATAAAAAAGCCACAAATACCCAACAAATGCATAATTGTGAGAAACAAAAGTTTAACCTTTAACTGGTTCCTTGCACTTGCTTATTCTACGGGTTCATTCCAATCGCTTATTTTCACTCCTTGCATCCTTTCCTCGCATCCTTTCCTCACTCTTTAGCTCCGCCCAATGGAGGACATGAGGAAAGGATGGAAGGGTCAGAAAAGAGGATGGAAGAATCAAAGCAACATGCATTAGTTAAATGGGAATGTCCTTGCTCAGTTAAACGTCAGTGTCATATTATGCTTACGTGCTTAACCTCTTTTTTCACGAATAAACGTGGTTTGTTAGTTATCATCATAAAGAATGTTAGTCATGAAGACGGAGTATCATTATGGATTAAAGCGCTTAAATAAATGCAAAGGAACGGTAAAATTGCATTTGTGCAGGGGTGTACCTGCGACGTGGCAAATGTGGAGTGGTGGATAATTTATACGCATCACGCGGTCCAAGAAAAGGCTTCCGCAAAGGCTACACTTGTGTTTCCTCGCTGAAGCATCCTCCGGGGGCCTCCTCATTCCTCGTTCCTTGGCCCTTCGAGGAGCTTTTAGCGGTTTGGAATGTCCTTAAAGATGGCGAACCTCGATTGATTTCCGGGTCAGGCGAGGACCGAGGAAACAAGGATGGATAAAATAAGTGATTGGAATGAACCCCTACCCAGTGTCCACTAGGGAAAATGCAGGACAGGCTCAAGCAGTAATTGCTTCCACCTTTAACTAAATTGGCCAATTTACGAACGATTTGATTTAGTAATTGGTTTTAGCCTCCTGTCTGCGATGGAAACATATTTCATGAAAAACTGACCTGGTAAGCTAGACGGACCCGCAGTGAGCTATTAGGAGTTGCACCCTGGTGATACGTTCACACATTCGTTCGCTGCATGAAACTTGATGATCCGTGGTGCAGCTACAGCTCTCCACAACCAGCGAGAGAGGAATAAGGGGAGCAGATTATGTCTGAGCTCATTACCTCTTACAAGAGAACCGTGATTTTCGTTGAATATCAGGCACCCAAACCCTCACTCCGATTTAATGGCAGCCGTAGGAAATATGCTTATCCTGATTTGAGAAAAGACTCTGGCAGCACAGAGCTTGATGAAAGTACAGCCTTGCTCCTGCAACAGCAGAGTTAAAATTGGAATATGTTCTCCTCTGCATTCAGTACAACAATCCAGATTAGAGCTGAAGACACAATGACTGATATAAATAAGCACATTGTCTTCAGCTGCATCCTGCACGGCATATCACTGATATTGCCCAGTGTGTCTTCAGCTAAGCAAAGGGGGGAGGTTTTACAAAATAAATGGACATTATATAGATGCAAAGGAATATGAAAGAACATGCAGTTTGAACGAAGCAGATTTAGCATTCAGTGTCAATATCTTGAATGAGTGTTTCAAATTGTGCTCAAAATTAGACTATTCTGGCACTGAACATAGGACAAAAATGCTTTATAAGTCTTTATACGTATCATAATTGAAAACATCTGCCAATTGCACAATGTATATCAAAGGTAAGCACGTACAGCACACAAACCCTTAATTTGTGAGGTGCATCTACTGTGTGAAACAGACTGTTTTGGAGCTCCTATTCAAAATGCACACCTGCAATGTGCTTGAGGAAGCCAAGAGAAGGTACAAATTTGGAGAAGTTACAAACAGATGAGGATTGTTGGCACAATTGAAAATGTACAAATTAGGCCTCTTGGGGGATGCTAATGAATTTACATCTATGTTTCTGCCACCGCGTATTTTCTAGCAACCACAGGAAACCGTCTATTCGGGGACATATGCTCAAATTAGCTGTTCGGTCGTCCCTCCAGAGCTCAGAGTGAAGACTAGCTCAACTAAAAATTGGTTTTCTTTAATGTCCCACTTATCGGCCACGTGGAGTTTACCTTGCTCCGCACCACCCCTGCTTTCAAACTATTCTGAGTCTTTTTGGAGAATATGGTGGATCGCTGTCAACAAGGGAGTGTTCACACATATCAAACTTAGAAGATGATAGATTCTTATTTAGGGCTTGTGAAGACCTATTGCAGTCAACAGTAGATGCAATGTGTCATTGAAATGAAAATAATTCATTATATAGTGATACTTATCACCTGCTTGATAATCTTCCATAATGCCATAACTGGCTTTGAGCTCATAATAAGGAGCTGTTGACAGGTTAAAGCATCCCCGCCTTTACTTTGAATGAACTCTGGCAGATGTAATCATGTGTATCCATGTGTATCCATTTCATATAATTCATATATTGTCGAATCAATTTTTATTTTCATTTGGCAAGTAATGGATCTATTTTAAATGAAAGTCTTTGGATACAAATCTTGGTGTAGATGAAATAAATTGCACTTTTGTGATAAATTGTTTTGTGAAAACATACACCAGATCTGTCCAAAGGAATCAAAAATGTACAAATGCCTGTCTTTCAGCATATAGATGCATTAGTAATTTGTATCATCCACACACAATTATCTAGTTGTCCCCAGACTGTGATGCTTAACTTAGGGATAACATGGGGGATGATCTTAAACACAGACATGAAGTTAATTTTTTTCATGCCCTTATCAACTTTATCTTTAGAAATTAAACATGAACACAGTATATTATCCACATATACAGAAGGATGTACAGTATATCCTTCTGTATACATGGATACATAAGAAACTGTATCACCATGATCCTAAAGTTATAATAATATCAATATTCCCTATGATAACTGAATACATTTTAAGCACAGTTGTGGTCCAACTAATGTGGTCCAACACAAGCAATGTAAAAAAAAAAAAAAAGCCAGTGTATTGGCCACCCCTCCGCCCACTCCTCAGCTCTTCCTTCAGTTTGTTTGTTAGACTCTCGCAATCTGAGCAGTTTTGGCAGTGTAAAGCGACAATGAATGTGCTGGTAACAAGGAAATGCAGATGTATAAATAAACAGATGAACTGACGTATTTCCCAGAATGGAGATGTTGGGAAAATGGCCAAGCCTCCTGTTGCTGAGTCAGAGGGGCAGAGATTTGTATATGGACTGGAGAGGACAACACTACAGGGAAAGCTTTCCACAGAGAGTAAGCCAGCCCTTGAGTGACAACTCCAGATACTCCTTTTGGTTCCCAACAGAATTTTGTCTCGAAAAATCAGGTTTCAGTTATGTCACATTACATTGAGCCTGATACATGGGGAGCACATTGCTTCTCTCTTTCTTTTTAGAGGAAGAATCATGTAAAGCTATCATCTGCACATTTTAATAGTTATTTTGATGTAAATGACTTTACTACATCCTGATTCATTTTTTTAATGATGAATGAGAAGACAAAGATTATGCTTTGTGGAATGTCCGTTGGTCTACCCTTGCCAGAAAATCAGCTTAATACTAATTAATACTATTAGTAGTAGTAGTAATACTATGATAGTATTATTTACAATATTATTAAGTAGGCTTAATTAATACTAGCAATTTCTTTGTGATTGCACAATTTGAGCAATGAAGGATTATAGAAATAAACATATAACATCTCAAAACATTTGATCATCTTTCATCTATCCGTTTGATACATATTATTTATTTCAACTTCATCAGGGAGGTAATCCCTCTACACATAATGACTTCTTCATAGATCAGATATCTAATAAAAAATGTTATTTTACTTTTTTTGTACTAAGTACCATATATCTGTGTATTGTGGCAGTATCCCTAAGATACATAGTGTTCCGCATTAAACATACACAAATCTTCCTTTCTTTTCTTCCAGATGGCTGGTGAAGACAGGCTAACATGGTTGACCAGGTCTCTCGGAGGTCTCACACATCACTCACTGCCCAGCAGTAAGTGTCCTCCCGCAGCAGCCACAGCAAATGCCAATAGCATTTAAACAAAATAAACCCACACCTGAGATGGCTGTGCTGAAATGAAAGAAATTTGGTCATGGAGGCTGTGTTATTGCAGCGGCCCCAGGGCTGCTCCCTCCTGTCACAGATCCAGAGCTAAACATCAGAAGTATATCCCCATCAGCATCAGTCAAAGCTGGTCTGCTTCACTCTGCAAATTTGATATCACCAACATGATGAAATCAAGATTCTTTTTAATAACAAGGTGACTCCGGTCAAGTTTCAAATTTGTGTCAATGATTCAAATGAGACCAGAGCTACCTGCTGTCATCTCCACACTGCGCCATATACAGTGAGCACCATAATTCATTGGACAGTGACACATTTTTTGTTATTTTGGTTCTGTACTCTAGCACTTTCAGTTTGAAAGGATACAGACTGGTTGAAGTGCAGACTGTCAGCTTTAATTTGAGGGTATTCATCCATATCAGATAAACTTTTTAGAAATTACAGAACCTTTTGTACATAACACCCCCCCCCCCCCCCCCCCCCATTTTTAATAACTATCTTATTTTCTGGTACTCCTACACGCGATACTATAACCTCTCGGCATTTGAATGGATCTCTATGGGAATTGGGGGTGGGACTAGATTTAGCTGTAAATTACACTGGAACAGTATGGAACAGAACACATGGTTGGCTAAATGGCTCTAAGTCATCAAGGGTCTGACATATCAAACAAGCGTTAAACCATCACTCTGCTGCCAGATATGCAGTAGATATGGATGGATAACTTGAAGGGCTTCTTCTCCTGACTTATTTTTCCATAGAGTTCAGTAGGAAAATTTGTCAGGAGAACCAACCTTTAAAGTGATCCATACCTATCTACTGCATATCTGGCAGCAGAGTGATGGTTTGAGGCTTGTTTGATACAGCCATTTCAACAAACAATGTATTCCATACGGTTCCAGTTTAATTTACAGCTAACTCTAGTCCCACCCCCCAATTCCCATAGAGATCCATTCAAATGCAGAAAAGTTATAGTATCGCTTGTAAGAGTACCAGAAAATAAGATATCAAGAGTCTTTTGATATTGTTGGGTCACATACATCAGAAAGTCATGGCATGCAAAGGATATGTGACCAAATATTAAAAATGACTACTTCATTCTACTTTATGTTAAACTGTCCAATATGTTTTGATGCCCGAAAATGGGGCGGGGACTATGGTTCTGTACAAAAGGTTCTATAATTTCTAATTTCTCAAGATCCTTGGGCACTTTATATGAACATGGACAGGCCATTCTGCTATTGAACGTGTCAAGGAGCAGCAGGTGAGACTTAGCAGTTGTCTCCTCGGAAACTGGTTCTCCTAACTGAAGCAAATGTGTACTGTACTGTCGGTCAGCAAGCAGGATTACAGAGAGGAGGTAACACTAACAAGGCTCCCTGATCTCAGGCCTGTCCCCAGATCTGCCCTTTAAAAAAAAATCTGTACACTGATGCACATTCAGCTTGTGTTGGAATTTAATGTAGACACTGACAGTGAATATTAAACACCTCATCTGGCTCTGAAAGCCTTCACCTGTCAGACTGGAGTACGTTCTTCTCCATACTGTTTCTGGTAATCAAACTGGATATAGTATGTTGTCTATTGTTGACAGGACGTCAATAATTTGATGTAATGTAAAAATGGGTTACATTAACATGTGGCTTTCACAAGCATATCAGTGGTGCACCTTCTCATGTTCTCAGAGGGCTTATAAAACCCTGTAATGTAGAGTAACATACATATACATTTTGTGGCATCCATAAAGGGATGTTGTATCAAGGTATCATAAGCATATCAATGTTCCACCTCTATATAGGCCTACTTTAAGAAAAAATATAAGCCTCATTTTAAAAAAAAAAGGTTTTATATCCACGCAGTCTCTTGACATGTTTAACAAACTGGGAATATTTTGTTTTGTTTCATGAAGTTATGCTGCTGTTTAATTCACAGCCTTGGGGAGAAATAGTTTATTTTTAAGAGAAGCCATGACTTCAATAGGTATGTTTGGTATGTCAACTAATGCTCAGTGTCCACTTTGTTTGAAATGGGAACTGCATTCTAGTGCATGCTACGTTGCCAATTTTCACTAGGATGTCTGTAAGGGCAGAAGGGCTGCCTTTTTCAAATAGTTTCCTTTTTTTTCCTTTGCAGCAAATCTTTAAATATGTTACACCAATTACATTTCAAATCTTAATTAATTTATTGTATACACCATACTGTTGGTAGTTTTTTTTGATATATACTGTATTTAAATCAAGGGAAATCAAGGGACAGTAACAGTAAAAATGGCAACCAGTGAAAAATGGCATTAAAAATAAAGCCTCATGTTACATACCAAGTTTTAACACTAACAGACCACTGATTTTATTATAATTTTATTTTTACTAGGCTTGCTTTTTTTTAAAATGACCTCTAAATAAAATGGCACCACATGTTTTATAGCTGATGTGTGAAGTCATTTTTAACAATTACACCTTTTCACCTGTGAATTAAATCTAAACAAATTACCTGAACATAGTTTACATTCATTCATAGATTAATCATAGTTAACATCTTTTCCTTTTGACTCATTTTCTTTTCTCTTTTGAAGCAACATTTTAGCGAGGTGATGAATGGCACTAAGGACACTGAAATCAATTTAAATATGCTGATTTGCCACAGTGCAGGTGCCATTGTCGATTTGATTTTCTAGGAAACTGACACTGAACCATTTTTATAGATTTATGCAGCTCCCAAGCATATTAATGTATGTTGCAGCTAGCATGCTGGTATCAATAAATCAGAAATAAATCATCAATGAAGTTGAACATGTATGTATAAATGTGTTTGTGCATTTATTACAAACTGTAAATGTGCTGATTCCTACTGGAACTACCTTTTAGTCAACATGACCAATGTTTGGCTGTGAGGATGGCTACATTTCTATTGTCAGTTCTGACACCATTTCAAATCCATTACTAATGTTTTCCTAAGCTTCACTAAGCCAATGTACACATGGTGACTTAGTAAACAAGCTGAGACTCAAGCATTTTTCCTTTAAACCCACTGATAGTAAATACAAGCTTGCACATGTCCTGCACCTGGGCAATATTTGTTCACTGAGTGCCAATTGACTGTGTATATGTTGAGTGACATTATACATGTACATATATGAAAATAGATTAACACATTTTCTACAAAGCAAAAACTATCATTGTACCATCATGATATGGTAGTAACTATTACACTACCATTCTAATCATGGTAGCTATAATTCCAATGCTTTAAGGCACAATCAAGGCACATTCAGATTTGACCCATTGCATTTGTAATTTTCAGATTTTCATGTCTCTAATTATTTTGACATGCTCTCGAAATATTCAGTTACATTTCTGAGGAGATCTACTGAGGCCTTGAGTGCATCTGAGCACACGGGACATTTTATGACTTGATGAAACCCAATGGGACCATGCCAGAGAAGTGGGTGGCAATAGACGCGGTTCTGCCAAATTCTACAAGCAAAATATACACGTGGATCTTTTCTGTTTTCACTTTGGGAGAGATTTGACTTGACTCACCATTGCATCTTTTGTTAAGACAGGCACAAAATCAGTGCACAAGCACCCTGGCCCGAAATATAACCCTATTTACTTTGGCCCTTCAGAGGCAATTTCCTCCTGGTTTCTACTAGTTTTTTTTAAATGTCAATATCTAAAAAAATATTCCCTGCACATCCATGGTTTTAAGTTCGAACTGAAGAAGAAGCTGTCTCATTCAGAAATTTGCTACAGAATACATTTATTTCAGAATAGTCACATACAGTATATATATAATAACCATAACATACGCCGCCTAATGTATTTAAATGCGTTTAAAAAAGAACGTACAAAAGCGCGTGTGTATTCACACAAGTACAGCAACGTATTTCAGCCCTAAGTGCGAGGGGTGGTCGCTGCGGAAATGTCGACTGTACGGGACTTTATAACAAGAGAAACTCTTCAGGGTTCATCACAAAACAGCTGTAGCTGAATATACTGGTAAGTACTTGGTTTCTTAAACATATTTATATGAGTGATTTTGGAGACAAAAATGAGGTGTCTTCTAAACTGAAAGTGCATCAGGTACTGTATATAGTACAGTAAGCAAGGGAAAACGGCGATTGCTCATTTGTACAACGTTTTAAAAAAATATTATTGTTTCTATATGTGAACATGATTTTCTTAGCGTGTATAAACTGTGCATTTTATGCATTTTACAGTCTGTGGCTGTAGCAAGAGGAGGGTTGTAAGTGCTTTGGGCTATTAATAACGCCCTCCTAATTTATTGCACTGCAGTGTAACTGGAGAAGCTGAGGTTTTCGCAAGAGGCTACCCTTTTAAAAAATACTGCGTCAAAATTTACGGGGTTTTCTTAAAGCTGTAGTTTATATTTTCAGATGAACATGAATACTGTAATTGAGATGCATGCGTCTCAACCACTAGGGGTGAAGTTTATGGAGATAAACAGGGGCATTGTTAATTTAAATGACTTTGGTACTGTACAAATCACACATGGCAGAATAACAGCTGATCACTGTGATATGTTGATATGTGAGAATTAATATTAGCCCTTATAACTGCAAAAAGAAGCACTGCATATTTATTTCACCACCACATATTTGGAAAAAATGTTTCATTTCATTCAGTGCTGAAATATGCATATTAGTCAGAAATGTGAGAAATGTACCACTTTCACATAATCTTCTGAAATTACATGAATCCTTCATCATATAAATGATTCAACTGGATATTTAGTACGAAGCAGCCAGTTTAGAAAGATTCCTGACAAATAATATCATTACTTCTATTGTGAAAAACACTGGGGGTTAGCGTGGGGATTTTATTATGCACATTAATTCATGTTTATTGTTGTGGAGCTTTTGGAAATATTCCCTTGAATTTGACTCAAACATTTTTAATTTGACTTGACTGAGTTTGCTGTTCTATTCACATTCATAGTTTGGTGAATTCAGCAATCAGCTCTATTAACCTGGCAAAATGGACTTGTGAATAAGAAAAATATAATTTGTATTTAATCACTAAACAAAACAAAGTTAAGGACAAATGTTGATTTAATTCAGGCCTAAGTGCTTACTATATATTTTATATAAAAAGTGTACAGAACGTGTACACTACATATAAAAAACACACTAAAATCATACAAACTTGAAAGAAAAAAATATGAGGAACACAAATAAGATATGGCTATATGAAATTGCCTCATGGACAAATTGTTCAGTTTCCAACTTGCATAGGTTTACTCTGTTGCATCATGTGGCCAAGCCAGGTAGTGTGAATACGAATGTCACAACTGTACCACAGTTACAGTATCATGTGATAACTGCTTGATCCGAGAAGCCTGCCATAGAGACAATTGTCATGCCCTGGTAAGAGAGATCAATTGTCTGATAATAAAATATGATCAACTGCCATAATTAAAGAGTGGTCCAGACTTAATGAAGTGTCAATACCAGGACACATATAACTTAAAGAGAACAAAATGCCATGATTATCCAATAGTTTCCACACACTGCATGCTGCACATAAATTGCATAGCTCTTGAGTGTTAATCACAGTTTTATTGACATTTCCCTGCATCACAAGCAATAGTTTATGTGTAAATTATGTGTACCATAATATCCTGGAAACATGCAGGGGCAAGCAAAAAATATTTTTTAAAGAATAATTGCAGATATTAATTCAATCTTCATTCAGCCACTAGAATTGATTTTCTGACCATATATCTCCAGACTTGACTTTAAATCTAATTTGGTGACTCAACACCCAACAGCTCACTCTGTAGCCAGCCAAAAAAGTTGGGCCCATCATTTCGGGTGGTTTAATAGAATATCAATACTCCATTAGAGGCTTATTGGAGTGTTGAATTGTGTTTTCAACAAGGCTTACACAAACAAGTCTTAAAAGTCAAGTTTGTAATTTGTTCCCAGTTAATAAATGGCTCGGGCGCATGCATATTATGGGAGCTGTCGATCTACCAATATCCCCAACCATTAAATTGTACCTAAATATTTATTTGAACCGACTGTACCATTAACTCTATAAATAGAGGAGGGGGATGCCAAAGTATATGCACCCCTCACCATGACACCATACTGGAAGAAAGAGGCAAAGGAGTGATTTAAGCACCTCTCAGGATGCCTTGATCTTAAAATTGAATCCCACTACAAAGAGCTATCAAAGGCACTGCACAGGAAAAGCCTCTCCAAGAGACTGAGTCATCTCTGAAAATATTTTAATGTAACAGCAATGGGCAGAGGTGCAGCTATGGCTCCATTTAAAGGGTTATAACTCATGCACTCAAGGGAAGATTTTCAAGAATTTTCCTCTAAAACCCTGTTCTCTCTCTGTGTGCTCCCGGCCTCTCCCTGCACTCTTACATCTGTGCTGCTCAGTCTTTGATGCCACCACATATTTTACAAAGTAAAGGGTAAAGATAAAACACAGACGAAAAGTTTGATAAATTCATGGTGGCTGCATAGGGAATGTTCAACACATCCTGATAAACATTTCAGTGCGTGCAGCATGAAATTCTGTTGCTCTAATTCAGCCTTAATATACACAGAAGGACAATCTTTCCATTACCCAAAAATGCAAATGTAATATTGATAGTCTGCTGGGAACTATTAAACTGGATATCATGCAAGGCTCATTTAAATGGTAGAATTTGTACATTAAATATTTTACAGATTGCAACTGGAGTTTTAAAAATCGTTAGGAGTCTATACTAGTGCTCGTGTGAAATAGATAGCGAGTCTTAATTTGACCCCAGGATATTGCCTGGGAATGTCACATTAGGCTGTACAATTTGGAGACACAACCTACCAGACAGCTGTTGAACAGATTCCTTGCACATCATGATTGTTTTGCAATTTCCCATGATTGATATTTTTATGTCTGTATTGTTGTCTCTAAATTACTTTAATCAGAAATGACAGGTCTCTTCCAATTACAGGTCACCTTTTTGTAACTATCTACACCTACCCCTAGCAAGTGTATGAACTGTCCCATATATTGGCGTTCCATTATTTGCTACTAGAAAACGTCTCTGGTCACTAATCTTATACTATCCATAACATGTTCAGGCTTCGAATTCAATGGGTCTTCTGTTACCACTGATGAGAGCATTACCTCCCCATTGTACTATTGCAATCTCTCAAATGAATGTAATCTATTTTTGGAAGATATCAAATGAAACACATTTTCTAAATCATACCACTGAAATTAAGAGATTATAATCTTCATAATGATGGAAAGAAACAGTTAGACTCCAAACCATTACTGGAATAATAGCCATTTAAACCTGGTCATTACTTTTTTGAGAATATAGATTCTACCCACCCTATGTTATTTTCTTTATAAAGTGGCATTGGGCCTCATGAAACATGCGTATGAGATATAATTGTTAACTCTGCTTACAGAATTTCCCACAAATTTTGGCATTCATAATTTTTTTCTGATATGAATTTGTTCTTATATGATCAAAATTTATGTGTATGAAATTTTTTTTAAAGACAAGCAGAATATGTTTCAGCTACAGACAGATATTAACAACAAAATGTTTATCAATACCAGTATTATATAAATATATTAATATTAAATAGGCTATTGATTTTAACTACATGACCCATCTGAATAACCTCAAACTTTTAACTAGTTTTTTATTTTTATTAGTTTTTAACTAAGTTTGGTTTTGGATGCAACTTACCTGTTAAAACCCAAATTTCGCCCATCAATATCTCAGCCGTTTTAGCACCAAATACCAAGCCACTTGGCAGAGCAACTCATCTCATCAAACTCTCGCCATGAAACAAAAATTATGGGAAAGATTTGTTCAGCCGTTTTCATATAGTTAAGAATTGCGATTAATACTTTTTTCTCCAACAACCTAGCTCAAATTCTACAACTCTAATCACTAAAGTAGACATAGCGATATGTCGGGCATGACATTGACAGTGGGTCACATTTCGGTTTACTGTACAGTTTTTAAATAAACCTTTATGGTGGATAGTTTACTTAAAATATATTTTGCCATGTCAGTGATCAGCAGTTCCACATAACTCTGATCAAATGGTTTTCGGTAACGGTAATGATGGTATAATCACTGAAAATAACCCCGATAGACTGTCGTCATATTTTATTTGCTTTGGGTGCACCTTGGAGTGTTTAAGTGTGTTTGGTAGTGGATGCTACTAGTTTCCTACGAGTTGCGCTAGCATTAGCAATGTGTGTATGTGCAAAAGAAGGGACAGCATGGAATTATCTGAAAATGGTTTCCATCAATCAACTACATCATGGGTACGTCGTAATTGAGACATTGGGCCCTATCTTGGCGATCTTGGCGCTAAGTCCATTTAGGGCGTGTCCAAGTCCACTTTTGCTATTTTAACGGCGTGTTTTTTTGGCGCTAAGCACGGCGCATGGCGCAACTGGGCTGAACCTAGTCGCTTCATTAATTATAGGTGTGTCTTGGGCGTGACATTCAATAAACCAATCAAAATGTCATATCCCATTCCCTTTAAAAGCCTGCTTTTCCACCTTGGCGGATTGCTTATGATGGCGAAACAGACATGCTCGTGCGTGTTTAGTGTGATCAAGGAATAGGCTAAATGGAGTATGATCAATATTATTCGGACTAACCATTAGCCTATGAGTTCCCGGTAATTCCAGACAGGGCTGTTATTTTACAAAATATGTGCGGTTAAATTTCGCTAAAAGGACCTGCAACAGCTGAGAATAAGCTATCAATGGCTTCAGTCTCACCTTAGAAAACGCCAAATTAGCCTGCTTGTTCAGCGAATTTCGTTTGATTATGCAATGAAAGTGTCAAACATCAATTCCAAGAGGCTGTTCTCGTGGAGTTCTCAAAGTTCAAGCTTCATCCAAAGTTCATTAGGCTACCTGCATAGTAGGCTAATATTGATTAATAACATACATACCGTTATTTTGCCTTAATGATGACACTAAATAGCCTACAATAAAGCTGTCAGGTTCGCAACCCATAAGTTCACGCATATTTCCCCTTGTTTAATAATGTCCTGTTTATGGAAATGTGACCAACCTGTTTTACTCGTAGCGTAATCCTTTAAAACAATCCACTTTCCCAGGAAGACCGTGAACTTACAGCAGGGGAAACAGAGAACATGCAGCTCACGTGCAGAGAATGGCATTAAAATTAATTGTGAATTAGTTGTGTAACGTGCTGCAAATTTGTTTTAGTTTCTAATTAGACGCTTAGTTCTCTTTAAAATCGTTTTGCTCAGTTAAGGAATAACGGGTGAAATCAGCTGGGTTTTAAACGGTGAGAGTATGGAAACCTGGTCACTGTAATTTAAAAAAATATGAAGAATAGCTAAGGTTACAATTTAGTTAACATGGTGACATCTCCGTTTTTTAACCATAGGCTATCGAAAAAAACCTTATGCACAGCAAATTCGCTGTAGCCTAGGCTATTTGAAAAACAATAAATGCAATATTCACTGGACAAGGTTTTGAACTTTTTTCAGTCACAAACCATTCTATTTACTTACAGGCTGTATTCATAGATAAACAGAGCTGTATTGTAATGACATCTGAAGCGCATTTTCAGAACTTAAATGTCCGTCTATTGCTGTGCGCGAGTTTTCCATTGAATGACAATTCACGCATTAGGTGCAAAGACAATTCGCGCATTAGGCTTGATAGCTATAGGTGTTATCAGCTCCTTTTTAATGGATAGCCATTGTCCCGTACCATCGCACATCGCCTGGATGTTGATGGAGTGGGCTGAGAGCAATGTAATGTGGCATTGTTTCCCTTCGCTGAGGGAAAGGTATGTGGACCTATGGAACCTTTTATTATTATGCATTTTTGATATAGCCTACACAATAATAATATTTCACATTGTGATCTAGATATTTTAGTCATGCCTGTGCACGCCCCTGTGTGTAACAGACATGAGGGTATGTGCGTTGTGCACACGCCTATGTAGACGCACTTATATGCGCCATTAAAATAGCATGTAAACAACTGCTACATGACTTTAGACCAGGTTTGTGGTGGTTCTAGCGCAAGCGCTTTCTGCTGGCTCAAGATAGCAATACGCCAAAAAGAATCCTGGCCACTCCTCATCTTAAGACCAACACGCCCAGTTCACTAATGATGGCGCAAGACTAGTTAATGGCGCAATGCTAGTTAAACGGCGTAAGCGTTAGGTGTTATTATGGACCTAGCGCCGGGTGTAAGATAGCAAAGACACTTGCGTTTGCGTTAGCGCCGCTTTGCGCTGGGTGTAAGATAGGGCCCTCTATGTCCAAAATTCCGAACTAACCCTTTAATATGCAACTGGGCACCCCTATGTTATTTCGCTAAATAGTGGGAGGTGGTCATGCAAATAGATTACTTTAGCATATGCAAAGTGATTTACTAAGCCCCAAAGGAAGTTTGGGAAAGGTATTTGTGGGTGCATTTTAGTACAAATGGAAAGCAAGTATTAAAAGACATGGAATCGATAAGATGACGGCTGTCATTGTGGCAAGACGTGTAAGGATGTGTTTGGAATATCCATAACTGAACATTCTGAATGATTGCGTAACAATGGGGACTAATTAACTGAAAAAGGAAAAATAGTTGCGCTCAATACATCTCAGTACGTTATCACAGGTGCATTCAGGGAATGTCAATGTAGAGAAGGTGTCAGGAGCACTCCGTGGATAGAATCGGACACTAGCGTCTAGCAAAAAATATATTTATTAGGACAATTACATAGTGCAAAAAAATTTTAGGAATTAACTGGCTAATAAACTGGCCCATTCTAGCTAACACTCAAAATACACAAGAGGACAATTTGTGGATAGCCTACATAGGCTCTCATAAAGCAAATCGTGTTACAGAATACAATAACTAATATTTGAATAAAACAAGCGAAACAATGTCTATTATAACAAATAGTGAATAACAAGCAAATCAAAACTTTCTAAAAATAAAATGTGATTTTATGTGACACTTACGGCGTGAGTAGGCTTAGTGCTAGTAAGCATAGTTATGATCATTTCAGTCCTGACAAACATCTGTAACCCCTGGCAGAAACAAAAGAGACATCCAGTGAAACAGTTTGTAATAAACTGCCAGCTGGTTCAATGTAACAGTAGCCTATACCCTGCACTAAATAAAAAAACATAAAAATGGCAACATTGCTGCCAGTCATTTCACCGTTTTCTTACAGTCTAACCATTCAAAACACAATAAAGATCTAATTTAAATATAGCTGTTTGTGGCTGGGGTAATTTACATAATGACTCTTAGTTCATCAGCCGCAAAGTGTGAAATGGTAACGAGTGCAAATAGTTTGGCTGCGCTCGCAAATATCACCCCTTATTTGGGATCTTAGTAAATTGACCCCTTATTTGCAAGGCTCAACATCCAAAAACGGGAGTTTTGTAATGCTGGTAACTTAACCAAATTAGCGAGTGCTAGCTAGAGAACATAGTAACTAACTTTAACTGAAATTATCTGGAACATGGCCACAATTTGCATCCTAAACCCCAAACATAAGCATTGCATGCTGAGTTTCATACCTATAGCCTATGTGATTTGTCTGCTAGCCAGGTCTGCACGCTTTGGGAGTAAGCTTAACGTTAGCTGAGCAAGTATGATGCATTTCTAATTGCAAAATGTTTCAAACTAATCCTTCTTTATCCCTATACATGGTAGGCCCCTAGTGGTAGTCGTTGACATCCAAATTGTAGGATTCATATTTCTCTGAAATTCGAAATTACAGTTCAACAGTTTAACCCCCCAAAATTCTGACGCGGGATTGTTAAGTGTCACCGCTTGCGAAAATATCAGCCTACTTTTTAACGTATTTATTTATGCATATAAAAACATATTTATTATACTATTATTTTATTTTTTTATTTTATATATTATATTGTATTTATCCTGCGACCCTGACCAGGAATAAGCGGGTTAGATAATGGATGGATGGATGGATGGATTATATTTATTATTACTTATATATATTTTTTTAAATCAAATTTTAGAAATGCACAAACTAATATTAAAATTTAACTACAATATACCTGTTGTTGTTTGTCATGATTAGATCTGTTTTATTTCCAATGAATTATGAAATGTGTTATGTTATGATTAGGCTATGTTATGTTTATTCAATGTTCAAGGGGACGTGTAACAATAGTTATGATGATTACATTTTTTAAAGAAATGGACACCTCCCAGAGAAAAAACCCTGGTTTTGAACCAATCTGCCCAGTGATGAGTACATGTTGAAAATCCCTGATAGTGTAGAGAGCTGAAGTTTGGCTTGGTGGTGCTCATTTGAAATTTTTAAGCTTTTTTAAAAAAGCTTTTGGCTTTTGTGGCTTTTGACCAAGCCAAACTTCTCACTTAAAATGTAGTTTTTTGTTTATTTAGTTTTACATTTTGACTTCAATTTCAGTTTAATTTTAGTTAGTTTTCAGAGTGGATTTGCTAGTTTTTGGTTTAGCTTTATCTATTTATAAAATGAATTTTAAAAAATTATGTTTTTCTCTTAGTTTTAGTTTATGATAATAATTTGTTGTGAACATATAAAATTTGTTTTGTTTACTTATAAAAGGTTATTGATGATGATTATGATTAATAATGATATAGTATAAAGACCCACGAGCACACAGCCAAACCCAACATGCAGAAATGGCATATATACTTAGCTAATCATGCCTTGGGGAGAGAGTTTGTCTTTAGGGCCCTCGCAGATATGTTTGCAGAGAGTGATGAATTTCTGATGTTTGCACATGACCCTAAAGTCGTCATGCCTTTTATGAGATTGCTAGGGTGTTTCCTTATGCAAATCAACACAAACAGGCATGCACAAATCAACATGAACAGGCACGCACTTTCGCCAGCAAACAATTGGCATTCATCCTCTGATACAACTGGAATATGCACAAAATCGAAGGTCTGCACATTTCATGAATCTCACGTTGGTTTATCGTAGGAACTTTTATGAAGAACAAAAGTTAGAATTTAAGAAAATTTGTGAATGAGGCCCATTATCTTGTCTAGTTCCAGTCTCCAATGCTTGAGTCTACAATACATGAAACAACATGCCTTTTAGACTTAAACCAATCCCCCCATACCGGGTAGCTCAAGCTTGGCCGCAAATGGATCTTTCAGCAAGACGATGATCCCATGCATACCTCAAAATCAACCAAGAAATAGTTAACTGACCACTAAATTATTGTTTTGCAATGGTCATCAGACTTCAACCTGATTGAAAATGTGTGGTTTCAATTGAAGAGGGTAATCAGCAAATGCTGAAGGATGTGAAGGCTTTTGAAATATTCTGCATGGAGGAATGGTTAAAGGATCCCCCTGAACATATTCACCTCATCTCCTCAAACATTAATCGAAGCCAGTGTTTATAGTTTTCTTTATCAAAAGTGTGAATAATTTTGGAAGGCACTGTTTTTGTATTAATCCTGAAAAAGAGCTAGAATTTCATCCAATGACACAGTATGGAATATTTTTAAAGACTTGCCTGACATCAATATTGGAGCAGGATACAAGTGGAACTGATAGAGGCCTGTCAATAAACTTTGATAGGTCACTCCTGAGAAACTTGAAAGTGATGGAATGCGTGAGAAGGGGAGCTTTGTTGCTATATGTGAGTTGTCAGTCACACTGTGCTTGCAGTATCAGTTTGGCAACCTGAATGGCATGAACTATATATATATATATATATATATATATACAGATCCTTTCCAAAAAATTAGAATATCATGGAAAAGTTTTTTTTCTTCCATAATTCCATTCAAAAAGTGAAACTTTCATAGATTATAGATTCATTACACACAACGTGAAATATTTCTAGCCTTTATTTGTTTAATTTTTCATAATTTTTGCTTACAGCTCCAGAAAACCCCCAAAACAGTATTTCAAGAAATTAGAATAGAGTGTCGAAAATCAGCATTTACTTCAGTTATTTCAGAGAATGAGTGGAGTGGCTTGACTCGAGGAATCCGACAGTTGTAGCCCATGTCCCGGATACGTCTGTACGTGGTGGTTTTTGAAGCACTGACTCCAGCCTCAGTCCACTCCCTCTGCATCTCCGCCAAATTTTGGAATCGTCTTTGCTTGACAATCCGCTGAAGCCTACGGTCATCTCTTTTGCTTGTGCACCTTCTCCTGCCACATTTTTCCCTTCCACTAAACTTTCTATTGATATGCTTGGACACTGCACTCTGTGAACAGCCAGCCTCCTTAGCGATGACCTTTTGTGGCTTACCCATCTTCTGGAGGATGTCAATGATGGTCTTCTGGCCAATTGTCAAGTCTGCAGTCTTCCCCATACTGAACCAAACTGAGATAAACTTTGCAGGTGTTTTGAGTAAATTAGATGATAGTGTGACAGTCAGTCTAAAACATTCATTCTCTGAAATAACTGAAGTAAATGCTGATTTTCAACACACTATTCTTGAAATACTGTTTTGGGGGTTTTCTGGAGCTGTAAGCCAAAATTATGAAAAATGAAACAAATAAAGGCTAGAAATATTTCACTTTGTGTGTAATGAATCTATAATCTATGAAAGTTTCACTTTTTGAATGGAATTATGGAAAAAAAACAACTTTTCCATGATATTCTAATTTTTTGGAAAGGATCTGTATATATATATATATATATATATATATATACAGCCAGATATACAGGGTGTGGACAAAATATTGGAAACACCTTTTAAAAATGGCTTTAACTTTGAAGCATCTAAACCACAATTACAAAAGCATCTACACAGGTGATTCCTATTAATCTGAATGCTAATTAGCAGCATGTGTCTGCTTAAAATAGGTCTAACCAGCAGCACTTTGCTAGGTAAGTCTCCACAGCAAGATGAGGATACTAACAGGGTTTCAAAGGGGCCAAATAGTTGGTGCCTGAATTGCAGGTGCGTCTGTCACAAAAACTGAAAAATGATGCGGCAGTTCCGGGTTTACGCCATAAATTGCCACATGGAGAGAGAGAGAGCGCACCCACACAAACACGAAAATAAATAAAAACACATTCACCCTTCCTCCTCATGGGTTCAGGGCAAAAATAATTAATTAAAACAACAAAGACAAAATAACAAACTAAAGCAAATCAAACTCCGCAACCGCTTTTCAGTGTTGCGGTGCCGTCAGCTTTTCAGCTCGTCCAGCCAGGTTTGTTAATTTGTTTGTCTCTTCTGTGCTCTCATAACCAAAAGCTTGCTCTCTCTCGGCATGTGCTCCCCGGTCTCAGCCCCGAACTGTGGAGACGATCACACTGTAAGAACCTGGGCTGATTAGTTAACACAACCCAGGTGTGTGTGCTCTTCCCACCAGTGGGCATGGCCGAGAAATCCAATTAGTCACTGGACCGAATGCCACAGCCCTCCATCACCAGAATTCAGCCGAGCTGATTCGGCTTACACCGAGACCGCTCCCTCCCGGGTTTCTGCACCATTATGTCACACGCAGTGACACACCCCTGGGAGGGAGATGCAGCAGTTCCGGGTTTACACCATAAATTGCCTCATGGAGAGAAAGAGAGCACACCCACACAGAACACGAAAATAAATTAAAACACCTTCACCCTTCCCCGTCATGGGTTCCGGGGAAAAACAATTAACTAAAACAACAAAGACAAAATAACAAAGTAAAGCAAACCAAACTCCGCGACTGATTTTCAGCGCGTCGCGGTGCTGTTCAGTTTTTCAGCTCAGCCAACCAGGTTCGTTAGTTCTCATAAATAAATAAACCGACGAACTTCACAAACTCGGACTGAGTCACTGGACTGAATGCCACACAGATTTATGCAGGAAACCTCATGAAAAAAGAAAGTACTGAACAAAATGTGGACCTATTGCATTTATGGGGCTGATTTTAAAGGTGGAAGGGTGGAGCGAAATGGCACTTCTCCTAGTGAAGCCTGATCTGAGAACTCTTCAGCTGATACATGAACATGAATTCTCTTGATTTTTCCCAGTATCATGCCTCCTGTTTAACATGTACCACACACATGGCCCATTTACTGCAATGAAACAGTAGTGGACAATAGCGGTGTTCATTGGAGTCTCAAGAGCACAGGCATATTTCCTAATATCTGAAAGCTGGAAATTTCAAAGCCCCAGTGATGTTTTTATTTTAGTAAATCCAGAAACCTTCGCAATTCATTTCTTGTCAAGTTATTATCATAAAATGTGATGATCAAACTTGCTTTTCCAACACTTAGTAGGCTTTGTCTCATGTGCCACTGACATGTCAAGACGTCTGCACTCTGAAAAATGATGTCAGACATGCTGAAAGCTTAATACCTATTTCTCACTTATAAAAGTGAACTTGTGAATATATTGGAAGCAGTAAAGGCTGAGTGTTGCTGTGCTGAGGCAGGATGTAATTAACTCCGAAGGAGGAGACTCAGAGATTAATGTGACGGACAGCCCTGTCCCTGGATCCCCTTCTCCCAACTTCTACAAAACAAAGCCTTCAGAAGGACTGATTAATAATAAAAACATCAACAGAAATGCTTAGCACTTGTTTATCGGGCAAAGGAATGGAAAATTTGAGTAATACTCTATTTTTAGGTTGCAGATTAAGAATGCACAGATTCAGCAAGATATGAAAACTGGGCTGGAAAATGGTAAATAAGCAATAACAGAGAAATAAATAACACAGGCATATGGTGCTGTGGAGTACAGCTTTAATCAACAATATCACCCATCTTTTTGGAACTTTGTACTATCTGCTCCTTGGTGAAGCTCTTCCCTGACTTGCTCTGTGCTTTTCAAATAATTTTTAGCCAATTTTCAACTTCATTAGATACAATTTTTGTTTGAAAAAGAGGAAGTCTTAATTGTTCACATTTTTGAATAATTGCATTAAACATTAAAAAACTATTCAACGTTAAAATGCCCTTACAGTCTATGGATCTGACCAATGAAAGAGCAGATATTGGTGACGGGATTCATGCATTTTGCACAGTATTGACCCTAAACATAGAGTTAAATACAGCATGTCCCACTGCAATGACTCTGTAAGTCAGTGGTGAAAGCCTGTGTTGACTTTTAGCCCATTGCGAGACTTTTATCTCACTGCTTAGACGTGATGACGGCAGACAAAGCACATTGCCTTTAAATTGCCACCACACTGTCACTCCAGAGTCAGACTTCCAGCCAAAAAGACAGCTTCATCATGAGGTGAGATTGAGCGGTATGCGCAGAGCGCCTTACTCTATCACAGCATCTCGTTCTGTCTCACATCTGCTAGCATTCGGCTAATGCCTCTGCATCCACAGCACACTCAGTGTCATCCCTTTAATTTCAAAAGTATGGCCTCTGCTCCTCAATTCCACACTGCATTTCTCAGCGCAACCCCCTGACTCCGAAAGTTTAAATCGCATCACCATGGCAAATGATTTATCCTGCTCACAGTGAGCTCAATATACTTTTGTCAGTGTCAGCCCATGAAGGATAAAGGCCTAGTGATGTTTTTCTGGAATACCAAAGGCAGACCTGTGAGCATGCCCACTCTCCCAAAGTCAAGGTTGCAAATTTGAAACAACGTCTTAAGCCCTTTTCGGACAGGATAAGTTTATTGGGGGGAGGTTGGGTAATGTAATTAATACTTGGAGCATCCCTGTTGTTTTATATCTCCTGTCCAAAGCTGCCATGCCAGTAACTTTTACGGTCTGCGAGCTCCCACGCCAGCAAAGATTATAAAGACCTACTAAAATTGCCCTGTAAAAATAACCCCAGGTTATAGCAAATTGACATGTTGGTAAATATTCTGTTATTTCATGCAGGAAAGGAGTTTTCCTGGTGTTTTCCCCTGCTTTTTCAAGTATAGGCACTCAAGGCAGCCCAAGTCCAGGCTATAACTATTGGCCACGACATTAAGGGCTTGACTTAATAAGGCCTTTAGCATGTGCAAAACCATTTAGCACACGCAAAACTAATAACACAACCAATGATTGGTCCAAAACAAATACCATGACCAATCATTGGTCATGTTATTGGTTTTGTGTGTGCTAAAAGGTTTTGCACACGCTAAAGTTCTTAGTAAATCAAGCCCTAAGTATGCGATAAATGATAAATAAAAAGACAGAAGCAAATCCATCCAAAGGGGCTCAAAATTATGTATAGCCTTACATAGGCTACATGTTATGGACTAGCCAAGCAGTGTAGGCTACTGTTTTTCTCAAACTCACATTAACAAAGGTGTATTGCAGGTTTTTTTTTTGCATTTATAGAGACTGATTACAGAGATACTTTATCCTGTCCAAATTGATCATTAACATTACATATGTCCTTTGATAACAATTACTTTACAGATATTGTCCTGAAAACGTATCCTGTCCGAGTAGGGCTTTAGACATTAAATGGATATTATCAGAGCTAATTCCTTGGCAGATGTTTGAAATTCCTGTGTAATCCCAGTTCCCTTGGGCCCTTGTGCTACGTGTCACTTTACCACACAGAGCACGATTCAGCAGGACTGCAACCCCCCTGGTAGAGCACACCGCATACAGCCTCTCTGAAATAAACTTAAATGGTCAACTTACGAGAGGAAGGCCAGGGGCATTAACTTCTCTGAATTGTCACACATACAAATATCAAATTACACGTACAAATAACATTTCCCATGACTGAAATTACTAAGATCCCCGGTTGCGTTTTCTTAAATGGATATTATGTTGACACCCACAAAAGCATTAATCCCGGCTCATCCAATTTGGTTGACTTGTGGTTCATACACCACCACTGTTCTGTGAATTATGAACTCAATCCCTTGCTCTGTAATTTAAAAATGGTACCTTCCGCCTCGTTCTTTAGTGCTCTGTGTAAGAGAGAATGATTGCAAAAAAAAACAAAAGTGGGTTTAGACCAGGGATGGACTCCTACCTGGAGATGCTATCGTTTCCTGCTCTTATCTGTGAGCTGTCTATCTGTCGGGATGGCTTATATTTATTTTTCATCTCTTATAAGGTACTTTAAAAATCCACAACAACCAATGTGCTGGAAAGGCTAATAACAAACATTAGCCTCCTTCCCTGGCATATCAATTTAATCTGAAAGGGGTCATTTCCCTGTTTGTTAGTCTGTGATTAAAAGCCCTGTAATCATTCTTAAGAGGAGCATTTGCCTAAGCACAGTATTGTGATATAAATATAATGACAGCTACATAGTACATTATCTGGAAATACTGTATTCGACATACTCTTTGCTTTTACTACACACTTCTTTTGGTTCTGAAAATCTGGCCTGCATGTACAAGCATTAGCTGCATGTAGAAGCATTGTTTTTCAGACATCTCTACCCAGCTTCCAAAACGGATTTGACAGCCTACCAGAAAACCAGCAGTTGGTTGAAATGAGACAAGTGTCCCCAACTTCTGGAACACGTTTTCAGACAGTACAGCAGTCGGCCGAACCAGAACAAAAGGCCCAGCGAGCAGAAGATTCGCACTGAAGGAATCTGGTGGCATCCTTCCAAAGCCCTGATAGCTTAAGACTGTCTGTAAAAGGAATTACAAAATACTTTCCCTGTCATCTCAGTGTACTCAGCTCTTGTCTGAAACTGGCACAATCAGCCAAGCTGACCATCTGCCCTTGGGAGATAATTCATTTTAAATCGCTCTTCTTCAGCCACGCCATATATTCCTCCAGGTGCTGAGCTTGTAGCCGAAAGGTGGAAAGATTTGATTTCTGGGAAAAAGCCATTGAGCAAAGTACTTAACCTGGATAACTTCAGTGAGTATCCATCTTAATTAATGGTTAATAATGCAAAAATAATTAAACACAATAATCACAAATGGGCCAGGGAAGCTACTGAAAAAAAGACAAAATTAATTAGTTCTAATTATAATGCACTCTTTTTGGTTTAGATATGCTCCACTTCAAGAAAGGCAACTTTGAAAGTGGAGAGTCATTAAATGTGTGTTATGTCATTATGCAAAATTACATTTGGTTACATAATGTTATGCAAAGTGGCTTTCTTGGATCACCTCTCTGGTGATTCAGTATGAATTTATTTGTAATTGTACTTTTTCTGGAGTGGAAGTAAACAGAGCATGACAGAGTAAAGTCGCTGTATGCAATTATACCTGCAGCTTACACTGGAAAATGCTTTTATTTCCATAATATTCTTCAGATTTTGCTTCCCCAAAGCATCAGCTTTTTTGTCATTTCATCAGACGTGTTCACAGTTATGAAAGGCTTTTCAGTGGAAGGATTTGACAGTTTTCATTCTGACAGACAAGTGGACCGAAACCAAAAAAAGGATGGCACTTTAGTTATCCTGTTTGAAAACTGAAGAATCTGACAAAATTAAAGTGCTTTCTCTTACGTGAAAATATCACTAAGGTCCTACTGTGCAAAATCCTACTGTAGTGGGCCGTATAACTTTCAGGATTAAGAAAATTAATTCAAAATGGATATAAAAATAATGAATAAAATCAGCTCAATATTATAATTACACCCGCGTTGCGCAAGCAGGGGGTATTGTTTTTGCTCCTGTCTGTGTGTGTCCATCTGTCTGTCTGTGTTTGTGTCCCTAACATCCATAACTCGAACAATTCAACTCTGATTGTGATCAAACTTTGTGGAAATGTTGATAGTTGGGGAATGACCTGAATCCTGAATTGTTCTCCAAATCGGTCAATGCCCGCCTTCACAGTGCAAGATCAAAATTTTAGCCCCATGCATATTACGTTCAGGTCAAGATTAGCACATTTAGTAGTAGCATCTCTCTGAAAGCCATTCTAGTTTTATATTTATTTAATAATTATCCTTCATTAAATATTTTATAATTTTGACTACACAGGCTGTGTCTCAAATGGCAAAAATGCTGTCATCAAAGGCAGCATTTGAAGGCAGGAAGGCATAGAGGCATAAAATGCTGCCTTCTAAGATGCCTTAAAAGGACACATTTGAAGGAAACAATGCATGCATCCTTCTCTGGGTAGGATATCCCATAAGTCTTTGCGATTGCCTCAGGCTTCTCACTTCTCACTCTCACTCACCATTAAATTAATGGCGGCTGCAAACAGTTGCGGTGGCAGCAGAAGACCTTTTTTTAGTGTGAATATACAGTAAACACCATAATTTGTAGTTATATCTAAAAAATTATTTTAATTATTTAATACACTGGAATAATGTATGTGATGTTTTTAAGCCTCTGTGAGCTTTCCATTAACTAGCAAGCTAACGTAGCGTAATGAACAACAGTAAATCTCACGTGACATCATCCTGCCTTCGAAGTGCGTCCCAAATTCGTTGCCTTTTGAGCTACCTTCAGAGGGAGCAAGACAGCGAGGCAATCTGTGTGACTTCGTGAAAACTCAAGACATACCAGCTGATTGCAGCCTTTTTTTATGTGGAGACATGACATTTCCTTCTGTGTGAAGGTAAAAATAGAAATGGTGAGAAACAAGAAACATCTGCAATTCGTAGTAGATATTAGGGAGTATTCACAGAAAATCTGTCTGGCACCAGAACATGTCCTTCATTTAAAGCACTGATTTGAAAACACTAAACACCTGATTTGTCTACGCAACTCACTGGTATATTTTTTCCTAATTGATATTCCACCATGCCACCATGTTGTTTAGTCAGGCGCTTATACAGTGTCAAGATACCCCTAACCCACGTGATATATTTATTACATGTTGGAAATTCATCTGATCCATGACTGTACTGCTCATTTGTATTCCCACTATGGCCGTGACCAACTACGACCCCTGTTCCCTGTCCACTGTCACCTGTCCACTCAGACCCCTGTCTACTATGTGTCCAGTCCCCTCACTTTGCAAGCAGTCCCGCAAGACTCTTTCCAAACTAGTGAAGAAGTAGTTCGTAATATTTTTATTTATTGAGAATATCAATCAGTTAACATATGACGATTGTTACAAAGTCTAGATTATGAATGAAGATAGAATTAACAAAAGATAGAATTAACAAAAATAAAAAAAGAGTAGTTTGTAATATGACCCGCTCTTGTACCATAGATATGCAAATACGCTCTATGTCTTTTACGTTTTAACTTCCGGGTTACTTACTGAAGTTCTGCAGATGAGTGTGCTCCTGAATTCAACAACACCCAGAAATAAGGGGTTCATCCTGGTATTTTAAGTGCCTCCATTTGTGAGAAAAAGTTGCCCACTCAAAAGCTTTTTGACGAAGTGTACTCAAATATGCGCCCTCAAAAGGGTGTAGGGGTCGTATTTGGACAGAGCCTGTGTGCCTGATTCAATGGCCCTGTCCCAATACGTACAATAGAGAACTTGTGCACTTCAAATGCAGGTGCCGGCGAGATCCTCCAGAGGCTTAGTGTGTCCCATTTATTAATTTGCAAGTGCACGAGGGCTCGACTGCACACTTCATGAGCCCTTAATGTGGCCTTCTCGTGAGTCCGCATGAAACCAAACTTCGCTGAAGCGTATTTCCCATAGTTATTTGCGTTGTCGTGTCTTTCAACACTCTGGCCAATCAGAGCTCAGCTGTATTTTGTGTGAAAGTACTGCACAATCAAGCATAGGAACATTATGTGCACAACCATGGCGAAGAAAATCTTCTTCGAGTGAAAACCAGTTAAATCATTCATTTTCACTAACTCTTACATGTTAAAAATATAGAATAACTATATATTTTGTATGATGCTCAATAAATAAGTCATGCGATTTTTTCCTGTAAATTCACATTTTATTAAGATATAGCTAAGCATTGGTGCTGTACAGACTGCAGCCTGAAAGGCTTCTCAAGTTCTCAGGCTGGCTATTAACAATAGCTAATTATTTCAAGTAACAAATACAGGACCTACTGTACAGTTAACATACAGTACAACTTAACTCGGCACTAGATTTTCCCAAACAGCTCTGTTCTAGCTAGATATATGCAAATGGTTGCATTACAAAGCAAATGTCCTCCAGCGTTTATTTTATTACTTTTAAGCGCAACATGCCATATACTGAACTTCAGCTCGATAGAGGCAGCCTACAGATCTTAGGTAAAAAGAGGAGTTTACTGATCTGTCTTACCTCTGTCGAGCTAAAGTTTAATATATAGCGTGTTGAGATTCATTCATAAAAACAACAGGCGACATCCAGCGACGTTGCACGGACGAGCCGATCGAATAAGATGAAACGGGTTTGTCATTCTTGGCTCTCCTGACGATGTCCAGTGGACATCCACAGTAGACGGTGGATCTGCCTATCTTGACTGAAACCATAGCTGAACTTGAAAATATTGTTAAATCTCAAGCAATGCCTTCTAAATTACCCTAATTGACAATTAAAAGTGATCTAAACAACGTACAGAGGCGACGTCTTATAAACTTTAATTTCTGGCTACTCGAGGGATGTCCCACAGACCCGCCCGATGTCGCCGACGTACGGACGACTAATGGACGCAATTTTGGTCAGTGGGTATAGTTTTATAAATAGAATTTTTTTATATAGTGGTGACAGGAAACATGGCGATGCATGTGTATGTAACCACTATAACAGAATGGTGTCAAGCAAGGGTGTCCCATTTCTTGCGCCATTACGCACTTGCGCACTGCACAACGCACTTGCACCCCTTGGTACAACCTCGGAAATACGTCGCCAAAGTGCAGACTTGAAGGAAGTTCTTAGACCATAGGGTGGGTATTGGGACAAGGCCCATACATACAGTCCTGCGCATAATCATCACGAGGAAGCAGCATGCACAGTTGTGAGTACCTCTGAGAGTACCTTGTTGTGTTGTAAGGAAACTGCTAATTCTCATATTAACCAGTGTGAGTATCTGAAGGCTCAATAACTTGCGTCCCATTGCCACAGAATACAATTGTTAAAAAACCGGTTACATCAAAGCTGTGAGAGTACATGGCACAATCCCATGTGAAGAATACCAGTTGTATTAAACAGACTGTCAATAGTACAACTACCATGCCTCTTGAAGTTGAATGCAATTTTGTGCAAATCCGTTAATGAGTGCACTGGTTCTTGCATTCTGATGCAAATTCAGCCACTTCAGTAAGTATACTTTTTTGCACGCAGTGCAATTTTCCTTTGATATCCAAAGTAACATAGGCCTCACAGCACATTCATATAAAATATATCATCTCAAGGCTATCATGCTGTCCCTTCTTTTGGACATACACACATTGCTAATGCTAGCGCAACTCGCACTTAAACACTCCACAGTGCACCCAAAGCAAATAAAATACGACGACAGTCTATCGGGGTTATTTTCAGTGATTATACCATCATTTTTCAAGTCAAACTATTGTTGAATCCTTTACTTTGTGCTCACCTAAATTCTCCGTGGAAGTACGGCGTTAGTTTAGTAGGTAACGTAAAGTAGCCTATAGCTCTGCCGTCGTATGTCGTGCTGGCCAAAAACAATATCGCGCATGTGAAAGAATCAGACTCGTAATATTGTTAGCTAACGTTCAGGTAAGATGGTATTTCGGTGTGTATTTCAAGGTTGTTCAAATCATGCAAAAAAAAATGGCCACCACAAAGTTTTCACCGATTTCCAGTGGAAGATCAACAAAGAAAACAGCTGTGGCTTCTTGCTACTCGCATGGATGTCACCAATTGAGACTCTAAAAAAGTGTGTAGTGACCATTTCACGGAGGATGACTATGTGAAAATCAAAAAAGGACGGTCGGGACACCCTCTACTGAAGGAGACTGCTGTGCCATCACCTGTTTTTCTTCATGCACCGAAAACAACTGACGAGCAGGTAACTAATAAATGATTGCATGCGTGATCTATTTATTCAATTTAGCTAGCTAGTTGCCACGATTGGGAAGTCATGGAAGTGGTCAAACTTTTCCTGCAAATTGGTAGCCAGTGTGCTTGCTTGTATATGCTGTGTTATTCTGTAGCATGTTTGTGTTTAGCTGACTTGTTGTCTACCAAATATGTAATTTTACGGCAAAACGGATTATGTCGGCAACTGTGGAGTACAGCAGATACCCTACAGGCAGATACCCTGACTAATCTACAGCTAGCTCCGCCGCCGTACTTCCACTGAGAATTTAGGTGAGCACAAAGTAAAGGATTCAACGATAGTTTGACTTGAAAAATTATGGTATAATCACTGAAAATAACCCCGATAGACTGTCGTCGTATTTTATTTGCTTTGGGTGCACTGTGGAGTGTTTAAGTGCGTTTGGTAGTGGATGCTACTAGATACCTTAGAGTTGCGCTAGCATTAGCAATGTGTGTATGTCCAAAAGAAAGGACAGCATGGAATTATCTGAAAATGGTTTCCATCAATCAACTACATCATGTGTAAGTCGTAATTGAGACATTATGTCCAAAATTCCGAACTATCCCTTTAACCTGGACAAGGCCAAGCTGCTCTTTTCCCCCGGCAAATCCTGTCCTCTGCAGGACCTTTCCATCTCCATAGACAACACCACAGTAATTCCTGCTCAGACCGCCAGGAATCTTGGTGTACACAGCCCACATTGCTGCCATAACACGATCCTGCAGGTTCGACCCCTACAACATCTGCCAACTCAGACCCTTCCTCACCAGGGATGCTGCCCAGCTACTGGTTTAAGCTCCCGACTGGACTACTGCAACTCCCTCCAAGCTGGGCTTCCGTAGCACTCTGTCCAGTCCCTTTAGTTTATTCAGAACGCTGCAGCCTGCCTGGTTTTCAACCTCCCCAAATTGTTCCATGTCACCCCCCTCCTGCGTTCACTCCACTGACTCCTGGTGGCTGCCCGCATCAAATTCAAAAATGCTGTTGGCATATAATGCTGCAAAAGTTGCTGCGCCCCCATACGTCCAGCCCTACACCCCAAACCAGGCTCTACGCCCTGCTGGCACCGGGCACCTAGCTCAGCCCTTCCTGTGACGACCTAGTCATCGCTCCTCCGGCCTCAACTCTTCTCCCTACTGGCCCCCCAATGATGAAACGACCTTCCCAACTCAGTCAGGACAGCAGAGTCACTCCCTACCTTCCAACGTAACCTGAAAATGCATCTATTCAGGAAATACCTCTCTTCCCCTTCTCTACCCTGATTCCACATCTTCTATCGATATTCTTTTTTTTTAATCTGAAAAATTTAATCTGAACGATACTTTTTGAATGCAACTTTGGCGTCAGGCTCTGCGTCCCTGTTTGCATAACATTTTTTAGCATAAGCCAGCCAAGAATAACAGAGAGTAACCACTGACCAGTAACCACTGACCCTCCATGGGGATCATATGAGAAGCAGAGGCCACAGGTGGATACTGGGGTGGTGGTGGGAGTGCAAAAACATTCCTGAAAGGCATATGTGCAGGAGTAAACAGGGCAAATCAAGCATGGGTAGCAGCAGCAGCAGGTATAGCATGGCAGCAGCAGCATGCCAGAATGAGCAAGTACTCTGTTGGTTATTTAAATAGACCAGCCATTTAAGGCATAAGCATCATGTGAGCTGATAGTGATTGGCACTTCTCAAGTTGTCTGCCCGAACTAGCTCTGCAAGCTTCGCATCTCAAAGCTGGATTTGTCCTCATCTTTATTGCATCTGTAGCCATAAACATCTGCATTCAAAACGTGAATGATCAAATATTTGATTTCCTTTCAGAACCACATCATATTTCAAAAGTTATGTAGCTCCTGTTGCATCTGATATATATATACGTATATATATATATATATATCAGTAATGTGGGCTTATATAATACTGAACTCATGCTTATGGAGTTAAGCTTTTTGTAATAGCAAAATACATTACCTTATAGAACTACTATAGGTAAGGAAAATGATATCTTCTTATTTGCACAATATTTAATTCATGTCAGTGAATGTACAGAATTTAGTTGATTGACTGGGCTTGATATCTGTGTGTATAGACTTGGTTTAAAGTCAGCTTTGGTCTTTGGATGATTGACAACTTGAAAAAAGTAAAATCATTGATTGTAGGCTTCCTGCCCCAATGTGATAGTTTGTGGTTCTGCCTCTAATGATGTTCTTCATTGGGATAGCCACCGTATGATCCCCAGCAGGGGCTTGTATTGTTTTTTATTGAACTGTTCAATTATATTAATAACTCTGCTGACAAACCCTAACAACAGTGCCAGGATCAAGATTTTTTGAAACATCAACGGCCAATCAATACATGATTTGAGACATCACTCTGCATGTTAAAAGTCTGAGCAGTTGTTGCCTGTGTTAAAACAATAAAAGAATTAAGATCCTCCTTTGGAATTATATTCTGATCCAGTGTATTTTTAAGTCAGAGATTTTTAAGAAATAGAGCTGGTATGCATCAGCTTAGCTATAAAAGTAGCGTGTGTGTGCGTGCATGCGTGTGTGCATGTGTTTAAGGTTTAAGCTTCAGTACAAAGCTATCACCGAGCAATCACTTAGAGAAGCCGAGGAACAGACATGCCATGTTACAGCCTTTCCAACAACCGAAGGCATAGATGTCTGAGGTGTTAAACAGGGAAAAGAACAGAGTATTTAAGAGGCCTTGCAAAGACAGATATCTCAGGTCAACAGTTTAGTGTATTTTGGGAGAGGAGGGTTCATTTCTACTAAAGTGTACACATGCACTGCACAGAGGAGGCAAGCTATGAATTTTATTTTTATCTGATATTGTCAGACATTCTAAGGAATGGGTGAATCTGACAGTCACTCTGTCATACTTGGACAGTGACACAATTTTTGTTGTTTTGGGTCTGTACTCAAGCATATTGAGTTAGTTGATTTAGTACTTGGTTGACTGCCTGAAGTCTGCGACCCATAGACATCACCAGACATTGGGTATCTTCCCAGGTGATGCTCTGCCAGGCCTGTACTACAGCCATCTTCAGTTCCTGTTTGTTTCTGGGGCGTTTTGCCATCAGTCTTGTCTTTGGCAAATTACACGCATGTTCGATTGGATTCAGGATGGATGATTGACTTGGCCAGTCAAGAACATTCCACTTTCTGGCCCTGAAAAACTCCTTAGTTGCTTTAGCAGTATGTTTGGGGTCATTTTGCTGCGGCAAAGTGAACCACCGTCCAATGAGTTGAGGCATTTGGTTGTATCTGAGCTGATAAGATAGCCATTCACGCCCAAGCCATAACACTACCTCCACCATGTTTCAAAGATGTTTTTTAATGTACTTTTTAGCAAGCTCTAAATTGCCCGTTTTGTTCTTGAGGCTTACCAGTGGTTTGCATCTTACAGTGAACCCTCTGAGGTTTTATTTTACTTCTCTTTATTTTAGTCTTTGGCAAATCTATGCGTACATCCTGGAGAGTGTTCTTGAACTGTTACAGTTGAAAAGGGGTTTTTCTTCACAATCTAAAGTACTCTTTGGTCATCCACTACAGTGGTCTTCCGTGGTCTACCAGGTTGTTTGCTATTGCTGAGCTTGCCGGTTATAAATTCATAAATAGTTGTGGCAAACTGAATTAAATTAATACTGCTAAATTAACGTATGCCAGACTTCACAAATTTACTTGCAACTAAGCTATGAGCAAATATGTACGTTAGTTCCAGCTCTTTGATGTGTGCTTTATCCTGGCTTAGGCCACTGCCATGTTGATGTTTGACACAAGTACTGATGATGATACAAACTTTAAACAATATCAGTGCAGATATGAGTTAACCAATTTTATATTATTTTAGTTTTACAAACTGCATACATACAAAACTCAGAGGGGATGTGTTCAACTTGTGATACTGTTAATAAATATCTGGATATAACCCAATTGAAAATTGAAACAAATGAAAGCTTTTCGAGTGAAATACAAATCATGACATTCAGGAGGAAGGCAGTAAATACATTTTTTTTAAATCTAGATTATCAGCATAACACTACAATACCAAAACTTAAATAGTAGCAACAAATAGGTTAAGACAACTAGTATGAAACATCATTTTTATAGGGTGTGATTGGTAGAGAAGATAGCCGGCATGGGCCATAAACTTCAGCACACATAAAAAATGGGACAGATGGCAGAACCTCTCTTTGACTGTGACAAAGAGAATACAAAACATAAACCTCAAGCAAAGCGTGGAAAAGACTGTCATACCATCACACCTGACCACCTTCTTGGCTCTAGAAAATGGAAGTCTGTCTGAACAGCACATTTCCACTTGGGTGCACTGCACTGGTAACTGACTGCTCCCGTCTGTGAACATCAGTTTTAGATTAATTCCCAATTTTAGCAGCCAATACAGTGTGTCGGCATTTATAAAAGAGCTGTTTCCTTTCCCTGCTATATTGCACCCCTCACCCCCACCCCCGCAACCCATTCTTGGAGACACAGCTTTATAAAATGAAAATATTTCCAGGTAATATTTTCCTTTCTGCAACATAACGAAGCAATAAACACAGATTTTTTTCTATTGCTACATTAGCAAGAAAGCACTATATGCAAATAATTTACAATACTGCCATGTAGTTGTCATAGTTATGAACTCAAAACATATCACAAAAAAAATTTTTTGCTAGTGCTTTCTTTCACCTTGAACAATCGCAGCAAGAAGAGCCAATAAGCAGAGGGAGAAATAATTGGAAATAAGATTTATCCTTCAATTTCTTCAGCAACAGAAACAAGTTTCACCTAACAGGCAGATGCCTTCATTCCAAATCTAGTCACTTCATTCTCAACTGAAAACCTGACCTCTTCCCCTTGAAAAGCACATCGAGGCAAATGGCAAAGAGTAATGTGCATGCTATTCCTCAGTGGTTTCAACTTGTTATTTTGCCCACAGCATCCAAAAGCGATTTAAACACAATCATCTCACCTGGAGCCACACTTTTTTTCCACATGGCTGTATTCAGGAATCTTAAACACTCAAACCCTCAGAAAGAAAACCAAACAGTGCATCATGTTCCTTTTTAATTGAGATTGCTCAGATACGAGCACAGGTCCTGGTGTGTGTCGAAATAATTGACTTGTTTGGACTTGCTTGGGTGGGTGCACTCTCTGAGGCTTACCAAAACTGCGCTCAGAATGTTGAGGATAGTCAGACGTGCACATACGTAGATTCTGAAATACTCCACACTTTCTCAGGTATTAGTCACACTGCACTCCAGCTATTTACTAATAAACATAAATTAACATGGACAAATCCATATGGTTGTGGTTTTCATCAGTTACTGATGCCATTTGAAACCCAGGCATTCAGTAGAATGCAAATACACAAATAAGACATGCATGACCATCAAAACCACACCCCTGTAGAGCCATCAATAACCCTTCAAAAGGGTGACTTGATTTGGAGCCAGAGAGCAGGAAATACCTTTGTGCATTGTTTCAGTTGTGTTACTAAACAAATGCCTTAGTCTTTATACTGTATATAAGAACAAAAAATATATAAAAAAATGGAACAGCAAACAAAAATGTAAGATTCTTAATATACCATTTTTACAATATTGCAGTATTTACAATATTTTTTCAAGTGGAGGTTCCCTTCACTGTATTATGCAAATTAGCACTGTTTTACTGTAACACCTTACTTCTAATTACATAAATCAACATAAAGACAGTGGGGTGTATGCATTCACATTTATTTTGATACCCAAGCTAACTGAAGCACAGATAAAATTATGTTGCAATACAAAAATAAATACCAGATGGTTTCCCATGATGCCTAATATGATATTGCCATATAGTGGTACCATTGAAATCTCATCTTTTGTCATGTCTGACCTTAAACAACTAGAGGGCAGTGGAAGAACAACTAATGTCATAGCTATTGGGCCTTTTTGACTCCCTTTTACTTGAGTATAGTTACTTGGGCACTGTTACCAGTTAACATTATGTACTTGCTTAATGAAAACCACTAGATGTGAAACACGCACACATCCTTTTTTGAGGGTACTGGCAGTATAAATCCTGAGTTCACAAAGTTAGAGTTTGTGTTTCTTGTTGTTATGGTACTGCCAAGAGATTTTCTGAGGAACTAACTTTGTTTGGCATCTCGAGAAGAGCATTTGCTGTGATGCACAAATATTGGAAGAGGCAACAGGCTTTTTATCACCACATCTCGATCTGGACAATTATTTTACACTCAACAATCCCTTCTGCTATAGGAGCAGGCAAGAACTTGGATATTCTAAGATAAATCTCATTACTGGCCAGCCCTTATGTCTATCACTAGGGCCAACGGTTTGTTTCCACCACGTGACCTGCAGGATTTAAACTTACAGTATATTTCAAAAGTTATCCTCCAGGGGTCCCCATAGGCACTCCAACAGCACAGTCAAGCGACTAATCATAGAATTGAGTTTCTAATTGAGACGTTTAGAAAGATATTTAGTTGATCTAATATGTGGAGAGTCAGAGGAAGGAAAGTGAACATGGATGGAAGTTTAAATTCAATGAAAACATGTCTGAGTGAATGGGTGAATTCCAGCAGATTTAATTTATAGACCAACATAGACCAACATTTATAAACTAAGAATCTTCACAGAAGAAACTGTTAAACAACTGGTTTTCATTTGAATTTTGTATGTGACCACTTTTATTTCATTTATCTTTTTTGTTTTAATATACCTCAGCTGCAAACTATTTTATTATTACTAATATGATTCATTTTTTAAAGAACTTTTTTGCATTATTACCATGGTAGTAAGTAAGTAATTTAACATGTGAGCATTTTTTGTAAACATCGTCATCAATCCTCATGTGTACTTAATTAGTGGCAATTACTTTATAAACTCAGATGATTTGAGTTGGTGCAAATGGGATAATTGTTTGAAAAGTGAGCCTATCCCACCATGCATTGGGCAAGAGGCAGGAACAGAACAAGTTCCCAATCCGTCGCAGGGCACACACACCATTCACTCACACCTATGGGAAATTGTCCAATTGTGTCCAATTCACCTAACCTAACCAAAGTACCCGGAGGAAGCCCACGCGGACACAGGGAGAACATGCAAACTCCACACAGAAAAACTAACTCTTGGCCGTGATTCAAACTCAGTAGCTTCTTGCTGTGAGGCGACAGTGCTACCCACTGCACCACCAAATAAGATGAGTTTGTCCTTTCATATCCACCGATTGTTATTAATTTCATCAGACTGGCATATGAATACTTGTCTCGGCTCCAACTGCAAAATGGAAACTGGTGTGTAACTGGGGTACAGATCATCTTGAATCAATCTGATGAAGTACTCCTTTCGTACTTACGTACTTCTATACTACCTGCGAGTTCCTACAACATGTGAAAGACAAATGGCTGAATGGGGCACAGTAAAAATGTTTGTGTAAATTTAAGACTGCCGGTGCACATTTAACACACTAGGGTATTTATATGATTCCACGGACCCATATAAACACCCTAGGGTGTTAAATGTACACCACCATTTTTGCTGTGGGGATATGAACCTCTCTATCTATCTGACCTTTCAGAATGCCTCCAAATCGACTGCTCTTCCTCATTCTGTTTAATGTGAGACTCCATATTTCCCATGCTGCACATGCTTTCACAAGCAGCGCAGTTTAACGATCCTGTTCTTTTTATCTCAATACAGTTGTCTTTCCTATGCTCTCTGTGTTGTCATTCAGACTCTTTCAAAGGCAGAAAATGAACACTATGCTGCAGCAGTGTAAAGATAATGACACATGTATGTGTTAATTAACATGCCAGGAGCTCTTTCGTTAACACATTTACCTTTGATATATACATTCAAGCTATTTTGAGGATGGGAACATATTTCAGCATAGGAACATTTTTCCTCACAGACAGCGATAATTTTCGTACATCTTTCCAATCATCTATGCATCATAACAAACTGCCTTTTTCTGCAACGTGTTGCAATAAGAATGGCATAAAGGTAGGCAAATCCTACATACCTCAATGAGGTGCAGACAATGACAAAAAATCTAAAAAGTAAAGGAAAAAGTCGCACACTCACTCTCCATATGCCGTGATTTATTTTATCTACCAATATTTCAGCAAAGAGCCTTCAGCAGTGTGTTGAAGGCTGATGATGCCTCTGCTGAAACGTTGGTGTCTAAAATAACTCACGGCATATGGAGAGTTGAGTTTGGGACTTTTTCCTTTACTTTTTAAAACCCTGGAAGGGACACAGTTCCACCACCAGGTATGCCCACACACACACACACACACACATACCCACGCACACAAGCACACCCGGATAGAGAAATAGACATGCCTGATATTGCGTCTTTGAATGGTTGGTGGAATCCCATGGGGACACAGCAGGGGGGAGATACTCCACACTAACAGAGATAGATTAAACCCCTGGGGGTTTGAGACAATGGCACCCCCTAATGCACCTCTTTTGTACCCCTTCTTTCATCTTCAGCAGGTGAGGGATGCTTGAGTTTTTGAATGAAGAAAAATAACACACCATAGCAGTCACACAAAATGTGTGACTTTACCTTACACTTAAAAAGAGTTATCTGTGCACACAAATTAGCTCAATTTCATGGCCTTTACTTGTGGACCTACCTTCTGTCGAATCTCCTCCTCCATCTTAACGGGAGATCCCAGCTCAGCCACCTGCTTCACCCCCTCGCTGGCATAGCCCCCATACTCCCAAGGTATGTAGTTCTTCGAGTGGGACGCCCCGATGAGGGCTGACCAATGATTGGCACGCCCTGTTGAGACACCGGGGACCCCATGATAAATGAACAGCTTAATATCAGTGGCTTGTTTATATCACAAAAATAATGGTACTGATAGTGTGTATTAGGTACTCTGTAATTAAATGTGAACATAATTGTTATGCATTAGTTGCATAACAATTATAATGTTAAAGTATTACATTAAATGCCAAATGAGCACAAATGGCATATATCCATGAATACTCAATGAACTAGGGAATAACCTTTATACACCACTGACAGGTATTTTTATGCAATTTCAAAAAACTGAAGAAATACCATATGACTGGAAGCAAGATACTGTAATACTGTTCCAGGTGCTGAACCGGGAAGTTACAGGCCCATTAGTCTAACATCTCATGAAAACAATGGGATCTGTCATTGGGGATTATTCCTTGAAGTTGGATTATTCCTTGAAAGAAATAGTATAGTCAGGCATAGCCAATTTAGTTTTGCAGGAGAAAGGCATGCTTACCAAATATTAAAGACTTACTCGATGATGCCTTATTGTTCTGATGTGACCCAGGCATGACTCCAACCCGGAATATATGATATTATATATTTGTACTTCCAAAGAGCATTTGATTAAGTACCATGTAAGAGACATTGTAAAAAGGAAATCAGTAGGAATTATAGGGGATATTTCATAGTAGGTTTAAATTTGACAGCAAGGTAGACTACGAAGAGGAGGTAACTGTAGGTGGTGGTATCATATCTGGGCAATGTACTATGGGAAGTGGAGTGCCACAAGGATTGGTTTTGGGACTTCTGCTTTACTTTATTTATATAACGATCATGGCCTGTTTTTCCTAATTTACATAAATGATCTTGATAGGGACGTTAGTAGTAAAGCTTTTTTTACAAACAGTGTGAAATCTACAAAGGTAGTGTGAAAACCTGCCAAATGGCAGTCAATATAACTAAATGTAATGTTCTGCATGTAGGTAAGTTGGGACCATTGCTGTTGCTGACATAGATGCTGATGCTAGAGTTGCACACCGTGCTGCAGGAAGGGCAGGGTAGAACTGGTAGAACTGCTTCAGTAGCACTTTGATGTAGATACGGACGCACGCACGCATGCTGTTTGCATTCAAGCACACCCAGCCAATAGCCATTATAAATCTATATTCATATTTTTTATTTAACCTCATTTAACATCAACATTTCCATTAAGGGTTTTTAGAACACATTGATTTTTGCAGCTGGAAATTCAATACTACACAGAAATTCAATACTGTAGAGCAAAGCTTTCACCTGTGATTGGCCTAGTGTTAATTACACTGCTACAGAGGAATGTAAAACATCTTTTAATGGAGATACAATTAATGGAGATATATTGCTTTGCAGTACTCTCTCATTCCATACTCTCTGGTCTCTAAGAACCTTCTTCCAGTTTTTATAATGTTGCTCCACCACAACTGACTGTACCTGAATACTCAGAAATGCATATTTACTAAATGCTAGATTAATCTTGTCATTCTTTCTGTGTCACATCTCTGTGTTGTACTATGATGTACCAAAAATGCTTGTTTTTCTTAATTTATGACAACATAGCTCCGTCCTATCACCACTGTATTTTTGGAGATTTATTTATTTCAAGTTGTGACCATATAAATTTTACTCAACACATTCTCCATACTTCCTCTCTGTTAAGTTAGAATTACATCTGTGGTTAAGTTTTGACTCTGTACAGTAGAATTGTGTCATTCCTCTTTTCAACATCTTTATGACATCTTCACCATTCACCATTTTGCTTTGACTGTGAAGGGTAGCATTGTTCCATGCATGAATATAATAATACAGTACAGCACAATGAGTATTTGGACAGCAACACCATTTTTGTTGTTTTGGGTCTGTACTCCAACACACTGAATTTAAAATGAAACAATGAATATGAGGTTAAAGAGCAGACTGTCAGATTTAATTTGAATTTAAAATGAAACAATGAATATGAGGTTAAGAGCAGACTGTCAGATTTCATTTGAGGGTGTGTACATGCATATCGGCTGAACCCTGTAGCAATTGCAGGTCTTTTTATACATAGTTATGGGACCAAAGGTAATTGCATAAATTAACTTAAATAAAGTCATCAATGACAACATATGTACAGTGCAGACCGTAAGTATTTGGACAATGACAGCACATTTAATATATGGTTACATATCCATTGCATGCAATGTCTTCCTGATGCCTGTGACCCAACAACATCAAATTACTCTTGATATCTTATTTTCAGGTACTCTTACAAGCTATACTGTACCCTCTCTGCATTTGAATGGATCTCTATGGGAATTGGGGGGGGGGCTAGACTAAATGGAAACTGAACTGAGGTCCTGCTCATGGAAATATGACCAATGTGTTTTTACTGGTTAATGATTTAAAACAAGCCCATTTCCCCGGGATTGCGGAGACAACTTGCGTCTATTGCTGGAGAGAAAATATTTATTTTTGGTAAAAATATTAATCCCTATTTCACAATGTGATGTGTGTGTGTAACAGACAGGAGGTTGTACGCGCGTTGGGCACATGCCTATGTAGACGCACTTATATTGCGCTGTTAAAATAACATAGCAATAACTGCGACATGACTTTAGACCAGGTTTGTGTTGGTTTTAGCACAAACGCTTTCTGCTGGCTCAAGATAGCAATGCACCAAAATCCAGGCCACTTCATCTTAGATGACTTGGTAGTTAGACAACGAGAGCTATAATGACGCCTGCACCGGGTGTAAAATAGCAAAGACACTTGCGTTTGGGTTAGCGCCGCTTAGCGCCGGGTGTGAGATAGGGCCCTATGGATCACCAGGAAGTCATGACATGTAAAGGATATGCTACCAAATACTAAATATGCCTTCACTGTCCAAACCCTTACGGTCTGCACTGTACATATGTTGTCATTGCATTAGCATGCCTCTTCCCTCCAGGTAAACAAAGGTTGCACATATTATAGCTCATGAAAATTGTTTGTTGTTACTGCAGCTGAAACTTACAAAAAGTAGTACTGCATTGATGTTAATGGAATAAATGTATTTTGAAGTGGTTAAGTACACACACAATACATTACCACATATACAATTATAGAAATGCACGCTTTTTACTGCGGGGGAGAGGTAAATACATTCTGTAACTGCAAATCCTGTTATGCTTTGGCAGCACGGGCTGCACAGATTCACTCCCTCTGCATTTATGAAGCACACCCCCACATGGGTGAATACATATACATTTTCATACTGTTCGGTCTCATATGCCTATACATTATGTGCAAGGTCTTTCTGTTCGTTTATCTCACACTGGAATGCTGTTCCAATCATTATATTGATCCTTTTGCGGGTGTGTGCCTTCAGTAATCCCAAGGCTTGATTTACACCCATTAAATCTGTTTCAAGGTTACCCACACAGCAGGTGAGGGAGGTGATGTGGTACTTACTGGGGTAGTCTTTTGGGTGGATCTTCTCTGACCAGTTCCCATAGAATGTGACTCTATACTTGGCTGTCCCACATGCACAGCACTCCAACTGGGGTTTCTCCGTCGTCTCCCCGAACAACAGCTCTGAAATGGCAGAGGGTTGTGGTCATTGGAATGAGGTCGCCATCAAGTGAGTTATGCACCGGCCAGTCATTCAGTCTGTAGATGCACAGTCGTCAATTCAATTAAATTTTATTTCTATAGCACTTTTTACAAAGGGCATTGTCACAAAGCAGCTTTATAGAGACCCGGGCCTGAACTCAAACCCAACATCCAATTGCAAATAATTATTTTTTTGGAACGTAGTAAAGGTTTATAAAATTGGATGCATCTTACCTAATCTGAAAATACAAATAGACTGACCCAAAGGGAGGAATATAGGAATTCTTAAGGCATGGAAATCATCTAAATGCACTGGAGAATCGCCAATCAAGCACTTCACCAGCAATTGTGTAAAACATATGTAAAATGTGTTAAATTTACATATTCATCTTAAGATCAAGCATTTCAAGCATTATATTGAAATACAGCTTGCCATCTGATTCTTACTGAATTTACAGCATTTATCTGACACTTGCCTCCACAATGAGATTCCTACCTTTCTCACACATTCTGTAAGTGAGGGAGCCTTCATCCTGGAAATAAATGATTCTCTTCTGCACAATGCTTGACCTGCAGAGGAGAGGAGTCACTGTTAAGACTGCAATTAAATCACGTTGCATTCTGGCAATCAATTGCACCAAATTGTGAGTCCAAAGCAGCATATGCTTACTGAATAACAGGCTCAGAGGGGGGTCATGATTCCTGAAAACTGGCACAGCTGTGAGATGAATATTTTGATTCCCACAGGTGGGGAAAAATGCATGTTGCACAGGGACATTATATACCCACGACTGGAAATAATTTCAGATGACAGCCTGGAAGTCTTTTCAAGATGTCTTTTCAAGAGATTTGAGTGAATGATTTCAAATAATTCAACTCTAATTCATTGTATTTGCCTTGCCAGTGGGAGATGATTCCTGGAGAAGTAGTCAGTTTTATGATATTGTGGCAAACAATAACTTGAGTACCCTGGTAATCTGGGTTCAGACTCTGCAGCTGTACAATGCCAGTTATTTCTTAAAACAGCCTTATGCCCAAGGGGTCTTGTTTACAGAATATAATTCAGTGATCCCCCCAGTTCAGTGTGCATTGCCTCCGCCTGCCCATCTTCTGAAGGCAGCAGAGGTAACACAGACAAGAAGCCTACATGGGGGCATTCCACGACATGTCCAAATTCACTCAGAAACCAAACAAGGAGACAGGAACTGAGACATCAAAAGTCAATCAAAAAATCAAACCGATGTGTCCATCTCTGTCTGAGAGAAAAAAGGTTTTAGATTTGGTTTACAAGTTCATGTCCTATCAATACTTGAGTTCAGTAGGAACCATATACTGGATATTCAGATACACCTCACAACTTGTACCAAGGAACTGGTATAACGTAACAGCCTCCTGGGTGTTAACTACAGCTAAAGCACTAGTCCTTGGTGCAGTGCCGTACCCCACAATCCAGAATCGAAATGCGGCCAATGAGGCATTACATGAATCCTGTGAGGAATTACATGATTAACCAGTGACATCTGGGGAGGGAGGGGTTTCACTCTCGAGGGTATTCCCTACCTCATCACACATTGATCAATTTTATAAATCATCTGCAGTCTACCTGCACCAGCATGCCCGCACATATGGTACAATGACTGCACAGCTCAGCTGGTGGACTGTCAGGTGAGAAGAAGCCTGGGCTGGCTGTATGCGTTACTGAAATATACACTCTAATTTAAACTGATTTGTGATACATCTACATCATGGAATGCTAGTCTGCACACAGAAGCATCTTAGTGCAGTTTCAAATATATTGAGTTTCATTGTAATCACTGGTGCTCTATGAGATTGATGTTATTGCACTTTTTTTATATTGACTTTTTAAAAGCTTATCTGCTAAACCAGGGCACTCGAATAGAACAATGTTCATTATGGCAATGCTTCATACAGTGACACTTTGTTTCTTCATATTCTGTTGTTCACAGCATTATAATGTGCACTATTCTGCATGCAAACAGCTCTGGATAAGAGCATCTGCTGAATGGATAATTGTAAATATAAGACCCAACAGCCCAATTCATGATTTCTACAGCAAAGCCCTTATGGGCTATTACCACCTTTAGTGGGGGCCTGGCGTAAGTCCGGGTCCAAATGATTCACTCCAGCAAGGATATTTACACTCCCCAAAGTATGGTCCACAAGGCTCTGACATCATTTCCTGTGCTAGCAGTAGGTGACACCTCTAAGGAATTACTATAAAGGGATGGAACTCCTTAATGCAGTGTTCTTATGAATTTCCCCCTCTTCAACTGCCACCATTTAACACCTCTCACACAGAGCAAAATATGCTCAAATGACCCTTTAAAATGACGCATATATCCATGGATCTGAGCTGCAGTGATAACTGCAGTTCTAAGAATTTTAATTGATGTATGGATAGCTGAGCTGGGTGCTGAATTTTATGTTCATATAACTACTCCAGTAGGAAATTTCACAGTTACAGTGGTACACCCATATGTGTATGGCAGTGGCTTCATTTATTGGAATGATACCAGGACTGGACCATAAAACAAATCAAAAGTGCTATCATTTGCATTTCTTTATGCGGCTAAGCAGACCGACGAGAGGAGTTACATTCAAAATGGTCATGGACTGGAGTGTCAAAGGAAATACTAATCTGGTAGAAGGGTTAAGAAGAAGAAATGAGGTGAAAGGGAAAAAAGGTTTCATAAGCTATTAAATGCCTAACCAGCACATTTTTAATTCTTTCTGATTTAATACAGTCTCACCTCAATTTCACATTTCTCCACAATGAAAAGCCTCCATACTTTCCGGGTGAACATGCAATTAACCACAGTCATGATTGTTTAACATCTAATTTAAATTCTATCAAATATTTCCTGCTAAAGCCAGAGATTTCGAGCATAACACTATCAAAGTTAGTTATTGTATGCAGGGAAAATTGTGCGTGTGTAATGTGCTTACATGCGTGTGTGCTTTTGTTTATACAACGTGCATATGTGTGTTTGTGTGTGTGCTTTTGTGCATGCACATGTGTGTGCAATCTGTGCATATGTGTGTTTACAGTTAATTCCTTCAAGATGAAATAAAAATGAATGTAAAAATTGCTGCAGATATTAACTAACTAGGTCCTTGTGTCTTTCTGTCATGTTATATTAACCATGATAACCACTAAAATGACCCAGACAGTCCACGGCCCTTATTTTTTACATTTATTGAGACGGGAAGAGCAGAGGAGGTTATAGATTGAGATGGAATCGCAACACAAAAAGTACTAACAAAAAGTTGCTGGTTTCATTGACTTAAGGCAAACAGAAGTGGTTCCTGCCAATGAAAATTATTGTCATAAAATGATTGACATCTGGATATGATTCATTTTTCAAACCACTTTTAAAATACCCGCACTTTCATGCTAAAATCTCTATTTGGGTGAAACTTTATCAAGCATGCTTAAGCGAGCAACTTGTATTCAGTTCAAAAAAGCTCCATAATGCAGAGAAGGAACCAGAACGAACGCTAACCTGAATCAAACGACTTGTGGTCTGGTATGCGTGTCATGTTCAGGAAGCAGAGCTACGTATGTGGCTAACCGCTTAACCATGTAGGCTACATTCGTAGGCGGCAAGCCAGGGCTATAGACCCCGTCATGACTCTGCATAGCACCGGCGCAGGCCCCCCAAGCTTTTCCTTACTATTTTAAATTTAATGCAATTCTGTTAATGTGTAATAAAATAGGCCCGGCCATTGACCACTGTAGGCTCAGGTTATGCCTTGTGTGTAGCTTATGACATGTCCTGTTTGTGGAGGGGGCTCGCAAATGCCTACAGAATAAGTGTCTAGCTAGCTCCCGCCAGAATCGTCACGTACAATATACATAATAGGCTACGCATAAAAATATCTTGCCTAGAAAGTATGTGTTTTCACATAAGAACAGCAATATTACAGCCGCAAGTGTATTGTCGTATTATCATATGGTGAATGCAGTCCACACAAAAATATTTACAAAAATACACACATGCACAAACAGATATACATTAGATTCTCTAAATCAATTTGTAGGTGGAGGAGCAAGCAGGTATTCAAATAACCTCATTATATAATGCAGAATTAAAACCATTTCAGCAGTAGAATATTCAAAAGATGATCTCTTGTGTTTTCAGAAAATAAAATTAGTTTATATTTTGAATATCTGTGATACTCCCTTAGGGTCTGTCTTAGCTGAATCATTCAGTGTTCCAGTCAAGAGTCCCAAACTTGAACCTTCTTAATTAGGATTAACCTCTATATTTGTCTGCTCTTCGGTGCTTATGTCTGACTGACTGAGATATATGCTGCAGTGAAAACCATACTCTTTTCTCGAAGGCCATTTGCACACAGTGTTTATCCCTATCAATTTATATTTTCCAATTGATCCCAGGTCATCAGTACACAAACATTGTTAACATTCTCAACAGTGTCAGTTAATTCCATGCATTTTGGGTCAACAGAAGTTGGCTTGTTAAGCAAACCAGTTATTACAGAACTTCATACTGGTTTCATTAAGAAAAAACAAACACAAACCTTAAACAGTGTTGCATTCATTTCAAAAACTTTAGATTTCAAGTTTAGATTTTGGCTTGAAATGAGTGCTGGGCCTAATGGAATCTAGCAGTGCACTTATACTCAGGTGAAACAATTCTTTGCTGATGTTTTTGTAAAATAACATGTTGTTTTGGAGGGTCATGTACTTTATAGTAATGATTCTGTGTACAATTTATATCTCTCTGACCCCCTCCCCCCTCTCTCTCTCTCTCTCTCTCTCTGTATCCTTGGTTATCTGTAATTCATCTACATGTCACATACCGTAAGTGCAGGGGAAACCGTAATGTATATACTTGTTTATGTCCACCTAAATAACTATAGAGCAATGCAGGACTGGCAGGTAGGCAGTACAGGACCCACAGTACACAGCCCAAATGGGAGACTGAAGTAGTGGTACAGGGAGAGAAAATAAGTTGCATTTGTCATGGAGCTCACATCACTCATCCTGTCAAGCACACAATAAGGTACATAAATAAAAATGTGAGACTTTTTAACGTCCTTTCACATATTGCAACACCAAAGAAAAAGTATTTAAATAACCTGAGGTTTTTTAATAATGCAGTGATTATAATGCGATGTAGGCCAAAACATCTGTCTATTCCCCTTCCTCTACACAATGTGCTTGGTTTCCAGCTCCAGGGCTCAATGTGTGGGATTGTAACTCCATTCTTCACTGTTCCATACGTGTCCAGCATATCTACACATAATTTACCACTATTTCCATGACTGAAAAAGGAAAATCAATCCACTCCTAATAATATGTGATAATGCATTCTGCATTGCAAATAAACATGTATGATTACACAAAGGTTTAGGTTATATCACTTAACCTTCCTGTATACGTACTCCCAATTAATCTTAGTGCTTTAATTGAAATAGTGTATAGGGAGGCAAGATTGACTCCTCCACTTTTAGAAGGTTGAGGTTATTTACTGTTATTAATTGAAAAGTTCACCGCACTCTGTTCAGGCAGAATGTCTTTTCTCATGTTTATTGTGCTCCCATAAATATTGCTTAATTTGTCAATATGTGCAAAGTGCTTTCGTATCAAGAAGGATATTTATCATGCTCTGGGCGTTTCCATTGTCCACAGATGAAAATAGATACTTGACATTTTTGGGTGAATGTTTTCCTTTCACAAGCTGTACTTGTTCTTCTATTTGAGACAAACATGTTAATAGCCATGCTCACAGGCTGTAAATAGACCATACTTCTCCTTCTTTGTCCTCTGCATCATGTCTGTTGCTTACACCACTGGTAGAAGGTTCTTCCATTTTATTTAAAGTCACACTAATGAGAGCTAGGTTCCCCCATTTGACATTTATTTTTCAACTGGAAGGTCGACTGAAATCTATGGCTTTTTTGCAGTGATGACCTGAGGAAACACTTTGTGGAGAGTATCAGCGCTTACATAGCAATCAACAGTTTTGAGGACTTTACATAAGTTTTGAGGACTTTGGTGGAATGATGGAGAGCTTGGAAATTTATCCAGGACATTAGTTTAACACTGCTATTCCTTTCAATAGGTTCCAAGGTAACTTCAAAAGTCAGGACTTTGTCTATTGGTCTATTATCTCTGTCACAGGAAACCTGTCACTGCACAGGGGCATTGGTTCATACTTGGTCTAAAGAAAACTGTCATGTATGTCCCCCATTGACTTAGCAAGGTAGCAATAACCTGGTCTCCCCAGTAGGTCTCCAATCCCAGTAATAACCCGCCCAAGCCCATCTAGATTCAGTGGTTCAGCATCAGAAAGCAAAAGGGTATTAAGGCTACATTAATATTTGCCAAAACTTTCTAAAAACCTGAAATACAGGCTCCAAGAGAATGTGTTAAAATTATTTAAAGCACTGAGTAATGAGTAATGACGTACTTGAGAATGACACAACCACTGCCTGAAGGGGGTGCTGTCCAAAACACTTGTATCCTTGTTCTTCTCCTTGGAGTGCTTTCAGTCACTGCTGGTGGGCAGTTGGTCATAAACTGGGTGTCCTCTGCATCTATAATCTGAAAATGAGGGGGACCAATGAGACAAATTATCATTGATTCAAAAACTTTTCTGCTCCTACACTGAAATTGACTACAATCATTCTTAGCTTATGGCATTTTATCATAGCACACTGTAAATGCATTAAAAACATCTTTCCAAATTTGACCTCTGCAAATATTTCCACATTGTTGAAAAAGACATTTGTATCTAACCAGATATCTGGGAAGTCATATTTAAAAAAAGCAATAGACTTTAATAATAGTGTACTCAATGTCTTTGTCAGGTTTAAGAATCATATACAGTAGCCACCAACAAATCTCGCTCCTGCTTTCCTTTCATCATCACTACTTCCTAACTATAGGAGTTTTCATTTTGTTCCTTGTACTCTACAAAATTTTGTGAATATCCTTGAGTTGGTTGTGTCCAAGGAAAAAACATCCACTATCACTGGATTGTCCTTGGTAATGCTTTGTTATGAATCTTTATGAGATGCATCAAATATGAATGTTTCAGCTTCAAGAGAGACAGAAGAGAGACATAAATTTCAATGCTAAAAATATGGAATCAGAGTATCTGGGTAGTCCATAAAATACCTACTATCGCCAGGTCTGTGAACTCTGCTAATGCAATTCCTTTACATCGGTTAGAATAAGTTTTCACAGTATGAAATCAGATTACATTTTACAACTTAATTTTCAATACCCAATCTCAGCATCCATTAGGGTACACAGAACATATTTTGTATTTGCATGTTCCCATTTATCCGCAGGCTATCAAGATTCAAACATATAATCTGGGATGTTTGAAGCAAAAGTGATGCTCGCTGCTCCATTCCACAACATTAAGTTATGTGTAGTGTGTGCGTGTGTGTGTTAGTGTGCATGCGTGCATATATTCATAGCTATATACTGCATATAAATAAATATAATAATAATGCATATAAATGTATTTATACTTTCAGTTACTGATGTTATAACGTGCAGTATGTATATAGTGACATGGTGGACCACTTAGTCTGTTGCATCCCCAAGATCATATCTTCACATTAGCATGTTGTCACTATTTTGAGAAATGTCTAATCTTGGTTTATGGCTGTGATATCAAAATGGGATTATATGATATTTCTGTTCAATTCCATTGTGTATATAATTCATGAAGTACAGCTCATCCCACATTCTGACAAAAAAAACCTACACAGTTGGCAACCTGCGTGGTTGCATATTTACATTAATATTTCCATTACTGCATTGCATGTGTCTTAGACAAGAGGGTGTTGTATGCATGGGAACATTGTTTATTGATTTATTTCACATGAAATGATTACTGTTTCCTCAGCTTGACTGATATGGTCTCCTATTTAAACAAATTACTTTTGCATAGAAGGGGGGAAAGAAGACCAGAGCCATTTGGCTGCCAACTCTTGCAGCTAAAAGCTGTTTCAATCTGAGGTAACATTGATGGATTGGCCAAAATATTTTTATTCTGTCACTAGTGTTAACTTGTCCACATCATTCTCATCCTAAATGTAACGTAGTACATCAGTGTAATAAATTCACAAAATTGGGACAGGCTCTTCCTTCACACATAAATACATATTTCATCTACAAGTTATTGTCATCAGGGGAGCTACCGTAATACGCTGCCCGGCCAAAAAAAAATTTGCACACTGTAATATTTTTTCGGACTGCCTTTAGCTTTGATTATGGCGCGCATTCGTCGTGGCATTGTTTCGACAACCTTATGCAACGTCACAACATTTATTTCCGTCCAGACTTGCATTCATTTTTGGCCGAGATCTTGTATTGACGACGGGAGAGTCAAACCACTCCGTGAAGTCTTCTCCAGCACATCCCAAAGACTTTCAATGGGGTTAAGGTCAGGACTCTGGTGGCCAATTCATGTGTGAAAATGATTCCTCATGCTCCCTGAACCACTCTTTCACAATTTGAGCCCGATGAATCTTGGCATTGTCGTCCTGGAATATGCCCATTGATGGGATAACCTGGTCATTCAGTACATTCAGGTACTCAGCTGACTTCATTTTATTGCTGCATAACGTTGTTGAGCCTAGACCTGACCAATTGAAGCAACCCCAGATCATAACACTGCCTCCAGAGGCTTGTACAGTGGGCACTATGCATGACTGGTGCAACTGCAACTTTTTTTTTGGCCGGGCAGTGTATATACTGTATGTTGAACCCACTGTCAGTTTGTTGAATAATTTGTAGCCACCACTTCAGAGAAGGACTACAAAGAGACAACAAAAAGAATATTCCAGGTTCCCAAGGTGTGTAATAATAGCCTCCTGGTCTTGTGGGCTTCACCGTTTCACATGTCCTGCACTGTTTGTGTTAAACGCAGCTGTGGTGAACAGCAGCCTGTCTCACCACTGACCTCTGACTTTATTGAGTGCACCAGCTGTTCTGGCTCCACAATGACACTCACTCTCCGTCTGGCCTTCCAGGAGGGAGAGTGCAAAGTAAGAGCACATGTGACGCAGAGCGAGCACGTCACATTCTGAGCTCTGTTCCACACTTAGGGGTCCCTACCCCCACAAGTCTGGCCCACACACCCTCACCAGACTCCCACTCCCCCACAACACACAAGCATTAGCCTGCCCCCCCCCCCCCCCCCCACCCCCGAACTCTCCTCATTTTAACAAGCCCAACCCCTCCCCTCCAAAACAAACACTCTCCCCCCTTCTCTCACCATTCAACAAACTCTCTCTTCCTATCACCAGGCTGTCACACTGGCTCATGTTCATTCTCTGCTCCTCATTCACACTACTCCCACATTCATACTCAGTTATAATTTGCAATGTTTCAGCAGCCTCATTACTTTCCAGAAATTCCTTCATTGCCCCAGAGCCTCTCAGAGGCCACATTCAATCCCTAGTTGTTCAGAACAGCTGGTAGCCATGGTACATGGCTGTAGGCTGACAGGCAGTGCAAGTGTATATATTATACAGAAGCTGAGAGTGAAATTGAATTCAGAAGAAGCCAAAGAGGTTTTATATATAATTAAAATAATTGTAGAAGTGAGCTACACTGGCAGAAGTCGCTTTCTAACAAAGCCAAGAAGCTGAAGTCTGGGGAACTCAGGGGTAATTTGGAGCGAAGACCTTATATTCCGTAGGCCCAGCAAAGGTCTGTATTTTGCCAGTGTCTCCTTCCTGAGCCCTAGAGCCAGGCTGTGTAAACTCTGGATTATCCATTCAGAACTGAGGGGAGCTTTTACTCGCAAGTCTCTTCTCTGAGGTCATCTGCATGCCATTGACCTGGCTTAGTGACTATAGCACAATTTATAGTGGTTTAAACTAAAAGAAAATACATATCACAGCAAAATGGTTCCTTTTACATCAACTGTGACAGAGCATCCCTTTGGACTCATACAGTTGAAGTCGGAAGTTTACATACACTTAGGTTGCAGTCATTAAAACTCATTTTTAACCACTCCACAGATTTAATGTTAGCAAACTATAGTGTTGGCAAGTCAGTTAGAACATCTTTGTGCATGACACAAGTCATTTTTCCAACAATTGTTTACAGATTATTTCACTTTTAATTCACTATATCACAATTCCAGTGGGTCAGATGTTTACATACACTAAGTTGACTGTGCCTTTACACAGCTTGGAAAATTCCAGAAAATGATGTCATGGCTTTAGAAACTTCTGATAGGCTAATTGACATTATTTGAGTCAATTGGAGGTGTACCTGTGGATGTATTTTAAGGCCTACCTTCAAACTCAGTGCCTCTTTGCTTGACATCATGGGAAAATCAAAAAAAATCAGAAAAGACCTCAGAAAGAAAATTGTGGACCTCCACAAGTCTGGTTCATCCTTGGGAGCAATTTCCAAACGCCTGAAGGTACCACGTTCGTCCATACAAACAATAGTACACAAGTATAAACACCATGGGACCACACAGCCGTCATACCGCTCAGGAAGGAGACGCATTCTGTCTCCTAGAGATGAACGTGCTTTGGTGCAAAAAGTGCAAATCAATCCCAGAACAACAGCAAAGGACCTTGTGAAGATGCTGGAGGGAACAGGTACAAAAGTATCTACATCCACAGTAAAACGAGTCCTATATCGACATAACCTGAAAGGCTGCTCAGAAAGGAAGAAGCCACTACTCCAAAACTGCCATAAAAAAGCCAGACTACAGTTTGCAACTGCACATGGGGACAAAGATCTTACTTTTTGGAGAAATGTCCTTTGGTCTGATGAAACAAAAATTTAACTGTTTGGCCATAATGACCATCGTTATGTTTGGAGGAAAAAGGGTGAGGCTTGCAAGCCGAAGAACACCATCCCAACCGTGAAGCATGGGGGTGGCAGCATCATGTTGTGGGGTTGCTTTGCTGCAGGAGGGACTGAAGCACTTCATAAAATAGATGGCATCTCAAGACATCAGCCAGGAAGTTAAAGCTTGGTCGCAAATGGCTCTTCCAAATGGACAATGACCCAAAGCATACTTCCAAAGTTGTGGCAAGATGGCTTAAGGACAACAAAGTCAAGGTATTGGAGTGGCCATCACAAAGTCCTGACCTCAATCCAATTGAAAATTTGTGGGCAGAATTGAAAAAGCATGTGTGAGCAAGGAGGCCTACAAAGCTGACTCAGTTACACCAGTTCTGTCACACCAAAATTCCAGCAACTTATTGTGAGAAGCTTGTGGAAGGCTACCCGCAACGTTTGACCCAAGTTAAAGTTAAAGCATTTAAAGGCAATGCTACCAAATACTAACAGAGTGTATGTAAACTTCTGACCCACTGGGAATGTGATGAAAGAAATAAAAGCTGAAATAAATCATTCTCTCTACTATTATTCTGACATTTCACATTCTTAAAATAAAGTTGTGATCCTAACTGACCTAATACAGGGAATGTTTACTAGGATTAAATGTCAGGGACTGAAAAACTGAGTTTAAATGGATTTGGCTAAGGTGTATGTAAACTTTCGACTTCAACTGTATAAACACAGTTAATGTTGAATTAACATTGGATATTTTACCATCTACTTATTTAACGTATTATTCAACGTTTCATATTAATTTCATTTTCCTTTTTTTGGAACTGGTTGAGGGACACCAGACTCTCGAGGGGCCACAGACTCATGGGATGTGTCAGTCACCAGGCTGCCAGGAATGAGTCAAACCCTACAGGATCACTTATCTCAAGACAACACACTGACAATGGGGACAAGCTTGGCGCAGCAGGGGTGCCTGTCACACAAGGATGACAGAGTGGCAGAACATGGCTTAAAGGTAATGAACCACATTCTACATTAATTGAGATAGCTGAAGTCCCAGACACATGCATCAAGCTTCCCCCTCTGCGACACAAATAAGTTGCACTTCACTGATTTCGTGATTTTTATATGATTTCCCACATTTTCCCATTAAGTATGAGATGCCTATAACATTGTCATGCTTCCCTCCGCCATTGATATTTAATTTAGTCTGTCATGCAGTAACAAGCTTGAGTTCAACAACTGTATGCCATGGAAAAAAAACATTTAAACCTGGGAAACTGACATAATAATGATCAGCAGGCGGGGATGCGGTTAAACCACTTCATATTTTCTGGCTTTCTGCATTTAGGTGCGATCCCCACTGCCGATTCGGGAGAGTGGAGACATCTATATGGTTCTCCTCCGAAACACATAGGGTCGCCAGCCCGCTTTTTTTCACCGCTTAGTTGACAGACTTGAGTCGGAGAAAGACCTTTCATATGCGGCTTTGGCGTGGAGTCCACTGCACCCGAATGACCAGCAATGGTCACTAGCGAACGATGAAACGCGGACCCCTTTCCGACTGAATCCTCCCGTACCCTGGGCCAACCCATAGCTCTATGAAGCTCCAGGTCACAGTAGGCACTGACACAGTCCGAATTCGATCCGAGACTGTGGGGCTTATCCACAGTGTGATGCATTAACCAAATGAGCCACCCAGAAGCCCCCTATTTAATTTATTTGTATTCTCTGTTAGAATAATAATTTTTAAAAGTCGGTAGGAAAATAATCAAATTTTGTAGGTAATGCTAAATGAGGCCTATACCAAATTCAGGGCCATTCCATACATTTGAATTTATGAAGCTTGCATTGGCTCATCGGTTTATTTGAGTCATTTGTAATGACATAGAGTGACCATGGGTGTGAGAGAGCACCTAAAAATGTAATGCTGTCATCCTATAAACTAGGGCTATATTCAGGTATATGAGCTGGTGACTTTAACAGCTAAATTACTTCTGAAGATTGGCAATTTCCAGTTTAATACAACTCCACTTTAGAGATTGCTCTTTATTATTAAATTATTATTATTATTATTTTTTTACATGTATAGACAGATACCCCTTGAATACAAACTGAAATACTGCTCAGCCCCCCCACCCCCCAATCCCCAGCCACCCCTCCCAAAGGACCTTGGCGGACAGAAATTGCTCAAGTGGACCACAGCTCATTACAATACGTATCTTCGTTTATATGGTGTGTGAAGCCAGAGATAAATGCTCTCCTCTTTGGCCTCATACATCATTCTGTCAAATGTTTTATATGTGTCACATCTACAAAAGAGAGGATCCGCCAGGACAGAGAGGAAAGAACATGCAGTGGTGTGATACTGAGAATTGTGACATAATTGTGCGCAAACCTTCAGGGGCGACAGGAATAGCTTTGGCGATTTGTTTGCAAATTCTTCCTAAACCTTTGGATTACATAAGATACTTACAGAAACTTTCACATGATTTTTTATATTCCTGTTCAACTGATGACAAAACACATTTGAAAAGCCTCTCAGCTACAGCTGTAGAAAGATTTGTTTTGGGTTTCACACACTAAAATCACAAAACTTTATTTATTTTCACTTCACACTTCAAGGGGGGGGGGGGGGGGTAGACAAATTTTGAAGGAGATATGAGGATGTGTTCAGACAAACCCTTGAAATTACTGGGGAAGAGTAATCTGTGGAGTCCGAAACTGGTTTACAGTTGGAGAGCATGTCTACCAGACTTGCTCACAGTGCTGCATTTAGGTACACCAACCCAAACATTTTCCCACCCTGGAAACCTTACCTTTATTTCCTTGCCTTTTCACACCTAGAGAAGTCATCCACTTTATTCCTCGCATTAATTGCTGAAGTTGCCATGATGACAATATTTCTCTGTACATTTTCTCAACTAAACTTAACATTTCATGACAAATATTTCAGTACATCTGCCTCTCGGTAACATAGATCACATAGATCTCAGTTGGCACAGCACATAGCATAGCTGTACCTCATGACCTTGCACAAAACAACAGTGCATTTCGCACAGTAAAACCTGATTTGTGACAGCCAGTCTAAAACAGGATTCCTGGCCATTATACCATCTGCGGTTTGAAACAGAAGATAAAGACTATCTTTCTGCTAAGTCTGCTTGTTTGCATTGGCAAATGGTAGTATTCATATCCCAGAGTGAAATAACTCATCTCTAGCTCCAAAAAAACATGTAAGTGATGAGGGAGGGCGATGTTTTTCTTTTCCAGAAGCAGGGTACAGGATGAGAGGCCTGCTGGAAATGTGTAAGGAGGAAGAATGAAAGGGGCACACTGCACTCACTGATAGAAAGGTCAAAACTTTTGAGGATTTAACTTTACGTTTTAAATGCCAGACAGCTTCCAAGGACATTGCCAGCAGACATCTCTATGAGCGAGAACTGTGTGCATTCATTCCTCTTTTCCATTCTTACAGCTTGTTACTTTGCATTAGATACATAAAACATGCTTTCGTTCACAGCTGTGTTACAACAGTTTGCAGAACATGTTTTATTTTATTATTTTTTTGAAAATGTAATGACACTGTGTCCTTTGGCAACCACAGCCTGTACACAGAAAATTTTCCTCTGTGGACAAAACCTCTCTTGACCTCTTGAGTATTGTCCTTTTCTCTGAAAATGGATTTCAGTGAAGCTTTTTGGTTTCAAAACTAAAACAAATGCAGTAAAGCCAAAATCCCTGTAAAATCTCACTCCTGTAGTTCAGGATTTATTCAAGCCATCTCATTTCATGAGAGAGGCACATGCATTGAATCCCTCGTTGTGAAAATATTCTCTTTTCAGTCAAACTGGGAAGAAAACAGTGTGAGTCACTCGACTGAGTCTAAACCCAGGCAAGTTAATATTTTTGAAATGTGACTGTTTAAAGAGATCAAAACCACTCCCGTGTTACTTGGTGTCTGCCAATATGTTCAGCTGGGTTTGACATGAAACAGGCACCCACACATGGCCCTAAGTACAGGAATTACGAGAGAAGAGTTGAAAGATCTCTTTTTAAAAGCCTAAATGTAAGAGGGATAGCAGACCTCTTTCTAGAGTCAAGTTTACAGCTACTTGGAAACTCATTCTCTGCATATTGTACATTATTGAAGGTGGGGTTATTGAAGAGTGGCAGCTTTCTTAAGCACACCTGAAGGTGCTGATGAGCTAACATTGGCATGGGTGTCTGCGGGCTACTAAGCCTGAACCAATAATTCAACAAATAATGATCATTGTGTGCATCCAAACAAATCAAATTCATTGTAAAATGTCAGCACTATTAATTGACTGGTTTCAGTTTAACTCTTTCTGAGTACCGTTCTATGACAACATTTTCCAAGTGTGGAAATGTAAAAAAAAAATTGTGGATTCCATGTCTCTAGGCATCATGAAGGGATGTCACAGCATACATTTCGTTTGCATTATCGTACTTTACAAAACATTGTTTTTTATTTTTCTATTGACATTTAAACCAGGATTTTTCCTATTCTCTCACCTGAAAACCTCCGGCATAATCTTCATCTCTTTCACCACCCTTTCCCTCCTTCAAGGCAATGAGCGTAAAGCCTCTAAAATAAGAAGGGCTGGATGTGTACAAAGTCACTAGAAACAGGAAATGGAAAAAGAAGTCAGTTGAATATAGGTCAGCGAAGACAGCAATCTTTAACCGCAAAATAATAATAAGCCCGATCTCCCAGGTGTTTGTGAGAAGGAAGAAAACAAGATCTGCTAAATATGGGTGTTCTATTCATTACCAGCCTGTAGTGTGTGAATGTAGCCAGACTCCAGTCACAGATGTATACAATGGCATTTGGCTATGAGGAGCTCCTCTTATCATTGCTACGAGCCACACGGACAGGATCATCTGTTGCCATGACTCTTAAGGGGAGTATACTCCCCCTGCACAGATCACACATCCATCAGAAGTGTCTCTTTTATGCACTGGACTACCCTACACCAAGACTGCCAAACGGAGAGACTGACCCAGTGGCTAAACAAATATATTTTGAAATGTGACAGCGTCTTCCATGCTCCAGGTGTTCCAACACTGCTATCAAATTTGGCTTTTCATTAACACAGGACTGCACCAACAACACAAACAGCCTAACAACTTAGCTCTCCTTATTGTCCAGTGATGGCAGCAATATTTGTTCTTTGTTTTCAAGGTGAAAGTAAACTCAGAAGTTATCTTCTGCTCCATTGCTGGATAAAATACATACCCTTTTTTTGGCTAACTATATTAAATTACACCTGAACCACCATCACCGCATACAAAGGGCACTATTCCAGTACACGCACCACAGCCTACACCGTACTAAAATATAGCATGCACTGATTAGAAGATAGGGTACCTCTTACTGATGACTGGTATCATTAAGAAGAGCTAATGCGACAGTAACCTCAAGAACCCTAGCTAATAATAGTAGTGATAATGCCTTGCATTTATATAGCACCTTTCTCACCAACTGGTGACTCAAAGTGCTTTACAATGATGAACCAATGTGTAGCACCCACCTGGGTGATGCAATGGCAGCCATTTTGCACCAGAATGCTCACCATGCATCAGCTGAGGTGGAGAGGGAGAGAATGATTTTAGCCAATTAAACTGGGGGATGATTAGGTTGCAGATTGAAAGAGCCAGGTTGGAAATTTAGACACCAGGGAAATCCCAACTCTTACGATAAGTGTCATGGGATCTTTAATGATCACAGTGAGTCAGGACCTCGGTTTAACGTCTCATCCGAAAGACGGCATCTCCTACAGCACAGTGTCCCCATCACTGCGCTGGCGCTTATTTGACCAGAAGGAAGATTGCCCCCTACTGGTCCCCCAACACCACTTCCAGCAGCAACTTAGTTTTCCCAGCTGACCCAAATACACACTGCCCCTGTCGTCCTGCCACTGTGGACTCCCAGTCAGCTAATGACAAGCCAAGGCTCCAACCTGTGATATCTTGGCCATAACTGCCAGTTTGCACTTGTACGGACACCCATTTTTTAAAAACATTTATCATTAGCTAAGTATCTAAGAATGCCCAGAGTCATGTGATTTAAACCTATTTAAAAGTCAAAATAATAGAGCTTGGAAGAAATTTTGCGCATCACGGACAACAAGGGTACTTATTTAACCAGCTTGTTGAATGATATAGATTTTTTATCCTGGACCTGACTGCAAAGCAACAATGTGCTGACTGGCGAGCTAGTTAACGTGTGCGTTTAATGGAGTAGGTAGCAAGTACAGGCACATTATACGACAGAAGTGTCAAATATAAAAGATTTCCATCAGTGGAAACCCATTGCAGCCAAATGTGCAACTTTACTTTACTTTTCATTGGCATGTTTCTATTTTTTCTTTTAACAAAAAAGTTACAAATGACTGACTAACAGTATTTTCTCAGCACTTGATTACTGATCAATGCCGCAACTCCATCACTTTTGCTCATTTGCATGCTGCTTTAGTGTGTTCTCGGCCGTCCCATCAAATGCCATTGCACAAAAACAGTGAGAGATGAATATCACACCTAAAAATCTTCTGAGGCACTTATCCTGGAAAGCATTCACATTTGTACAACAGGATTGTTATGCCGATGGTAAAAAATACAGAAATACAAAATACATCCCTTTCCAGGCAACAACAATGGTACACAGACTATTACTTCATTTATTACCTGCCCTGGCATCTTTAACTTTACTCGTAACTAGTATGTCATTTAAAGTTAAATCATAGCAACAATGACTTTGTAAGATTAAAGAACATTATCAATGAAAGACCTCACATTATTTGTATTCTTCTTCTTCTTATTATTATTATTGTTGTTGTTGTTGTTGTTGTTGTTGTTGTTGTTATTATTATTACATCAACTTAGGTGATGGAAATATGTCAAGGCAGAAAGCACAAGAATAGCGTAAATCTTTAACTTGTGCTATACACATTTTTCACCAAAATGCATAGATAAATGATCACGGTTGCTGGAGAGTAGATCTCAGAAACAAAGAAAATGGTAAAAATATGCTGTGTGTTACTTTAGTTTTCAATTCAACATGAACACAAGCAAACGTTTCCGTTATAAAATAAAACACAGTTATGGGTTCATGAGCTGTCTGATATTATTATTATTATTATTATTATTAATGCTGTGTTGTTATGTAGGCTAGGCTTAGGCTATATTCTGTATGTGGTTTGTGTTTGTGAGTCATCTGGAGTTAAGTTAAACTTTCACTTCGGATCGCCGTCAATAGCTATAGCCTAGTTTGTCAGCTTGTGCTTGTGATAAAAATCGTGGTTAATTTTCACAGAACAGACCGTAATTTAACGGATATTCTGCACTAAACTGTACGATCCATTTTACATTTAGCTGCTGTAAATAGGCTACCACCGAATCTGTCAAAGATTGCCATGACGCCATAGTAAAATAGCCTACACAAAAATGGGTCATCGACAGGTATACAGAGACAAATATTTGATAAACACAGGGGAAATTATATTTCACGATAGTTGCATACCTCTGTAGGTACTTCCAGGTTGGTAAAATTCTGGATCCCCCTCCACTCTGAGTCGAAACTCGTTATAGCCTTCCCTTCTTGTGCCTTGCGCCCTTAAAATTCTGCTGCAATACCCATCCGACTTCGCCGCTCTATCTGTCGGTTCCTCTGTATAAGCAAGCGTACGAAACACGAAAGTCGAGAGAAGACACTGCAACAGCAGTATTTTCGGGTGTAATCCAATTCTTGACATTGCGTGGAAGCAATCTATCAGCAGTCGATGCAAGAAGAAAAACGAAATAAGAAAAAAATCCTAACCCAACTCCAGAAATTGACAACTTGTCAATTTCGCCGACCCTTTTTACTTAGTAGGCTATACGAAAAGACGTTATCTGGTACAAAGGAGCACACGGAGAGCCATCCCGAGTGAGCTGTATGTAGCGACTGTATGATCGAATGCTTCCTTAGTCCTGAAGACTTGTACTGATTTGTTCGAGCGCCTATGCTGATAGGCGACTTTAGCCTACTTAAGAGAGTGCAATTCTCAGAGTTGGGTGAAATAGCAAAGCGGATGGTAGCCCAGCTGTCTCCAGGACACCGAGGCAAGAACTACGCTGAATGTATTGAGTCAACACTTGAAACAAAACCCAGACATTCCTACCAATGGCTGTTGTGACCGAAAGCAGCGCTTTACATTTTTGGTTTAGGCTTCTCAGAGAAACCAGACTGTGGGAGAAACGCGCTCGCATGCAAAGCGTTGAATCTTTGTTACACTTGAGAAATTGATATCTACGTTGATATCGACTTATGCGTTTAAACAGTTGTTCTGTTTTTGCCGTACTGTTTCATTAATTTTTTTAATTTGTGAGACTTTGACGCGCGTTTCTTTTAAGGAAGTTAGTCATAATTGTCTATTCATATGCATTCAAGACGTGATTAAAAGTCACTTGAAAGCTGTTGTCCTTCATGACCGTGGAAAACATGTTATAGAGAGACAGCAATATACTCATAAATAACGCTGCCATTCTTAATTACATTCAGTTGAATTACATTCAACACTCAATTTCCAGTTCTGTGTATGTCGGTTATATAGTTAGGTGAGAATGCTATGATTTGTTAGTACTTTGCTTAATAATACGAAAGACCAAACAAAGTATTGTCGAATTACAACTATAAAATGATCACTCATATTACAAAACTTTTTGGTCACAACCAACCTCCACACAAGGCACACATTCAAGTAAATAGTGGGCAGGGCATAAAGAAAACTAGCATGCTTGCATGTATAATTTCAGTTGTTTTATTCTCTTTGTGGCTCAAATTGCTAGAGCCTTGTCAGACAACCAGCTGTAATTTAGCTCCACTATCCTGGAGACAATGTGCCTTGCAACACCTGTGGCTTCTTGAGAACTATAATTTCACATCAGGGTTTATGGCTTCCTGCTTTCACTGGGTCAAAATGTGCTATAACTCCACACAGCACATGCCCACAGAGACTAGTAGGTTCTAAATGTTTAGTCTTGCATAATATTTGAAACCTTAAACCAGGGTGGTGCCTTAATGGTCTTACGTATCCATGTTTGACAGTGTAGTTTTGATACTAAAACCTTTTCCCCAAGTGCACTGCTTTCCTCTGGTAGGAAATTGAGTTTGAGGTGCAGTACAAATTCATGGCATATAGTCATGATTTAAGACAATATAATAAAGTTAATACTTGCTAGCCATTAACAAATTGACTTATTGTTTGATGGTTAGAAAACATTTTTATTTATTTAATTAGTTTATTGTTTAACTGTTTACATTTGTAATAAACATATTATTTGTGAATGTCATGACAAATCGAGGCTACACATCTCCAGGTTTCAAGCAAGTATTTACTTTAATTTATATCCAATTAAATGAAACGTAAGATTATTGGGACTGTGACACAACTATTGTTGTTTTGTCTCTGTACTCCAGCAGATTTGAAATAAAACAATGAATATGAGGTTAAAGTGCAGGTCAGCTTTATTTTGAGGGTATTTGCAACCATATCGGGTGATCCGTGTAGGAATTACATCCGTTTTTATACATAGTCCCTTCATTTTAGGGGAGCAAAAGTAATTATACAAATTAACATAATATGAAATAAAGTCATCATAGTACTTGGTTGCAAATCCTTTGCATTTGATGACTACCTAAAGTCTGCAACCCATATACATCACCAGATGCTGGGTATCTTCCCTGGTGATGCTTTGGCAGGTCTTTAGCTACTGCAGTCATCTTCAGCTCCTGTTTGTGGGGCGTTTTGCTTTCAGCAAGTGAAATGCAAGTTCAATTGGATTCAGGATGGATGCTTGACTTGGCCAGTCAAGAATATTTCATGTTTTTGGCCCTAAAAAACCCCTTGGTTGCTTTAGCAGTATGTTTGGGGTCATTGTTCTGCTGCAAGGTGAAGCGCCGTCCAATGAGTTTTGAGGCATTTAGATATTAGAAGAATGTACACTTCTGTACACTTCAGAATTCTGTTGCTGCCGTCACTGAAGTCAAGTGAACCAGGTCCAATGGCAGCCATACACGCCCAAGCCATAGCACAACATCCACCATGCTTCACAGACGAAGGGGTGCTTTGGATTATGAACAGTTCCTTTATTTATCCATACTTTCATCTCCATCACTGTTAGTGTCAGTACTACTCTCACCAGCAGTTTTTTAAATGTACTTTTAAGCAGTCTCTAATGCAGTCGTTCTGTTCTTGAGGCTTACTAGTGGTTTGCATCTTGCCGCGAACCCTCTGAGGTTATGCTGGTGTAGTCTTCTCTTTATGGTAGTCTTTGGTTAAACATATATGCCTACATCCTGGAGTGGTCTTGATCTGTTTGACAGTTGAAAAGGGTTTTTTCTTCATAATTTATAGAATCCTTCGGTCATCTACTACAGCAGTCTTCCATGGTTTGCTAATGCTGAGCTCACTTGTGTGTTCTTGCTTGCTAAAAATATCAAACAGTTGATTTTGACAAACCCAATATTTTATCTGTCTGATTGATTTATTCGGATTTATCAGCCTCATGGTGGCCTGCTTTCCTGGCATTGCCACTTATTTGGTCCTCATGTAGAGAGAGCAATGGACTCCAAATGCAAATTCCATACTTAGAATCAACTCTAGACCTTTTGTTAGCTTTCTTGTGCATGATGCACACAGACACACAGCTGGCCAAAAACTGCCTGAGCTACCAATTGTCCAATTACTTTTGCTCCCCTAAAATGAAGGGACTATGTATAAAAAGCGCTGTAATTCCAACATGGATCACCCGATATGGATGTCAATACCCTCAAATTAAAGTGGACAGCCTGCAATTTAACCCCATATTCATTGTTTTATTTCAAGTCCAATGTGCTGTCCAAAGCCAAAACAACAACAATGGTGTCACTGTCCCAATACTTTTAAATTTGACTGTATTTATTTATTGTTACATAGAAGACATAAGCATGTGTTCCTGTGGTAGATAAATATTTATATTTATTTATTTATAAATATGTGCTTCCCAAAAAATTTAAACAACAGGAAGCTACACTCGATAGGCTATTACATAAAATATAATAAAATGTAAACGTGTTTTAATTGTAAGCGTATGTTGAAGGGGAAACAAGGTCTTTATCGTTTATTTACAGGCGATCAAAGTTTTATTTTTGTTATTACTTTCTTCAGAAAGAACATTTTAGATTTGCGGTTATGTCCGGGAATGCGCTGATGGCTAAAACAATATCACTTCGAACTCTCACTTTGCCAGCCACATGAGGGCAAGAGATAAGAACAAATCGATAAACGCCAAATTGCTGGTGCAATCTCACTTTTTATTACTACTTCTCTGACCTGCCGTGACTTTGTTTCCAACCTCCTAGTTTAGATCAGCCTACATTAAACGAATACGCACAAAATGAGAACAAGAGCATGGACGAAGAAACACTCCCACTGGGTTCGAATGTCAAATCGGGCAGCAGATACAGATAAACTGCGTGCCTGCATCGACGATATTAAACGAGGAGCATGCATAAGATCGATGTCCATGAAGAGAAACCGGCAGGTGTTATCGTAGCCGCCTTTAATTGTAACATCAGGGAGCTAGCATTTCCGCTAGCTCTTTCTGTGTGAGTGCAAGTATCGAATGCTCCCGTGCTTGTCTGTCGCAATGGAAAGGCAGATAGCCTATTGTAATTCAACAAGTGTGCCGAGAAGGGTCTCTTTCAATTAACACTGAAAGAAAGATATACAAATGTGCCCAGTTGCGCTAGCCTACGTTAATTCATTATGATATTTTACAACAGCGCTAAAATCATAGTAAACGTTATTGACTTATATAGCCTACTGAAATGTAGGTTATTCAAATAATTAATTTAGGTGTATTGAATTAGTTGTCCCGGAGATAGCAACAGGATCCTAACAATACATGTGAGGTCCGTTTATATTTCTCCTCTTCATGCTAGTTTGTCTGGTGTAATTAGCCTATACTGATAGGTTAATACAGTAGCCTACATGATGAAAAAAGCAGAGCGATCATCATAAAAATAGTTCAGTTATGGGTGATTTATTTAGGTTACTCCGTTGTTGAATGCACAAAGGGACTAATGATAATAACAATATTTTCGTTCTTATCGCCTAAGCAACCCTGATTATATAGACGAATCAGAAATGGAAGCAGAAAAAAAGCAATGGTCAGGAGTTACCAAAACATATTTCCATAAAAAAACATTCATTTTAATTCTTAGTTACTGACCTGACTCAGTTCATCTTGGCTTTCAACAGCAACTCCAGCAGACAGTAGGCTAATGAAATGGTTTATGATATTGCCTATTTCCTTTTTGGAGTTCCATGCAGACTTTTAAAGCACAACTGAACTTTGGTAGAACTTTGGGTTGTGTAGTTACCTGCCCAGGTGAAAAAGTAGTATAGCCTATACTATATAACTTGTGTTATGAAAATATAATTTAAGAATACAACGGTTATTACAAGTATAATTTTCCTTTTTGTACTTAATTTGAAGTATGTTTAAGATGTACTTTTCAAAAGTGTACTTCAAGTATAGTCTCAAACACACCATAATACTTTTTACAAATTTGCTTCAAACGCACTGGTGACATAATGAAATTGTACTGCAAGTGACAAACACTATAGTTTGCTAACATGAGATCTGTGGAGTGGTTAAAAATGAGTTTTAATGACTTCAACCTAAGTATGTAAACTTCCGACTTCAACTGTATATACTACCAGGAACGCGTGCTTCCATGGAAATTTGGACGAATGAGTGGTTGCTGATGCATTGGCGCATTAACACAGTTTCTGGTGCAAGAATTACCTTCCGGATCTACATTCTAAATAAAATACGAAAAAGACAGGAAAGGGCCATTTAATAAAAAATTTTAAAAAAATATACGTATGAGGAGTTCAGTTGTGCTTTAAGCTTTCACATAAATGTCCAATACATTTTGAAATAATCCCAGTGAAATTAGTTTAGCAAGTACACAAATCTCCTTTGGCCTTGAATATTTGTGGGTGTCCACTGTGCTTGGTGTGATTTAGGGGGACTTGGCAGTGTGTGGCAGCTGGTCACAGGAGAGGGATGTTCGGAGACTGGAAGCAGTTATTCTCCACCACGCATGATATCTTTTGAAGGCGCACATCTGGCGTCCCGCCGTTACTCAGCATGTGGGGGTGTTGCTGTATTTCAGCACTGTTGTTCTTTCCAAACGGCTCCACGGGTACAGTTCAAATACAGCTGAGTGGTCTGTACTCTTCATACTTTGTTGCAAGCACAAATTAAATGCCATTTATCGTGTCATATGAACACAAACTTAGCACTCAGTACTGAAAAAAGATGGAGTGCAGGTAAGTGTCCATTTAAAAGACTGGCCTCTGGTACAGAGGGTGCATTTGTGCATCAAGCCACTCCATGCCAAGGAAATGAAGATAAGAATTCACCTGATGATCTAGCTCGGCTTGAACACAGCTTTTGTGTTGGCATGTGTGTGTAACGACCCAAATCCCACCCACGTTACAATAACCGAGTGGTTACAAAGGGTCTAACAAAAACGTGTGCCTTACACAAATAAGCCTGTAAAAAAAAAAAAAAACACACTGACAAGAACCAAAACAGATTTATTTTTAATTAGAGGAATCTCAGCAGCAGTGGTAAAACCAGAGGAAGCTCATAAGCTAAGTCACCTGATCCATTAGTTTTTAAGCGCAAATCTAGCTCACCCAGAAAGCAAAAGGTGCACGAGAGCAAAACAAAGGTCTTCTGCAGGCTCATTATGCTTCTATATCTGTTTCGGTCTAATAAAAGGTGACATTATAAAGAAAAGATAAGAGCTTCCTCCCAAAACGGCCAATGTAGGCCTTTTCACACAGTACAAAATAAGTGGCTGCAAATCAAACTGACACCACAATAACAATTTAAAATATGCGCTTCAGCATGACAGCAAGGCTGGCAACGTGCATGAAGCAAACCAAAGAAAAATATGAACGACCTCCCAGCGAGAGAAATGCCACAAGTATATATGCTGCCCGGATAATCAGGCACAGGTATCTTCAATTGACAATCATGACCCAGGTGAGTCGAATGAAACGAGTCGCAGACAATTAAAGGGCCACACTCGCAAAGCAGCATAGGGATGTAACAGTGTTCATTACTGCTAGCCTGTAAAAATGTAGTGACAATGCCAAAAGCCGTTTTCTTGGTACAGTGCCTGTATGGAGCCATCTGCAGAAATGCTGACAGGTAGTTGATGTTGCATGTATGCCTACAGCTGGGGCCAAAGCAGCCATGCACTGATTCACTAAGACTTCCGGACACTTTATCAGTGTGCTCTCAACCTCCTCTGTGAAGTAAATGTCCACATTTTCTCGTAGGGTAATACATACAGCGGAGTGCAAAAATTTGGGCACCCCGGTCAAAATCCCTTTTACAATTAATATCTAAGTGAACAGATGCTAACCTGACATCGAAATGGTACAAAGTTAAACATTTCTTCAAGTTTTAAAGCAAGATTACTTTTTATTAATTTTTTACATTTTCAAAATAATAAAAAAAGGAAAACAGCCGTGTGCAAAAGTTTGGGAACCCTGTCAGTTAGTACTTTGTAACTCCTCCTCGGGCAACTATAACAGCTTGCAAATGCTCCCTGTAGCCAGCTAAGAGTCTTTCAATTCTTGCTTTTGGAATTTCCCCCCATTCTTCCTGGCAGAACACCTCGAGCTCAGAAATATTCTTTGGCCTCCTTGCATGCACGACATGTTTGAGATCTCTCCACAGATTTTAAATATTCAAGTCTGGGGATGTCGTGGCCATTCCAAAACCTTCATCCATCTTTCCTGGAGGTACTTCATGGTTGATTTGGAGGTATGCTTTGGATCATTGTCTTGCTGGAATACCCAACCTCTCTTCAACTTAAATGTCTGGACTGAACTTCGAACATTACCCTCTGGAATTTCTTGATATTTGGTGGAATCCATTCTTCCTTCCACCCGCACAATATTTCCTGTGCCCCCCGCTGCCACACAACGCCAAAGCATAATGGATCCACCTCCATGCTTAACAGTTAGCAAAGTGTTCTTCTCTACAAATGCTTCACCCTTTACCTTTGGTTGTGGCAAAAAAGTTTAATTTTGGCTTCGTCAGTCCAAAGCACATTGTTCTAAAATGCTTCAGGCTTCTCCAGGTTTTCTTTTGCATACTTCAGACGTTTAAGGCTTCTTTCTGGCAACTCTGCCATGTAGGTGCTTGTTGGTTAAAGTATGTTGTATTGTTGTCCTGTGAACAGCTAGACCTTTGTCTGCTACTCTTTTTTGCAGCTCTTTTGCAGTGATGCAGTTCTTCTGAGCAAGTCTCAGGCCATTCTATCTGAAATTGTTCTTGGTCTTCCAGATCTTGCCTTGACTTCAACTGTTTATCTTCCATTTTGTCACAAACCTAATACGGGCTGGACCCAAATGCAACGACCAGGAGGCAGGGGGACAGAAAAGGTCATTTATTTATGTGGCTTGGGGTAGTCCCAAGCCGTACACAGATGGAACACAACAATAATAGCAAGGTCAGGGATTTCTCCGGAACTTGAATCTGCTCCAAGCCGGAGCTGGACTTGAACAGCCACCGGATGTTCCAAGCCGGAACTGGACAGGACAGGAAACTGGAACGGATTACTGGAACTGGATCACCGGAACATGGAGTTGTTCCAAACCGGAACTGGGCTTGGTACAGGAGACTGGAGTTCCAAACCGGAACTGGACTGGATCGGCAAACAGGAACTGGATCACGGGAACATGGAGTTGTTCCAAACCGGAACTGGACTTGGTACAGGAGGCTGGTGTTCCAAACCGGAACTGGACTGGATCTGGACTGGATAGTCCAACAGAAACTGGATCACGGGAACATGGAATAGTTCCAAACCGGAACTGGACTTGGTACAGGAGGCTGGAGTTCCAAACCGGAACTGGACCGGATCTGGACTGGATCGCCAAACGGGAACTGGATCACAGGAACATGGAATAGTTCCAAACCGGAACTGGACTTGGTACAGGAGACTGGAGCGGTTCAAACTGGAACAAGAATACTGGAACACTAATGTTCCAGACCAGAACTGGACTAGAAGCAGAGGAAGGGATAATGGCTGGATACGGCAAGGCAGAGCAGTGCAGCGGAGCTCAGGTTGGCCCGGTTGGGGCAGCAGGGCCACAGTGGAAGCTGCAACCGTAACCGTAGCAATGGCGGTAGCCACGGCTGGACAGGAACCACTGTAGGATGGAAAGGCAGAACACCCAGCTGCGGGCGCAACGTCAGATGGAGGCAGAGGTACCGCAACACACACAGGGAGTGGTATACAGCTACAGACTGGCAGACACAGTAGATAGATAGTAATTTAAGACAGGCAAAGTTCAGGCAGGGAAACCGCAAACAGACAGGGCTAGTTAACAACAACAGAAGGCTGAGAGCATTAAAGCACAGAGTCAAACCAACTGAAGTCTTTAGGGCACAGGACAGGGATTCTAAGACCAGGATACAAACGGAGAACGTTAACGAACTGGCGCTGAATAGCAGCCAGCCGGAGGGTTAAATAGGGAAGTGAGATTGAAAACAATAAAGAAGGCGTGCGGAATGTAAGCGAGGGTGATTGAATAATTGACGGGTGCGGAATGCATGCAGCAACGGGGAAAGGAGATAAGTTGAAACCGGAGTGGGGAAAAAGAGTGAAACAAACGGAAGGAACATGCCCAGTCTGTAGCAACGGGGAAAACACGGACAAAGGGAATCAAACATGACACGGAGGGAAATGGTAAAACATGGAAAACGGACAGGATGGGAACGGAACGTTACACATTTTCTGATAATGTTTCTGACAGTGGAAATAGGTCATTTGAAATGTTGAGGTTTTTTTGCCTTCTCCTTGTTGTGAACTATCTTGATTCTGATATCCTTGGACAACTGTTTAGAAGAACCCATGGTTGTTAACACCAGACAGAACAGCCACCGCAGTTGGATGCTTTAGAAGGCATGGAGTTACTTCAGAATAAATAGTCAGCCCTGGAATTATATTCACCTGGCCCATTGAAGCCCTAACGAGTTTCCATTAGCTTACACCAGTGTACACCAGTGAATAAAAGCAAAAATATCTGAGTTGAGCAAAATCTTGAATCGAAATAAAGCAAATGGCATGAATGTAAAGAGAGAGCTAATGTGTGTGTTTGTTTGTGTGTGTGTGTGTGTGTGTGTGTGTGTGTGTGTGTGTGTGTGTGCATGCGCCTGTGTGCGTGTGTGTGTATGTGTGTGTATGTGTGGCTTCATCTTAAATTGGCTTCATTGTACTGTCGCAGTGACTTTTCCTTCTCATTTAGCCTTGATATACATTTTATTATTAGGGAATGATTCAGATCAATTTCTCTCTTCTTGAAACACACATCAGTGACAGAAGCCTATTAATGAAATAAGCTCTCATGTTATAATGTCATTAGGATACATCCATGTAATGATATCCAAATACCAAAAAGTAGTTTGTTCGATTAATTGTGGGGAATCAAGAGACATGTTCAGTCTTCCTTATTAGGGCATACACTCTGTACAGCACTTAACCATCTTTCATTCAAAGAAGAGACACACATATATCAAAGCATGGACAGCTTGTATAGTGTGTAGGGTTAGAACACTGTAATATATAATTGGTATTGTAATTAAACTAAACAAATTCTATAAATAACAGCCATTGGCTACATATTTTAATCTCACAAAAATGCAGACAAAAAACGTCTGTGGAGCCTACTTATGTTGTGCTCTTGCGGTTATGTCTGACTCATTGTGGAGACCAAAGCTTCGAGGCTCGCTTTGGCCAAGATTTCTTTATTATTTATTAATTCTTTTGTCACAAAAAGCATGTGCACTGCAGCTCTGTTCAGTTTATCTTTTCACACATAACAAACCATAAAAATGAACTACTTGTCATGGTTTTGCAGCTCGCCGGTCCTGTTCTGTGGATGTTTTCTTTCGATGCCACGGGACGACGCTCCTGCCGTGTTTTTCCACTCACCCACACTCATTCGTTTCACCGGTGCTTGTGTCTGTTGGGTATTTAAGAGCAGCGATTTCCTGTCTCGTTGCTTTTGTGTCTCATTTGCCACCAAAAGCCAGGTATTCGGTATAGGTTCAAGCGACCAAGCTTTTTGCTTCTAAAGCCTAGTCTAGACCAGACGTGTTTTAGCGGCGTTTTGTAGACGTCCGTCTCTCGGAACAGAAAAGCTCTTATTTTAATCTATGCAGCTGTCTGCACTGGCTCCGTGTAGGCTCGTGTCAGGCTCGCGTCTCAGCTCCGTCTCATGAACGTAAAATGACCTGAAGCATTTATTTACGCTTCAAGTCTATTTTTTTGACAATACGCACATAAAACGCGAGGTTGATGCCAAATAAAAATGCACTTAATACATGTAAATCTTCGGGTTGTTGTCATTAAACTTTTATCATATTACCTTAATTGTCTGATCTTGTTCTTTGTTTTCATTATTTCCGATGGCATGTTTTCTCCCGGTTTATTTATTGATTCTGTATTGTGTAATCAGTTTTGAAAAGTGGTATACAAATAAAGTTATTATTATTGTATATCTTATATGATTATATGATTATCTGGGGGAAACATTGTTTATTGTGGTTCATCATCTAGCGCTCAAAACACACCTCTTTTGCACCAGTTTGCTGAAAGCAGCATCCTGAACGCAAGGAAATGCGCGGGCAATACGGAAGCTGTATAGACAGTCGCTTCAGGGACGTGTTAACGCTGTCGTTACGGGAGCGCGACACTCACGTGACGTTGACGTGACATCTGCGGTCTAGACTAGGCGTAAGGTAACGCGGGATTTGCTTTAGTGCATTAGAGCATTTCCTTTAGGATTTGCTTCTCTCTTGTCAGCACTTTCTGTTCCTAGCTTTGGTTTTCCTTTGTGTCCTCTTTGAGGCAGTAACCTTCATTACCGTTTATCTTTTTACCTCTTAGCTCTTTCAGAGATTTAGAGCTAGAGGTAATTTCTTTTCTTCCTTTTATTTTTCTGCTCGAGTCTGCAAGCTTTTTGCCCACTTCTCTGGGTCGCTATTCTTTCTCTTCGTTTTTGTTTGCCTCTTATTTTTAGCTCTTTCATAGTATATAGAACAAGAGGTAAATTATTTTCTGTTTTTTACTACTACTCGAGTCTGCGAGTTTTGCCCACATTTCTGGGTCGTTTTTATTTGGCTTATGCCGGGAGTTATTTTCCCTCTGTTTTATTTTCTCTGCTCCGTTCGCGGATCCCCTTTTGTGGTTATTCCACATTTTGTGGGGTAAATTTTAGATCCTCCGAACCAGACCCCTTACACTACTACGAAAATTAAGAATTTATGATAAAATAACCTACATGCCCTAATGGGATCGGGTTTACAGTATATACCATCAATTAAGCAAAGATATCGGTTTCATGGTTAGTCACTTAAAAATCTTTTTTACATTAGCCTACTGAAGAGAATGGTGTTTTCAGAAGGATGTTTTCACACTAGTATAATCACAGTAATAGAGAAAAGATACATATATACATATATATTCAATGTACAATCATACCAATTGAAACGTATATTAAATTCTCTAAATCCTCAAGAGACAGAGAAATAGCAGTCTGCAGCTTCTCTTATCTGGAAGGTCTCTGTTTTCTCTCAGTCAGCCAAAGCAAACCAGAGACAATATATATAGCTTATAGCTTGTGTGTACATGCATTTCTGTCTGTCTGTCTCTTTCTCCTTCCTGTCTGTCTCCTCTCTGTACTGCAGGCCTGTGGCCTGTGACCCACTTACATTCCAGGCTCAAGGATATATGGCCTATCTTATCGCTAGAGAGCCAGAAGAGACACTTCATCTTGAATCCTGAAAACAAGACCACTCTGGGAGACCAAATAGTTATTGAAAACTGTTTGTGTGACGTTAAGGGCTGGGGGTCACTGTGCTCTCATCCAATATGCATGCTACATGATAAGCTAACCAATCATTGTACTATATGCTAATATGTAACCATGTACCAATCAGCGATAGAATTATGTATGTTGTTATATTCCTATGTATTAACTATGCACCAATCAGAAGTCTATGTATTAGTTTGATTAAATATGGCGGACACTGCCTCCATCTCTTCAGTTCATGCTTGACCACCTTGTGTGTGCAAGTACTGGACTCTTTCTGCAGAAAAATAAATAATTTTCTTCTTGGATCTACCTGGTCATGCCTGGTCATTATAAGGAGAGAAATTCCTCTGCTCAACACTACGGACATGTCATAGTCTACTTCTGCAGACAATGTATTGCAAACACTATTAATTATAATAACAATAATAATAATAATAATAATATAACATAAAACATAAAATAATAATCTGTGGTAGGCTACTTTCTTTGACAGTAGTAGCCTAGCTATTGTCTTTTGTCATGCAAAGATCTCTTGGAAATCGCTCTCCCAGAGAAATTTGAATGGAGCGAGCGTGGCCATTGCAACTTGTTACTCTTCTTTGTTGTTGTAGTCGACCAGTACCGGCACTATATTCGTAGGTAACGTAAAGTATCGCTCCCCCGATAGACTCTCGTCGTATTTTATTTGCTTTGTGACACTGTGGAGTGTTTAAGTGCGTTTGGTAGTGGATGTTTTGTCCCGTCCTGTCCAAAATTCCGAACTATCCCTTTAAGAAAAACGTCCCCAGGACAAAATAAAATACCTGGAGAACATTAAAATAATACCTACAAAATAATACCTGGAGAACATTAATTTTGATAATCCTAATAATGTTGTGGTCCATTTAGAGGACGTCCACAGGACGTCATTTTAAGGTCCTATGTATCAGGACGTTAAAAATGAACGTTCTCCAGGCGTTATCTTGTAGGGTTCCACTGGTGTCCCGGGGACGTTTTTCTTAATGTCAAAACAATGTTTTCAGGACGTTCTTAACATTCTTAATACCATACCACGTTCTTAAGACCATAAAATGACGTCCTCTAAATGGAACACAACGTTATCAGGACGTCAAAAATGAACGTTCTCCAGCCGTTATTTTGTCGGGTTCCATTGTTTTCCCGGGGATGTTTTTCTTGATGTTTTCAGGACGTTCTTAATACAGTCATACAATGTCATAATAAGTTTGTGGTCCATTTAGAGGATGTGCACAGGACGAAATTTTATGGTCCTATGACTGTATTAAGAACGTCCTGAAAACGTCAAAACGACATTAAGAAAAACGTCCCCAGGACATCAAAGGACCCCTACAAAATAACGCCTGGAGAACGTTAATTTCCAACGTCCTAATAACTTTGTGGTCCATTTAGTGGACGTCCTCAGGATGTAACGTTCCGTTCCCATCCTGGCCGTTTTCCGTGTTTTGCCTTTTCCCTCCGTGTCATGTTTGATTCCCTTTGTCCGTGTTTTCCCCGTTGCTGCAGACTGGGCGTGTTCCTTCCGTTTGTTTCACTCCTTTTCCCCACTCCTGTCTCAGCCTATCTCCTTTCTCCGTTGCAGCATGTATTCCTCACACTTTGCTTGTTCAATCACCCTCGCTTACATTTGCACGCCTGATTGTTTCCAATCTCACTTCCCTATTTAACCCTCCGGCTGGCTGCTATTCAGCGCCAGTTCGTTAACGTTGTTCATTTGTATCCTGGTCTTTGAATCCCTGTCCTGTGCATCTAACTTCAGTTTGGTTCTGTCTCGGGGCTTTAATGCTCACTGCCTTCTGTTGTTTGCTAACCAGTCCTGTCTGTTTGCGGTTCTTCCTGCCTAAATATTGCCTGTCTCGTTAACCACCATTCTACTGTTTCTGCCAGTCTGTAGCTGTTCGCGTTTCCCTGATTGTGTTGCGGTACCTCCGCTCCCACCTGACGTTGCGCCCGCAGCTGGGTGTTCTGCTCCTCCATTCTACAGTGGTTCCTGTCCGGCCGTGGCTATCGCCATTGTTACGGTTACGGTTGCATCTACTACTGTTGCCCTGCTGCCTCAACCGGGCCAACCCGAGGTCCGCTGCACTGCTCTGCCTTGCCGTATCCAGCCGCTACCCCTTCCTCTGCTTCCATTACCTGGTTACCTGTTACAATTATTCCCCGGCTCCCCCTCCTTACATTTCATGTATTCCATAACCAGTTGTCTGTTCTCTATGTCCTCCCTCGCTTCAGGAGACAAGTTCGAAGCATATTTATTGGATGCCTAGCGCTCCCCCTATCCGTCCCGTTTGTCCCGTCTGTCCAGATCCATCAAGTCCAGTTCCAGTCCAGTTCCGGTTTGGAACTTACCTGAGAGACCCGCACAGTCCAGTTCCAGTCTGGAACATTCCAGTGTTCCAGTTGTCCTGTTCCAGTTAAACCCGATCCAGTTCCTGTCAGCCCAATTCCGGTTTGGAACATCCAGTGTCCCGTACCAAGTCCAGTTCCGGTTTGGAACAAACCAGTGTTCCGTACCAAGTCCAGTTCCGGTTTGGAACTACTCCGCGATCCCGTGATCCAGTTCCTGTCTGTCCAGTTCCGGTTTGGAACATCCAGTGTCCCGTACCAAGTCCAGTTCCGGTTTGGAACAACTCCGTGTTCCCGTGATCCAGTTCCAGTTTGACTATCCAGTCCCATTCCAGTCCAGTTCCGGTTTGGAACAACTCCGTGTTCCTGTTTGGTCCGATCCAGTCCCAGTGCAGTCCAGTTCTGGTTTGGAACATCCAGTGTTCCGTACCAAGTCCAGTTCCGGTTTGGAACAACCCAGTGTTCTGGTTAAGTCTCGTTCCAGAGTAATCCGTTCCAGTTTCCTGTCCTGCCCAGTTCCGGTTGGAACTCCAGGGTTCCAGTACCAAGTCCAGTTCCGGCTTGGAACATCCTGCTTGCCGTTCAAGTCCCGGAGAAGCTCCGGACTTTATTGTGTTTACTGTTTATTATCTGTGTACAGCTTGGGACTACCCCAAGCTATAATAAATTGCCTTTTTCTGTCCCTCTGCCTCCTGGTTGTTGCATTTGGGTCCAGCCCGTATTAGGTTCATGACACAGGACGTAATTTTGTTCGCTGGGTAGTTGTCTGAGGAAGTAGAGGCTATCAACAGTTGCTGCGCTGCAATTGGTCGTTTTCCCCTGTTAATTATTTCCCCAAAATTCAGCTACAATTTTATTCTTTGTTTCCATAAAAATATCTATAGCCTTTAAGCTGCCGTATCACCACTAACAATTGGGTTTAAAACCGTAATCTTGACAGAATGAGGCCATGACAGAGGAGAGGAAAGGAGATGTAAATAAGTAACTACTTGTTAATGCAAAGACAATGACAGCATGGATTAATGCCACACTTCAGTATTATACAGCTGGCATATCTAAAAGCCTTTCTGAGAAAAGTAAATGTTTTTTCAAGTATTGTTAATTTATTTCCCCTTTAAAATTAATTTCACTTCATTCACAGGACCTGAATGAGTCCACAAATGCTGTTGCACAATGTCGTTCTGTGTTTTAACATATATTTCAAAATGCATTAATCAGCATTAGCTTACATCCTTTGAAAAAAGCTCAAAGCACTATTTTTGGTCAGCATGATTAAATTGTAGCCTTATTGTTCACATGTTGGGAATGTGACATTGTAACGAAAGGATAAAAAGGTGAAGGCTGAACTAATTTTAAATGTTCTGTATTACAAGGTATCTTTAATAGAGGTTTCTTGATATTCTGTATAAATATGAACTGATCTTTTGAGCAAATTATATTTAAGTTGTTGTAAATTATGAACATATTGTCATTATATTTGTGAAGATTATTCAAACTATGTAATGGGGTAATAGCTGGTAATTGAGGAAGTGTAATCTAGACCTGATGTAGGGTAATGACATTAATTATAATTATAACGCGCTCGGACACACACACACACACACATACATACACACACACACACACACACACACACACACACACACAATATTGTTACAGTATCGCATAGTGAGGGCTTCATTTCCCTTGGATTCTCACAGAGGAAGTGTCATGCTCAATTCATGCCTGTCAGGGAGAATTTTATAGGACTGATTTAGCAATAGTGCCCTTTGCATCTACATTTTGCAGTTTTAATTGTATTTTCTCCAGGAAGCATTTCCTATATAGCCAGTGATGAAGGGAATGGATTTAGTCAGAAGTTTACATGTGAAAATGTTAGGTTGGGTACTTATGTTCCAATCTAACGCAAATAAATGTGAATTCCAGAAGCGAATATACAATGGTCTAAATCTGGGATGGGCAACTTTAGTGACCCCTGGGGCCATAAAATCTATCAAGGTACTTTGTAGGGTCAGGCTTGTATATGTATTGTAGAATGTATTGACAATGTACACTTAGAGAATGTATAGATAATGTAATGCAATAACCAAGTCATTTATTTGTAGCCTACATAAACCGTGCGGAAAAACTATAGCTCATATAGTGCAACAAAAGTTTTTCATAGAAATAACATGTCATTAGGATAACAATTTGCAAATAAACAAGTCCTTTATTACATGAGGAGGAATGGCCCTGTTATCAAATTAAATTGAAATGTTGGCACAAAAAAGACATTATCGTTTTATGAAGTAACGTTTATTTCAAAACAGAACGGTTTTAGTTGCACTTTCTGCAACAGCAGCAATAACAGGCTGTGGCACAGATAACTGAAATAGCCTAATAATTATTCAATAAAACGGTCACATTAAACTAAATAAATCCATATCAAATGAGGTAGTAGAATGGGCTGCAAAATGAAATAGATTGTAAACCATTTTAGCTTTATCCTGCTGTTTACGGTTCATCTCTGGTGGTATTTTTTTTAGGCTATAGGCCTAGCCTGTACACAATCAAATCAGGATATCATATCATTAACAAAATGAAAGCAAACTGAAGCGTCTTGTAGCTGTAATCCGTTTAATGGTAACGCAAACATAATGGCATAGGTAACATTTCCCGTGGATGAAAAGAATGTCACTCACTGATGATGGGTTCAGCATGGTCCGTCTCTCCTCCAGAATGCGCCCACACACACTAAATGCCCTCTCCGCAGGCGCATTTTAAAAGAAAATGTTGTTAATAATACAGCCTACCTAATTTTATAGGGGAATTTTGTTTAATGTGACAGTTTTATTGTGCAGTCTAGATGCAAATGATTATTTTAGTTAACTTATCCTGACGCCAGTCTGTTGTTGTCATTAGGGCCTATCTGTAAACGCAACTGAGACTGGTTATTATACCCGTTAAGCATTCTAACGTGACCGCCCGCAGCTACATAAAAAACTGTCGGGACCAAGGGGCCAAGACTGGGCTTTCGTTTTGAAGCTCACTTCCTGGTGCTGTTGCTCACTAGTGCCACTGTGGTTGGGTCCAGTATAGGTCTTTCACCATGTAAGTCAATGGCAGCAATGTGGTCAAAATACTCAGTCAATACATTTTTCCCACAAAAAAATGTAATTGCAATAGGTGCCTTTCCTTCATCTAATGCCTCTGCATGTGCCGATTTTTTTAAATATTGTGTCGTTTGGACAGGGTATTAACATTTGTTCAGGACCAATCAGAGGGACAGGTTGAGTCCTGGGGTCACTGGCATAGTAGGTTCTATATGGTTCTCACTGCCCTCACTCCAAGGGGTGGGACCAGAAGGGGGAGACAACAATCATTTGTCTAAAACGCGCCCTGGCATCTTGGGACTTATTTTTATACAGTCTATGCTTGGGACAGGGACGCTGTATTTTTGAGTGGAAGTTGATGGAGAACATCCCTTAGTAGCCTACCGTGAACAAGCTGTTGTTTTGTGGACGCAGTTCGTAACATAATAAATTGACTGCCTTACTCGCTCATCTTCAACATGTTTGTCATCACATATTAATTTTGGTTGGAGCGAGCTATGATGTGTCTACTACGAAGAAAAATACTGTTTCTTGAGATGAGAGACAGCAGGGGATGTTGCAACTATACAGGCCCAGTGTCTCGTAGCAAGCAGCCAAACTGTGGGTTAAGTATCTCAAATCAATTGCTCCATAGGCTACCTGTATAACCTTATCAATTTAGATATTAATTTAGCTATTCCACCCCCTCCCGTACACAATTGCCGCACTCTCGCTTAGCAATGCTGGGTTAGCTAGCTAGCAACCTAACGATAGCTCACGGCAAGTTGTTTTAACATTTAGCTAGCAAGCTAACGATAGCTTATGGCAAGCTATTTTAATTTAACAGTTATTCAACTTCCTTAAAGGGATAGTTCGGAATTTTGGACATAATGTCTCAATTACGACTTACCCATGATGTAGTTGATTGATGGAAACCATTTTCAGCTAATTCCATGCTGTCCCTTCTTTTGGACATACACATGTTGCTAATGCTAGCGCAACTCTAAGGTAACCGGTAGCATCCACTACCAAACGCACTTAAACACTCCACAGTGCACCCAAAGCAAATAAAATACGACAACAGTCTATCGGGGTTATTTTGAGTGTTTATACCATCATTTTTAAAGTCAAACTATTGTTGAATACTTTACTTTGTGCTGGCGGAGCGATACTTTACATTACCTACGAATGTAGTGCCGGCACTGGTCGACTACAACAACAAAGAAGAGCAACAAGTTGCAATGGCCACGTTCGCTCCGCCGCCGTACTTCCACAGAGGTCCCAAAAATTAAGAAAATGTGCGGGGAATAGAGCCAAAGTGTTAGCGGTATGTTTGTACAGACTCAATATGGGGATGTTTAAAATAAAACCAATAATTTATCGGAAAAGAATACGGAGTCTGCGTTTGTAAATGTTTGCAATGTTTGTGATTAGGTTACAGGATGCAGATGAAAGTTAATGCCAGCTAGGATGTAGCTAATGTAGCTACTTGCTTTAGCTAGCATGTGAACCCACTAACCTACAATCAATGCCCACTTTATCTGGAACAGTTTTCAGAACGGGGTTTCATGCTGCGGAAAACCGTGACAGACTGCTCTGTCATAGTCGAGTAAATTAGCGGTTAGCCAAAAAGACGGTGGTGGTTTGCTCATTTAAGACTGGGGTCAGCTTGCTACCTTTCTAGTGGCGCTAGGGACATTTATAATAAAAGTAGTCTTGACAAAATAACATATGTGATTCATTGACCGTCAATATAGTTGATGGCAATATCGTTACCCTATGTTCGTCCATGTGTGGTGGTGATGCAGTGCGTCTAGCTTGGCTACCGAGCTCAGCTGGTATGCTATCTAACTAATCAAATTAGCTGATGTTAGCTGAATATAAATTGAAGATAACTAAATGAACGTTAATTATGTGATGAATACCACACATTCAATGCGAATAAATGACAGTAAAATCGAGGATGAAAATTAAATGTTATATACAGTATATAAAACATTAGAAACTTAAGGAAGTTTACCGCAAGTTTGTTTTGAAAAATGGTGGGTTTGTTCAGGTCATGGGCTTTATAGTTCTGTGGCTTCTCCACCCCGAACTGTCAATCATACTGTGCCTGGGCCATATCCGGTTGACCCTGCTCCATGGAGCAGACGCAGTTTGTACAAACTGGCGGCGAAAAATGCATCTGGAGGTTCAATTCGGTTTTTACGAGGCCGTGGAAAGGCAATGGGTGACGTCACAGTGACGTCCCTGCGGAGTCGTTCACGATTAACACTCCTGATCAACTGAGGCACAATGGAGTGTCTTTCCACTTCCTCCTGTGACTCTGAGATGAACACAGGCTGCTTGATCGATCAGGCCCCAGTTTGGGCAAGAACAACCCCCCCTCTTTTGAGAAGGAGAGGGGAGATCCCAATTTAACACACACACACACACACACACACACACACACACACACCCTGAGGTGATTGCAAATAGCTGGTCCATCTATGTTTCATTGTTGGTTCCAAGAGAATGAGCCAATATATCGTATGGGTGCCCTAAATACGTACATCTACCAATTGGGATCAAAGGGATTTTGACCATAAAAACCCATGTAACTTTACCAACTTCGCTCTGATGGGAAAGACGCAGTCTTACCCGTACCAGACGCACCACTGAACCCGGACGGCTCTGATGGTAAAGATGCTGTCTTACGCCTACCAGACGCACCACTGAAATCCTGACGGACTTCTGCGTTTCCCAACCCGCATCTCGCCTGATCACCGAGACATAGTTGGCCTGCCACCGTCCACAGAATAAACCAAGCTGGTTTATTCTCAACAGCTGTTTTGAGGACACGTTTCTTCAAACTGTTCCTCTACTGTCTTCCTTGCGGCCGGACCCAAGTGGAGATCTGTGCACGTCCACGTCGACCTGACTGGAAACCTGTTGCGACCCGACTTCGGTGAAGAAGTCTCCAGGAGTCCACGTACCTGCCGGGACCTTGGACCAGCTGACGAGCTGACATCACTTATGGAATCGGGACTGGCCTCCCTTTGTTACCGTTAAGTATTGAAACGCATTTTATTTAGCACTGACATCAATTGATAGGCTAAACCGTGTAATACCCTGTTGAGGTCATTTTACTGCTGGTTCCTACTGTCGTTTGTATTTTGTTTTCCTATGCACGTTTCGGTTGGGAATAAACAATTTCCCTGACCTTTTACACCATTAAAACTGTATATGTATGAGACTGATAAAACGAGCTAACAACAAAAAATATTGTTTAGCGTGTCATTAACCCATAACACAAACTAACCTTTGTAATGGTAGGACTGTTAGCTTCTATATTTAGCCGTCACATAATTATCATATCCTCTGATTAAGATGAAGTCATAGAATGTTATATCAATTATTGTTTCTATTATTCACATATTCATAGCTGTAGCCAATAAAACATGTCATTTTTCCAACCCATTGTCGTATCTACATTATTTCACTAAGTTGGGCTCTACTGACTTTTAGAATTCTAATTGAGTGTTGAACTTAATTAATTCTGAATAAAAGTGACCAAACCTCACTACAATAGCTACCTGGCCCTGATGTGAGTTGTACTATTCACGCTCATCTTCATGACTTCCTGATGTCTGTGATCTAACAATATCAAAAGACTCTTGATATTTTATTTTCTGGTACTCCTACAAGCGATACTATAAACTCTCTGCATTTGAATGGATCTCTATGGGAATTGGGGGTGGGACTAGATTTTCCTGTAACTTTTTCTGGAACAGTATGGAATACATGGTTGGCAAAATGGCTGTAAGTCATCAAGGGTCTGAGGTATCAAACGAGCCTGAAACCATCACTCTGCTGCCAGATATGCAGTAGATATGGATGGATCACTTTAAGGGTTGTTTCTCCTGAGAAATTTTCCTATTGAATTTTGAATTGAATTTTACTTTTTTGAAGATAGCCTGTCCAGGAAAAAAAAATTATTAAATATGTTTTTTTTTTCTGGACAGGCTATCTTCAAAAAATCATAACTGGAAAACTTTAAGAGCGCCCATCTCAAGATTGTTGCTTACATCATAAACTAACATTTGAAAGCGTACCCATTTTCGTAATTCAAGGTCATTCAAAGAGGCCATTCAAAGAGCTTTAAAAATAAAACTTGGCTTTGTAGGTGCTATACTTTGGGAGATACATTTTATTTAAAGTTTGGAGGTCATGCTAATTAGTCAAAAGTTTGTTGACCCGTGCCGCAAAAACTAAAAAAGCCAAATTACAAAAAAATCAGTTCTGTGGGTTTCTCATATAGGCAAATCATTACACAAAATATAATTTCAATCTGTGAGGGTCGGGGCCAAAATCGCATTGAAGTGACAAGGAATTACCCTGTGGTTTTCTGGCATGGTTTGGGTCCACTTGTCCCCTTAGAGGGAAGGGTCACTGCAAATCAATACAAAGTTATTCTGAGTGATCACCTTTATCCTATTATGAAACATTTCTATTCTGATGGGAGTGGTCCCTTCCAGGATGACAGTGCCCCCATCCACAGGCAAGAGGGATCACTAAATGGTTTGATGAGTATGAAAATAATGTGAATCGTACGCTATGGCCTTCGCAGTCACCAGATCTCAACCAAATTGAGATTTTGGACCGACAGTGCTCTCCATTGCCATCATCAAAACACCAAATGAGGGAGTAACTTTTTGAAGAATGGTGTTACATCCCTCCAGTAGAGTTTGAGACTAGAATCTATGCTAAACTAGAGGTAGAATCTATGCCAAGGCACATTGAAGTTGTTCTCCAATACCTTACTAAGACACTGGTTTTTCCTTTGTCACCCTTCTGTATATAAAATGCAGTTACATTATAGTAAGTGTATTTTCAAACCACTCACAGTTTGTTACTATAGGCTAATCCTCAGTTTATTAGGGGACCGAGCAGCTACGCTGCTGGTACCCTATTGTGTTTGTTCAGATTTTTTTCTTCTTCTCCCCTTTCACCTAAAATTCCTGTGAGCTGGTTTGGCCTATAATCACCAAACTCGGCACGCTTGTTGGAATTGCCAAACTTTTGGATCCTCTATATTATGACACAGATTGAACACCTGGGGGCGCTGTAGTGCACGTGACAAAATTTTGACATTGACACACCCACTGCCGACGCCCCGTTTCACCTAGAGTCACAAAATTTGGTATACTGGTCCCTTTGCTCATTCCAAACAAATTTGCCTCAAGGACCCATAAAGTCCGCCATATTGGATTTTTTGCTTTCATTGAGATGAAACCTGGTAGACACACTCCTTAGAGTGCCTCACTCCTCATAAAAGTTATATTCAGACTTTTGATATATTAAAATATGGCAGAATGACGAGCCAATGAATTTTCACTGGGCTTGGCTTATCAGAAAAATTCTAATAATTCCAAAACGATTTGACAGAAAGCTATGGAACTTGTTAGGTCTGTTAGAAGTAAGATTAGGACTTGACCTCTACAGTTTTATCCCAATCGAGCCACGTGGTGGTGCTATAGAATTCCAAATATAAACAAATATTTAAAAGTTCCTTTGCAGAGATGTAAAACTTGCTACAGTGACAAAGACCCGGATTTGGATCATAGATCTTTACTAATTTGGCGGGCGTCATCTTGAATTTGCCGACATTTTGGCTTAAATGTACTCATTTATTACTTCTTTGAGTTTTTCCTTAACCACTTGGCTGATTCTCATGAAACTTGGCATATAGTTAGAAGTTGTCATCTCACAAGCCTTCACCAAATTTACTGGCGATAGGCCAGTTGGTGGCACTGTAGTGCACGTGTAAATATTGTGACATTGACACGCCCACTGCCGACGCCCCGTTTGACCTAGAGTCACAAAATGTGGTGGACAGGTCCCTCTGCTCATGTTGAACAAATTTGCCTCAAGGATCCATGAAGTCAGCCATATTGGATTTTCCGCTAATTAGCATTTTTTGTAAAACACTTAAAATGCTACTCCTCCTACGAAATTTGGCCAATTTACATGAAACCAGCTACACAAACTCCTTTGATCATGCTTCAAAAGAGTTATATACAGAATTTCGATATTTTAAAAGATGGACGAATGACGAGCCAATGAATTTTCAATGGGCGTGACTAATCACAAAAATGCTAATAATTCCAAAATCATTTCACAGAAAGTGATGAAACCTGGTAGATCTATTAATAGTAATATGAGGACTTGACGTCTGCAGTTTCAACCCAATCGAGTCATGTGGTGGTGCTATATAGATCCAAATATAAGAAAATATAAAAGAATTCACTAAAAATCATTGACACACCCACTGCATACGCCCCGTTTTATCTAGAGTCACAAAATGTGGTATAGAGGGCCTTCTGCTCATACTGAACAAATTTGCCTCAAGGAACCATCAAGTCACCCATATTGGATTTTCCGCTAATTAGCATTTCTTGTAAAACACTTAAAATGCTACTCCTCCTATAACATTTGACCAATTTACATGAAACCTGGTAAACACACTCCTTAGACCATGCTTCATAAAATGTCCATACAGAATTATGATATTTTAAAAGATGGCCGAATGACGAATTTTCAGTGGGCGTGGCTTATCACAAAAATGCTAATAATTCCAAAACCATTTCACAGAAAGTTATGAAACTTGGTAGGTCTTTCAAGAGTAACACCTGGACCTGACCTCTCCAGTTTCAACCCAATCAAGCCACTTGGTGGTGCTATAGAGATCCAAATATAAGAAAATATTTTAAAATTCACTAAAAATCACTGTCGACGCCCCGTTTGATCTACAGTCACAAAATTTGGTGTACACGTCCCGCTACTCATGCCCAACAAATTTTGCCCAAGTACACTATCTATGCTTAACAGGCCGTCTACCTACCATACCAACTGTGAAAGTTCCTGTAGCTTAGTGGTTAAGGCATTGGACTACCATGTAGTAGGTTGGTGTTTCGATCCTCACCTGTTCCCATAATTGTTTTTGAGGCACACAATGTGCACGTCATGCTAAGAATGTTCTTTTAACGTAAAACAAGTTATTTTTATTGCAAAAGCTAATACATTTCACAATATTACCTGTTAACTGTTTGATTTATTAAGTCAGTATGCCAACACAATCTGATACCGCAACACAAGTGTCTTATTTGGCCTCCGCTTTTCTTTTAACCTGCTTTGGCCTAGTGGATACAATCTTGGCTTTCCATGTGTGTGGTCAGTGGTTCAATTCCAGCTTGGCACCAATGGCTAAGTTAATGTTTGGCAAAACTATTGTGCAAATGCTATGCTTCTTTTAATGTTGTTTTCACATTAAGAAACACCTTTTTATTACAAAGGTTAAGACATTTAACAGTATCAACTGTTAACTGTTTCACTTGTAATTAAAAGAGGTAATACGCAAGCCCTTACTGGATCGGGTTAAGATACCATCACCAATGGCAAAAGCCCTGATTATATTTGTATTTTGGGTCAACCCTGTGTAGAGTTGTCTACCATTTTGCAGTCTCTGTGTTTGACAAATGCTGCTCATGCCGCTCGGTCCCCGGGAATCGCTGCTTGCAGCTATATTTGTATTTGAAGTTGTTTTATCAATCAAAATTTTAAAGTTTTTATTCCCCTTTTTTCACTTATCAAATTTCAATGCTATGCAAACATTCATATTTATGAGCCGTTGAAGGTATGCTATAATATCCCCCATCTCTTTCAGAGAGCACAGAGTAGCACACGGACCCTCACAATATATGCAGCTGCCTGATCACAGTTCTTTTCATGCATAGTCATCCACCTGAGCTGCACAGTCATTATACTAGATGATTGCCCTACTCATGCATCTGCCTCAGGCACATTGCAGGCACCGGTTCGACCAGAGATTTCAGTGGAATTAGTTAGGGAATACTCTGCTCACTCAAACTCTCCTTACCAGAGTGACACAACAGGCCATTTATACACTGCCCTGTGGGACCTGCCATCCACAGTGAATGCCGGCACAGGTTTTAATCCGCTCCATGTTTCCAAACCAGTGCTTTAGTTGGACACAATATCCCACATCCTCTACAGAAGTATCACCTTTTTTGTGGATGCTATATTTCCAGTACTGCTATATTTTCTCACCTGCACGGCAACAACCTGCCCACTAGCTCTCTGGCTTTGTGTTACTGGACCCATCTGTGATCAGACACACAGGAGTGCAGAGACTGTTTTGGAGCTGCTGATGAAGTACTTACAATGCAGGGCGCGGCCACTTCATTCAGTAAAAGCAAACCTGCCGATAGAGCCCAGCCAGAGCATTCAAAATTTCACTTGTCATCCGTGGAATTGAAAGAAGCCTCTGATCTTTTGTCCTTTCCCTGGAAGTCGGGCAGAAAGCAAAACTTCACAGCTTCCCAAAACAGAACTGAGAATACCAACCAGAACAGGTTATTATAAGGTGCATGTTATTCTGAGCTGGGTAGATATGAACACAGAACAATTGGTTTTTGTTCTATGATACAAGCGTATGAATCATAGACTCAAATAAACATGAAAATCTGATGAGGAGCCTTTCCCATTATAACCAGAGGAGCTGCTAGACCTAATTACAGCACAGTAAGTGATGAAACCATTGATCTACCACAGATGAGGTACCTCACACTCATTTGGATGTACAGTATTAACAAGGGCCCAGACATAATTAATATCAGTGTGACTTAGGAAAGAGCCTGTGTTCTGTCTGTGAAACCTGTTCTGTATTGGGATTTCACAAATGTCAAGAGTCATGATGTTGAAACCCATTTGTTTTGGTAAGTTTGGAGTTTGATATCATATCATTTTATGATATGACCCTAATTTTTTATGAAGGCATTAGTAATGGTTGTTCAAGGGTGATTAATTGGCTGCTAGGTAGCTCACTCGACAAAAGCGCTGCTTGTAGCACATGGGTGAGAACCACGGGCTTGGATCTAGTTCAGCCTCTAATTCATGCCAGTGCTGACTGTGGCCAGCAGCCCTGCAGGGGTGGTGCACAATTGGCTTTGCGCTCCCCAAGGGATATATGGGAAGGGGATAGCAGTGTTCAGTTTTTGCTTGTGTGAGTCCTGTTGGCTGTCCGGGCGCCCGTGGCTTGTTCTTTGCACATGCGTAGAATTGGAACTCCTCTGCCCCCACTATGCTTGTGGCTGCGGTGTGAAAAGAAACACCTGGCTGTCACCGTGTGTTTAGGAGAACTGTAAGTTGTCTTCACTCTCCCGAGCCGGCAGCAGGGCGTATTCTGATTTTTTCACCCCATGATGGCCTGGCATCGACACTTCTTTGGTCATTGTGTTGAGGGGACAACAGCAAATGTATATTCCATACCTAGAATCAACTGTAGACATTTTGTTAGCTTTCTTGTACAATGATGCAACAACACACAGTTGGCCAAGAACCAGCTGAGCAGCCAATAGTCCCATTACATTTGCTCCCCTGTAATTCCTACATTCATCATTGGATATGGAAGTAGATGTAGCTAGAGTACACAGCCAAAACAACAAAAATTGTGTCAGTATCCAAAACTTACAGGCTGCACTGTAGCTACTTGTACAAGCCCTTGTAATCTCTAGCCTGGACTACGCCAATGGCTTTCTGGCTGGCTTACCATCAGTCAGGGCCGGAGTGGGACTCATTTTCAGCCCAGGAGTTTCATGTCTCACAGCAGCCCACTTTGGACCGGGGGGGTGTTCCACAATGAAAAATAGACCATTTTAGCTCTTTTGATGGCCTTTTTATGATACATTTTTTAAAATATAGAACAATTATAAGATGCGTATACAAGAGATAACTAGTAAAATAGGTATGTATAGTGGTGATATTAGAACTAATTGTCTATGGACTTTTTAGATTTTGCACACACTGTGGTACAGCTCTACCTGTGCTGTCCACAGCAGGGATCCTTCTGGGCTCATGCCTTGGTCCTGGCACTGCCTCATCAATGACTTGGCCTAACAGCAGCCTCTGCATTGTCACTTAAAACATAATAATAATAATAATTAAGAATAATACCTTTCATCGCCTAATACTAATGTACAACTTCAATAAGTAGGCTAATGCTGTGCAAATAAAGCATATTGTCCTAATGTTAGGCATTTAATGTCTGGGAAAGTAATAAAGCCAGATTTTTCAGGGGTAGCCTACTCAATATGAAATCGTTATTGAATCACGTACAATAGCCTATATATGACTCACTGGAATAATGGTAACACTGACTATTAATAAAAACTGCTGCAACTATTGTTTTTGAACGTTAAGAAGTGACCGTTATCATAAGGCCTTTAATTGCTGTTTTAGTCATCGTTTTTCTAATTTAGTAAATAACACTCTTAACTTGGCAGATGTTCACGTTCGTGACAATGGCCACAAAGATATAAAACGTCCATTCAAGTCGGGTAACGTTAGCTCTCTGAATGTAACATTTAAATCTCCAGTAAGTTATCCAGTTAAACTAACTTCATTTGGCTGTTAACTTTTGCTAGATAGCTAACGTTACCTCACGGTTGAAGGGTGACATTACACGTCAAATAAATAAAAAGTTAATAACGTTAGCTAACAAAATCAACAAGAAGCGACAGCAAGATACAGCAAGTAGGCTAGGCTATGTTAACTAACGTTAGCTACATCTAAAACAGTGTTACTTAATAATTTACTTATTATTATTATAATACCTTTCATGGCCTAATAATAATAATAAACAAGAATAATAATTTCCAACACAATTAACTCCCCCCTCACTTAAAAAATAAATCCTGGCTGCTCAGAGACTAGCAAAATGCCTTTCACAATTAGATGATCCCATAATCATTTTGCATTTATCAAAGCAGTTATTCGTAAATACGCCAGTCATGCTTTAAAATTCATTGACAATAAACTTTAATTGTGGATGCCATGCAATGATACTGTGCTTTACACGCCCATGACATCTTAACACTATACGCTACCTTTCTCATCATCAGCTGCGTTTGTGTTTGAAATATGTCGGTTAATTTGGCACATTTGGCCGCTTCTTCTTCCATTGCCTTTCTTTTTTTAAATCCTGTAGCCTTTTCTGCTCCTCCTTTCCTTATTTTATTCTCCATTTTAGCATCTTCGTCTGGCACAAACTCTTAAACTAAGCTAATTACATCAGGTGATCAATCATAATATAAAACAAACTTGGGTTCAACCAATCATGGAATTTTGGAGGGGCCACTCTCATCCCCCCTATCAGCATCCAAGTTTCTGGTATGGGCCGTGGTTGCTTTTCGTGCGTGTGTGAGGAGGAGAGAGAGGGGGGCGAGTGAGAACTCACGTGGCCCACACTGCAGCAAGTATATGATCTAAATGCAATTATTATACAATTATTATAGTGTTTACCGATCCTCGCCACCAGTCCAAAAAACAGCGGCCCACCGGGATTCTTCCCGATTCTCCTGATTAGCCACTCCGGCATTGCCATCAGTCCACTGTAACTGTTCCAGAATGCTGCTGCCTGCTGGGTCTTCAACTTGCCAAAATTCACACATGCCACTGCAGTTTTGAACACCCTTCAATGGCTTCCAACAGCTGCCCACATTCAACTGAAATCTCTCACAGTGTCATACCAAGCTGCAAATGGTACTGCCCCTTCCTTATCTTCAGTCAACGATCAAACCATACACTCCAACCAGACCTCTCCATTCAGTAACTTCTTCCCAGATGGTTTTCCCATCCCTTTGAGCTCCCGGAAGCCACTCCTCGCAGGCCTGTCACTTCTCTTCCCTCATCCCCCGTAGGTAGAATGACCTTCCCCACTCAATCAAGAAGGCAGATTCACGTTTTGTGTAAACATCTCACATTTCAAATTCTACCTCAGTGTTTATATTTAACTCAATGTTTCTCTCAATAAAAATCTGTAAAAACAATGATTGTTCCAGTCGGGCCCTCAGGGTCCGTCAAAAACCACCTACTTAACTTTTCTCCCTTTCTCTTGCAGGTCGTGAGGCAAGCATATTGACGGTGGAACTTACTTGATAACTGTACCCATCTCTAGCTCTTATCATGTTTGCTTACAATGTGATATGCAGTTTGCAAAGTGCTTTGGCTAAAGGCATTTGCTAAATTAAAATATTGTAATTGTAAGCTATACAAAATTACTTAACTAACTATTCAAGGTTTTGCTCTATTTTTGTGTTTCATATTTCTAAAATAAGAAAATGAAACATTGGTATTGATACAATTAAATGGGAAACATAATAAGTAGTAGAAACACAGAGGTAGAAAAGCACTGTGAGATGCCTGTGAACATTCATGAAAACATTCATACAATTACTGTATATTTCAGTATCCTGCTTATTCTAAAATATCCAGGGTGAAATAATGTGTGTCAGGAGGAGATTTTCATATGATTTTGTTTTGTAGCTTTGAAGTTTCTGCACAAATGTGCCAGGAGAATGTTTTGCTCATAAGAGTGTTCTGTCTCACTGAGAGTAAGCAGTTAGTGCACGCTTGTATCACAATATTCTTGGAGCCTCTCATAATAACATTCTAAGTTTTCTGTGATTTAGCTTTAGAAAAAAGGCATGAAAATAACATTCATGCAACATCTTTAAAACATTAAACAGGAATTAACAAAATATATGAAATGAGACATTGGATGATTTTTAGACTTCTGTCAAGCATGTACTGCGTAAAATGTACAAACCCTATAATCCCCGCTTTAGTGTGGGCTTTATGAAAAACACTGTAGGAGACATTCAAGCTGCACCAATATTAGACAAAGGGTTACCACGGGTGTGTTGGTTCAAAAAACATGTATATAACTGGCAGAACCCACAAACCATCTAAAATCAAAAATACGCACCCCGAAAGGAATTTTATGAGCTTGAGATTATTTTTTAAAAAAGTATATTTTTTGTTATTTCATCAGTGCAAAAATGTAACATGCTCAAATGCAAAGACTGAGAAAAAGTAGCAGCAAACATTTCAGTCGAGAGACTTTCATCAGTGCTTCAGCCAAACTGATACAAAAAAGACAGACAAAAGGACTTATGAAAAAAGGAAACTAAGATTTAAAGTATCTTCTGCATTTGTTCTTTGTCAAGGCAGGATGAGACACTTCTGACTGTACAACAGTCAGATTTTGCACAACAAAGTGCAAACCAACTGAAAAATTAACTGATGCACCAGTATTGTGAGAACCGCTTATATTTATGTTACAGTCGTTGTTTCTAATCTTGCAGTTGTCCTCTGCAGCTGTAAACCAAAAGAGCTAACCATGTCCAGGTTATTCAATCAAAAGATTGTCGTCACATATCAATCAGAATGGTCTCATATCCCACAGGCAATAAAATTCACAACCATTTGCAGGAAAAAAATCTAAACCTTCCTGATGTTTAAATCATGTGGAGAATGCATACCTAAACAAAGAATAAAGGACACCTCCTTAGGACTTTCACTTAAACCTCACAAGGATATAAATCTCACTGCCAGTGGAGGAAAAGCAAATATTATAATTGAGACTGCCAAAGGGAGGAATCCTTTGAGAGGAAAAAAGTGCTAATGACAAGTTGCTTCCTAGCAGAAATAAAAGAAAGGAAGATAAACCATTCTTCGTTATTAAAATGTGCTTAAGGCACAGTAATAGTGCCTTTTCCAACTGAAAAGCCTTTCAGATGTGCTGAATGCTGACAGAGTACATGCCCTCTGATGCTCGAAAAGCTGCGTTAATAAGCACCGGCACAGTTATAGCCCCTCCATTAAAGTCAGACTGAGAAAGGCAAACAAAAATGCAAATGGGGAAAATTAAAGGGTTTATTATGAGTCATCCTTATTAGTTTTTTTTTTTTATTCACCTGATCAAGGGGTTCTGTGTGATTTGTCAAATACAAACTATTGTATACTGCCACATGGGAATGTATTCAACTCAGCCAACTCAGCCTTTCCTCTGACCACTGTGGTCTAGCCATCCTGACAAATGATTTGTGTTTCTTTTTTGCTGTCCAGGAGTCTATTCACTGATTACTAATTCCATGTATTGCAAAGTGTGGGGCTTTGCAACTTGCCAGGACTGAGTCCAGGGAATTAATTATTGAGTTATGAATTGAATTATGGAATGATTGAGGAAAAAAAAATTCAAGCTCCTTTGGTCTAAGGGTCTATAGGAAAGTAATCTCCTAGTACTATTTTTGTTAAGTCATTATTTTATTGGCCACCTGTTAAAATTGTGCATGTGGATGTCCAGCTGAGTAGAATGGATTTTATTTCGTAATTGGCAGTCCAAATTATTTCTGCAAGGGATGAAAGTGAAACATATCCTAATTAATCCAAAGTAATGGCTTATGCATATGATACAGTAAGGACAGGGAGGGTTGCAGTGTTCCTCTATCTTTGCCTGTCATTATAGTTCTGGGATAAAAGCTCTGTTCAGTGACAACTATCTGTCCGTGTTTAGCCTTGCAACTTCTCATTATATGTCCCCAAAGGCCCTGGCCATTGTTCCAAGGACAAAGGAGGTACAAAGATCCATAAGTCCTTATTTAATAAGCCTTTAGGGAGTCCTTAGCTGGCTAAACCATGAAGACACTGATTCAGTGGATGGCTGGCTGGGCTTGGCAACTCTGTCCCCATGGAGAGAACAAAAGTCAGATGGGCATTCATGACCTTCACATGTCTGAAGAGGCCAAAACAGCATCAGTTAACTAGGATCTTCAAGGATTATGTCTGCACATTGTTGTGTAATAGTACATCACCCACCATTTGCAGATGGGTTAGTTTAATTCTCTCTCTCTCTAACCAACACACACATATACACACATACATATGCGGTACACATCTATTAGATAAAGAAATTCATCAATAAAATAATTTTAGGCAATATAGTACATACTACTACTACTGTACATAAAGACTTAGGTTTTGATATTATTTTTCATGTATTGGTTTCTTGAATTCCAAATAATTTAATATTTTCTTGAAATAATGTCTATGTACCAAAGCTCTGGAAATCATGCTTCTCCTGCACATGTTTATAACGGCATTGTGTCCATTGCTTGAACCACTACAGGGGAAATAAAATGTCCTTGTCATGATTACACTTCAGATAAGGGAAACACACATCAGAAAAACAAAAATAAACTCTGACAATAGATTACATTTCCAGGATTGCTTATGGATGCCGTACCCCAATGATGGTATTTGATGAGGTAGGATCCCAGAACTTCTCTATAGTAGTTCCCCTCAACATGACTTTTCTAAAGTCTTTTGAAGCTTTCTAGTTAATCAGAAGTTTCTCCTGCTCTAATAGCCAAAGCCAGAGAGCACCACTGAATATTATCAATTGTTTCTACTTTAAAAGAAGAACATCAGAATGCTTAAAATGCACAATGTAGCGATGCGGTTTAATAGAAAAGTCTGTCTGTGCAAGAAATCTGATTGATGAAATTGTATTGTCCCTTGCCTTTGTTCGGCATGATAATCAGTTGTGCACTGTTTGTTATTCTGCTCCTGTTTCCACTAATTGAGTTCTTATCACAGAGAACAAATGTTTCTTCTTGTAAATATCTCTTTGAATCTCCAATTTGTTACTTGCATTCCATTTTTATTTCAAACTGATCGGACGTGTCCTCGTTAAGTTATGGATATCCATGTGCAAGCACATACAGTGCATCCGGAAAGTATTCACAGCGCTTCACTTTTTCCACATTTTGTTCTGTTACAGTCTTATTCCAAAATTGATTAAATTCATTTTTTCCCTCAAAATTCTACACACAACACCCCATAATGACAATGTGAAAAAAGTTTTTTTGAGATATTTGCAAATTTATTAAAAATAAAAAAATAAAATTTCTCATTTACATAAGTATTCATACCCTTTGCTTTAACCTATCAAACGAGCCCCAAACCATCACTCTGTTGCCAGATATGGAGTAGATGTGGATGGATCACTTTAAGGGTTGTTTCTCCTGACTTTTTTCCCCATAGAGTTCTATAGGAAAATGAGTCCGGAGAAATAACCCTTGCAGTGATCCATCCACATCTACTCCATATCTGGCAACAGAGTGATGGTTTGGGGCTCGTTTGATAGCTCAGACCCTTGATAACTTACAGCCATTTAGCCAGCCATGTGTTCCATACTGTACCAGTGTAATTTACAGCTGAATCTAGTCTCACCCCCCAATTTCCATAGAGATCCATTCAAATGCAGAGAGGTTATAGTATCGCTTGTAACAGTACCTGAAAATAAGATATCGACAGTTTTTTGATGTTGATGGTCACAGACTTCAGGAAGTAACAGCATGTAAAGGATATGCGACCAAATATGAAATATGATACTTTAAAAATATGTTAAAGCAAAGGGTATGAATACTTATGTAAATGAGAAATTTTATTTTTTTATTTTTAATAAATTTGCAAAAATCTCAAAAAAACTTTTTTCACATTGTCATTATGGGGTGTTGCGTGTAGAATTTTGAGGGAAAAAATGAATTTAATCAATTTTGGAATAAGGCTGTAACAGAACAAAATGTGGAAAAAGTGAAGCGCTGTGAATACTTTCCGGATGCACTGTACATATGTTGACCTTTAAGAACGTCATGAGAAAACTCTCCTGCTGAGATGACCCCAAGAAGAATTAATATTTTGGTTATTTTCAATGCTTTATTTGGTTAGTACTCATATGGGGCATGATTTCCTAAGACGCGTGTGCAAAACCTTTTAGCACATGCAAAACCAATAACGTGATAAATGATTGGCCATGGTATTTGTTTTGCACCAATCATTGGTTGTGTTATTAGTTTTGTGTGTGCTAAACGTTTTTGCACCCACCAAAGTAAATCAGACCCATAATGTATGTAAAATATGGATGGAAAATGTATGGATGAGATCTCCAAAGCAACCAATATGTTAGGCATCAATCTTTGCTGGCTAGGGCATTGTAACCCTTCTTTCAATCAAGAAAATAAAAATATTAAAAGCTCTATTTAATATTAAAAGAACCCAATGTATTTCCACCTCAGTTCTGTGGAGACATCCTGCTGTGGAGACATGCATCTTCAGAAAAAGTCCTAGGATGTTCTCCAGCTTTTTGGAGATGCCAAAAGAATACATTATAAAACAAATAAAATGTTACAACCTTTTCTTGTTTCATTGAATATTTGATCTGAAATGGGCTTAGTGCAACTACAATTATCAGAGGTAATGGGAAAAGGCTGTTTTCCTACAAGTACACATAAATACGTAAGAGGACTAAGTGTTGCATTAATAATGGTGCTTGCTATATGCACAAACATACACTTTCAAAATTGCTAGCTAACTTTCCAACTATGGCTTGCGTTAGTCTTTAATCTAGATGTGTCTAGTCTTTAATGCGTTAGAGCAGCATTCTCCTATTTTATGCCCTGGTCATGGAATAACCTTCAGAACACACTACAGCTTAATGATTTTATCTCCTTGGGAGAGTTTAAAGCTCTAGTAAAAAACTGTGTAACCGAAGAGTGTAATTGCTTTTCATAAGCTGGATTTTATATCATGTATTTGTTGTCCCTTGTCTGTTATTAACGGTCTCCATTAATTGTCCATTTTCTGTTTTAAACATGTTGTTACGTTTCTGCCATGTTCATGCCATGTTTCTTGTTTAGTTATTGTCACAGTTTATTTTTCTGTTCTTGTCAGGTCATGTTTTCTGTCTTAGTTAGATTTCTTGTTATGTCACGTATTGTGTTTAGTCTAGTCATGCCACGTTTTATGTTTTATTCTTGTTACGTTTAATTTTTATGTCATGTCACGTTTCATGTTTGATAATTGTTACGATTTATTTTCTAGTCTTGTCATGTCATGCGTTATATTTGATTTATGTTGTTTCCCGTTTAGCATACACATTTCTGTGTTTTTCCGCAGCCTTGCGTTCATGCTGTTTCTCTCTCTCTCTCTTGCTGTCGCTCACGCTTCCCTAATTGTTTCATTCTCCCATGTCTATTTACTAATCTACTAACATTAGATCAGGATTGAGTAATACTAACTCTCTAACCATGTGTTCATGTTTACCTTATGTTTCTCGTGCATGTCATTTACTAATTTACTAACGCTAGGTCAGGATAGGTTTATTACTAACGAGTACTAATTATCTTGTTACCTTGTCAGCCTTCCACACCTGATTTCCATTTGCATGCTGCTCTCAAGCTAAGTGTCTGCACCTGTCTACACCTGCATTTAAGCTCAGTGTTCATGTCATGTCTTTGTGAAATTTTTGCCTGTTAGTTTATCTACTGTCACTTTTGAGCGTTATCCATTGTCTGACTTTTGTTATAGATCCAAGCCTGTTTACTGACCATCGTTACTGCCTGCCTACCATTTCTACTGCCTGTTTTTTGACCACAAGTTTTGCCTGCTGTCTGTTTGTACCTCTGCCCCGCGGATAGGACTTCGGTCTGACTCCTGCAACGTCCCACGACCTACAAACTCTGCTTAACCCCTGTATTGTACTTCTGCTCCGCTGACAGCTACTCTGGTTACTGAACTTGTGCATGGTGTACCGATTCCGAGACTGCCTTCTCCCTCGGTACTATACTTTGGTTTTTTGGCTGGATTTTCTGTGGATGAACTTTGCTTGTGTGACTACGATTTTTGGATTTCCCCATAATAAAGCCCTTGCGGGCATTTATTATTACGTCCGTGTTCTGAGTCGTGCATTACAGGTCCAACCCGCACACACCTGTCTCACATGTCCCATGTATAATTTTGTACTGTAACTTTTAAATGGTGTGCTACCTTGGCCAGGTCTCCCTTGAAAAAGAGATTTTAATCTCAACCAGGAAGATCCCTTAAATAAAAAAATCACATGTATTATATTCAAATGTGTTAATGGCTAAAGCTACTGTGACAAGGGTTTAGAGCTACAAGCAACCTGGAAATTCCCATCACTATGGTTGGGGATGCCACTATAAAACAAGATTTTACTCCATTATTTAAATGTAATTTGGCAAATCGAGACACAGTATGGCTCATGGCAAACGTCTTGATAATGTTAATATTACTGCTTAAACTGATATGCTTGTAGCTAGCAGCTAGCTTACATTAAAAAGCAAACTTGCCTTTGGCAATGTAAAAAGAAGTTCCCTTTTGGAGCGTTTAAATTCTATGTGACAAACACACAAGAATAAAGTTGTTTTTTTTTAATACAAAAGGAAATAGTGAAAGAAATATCAATTTAACTATACTGGAGCTGAGAATAAAAATGGGCTGCAGTTAGTAAGCTAGACAGGTCTCCCAGATGGGGAAACGCATCTCACGTGTATTAAGTGATGGCTGTGTGATCACTTGTTAGTCACTTCTAGCTCGTTTTATTCTACAAGTGGCAAATGCGATGCAAGATAACTTGCAATGATATGTCATGGAGCAAATTAAACAAATATTATTTTGTGCCTGTGTTACTACCATGCTGATCTTTAAATGTAGACATTTGATGTGTTTTAAAAAATAAAAGACATTGTTGAAGTTCTGCTATAAAACTACTTTGTGAAGATCTAAGGCTATGGTTTTTCAGTACATTTTTTTTTTTTTCCTGAATGCAGCTTGGCTTAGACATACTGTAATGGCTCTGGATATATTTAAAAGCATAGCAAATACAAGTCAAATAGAACTACATAATTTAAAATTGTGAAAGCTTTGAATCCCCCCCCCCTCCCTTGAAGTGCATTATTCATTTAAACACAAAAAAATGCAGGTATATAAATTATATCACTCATTACTTTTGTGAGTGACAGCTGAAAAAGACATATTAAATGTTCTATTAAACATGGTAAAGCATTTGTCACCACACACATTTTGTGACTCATTGTGAGGTACGCAAAACAACTATAACTATCCCTCAGCTGATTCCTTGAGAATCTGAAATTACAGAAAAAGTGGTCCAATTTCAATTAAATAATTTTATTACCAGAACAGAAACTAATAAGATAAGGGGTGCACTTACTGTACATGCAACTCAAGGCATGTTCACTGTCAGTGTAGATACCCAAAGTGCCTAGTAATCTTTGTAGGCATCAGGCCACATAAAAGTATTAAATGTCTTCACTACCTCATTCCCTAGTGTAATATCTGACTTATATTATGAGAAAACCAGAAACTTTGGCGAGCAACACCAAGAAACACTAACTTGCTGACCTCACAGAGCAGTAATAAATAATACTACATTATTTTCATGGGCCAAAGATTAGGTGTACACAAATCTGTGTGTGCACATGTATGGATTTGCTCTGTGTTAGCACATTTGAAAGAAGGTCATTTCTTGAAGCTGAAATCAGTTACTCTCTATTCAGCTGCATATTATGATCAAGGGGTGAGAGAGAGAGGAATTACCAATGAATTAGCTCACTGCACATATTAAATTGGACTTCTCTGTATAATGACAGGTTCTGCTATTTCAGCAGTCAAAGAAATTAAAGCTATACGGATCTCATTATTTTGGACAGAGTGTCATGTTATTGGCAGCCTTTGTTGTTTCTGCGGTTGTTGTTCGATTTGGCGTCGTCTGACGCTCCATCTGATTTTTTCCGTCTCCGTTCCGGTGTTTGGATCTCGCCCAGTCATTATTTTCCACACCTGTGTTCGGTTTCCTGTCGGCTATAAATAGCGTAGGATTTCAGATTACCTGCACTTCGATATTGTCGTTGCTAATTGACATCGAAGTCGGTAAGGTATAGGAACACGGTCACTGCCTTTCTGGTTGTACAAATAAGAAATGCAGCAAGTGCGGTTAAAGAAGTTAGGATAGGATTGGTTATTTTCTTTAAAGCTCCTATCTCTTTTCTTTGTCCTTTATTCTCTCGTTCTGTTACCTTTTTTGTTTTTAGCTCTTTGGCTACAGAGCTTAGGTAACAGACTGTTTTTCTGTTTAAGTCTACACGCGTTTAGCTCTGGGTTATTCTTTTATTTTTCTCTACCTCTCTTCTACGCTCTTTGTCTTAGAGCGTGAGGTACTTTTTGTTTGTTATACTCGCTTCTTCGAGTTTGCCTCCTTTTGAGGTAGATTTGTTTTGACTTAGGTTGGGAAGTTTTTTCCCATTCCTTAGTTCTCCTTTTCCTGTTGTGGTTTAGCCGCTTAGTGGCGTATCTCTCTAGGTACGCTTATAGATTCCCTATCTGTCGCGTTTGGTTCTCAGAACCTTACCTCGCCCCTTCACACAGAGTGCATCAGAAACATATGCTCAGTTACCCTGCCCCACACACAAAAAGCGGAGTAGGTCCCAATTAATACAAAAGACCCACTCATCTCTATTTGTTTAATCAACAGTCTGCTTCACCCATGTGTTTTAATTTACTCCAACGCCATAAGAGATTGGTAAAGCTCCTGGCCAACCCTTTTATTTGCGTGTCAAGATTCTGAAAGGTAGAGCAGAATATACGTCCCATTTTACAACAATTAAGCAGGATTAATGGCCTCTTTAAATGGAAAGCAGCTTGTGCATGGTGTTTTGAAGCGCTATTAAAAGCATCATTAAATCATTGCAAAAACAACATTCAGCAAGGGATGGGATTGTGCACTGTATTTCAGAAGTGTTCAGATGTTAATGAAATGCATGTGTTGCCATAATGCCTTTTTGGGGTCTTGCAATGTTTTTCATGCATTTACTCTCAAGTAAATTCATGCATCCGACTGGCATTTATTTATTTTTTTGGTATGTTTTGATTTTATTTCTTTGTACATCTGTATGGGCGATGAATGTAAATCTTACAACTGAAAATTGTTCTGCAGTTTTCAGTTGTAAGATTTCTGAAAAATTGGGTTGTCAATTTGAAATACTGTACTTTACCGACATGCAAAGAGGGCTCTTCAATATGTCTAATCTGTTTATCAGCAGTTTCAAATGACTTTTTTTCACTCCACTAAACTGGAAACATGGGCAATTTTGACTGACCTCCGAGCATAATAGAGGTTGGTTTTTGTGAAACTTCGAAGAACAAAAGGAGGAAAAGAGGTGTGCACTTAATGGATTTTCTGTATTTACAGTTAACTCTGAAATGTGCAGGTTCTCAGCAGAATTCCTCAAATGGCTTCTACCCCAAAAACCTTTGTTCACCATCTGCCATTGTAACACCCCAGACTCAGAGACCCAAGCGCAGACCAGGATTAGGCAAAAACATTTATTCCAGTCCAAGGTCAAAAAACCAGGCAATCAGATTCCAGACGAGACACAATCAAAATCAAAAAAGTCCAAAACTGCAAAACCAGGAAATCAGATAGGCGACGGAACAAAGGGAGTAGGCAGAGGCGTAGTAAAAAACGAAAGCAAAGGTCAAATAACCCAGAAAAGCATAAAGGCAAACAAAACAAAATCGGCATGCAAAAACTCAGAATCAAACAGAAGGGTGTCTCGGAAATCAGGAATAACCACAGGCTTAGGAAGGCGTAGGCACTGGAAATATCGATCAACGTTCTGACAAAGAACAAATGAAACTGAAGGGTATATATATAGGTAGGGAACACTCAACTCAAGGGAAATCAGGTGCGAGTGGGAGGAGTAACAGGGAAGACTCACAGGTGCAGACAATGATACAATGAGGGGGACAATGATAATGACAATGAGGGAACAAGGAAGACTCGGACTGGACTAAGCATGCAAACGAATAGACAAGCCATGACCGGGAGTGTTAAAGACATGTGCACACATTAAGAGAGTCAGTGGATAGCGGAAGTTAGATATCAGTTAGTAAAGAGGAAACATAAAGTAGATAATTGAAAGATAGAATTGCAGGAAACGAGTGACAGCTAAAGCAAGGAAGCGTTAGTAATTAGTGGGTTAGTAAAAGACCTAAACTAAGCTGTTAGTCATTGTTAGTGTTAATTAGTAATATAAACAATAAGTGGGACAACTAGTTTAGTCAGAGGAAATACAGAGAGGACCGAAAACACCCGAAGGCTCCTGAAAAGTGAGACGAAGACTGGGGAGTGACATACACTGCCTGGCCAAAAAAAAAGTCGCCGTTGCACCCGTCATGCATAGTGCTCACTATACAAACCTCTGGAGGCAGTGTTATGATCTGGGTTTGCTTCAATTGGTCAGGTCTAGGCTAAGCAACATTATGCAGCAATAAAATGAAGTCAGCTGAGTACCTGAATGTACTGAATGACCAGGTTATCCCATCAATGGGAATATTCCAGGACGACAATGCCAAGATTCATCAGGCTCAAATTGTGAAAGAGTGGTTCAGGGATCATGAGGAATCATTTTCACACATGAATTAGCCACCAGAGTCCTGACCGTAACCCCATTGAAAGTCTTTGTGATGTGCTGGAGAAGACTTTACGGAGTGGTGCGACTCTCCCGTTGTCAATACAAGATCTCGGCCAAAAATTAATGCAACTCTGGATGGAAATAAATGTTGTGACGTTGCAAGGTTGTCGAAACAATGCCACGACGAATGCACGCCGTAATCAAAGGTGAAAGCGGTCCAACGAAATATTTGAGTGTGCGACTTTTTTTTTGGCCAGGCAGTGTAAATGCAACTACGTGAACATAAACTGGAATATGGAATGTAACTGTAATAGCGTAAACAAACACGAGAGTAACTACACTAATAATAATAAACACAAGTACAGAATAATACACAAATACAAAAATAATAAACAAGGAACATAAATAACAAATACAAACAGACAAAACCCAGAATCCTAACAGCCATTGCCCGTGTATGCTCACTAGGACTGCACAATTAATTGAATTAAAATCGCAATCTTGATTCATGTTTATATGCAATCTGAATTGTAAAGGCGGTGAGTCAGCCATATTTGTATGATAACCAAGTGGAAGTTTCCTGCACTATAGTTCCGGTGCACTCCTCCCTATTAAATAGAGATTCAATAGCTAAATATGAGCAAACTACATAGTGTTGAAGTCTGGGTTCGAAGTACGTGTTTCAGGGTTTAAATATTGCCATGTCCTGAATCCATGGGCATTTTAATGGTTTAAAATACCAGTTTTTGTGTTTTTATATCACTGGGATAAGCCAACACAATTTTTTCCATGTTTCCCCTTTCATATTGACACAATTTCCATCTAATGCCACCGGTAGGGTTGTCTGTAGTGATCTGTTATACCGACCCGCGCGATTTAAAAGCCTGATTAATGGCAGTGACCATTTCTTACATAAACTCTTTCTTTGACTAGAGGGAGTGGAGTAACAACATGATTTATAAAGCTGATGGCTACTAGCTAGCATTAATCTAGTTTGTGGCAATTTTGGCTATTTTTATCTTGCACGTCAAATGTTAATTCTGAGTGCAGTTCTCCAGCTAACTCCATAATCCTGCTTTGTGAAATACCCCCATAGTCTACTACATGAGATTGTAGTACAAACAGCCTGAGGCGAAGGAGCCTACATCAGAAAAACAAAATGAGTTGATGAAACTGCTGATCATTGGTGAGGATGAGACAAATTCGCCTAATCCCGGCAGCGAAAATAACACGTTGGTGCCAAAAAAAGGTGAATCATCCAAATGTTCATAGGCTTGTGTTCTTAGCCAAGAACCTTTAGACAGTTGTCTGCCCTATAAGCCTCATCTTTCATTCAGCTTGACAAAATGGTCATGTTAAATGTTAGCCATGTTTTTGTTTACATCTTCAGAATTTTACAGGCGTAACTCACATACACACACACACACACAATCACGTTTTATGGGCCTCATGTATAAGCGGTGCATACGTACAAAAAAGATGCGTATGCCAGTTTCCCCGCTATCTGAATTGCCAATTCCCACAGTCTCAAAAATGTGTGTACGCAAGAGTCATTCTCTGCGTCTGCATAGATGTGCACATGTTTTGACGTCGTTTGTTTTTGTAAATCCCAAATCCGTGGGGAAAGTGGCGTATGCATCTTTTTTGTACGTATGCACCGTTTATACACAAGGCCCTATGTGTGTATTTTAAAGGTATACTATGTACTTTCAGAACACTAGATGGCGATATTGAGCGCGTAGGAGAAAAGGGTTCCCCGAAAATTGCTTATCATGTGTTCTTCTCAGACACGCACGACGACGCACAAGCATTGTGGTGACGTTTCACACATATTTTCTCTGACCGTGGACTCAATTCAATTCGCTTTATTGGCATTGAATCTGTATTGTCAAAGCATACTGCATTAAAACAGTCGAAGACATACATCTAACTCTGAACAATACAAAAAGCAAAGACTAGAAATGAATGAACAGTAACCATACATGAAAACAATAACTTTTCTTTGATTATGGATTTAGAAATAACAATAATGTAAAATAATAAAGTGCAATTAAAAATAATAATAATTATCAATAGAATGTAATGAGGCGTGACGTGTGAGATGGGAGGAGCCAAACGCAGCAAGGGGAATCATTAAGCCCTTAGGCCACTAAGGCGGGATACCCGCAGATAAGGGAGGAGACAAGACAAGGAACACAAACACACCACAGACGCTACTAACCGGCTAACTGTCAAACGCTAAGTAGAGCGCAAGGACAGGAATCTGAACAGCCAGACATAATACGCGCCCTGTCTCGGCAACGAGACAAATCAGAACGGGCGAGTAGCGTAAAGGCAAACATAAAACAATAAACAAACACCGCAAAATAATACGATGGTAAGAGAGGAGGCGAACAGGAACAGAGATTTAACGTTCCCATGGCGAGATAAATAGGCTCGCAGTCAGATGAATTAAACCAAGAGGGTAAACACCCGATCTCCCAGGAGAGAAACATTTTACAGGTGAGCCGACGAAGCACTGTCGTCCCATAACTTTATTATCCACAGACTAACGCAAGCTTAAATTGGAACAACCGCCCTAGCCTCTCGGTAAAGGAATGAATGAAAACGAGGCGAAATGGAACAGAGATTTAACGTTCCATGGCGATATAAAAAGGCTCGCAGTCCAATGCATAAAACCAAGAGGGTAAACACCCGATCTCCCAGGAGAGAGAAACATTTTACAGGTGAGCCAACGGAGCACCGTCGTCCCATAACTTTACTATGCACAGACTAACGCAAGCTAAAATGGAACAACCGCCCTAGCCTCTCAATAAACAAATAAATTAAACGAGGCGAAATGGAACCGAGATTTAACGTTCCATGGCTAGTTTAATAAGTAGCAGTCAAATGCAGAAAGCAAAGCGGTAAACACCCGATCTCCCAGGAAGGAGAAACATTTTACAGGTGAGCCGAACGGAGCACCGTCGTCCCATAACTACTATCCAAAAGACTCACGCAAACTTAGATTGGAACAACCGCCCTAGCCTCTCAGTAAAGGAATGAATGAAAACGAGGCGAAATGGAACAGAGATTTAACGTTCCATGGCGATATAAAAGGCTCGCAGTCCAATGCATAAAACCAAGAGGGTAAACACCCGATCTCCCAGGAGAGAGAAACATTTTACAGGTGAGCCGAACGGAGCACCGTCGTCCCATAACTTTACTATGCACAGACTAACGCAAGCTAAAATGGAACAACCGCCCTAGCCTCTCAATAAACAAATAAATGAAACGAGGCGAAATGGAACAGAGAGCTAACGTTCCGATGCTATATAAAGACACGCGCAGTCACACACAAACACGTCCACAACAACGCCCAAGCTCCATATAAAGAGACACACCCGGAGAACGAAACAGAACAACAGTTCCAAACAAAATCGTCCCGCAGGTAAAAAGGACGTACAGGACGGCTGCAACAAAAGACCTACGCAAAATAGCACGACAGCCTCAATTTAAATAAAAACCCTGAGTCACAACAAAGGGGAACGTAGTCCACGAGAAGGACAACAGGGAATAAACGTACCAAGCTACTTACTGGCTCACTGTAAAACGGAATTGAGTAGAAGCAAAACGCCAGGTCTCTAAGTAAGAAAAACCAAACAGGCGAAAATGGAACAAAGAGCTGCTACTCTATACTTCTACGAGCTAATAACTAAGTAGAAGCGAAACGCCTGATCTCCCAATGGAAGACATGTGCCGAAAGGCGAGCAGAACTACTGTTCTGAACAAAATCGCCCAAAACTCCATACACGGAGGAAACGCACAAATAAAGGCAAAATAGAGCAGAGATTAACGGTCCCAAACTCCTACGAGATAACCAACCACCAAGCCAGCAAGAAATAAGCCCTGCCTCAACTAAGAGACGTTAACAATAGGCGAGTAGCCAAAAACGGTACGAGAACTCACAGCCAACAATACACCACAGTACAAGACAAATAACAATTAATGTCGAAGCACCGAACGAAGGGAACGGTAGGCTTATATAACTCAGGTGACCACGCAACAGGTGTAAAAGCTTAACCAGAAACTCCCCCAACTCAGCAGGGCGGAGCAACATCTACCAACAGGGCAGCGCCCTCGCGTGGCCACTGAGGAAAACGACCGCATAGGACCACAGGGTCCAAAACCATGACATAGAAATGATAATAATGATGATGAGAACGACACATGATCTTATAAAGTGAATATAATAAATATAAAAAATTAAAATTGGTTTATAATGATCTCTGTCACTCACTGTCCCTAAGACGATGGCAGGCAGGTATATATTGTGCTGCCAGGTCACAGCACGTCTTCCTCTCTCCTAAGAGGATGGGGAGTTTTTGGATGTCTGTAAAATCTTTTAATTGAGGGTATCTCTGATTTATTTTGGGAAAATATTTATATATAAATATTAGGGGTGTAATGGTACTCAAAAGTCACGGTTCGGTACGTAGCCTACTTCAGTTTTGAAGTCACGCTTCGGTAACAGAGTGTATAATTGCTGCGTCGTGGATCGTCTAGGCTACACTCGGACTCAGATAAGCATATCTTTTTTCATTGCTTTCAGCTGTTGTTAGTTAATTGAACAGATTGGAGTCACTCGGTAGCTTAGTTTATTTTGAATTGTTTGCAGTTAGTCCGTAGCTTGCTCGCTGTAGTACCCGTCTTTTGTGTTGCTAATTTAGTTGGAACCAGTTTCACCTGTGTGTATATTAAGTGTGTTAGCAGCTCATCACCTCAGAGTGAGTTCTAATTCAACTAGTTCTAATTAGCAGCTGGCCCAATTACAGCGAGCAAGCTACGGACTAACTGCAAACAATTCGAAATAAACTAAGCTACCGAGTGACTCAGTTTTTGTTTTTGTTCACTTTTTAATAATTATTATTATTTTTTTTAAAATGCGTATTATGCAAACTTGTGAAATAAATGTGCTTTACTAAGAAAATTGGCATGTTTACTAATTGTGAGTAAGAATCATGATCACAATTCTAAGCCAGAAAATCGTGATTCCGATTCAAGCCAGACTCAAGAAAATCGTGATTCTGAGTCAAGCCAGACTCATGCAGCTCTAATGCCCACCAAATTGACTCTGTCCCAATACCATAGGAGGCAAATCTGAGCAATGAGTATTGGCTCGTCCTGCCCTCAGCTGTCCCTCCCAGCATCTTCATGTGTGCTGGCTTCAGCAGTAAGGAGTTACATTTATTCCTGATAACTTTCTGCACGTCAAACATCTGCTGAAATTCAAGCTGAAAATTTTAAATTAAATGAATTTGTCACATGCCGGGTGACACCCCTGGCAGGGAGAGAATTGCTGGACAAAGGGAGATTGGAAATTCTGGTTTTCACCTGCGTTTTATTTGCCTACAGAGAGAGACAGTGCGCACGCATGAGTTTATTAAACAAACAGACAAATGAACACAAGTTAAAAAAAACATAGAAACAGTGATAAAGACAAGAATTACTAATAGAACGAGAGAATGAACAGAATCAGAGAATGAACAAGATCAGGCATTCCCAGAGACTCATGCATCAGCACAAAGCCAACAAGCAGGGAGGAGAAGATTTCAATGATAGCCCTGACCCAGTGACTGTGATGGTTATGGAAACAGAAGCAGTGATCTCCCTGGACAGTCTCAGTCCAGGAAAAACAGCATGGAAATCTCTGCTGGGAAATTACATACTGTGTTCAGATGAACACGGTTTTCAACATTGATTACTCCAATATTCAATCTGCAATTAGTCATAGTATTGAATCACAATCACGCTAAGGTTTTTACAACTTATTAAGTTTGCTGTTATTATGCTATGGTTGAGAGTAATAAGGGCTGAAGGGTACAGTGGGTGGTTTTCAAAAGCAGTGTGGGACATGCAGTTTGAAGGATCTCAAGCAGGTTATAAGGGCTTTGATAATCCATGCACATATGAAGGCAAACTAGTATTGAAGCTCATCATACTGTCATGGTCTGTTGCAGTCTTTCGTTGTTTTCTATGATAGTTCGTCCTTGGTGCGGCTTTCAGCACTCTATCGGATTTTTCTGCGTTCCGCCTCAGGGTTTTGGTTTCGCTCTGCTATCATTCGCTTCACCTGTTCCTATTACCTGCCGGGTATTTAAGTTCCGTACTTCCGTGTTCCGGCGCTTCTGTGCCTTATCGTTTCTACACGAGGTCAGGTGTTGTTAGGAACAAGCGACCTCTTGATTTTTGCAAAGCTTTGCTTTGTTATCATGGGGGACTTGCTTTAGCTGCGTTAGAAACTCAATCTAGGATTTGTTTTCGAGCTAGTGTTATTTCTGTTCCTTTTCCTTATTCCGTGCTGTTCTATCTTAGACAGTTTCTTTGTTGGTTTCATTTTCTTTACTTCTCTGTTTTCAGTACTCTCTTGTTTTCTCGAGAGTTAGGAGAATATTTCTTTGTTCTTTATTTTCATTTCACCTTCTTACTGGCCGTTTTAGTGTTACGTGCTGAAGGTGATTCTTTTCTGTTTATTCCTATTGTAAGCTCTTGTTCTTTTATCCAGGAGTCTTTGTTTTCTATCTTCGAGTCTCGCCCGCTTTTCCTGGGTTGAATTTTATTTGGCATTGCCGGGAGTTTTTTATTCCCCTTTTCTTTTCTGCCATTTACGGCTCCCATACTCCTTTTGTGGTCCTCACCTTTGTGGGTGACTTGTTCTGTACCCCCTTCACGTCGCATCTGGTTCTCTGCTAAACGGAACCCCTACAATAACTACACAAAATAAACCATATACAACATAAAAAATCAAAACGACACCCACACGCTGAGTGTTCCACTTCCTAAACCATGGACTGGGAGCACTAGAAATAAAAACAGAAAAACTTAATAAATTTTGTGTTAATGAGCTAAACAAAGTTCTCAGTATCTGTATAGAGATCTCCATTCACCCTGCCGCAGGCAGTTCCTTTTGTTTTGCAAATTAGCAATTAGACATGTGAATAGCCCAGTAGCTTAGGCTCTGAAAAAAAAAAAAGAAAAGATTTTTGAAGCTCTGACCTGCCAGCAAGCTGGGTACACGTAGCCTGCATGTATCCCCAAAATGAATAATTTTAAAACGGAGCTTTTCATAAAAAAAAGAAAAGTTCCTCATTTACTTGAAAGCCTAAGTGACAGTCAGCTGGGCACATGTAGCCTGCATGTTTCCCCAAAATTAACAATTTTAGAATGGGAGCTTTCCAGAAAAAAAGTTCATAATTTACTTGAAAGTGACAGTCAGTACAGTAACTGGGTTGTCCTGACGACATTTTCCACATGTTATGCGCTGGCACTTCGAACATACGTCATAAGTTTAGTTTCCAACACATTTGCCCACTTTGTACTGTCTTCTCTTCAATGCATTGGGAGTCTGGGAAGCACAGCGTGTATACATTTTGCTTTCTTTGTAGGTGTGAGAGGAGGGTGGGCAGGAGTGCGAGGAAGAACTAGCCTCTCTGCACGATGGTTCTGACGCAACTCCGATATCATCTCAGTTTTATGTTTTTGCCAAGACATTGGGTACGTTTACATGCACAGCAATATCCGATTACTGGAAACGATCAGCTTACACAAGTATTTAACTTATTGCGTTCACATGGACATAAGAAATGTGATTACTCCAAAAGCCGCGTTTACATGATTCTCTCCATAATTCAGCTCTGTGGAAAATGTAGCTACTAACTGCTTCCCGTTGTAAGGACAAAAATGATCCGCCCGTCAAAAATTTACGTTAGGCTATTATTATTATTATAGCTAGCTAGTAATTATTATAGCTACTTATTTATAGCTAATTGCTAGTAGTGGTTGATTTATATTATTGTACTAGCTAGCTTTACCGATCTCTAAATCTGGCGAATTTCCCGAAAATTTCAGTTATTTAATGTGCTAGCCACAAACTAGCTAGTACAAACACAAGCACGTAACACTGAACAATATATTTTCACGGGTGAAATGCAAATTTAATAATAAAATTCTGGAAGTGAGATGCTGACGGAACCCCAGGCATAGCAAATGTTGACGGGTGGAATCATTTTGACGTTACACCGCCTCTTCTGCCTGACATGCATAGTTTTGAAAAGCCGAAAGAAACCGGAGAAAGGTGTTTACATGCTCCAAAAAATTGAAAGTTTGGCCAAAAAACCAGGGGTGTTAATCGGGTTTCGAAAACACGGATTATGACCTTACATTATCGGATAAAGGTGTTTACATGACCATTTCAGTAACCAGAGTATTGCCATAACCGGGTTCAGATCGGAGTATTAGTGTGCATGTAAACGTACCCATTGTTTGAACAACACATATGCATCGATTGCTTTAAAAAAAAAAAAATAATTTATTTCATTTTTTCTCCCAATTTGGTAGCCAATTGAACCCCTATTCTAATTCAATTCCCCCCGTAGCAACCGCTAGAGAATCACCGCTGCACACCCCTCTTCAGGGCGCGACTCCTCCTAGGGTTCCTGACCGTGATTCCAACTCTATGCACAGCGATTCTCTCCGAGCCCCTCCCCCCACCCGGAAGCAGCCGCCAATTGCTGCTTCCACAGGGCGCCGGCCATACTCAGATCTGGCAGGACCGGGGCGCGAACCCCGATCCTCGGAGAACAACCGCACCGACTGAAAGTCGGCATTTTTACCGCTGTACTACCGCGACAGCCGTGATTGCTTATGATTTTTGTTATTGTCCTCAGTGCTCCGAGTTTCGATGGCCCTTTATGAATGGGCATACTCGATTGCTTTTTGTTTCACCCATATCAAAGAGGTCTTTGATTAATTTAATTTCTATTGAAGATTAGCTTCTATAGCTTCGATTGCCATTAGGCTACATTGTAAAGTTATCAACAAGTTGTAAAGTTGCAAAGTTATCAAAAAATTATCAGCTGAAATATAAATAATTGTAATATATAGGCTATGGTTGAAAACCATAATATAATAAGATATAGGCTACAGCCTGTTGCCATATGCTTACAATAATAATAATATACAATTATTTATATTTCAGCTGTTTACAATTTCATACCTTCGCAATTTGTTTTACTGTAAAATTCACGGATATTTCTTACAGTATAGGCCTACCCATAAGTTGCTCTAAATAAACCATAAGAGTTCTAAAACCTAGCTAAACCCGAATTGAATGCTTTTGGTTTCACCCTTCTCAAAGAGGGAAATATGAAACAATTGTATTTCTATTGAAATGGTAGACGTATCACGTATCAAAGCAAATTCTGGGAAAACGGATTATTATATTGGCAGTCTTTGCTTACAGTATAAAGTAAATAACGAGTAGACTAGCCATGAAACAACAACGCTGAACACTAAGTTGAACATAAGTTGTTTCATTATATTATAGTGTTGTTTTCTGTTCACATTACATTTAGATTATATTTAAGATTTTGTAGTGAGGTTTGGCTTGTTTTATTCAGAACAAATTAAGTTCAACACTCAATTAGAATTCTATACGTCAGTAGAGCCCAACTTAGTGAAATTACGTAGACACGACAATGGTTTGGAAAAATGACGTGTTTTATTGGCTACAACTATGAATAACGGAAACAACACTTTGTATAACATACTACTCAAAAGAAGTTAAGGGTTAAAAATATTTGTGCATATAAATATAGGCTAACAAGCTAAAATGGTGACGACTAATGACAAAATAATTATTTGATGGCTCAAGAACAGAAACGTGAACGTTCTGCACATGGATTGGCCTACATATTCACCCGACTTGTCACCCATTGAGCATGCGTGGGATGAACTAGGGCGGCGAGTTCGATCACATCACGTCCATGCCGTCAACCAACAGCAACTAGCTCAGCGATTAGTCGCAGAATGGCTAGCGATCCCTCAACATTATTTCCAACGCCTGATCAACAGCATGCGCCAACGTTGTCAAGAACGTCTGAATGCTAACGGTGGCTACACCAGTCACAAGTCACTTCTGTGACTTGTGTGAACATCATTTTGGGGGGTGCATGACTTTTTTCATCAGGGTAATAAACTAGTGTCTAATCAAATGTTTTTTGTTTTGTGTTTTCTGTTCTTGAGCCATCAAATAATTATTTTGTCTTTAGTCGTCACCATTTTAGCTCATTAGCCACAAATATTTTTGACCCTTAACTTCTTTTGAGTAGTATATAAGAGATAATATTCAATCAATCAATTAATCAAACTTTATATGTATAGCACATTTCACACAGTAAGTTCAACTCAATGTGCTTCACAGAAAATAATTGCAAACAAATAATATTATAATAATAATGAAAATAATAAAAAATAAATAAAAGCAATGCAAAAAACCTAGGTAAAAGCAATGCTAAAAAGGTGTGTCTTAAGATTTATTTTAAAAATGTCCACAGATTCAGAAACCCGTAGATCCTCCGGCAGGCTGTTCCAAAGGCTAGGACCATAATAGCTGGAAGCTTTTTTGTTCCAGCCTTTGGAACAGTTAAAGGGATAGTTCTGAATTTTGGACATAATGTCTCAATTACGACTTACCCATGATGTAGTTGATTGATGGAAACAATTTTCAGATAATTCCATGCTGTCCCTTCTTTTGGACATACACACATTGCTAATGCTAGCGCAACTCGTAGGAAACTAGTAGCATCCACTACCAAACCACTTAAACACTCCAAGGTGCACCCAAAGCAAATAAAATACGACAACAGTCTATCGGGGTTATTTTCAGTGATTATACCATAATTTTTCAAGTCAAACTATCGTTGAATCCTTCACTTTGTGCTCACCTAAATTCTCCGTGGAAGTACGGCGTTAGTTTAGTAGGTAATGTAAAGTAGCCTATAGCTCTGCCGGCCAAAAACAATATCGCGCGTGTGAAAGAATCGGACTCGTAGTATTGTTAGCTAACGTTCAGGTAAGATGGTATTTCGGTGTGTATTTCAAGGTTGTTAAAATCATGCAAAAAAAATGGGCACCACAAAGTTTTCACCGATTTCCAATGGAAGATCAACAAAGATTGCTGCTCGCATGGATGTCACCAATTGAGACTCTAAAAACGTTTGTAGTGACCATTTCACGGAGGATGACTATGTGAAAATCAAAAAAGGACGGGCGGGACACCCTCTACTGAAGGAGACTGCTGTGCCCTCACCTGTTTTTCTTCATGCACCGAAAACAACTGACGAGCAGGTACCTAATAAATGATTGCATGCGTGATCTATCTATTCAGCTAGCTAGCTAGCTAGTTGCCACAATTGGGAAGTCATGGAAGTGGTCAAACTTTTCCTGCAAAGGTAGCCAGTGTGCTTGCTTGTATATGCTGTGTTATTCTGTAGCATGTTTGTGTTTAGCTGACTTGTTGTCTACCAAATATGTAACTTTATGGCAAAACGGATTGTGTCGGCAACTGTGGAGTACAGCAGATAGCCTACAGGCAGATACCCTGGCTAATCTACAGCTAGCTCCGCCGCCGTACGTCCACTGAGAATTTAGGTGAGCACAAAGTAAAGGATTCAATGATAGTTTGACTTGAAAAATTATGGTATAATCACTGAAAATAACCCAGATAGACTGTCGTCGTATTTTATTTGCTTTGGGTGCACTGTGGAGTGTTTAAGTGCGTTTGGTAGTGGATGCTACTAGTTTCCTACGAGTTCCGCTAGCATTAGCAATGTGTGTATGTCCAAAAGAAGGGACAGCATGGAATTATCTGAAAATGGTTTCCATCAATCAACTACATCATGGGTAAGTCGTAATTGAGACATTATGTCCAAAATTCCGAACTATCCCTTTAAGAGACCAGTGTCAGAGGATCTAAAGGCTCTGCCGGGCACATACCTAAAAAGCATTTCAGATAAATAGGCAGGTGCATTGCCATTTAGTGATTTAAAAACCAATGTCTGTGACCCAACAACATCAAAAGACTCTTGATATCTTATTTTCTGGTACTCAAAAAATAGCTCTCCACCTTGACACTCTTGGTTTACGAACAACCATGCAGGCCAGAAACCTAGGTGTACTCATTGACTCTGATCTCAACTTTGATAACCATGTCAAGTCGATAACCAAATCCGCCTTTTATCATCTTATGAATATAGCAAGAGTCAGAGGCTTTATGTCTAAACAAGACCTAGAAACCCTCATTCATGCCTTCATTTCAAGTCAGGTTGATTACTGTAATGCTCTCTTCACTGGTCTCTCAAAAAAGTCCATTAAACGGCTCCAACTTATTCAAAACGCTGCTGCCAGGCTTCTTACAAGGACTAAAAGAAGTGCACACATTACTCCAATCCTTAGATCATTACACTGGCTTCCAGTCCGCTATAGAATAGATTTCAAAGTGATGCTAATAGTTTATAAATCACTCAACGAGATAGGACCAAAATACATTTTGGAAATGCTCAGGCCATATAAACCAAACAGATCTCTTAGATCTTTGGGATTGGATCAGCTCATTGTGCCTAAGGTTAAAACAAAAAATGGGGAGGCAGCCTTTAGTTTTTACGCTACCCATATCTGGAACCTACTACCCTACGACCTTAGACATGCCTCTTGTATTATGTCTTTTAAATCTGGTCTGAAAACTTTCTCTTCTCACGGATTTTATTGTACTTTTATTAAGCCCAGCCGGTATTTTTAACTCTATTGTTTCTTGTTTTATTTATCTCCCTGTGTACCTAACATATCTGATTAGAGTGTTCCATTAGCTCATGTCTGTCTATCAAAAAGACAGAGGCACTTGTATCTTTTCTTTTATTCTTTTCTAATTTATTTATTTTTAAGCTTATTTATCCTTTAAAGCTGTTTTATCTTTTATTTATTTTTTATCTCTTTTTTTTATTTATATATACACTACTCACAAAAAGTTAGGGATATTCGGCTTTCGGGTGAAATTTCAGGATGAACCTAAAATGCACTATAACCTTTACAGGTGAAATTAATTTGACCTTCTCTAAACTTTTGAATGCACATGTCCAACTATTCAATGTTTCAGTACTTTTTGCACAACTTGCTGTTCTCTAACAAGGAGCTGAACGGCAAAATTCACAACAGGTGTTTGATCCATGAATCGACCAATACATTTCCTGGTTCAATTAGAATTGGTATTTAAACAGTCCTCTTCATCATGCTGTTCACATTTTGACATCATGAGACCAAGACGACACCTAACAATTGATCAACAGTACCTCGCCATTGCGAGGCTTCAAACAGGATGTTCTCAGAGGGAAGTGGCCACTGAGCTTAGAGTGTCACAGTGTGTCATCAGCAGGTTGCAACAGAGATACAGAGAGACTGGAAGAGTCACAGAAAGGCATAGAAGTGGACGTCCTTTGGCCACATCCCACACTGATGACCGCTTCATTGTGAACAGTGCCCTGCGGAACCGGATGATGAATGCCACTCAACTCCAGGCACATTTAAGGGAGGTGAGAGGCACCCAAGTGTCACGTCAGACCATTCGAAACCGTTTACATCAGCGTGGTCTGCGTGCTAGACAACCTGCAAGGGTACCTGACCACACCACCAGGCACAGGCGTCATCGTCTTGCATGGGCCAGGGAGCATTTACGCTGGACGAGGGACCAGTGGGCCTCAGTGCTGTTCTCTGATGAAAGTCGATTCACGTTGAGCAGAAATGATGGCCGCCAACGATGTTGGAGACGTCAAGGAGAGCGCTATGCATCAGCCACTGTTGTCACCAGACGACCCTTTGGTGGTGGCGGTGTTACAGTGTGGGCAGGTGTGTCTAGTCAATACAGAACTGCCCTACACTTTGTGAATGGTACAGTGACAAGCCCATACTACCTGAATAACATCATTAATCCAGTCATTGTGCCCCTGCATGAACAACACAGGCCTAATTTCATCTTCATGGACGACAATGCTCCAGCTCATCGAGGTCGCATCATTAGGGAAAGGCTGCTGGAGACTGGGGTACCTCAAATGGAGTGGCCTGCACTTTCTCCAGACCTGAATCCCATAGAAAACCTATGGGATCAGCTGACTCACCGTGTAGAGGCTCGTAACTCTGTACCCCAGAACCTCAATGACCTGAGGGCCGCCCTTCAAGAAGAGTGGGATGCCATGCCTCAGCAGACAATAAGTCGACTTGTGAACAGCATGAGACGTCGTTGTCAAGCTGTAATTGATGCTCAAGGGCACATGACAAGTTATTGAGACATTGACATTTTTGTTGTGGTATACCCACCACTGTTGTTGGCTTTTGTTTCAATAAATTGTTTGAGATGAGGAAATCACCATTGCATGCTTCTACTTAAATGCCCTACTTTCATGATACGTATAATATCACTGTAGCGTGAACTTACATTTTCCATAAATTTCACCCGAAAGCCAAATATCCCTAACTTTTTGTGAGTAGTGTATATATAATTTTATTTTTTATATTTTTTATTCCTTCTTTTTCTGCACCGCATATACTTAGATAAATACTGTTATCTGATGTTCAGTTGTTGCCTGTTATCTGTTGAGCACTTGAAAAGTCCTCTATAAAGTTGGGCAAAGAAAAAGAGGCTGTAGTGCGCTCAACTTGAGGCAACTTAAAAGTTTGATTAAAAGTTTGATTAGTGACTGACGGGTCCGTCACTCTGTGGAGTGATTCAAACTGTGGAGGCTGTATGCTGCTCCCACCCATGGGCTAATATGTAAAAAGAGGCCGTAGTGCGCTCAACTTGAGGCCGTAGTGCGCTCAACTTAAAAGTTTGATTAGTGACCGACGGGTCCGTCACTCTGTGGAGTGATTCAAACTCTGGAGGCTGTATGCTGCTCCCACCCATGGGCTAATATTTTTACAAAAGTCCTGCAGCGTAGCTGGCAGGCACCTGCAGCGGAGCTGGCAGGTATATTATCACCCAGAGAGAGAGGTTGTACGGTGCGTAGCAGATGGCAGGTAGCAGGCTGTTTGTGGTAGGAGTGTTTGTTGGGGTATTTGTTTTGTGGGCCCAACCAGTATTGCGTTTTATTATAACTGTTTTAACTTCTTATTAACACTGTTCAATTCTAATTTACTTTTTATATAATGTCTTTCTATGTCTTATGTAAAGCACTTTGAGTTGCCTTGTGTATGAAAATGTGCTATACAAATAAACTTGACTTGACTTGACTACTCTTACAAGCAATACTAAATGTCTCTGCATTTGAATGGATCTCTATGGGAATTGGGGGGTGGGACTAGATTTAGCTGTAAATTACACTGGAACAGTATGGAACACATGGTTGGCTAAATGGCCAAAGTCATCAAGGGTCTGACGTATCAAACAAGCCTTGAACCATCACTTTGCTGCCAGAACAGTAGATATGGATGGATAACTTGAATGGTTTCTTCTCCTGGCTTATTTTTCCATAGAGTTCAATAGGAAAATTTGTCAGGAGAAACAACCCTTAAAGTGATCCATCCATATCTACTGGATTTTGGATCTACTGGAAGTTGGATTTTTCTCATTTTTTAAGTGTGAGATTAAGCTAATTCACCAAACGGTGAATTTTTTATAACCCTTTTTACTCATCTTTACCAGGGGTACCAACAAATTTGACCACGTCTGTAATTCGGGGGGGGGGGGGGGGGGGCGTTTCAATAAGAGCAGCCGGCACATCAGTATTTAGCCAAGTTTCAGTTAAAAACATACAGTCTAGGTGACGTTCTGTAATTAGGTCATTAACTAAAAAAGTTTTATTAGAGAGGGACCTGATATTTAAAAGTGCCATTCGCAGTTCCTCCGGTCTGCATTGCGCCGAAGAATGCTGCCAGAGTCAGTTTGTGGAACTAAAATCAGATTACTCACATTAGATCCGTGATGTTTAGTGGTAGGGAAGTCATCAGGTTGAGACGAGATGACAGTGTTAATAGGGAACGTAGGCCTAAAAACAGTTAAAACAGTGTTTGCCCGAGCCAAGAGCAAGGCACTGAATGCCGTGTTGGGATTGGGATCATTAAAACCACGTGCTACAGGTGATACACGTTCACAAGCTGCCTGATCCGGTCACAGTGGCAGAATGATCCAGCCCATCCAGCGCCGAAAACTTATTTTAGAGCCTCAGCTTCTCTCGGGCGGGGGTTGACTGAAGCGTCCTCCCCTTCGCCTACCAACCGGGACAGAGGACCATGATGCGGGGGCGATTGATGTGAAGCATGCCATAGTTTTTGGCTTGGCCCCAGGTCTGGTCTGTGGGTTTTCTTCAGTAGGGAAGAGCCCAGGAGCAGACGTTTCCTGGCGGGAGGCTTCAATGTTTTGAGGTGCGACATGGAGCATGTCCAAAAATCTCCCCTGATGGAGTGAAGGTTGGTAATCTGGCTCTCAAGTTCTAAAATCTTATTCAGGTTTAAACAGCGTTTACACGGAGATGGCGAAGCCATATTTTTGCCCCCGCTGTGACGAGTTTAAAAGTATAAAAGCTCCGGAGTAAATGTAAATACTTAAAAGAACCTTAAAAACTTAAAATAACTTTATAAAATTGTAAAGTTAATAAAACTGATTATGATATAATTAACATTTAAAAGAACAGGAACATACACACCAGTGGCGGTGTATATGGTCCGTCTATGACTTAATCTTAATCAGAGGAAATGATAATTACACGATGGCAAAATATAGAAGCTAATAGTCCATTAACAAGGGTTAGTTCATGTTATGGGTTAATGATACGCTAAACTATATTTTGCGGTTAGCTCGTTTTATCAATCTCATAAATATAAAGTTTTAACAGTGTAAAACTATAAGGTCAGGGAAATTGGCTATTCCCGACCGAAACGCGCATAGCAAAACAAAATACAAACAACAATAGGAACCAGCAGTAAAATGACCTCAACTGGGTGTTACAAGTTTTATGCTAGCCTATCGATTGATGTCAGTGCTAAATAAAATGTGTTTCAATACTTAACGGTAACAAAGGGAGGCCAGTCCCGATTCCATAAGTGATGTGGACTCCTGGAAGGTGTGTGGACTCCTGGAAGACTTCTTCACCGAAGTCGGGTCGCGACAGGTTTCCATTCAGGTCGACGTGGACGTGCACAGATCTCCAATTGGGTCTGGCCGCAAGAAAGACACACTGCCTGGCCAAAAGAAAGTCGCCATTGCACCCGTCATGCATAGTGCCCACTATACAAGCCTCTGGATGCAGTGTTATGATCTGGGGTTGCTTCAATTGGTCAGGTCTACTCTCAGCAACATTATGCAGCAATAAAATGAAGTCAGGTGAGACCACATTTATGGCGCAAATCGCACCACAGCCTATGGTGAGTTGCTAATTTCGGGGCTTTCCCCAATGCGTACATGATCATAACCTATTCAAAAGCAAATCAACCGTTTTCGTGGAAAATATGCGGTCCAATTTGACTCTGAAGTAAATCCCCCAAGCAGGAAAAAATTATACTTTGCATTTATTGCTCATTGTCTTTTTTATAATGTTAATTCTTGTATTTCTTTCTGTTTTTAATTGTTTATGGCTGTTATTATACTGCACTGTGGTCCCAGGTGTACTGTATAATTACTTACACCATCTGTAATTAGAATAATGACAAACTTGGTGCATACATTCACTCTTATTGCATGTATAGCGATAAGAACGTACCTCTTAACTCAATTACATTCAATTAAATCAATGCAAAATAGAAGTATTTCATCTAACAATGCAGAATCCTAATAAACGTGGCGAGGAAAATGGAATATGTTGCATGGGGAAAATTTGAAATTAACAAATGATTAAACACATGCTATGACTGAGAAAATAGGAAAATAGAGTAGTTGAAAAATAAAAAGAGCCAGTAAATGATAAATGGGAGAGTAAAACAACTAATTTTAAAATATATTTTATCGACTGATTGGAGGCTAAGGAAATTATTAAAAGCTTTTTATTTTTCACAGTCCAGATAACCTATTAGTGACTTCTGTCACTTTTAGGATTCCAGTAGTTGGAAATTGACATTGGGTGGACTCCAGACCACGACCTGTTTAATGTACACGGCTCTTAAAAGGACAGAAAAGAGGTAATTTGATTAGCTATGGTGCAGCTGAAGCACACCCACTGATAAATATTCAGCATAACCCAGCCCATTTTCAACCTGCACAGCATTCCTCGCCTCTGGTCCGAAAATAGCGAAATTCAGTAGCCACGCCCAGTGCGCCATACGCCACGCCCAGTGAGCCATACGCCACGCCATTGACTATGATGGCTCACCGCACGCCATGCCCTTGCTGGAAAATAGAGCCCTAAATGTCAAATTCAGTGTGAAAATATAGTTTTGAAGCTTTCAAAAGTAATATGACAAGCTTGCACCGGACCTTTGCATCGTTTGTGTAATGTTCCGCTCCCTTCCTGTTCGTTTTCTGTATATTCCTGTTTTCCCTCCGTGTCATGTTGGATCCTTTTGTCCGTGTTTTCCCCGCTGCTGTGGTCTGGGCGTTTCCTTCTCTGTCTTGTTCGTCTGGTTGTCTTACTTCCGCCTTTTCACTCCGTCCCCCCTCGTTGCATGCATTTCCTCACCTGGTGTTTCTTAATCACTCCCGTTTATTTTCCACACCTGTTCCTTGTTTAGTTCTGTCATTAACCTCACTATTTATTCCTTCGGCTGGCTGCCAGTCGGCGCCAGTTCGCTAACTATCGTCACGCGGTGTTAATGCTCGTTGTTTGCCTGGTCGCGTTCAAAGAACTACTCGCTTGGTTGTGGGATATTATCCCCTTGCAGCTAGAGTTCCGCTCCTAACTACAGTCTGGTAGTTATCCTCCAAGTCATTTCTTGTGGTGCATGCAGCTAACCTGTTTCCCCTCTCCTCCATCTAACCCAGCTCCCATTCTCCCGTGGCAGTGTTCGTTTCCCCCCGTTTTCGTTGTGTGTGTTGCGGTACCTCCACCTCCAGCTCGTGTAGGCTCCGGATTGGCGTGTTACCTGGCTACCCTCCAGTTGTTCCTGTCCGGCCGAAGAAGCCAACTAGTTCTTCGGTTCCGGTTCCGGGAGCTCTGGAGACCAGTCAGCTCCTTCCGGACCTACCGCAGCTACGCCACACTACCCAGCCCTGCCGTGCTTCACCAACCACCTACCTCTCAAGCCCTGCACCTCCGTGAGAACCTCCCGGTCATTTCCGTGCCTTCCCTTGCACTAACCCCACCTGCTTTGTTTTGTTCTGTACCGGTGCAGTCATTCCGGTCCAGTTCCTGTCCTGCCGTAGTGAGCCGCTCCCCAGCTAGTCCAGTCCAGTCCAGGTGTGAGCCGTGCACCTACCTGTCCAGTCCAGTTCCGGTTTGGAACAATCCGTTCCAGACCCTGCTTCCCGTGTGGACCTCCCGGTCCAGTTCCAGTCCAGTTCCGGTTTGGAACAAATCCGTTCCAGACCCTGATTCCAGTGTGACCTCCCGGTCCAGTTCCAGTCCTGTCCAGTTCCGGTTTGGAACAAATCCGTTCCAGACCCTGATTCCAGTGTGGACCTCCCGGTCCAGTTCCAGTCCAGTCCAGTTCCGGTTTGGAACACACCCGTTCCAGATCCTGATTCCAGTGTGGACCTCCCGGTCCAGTTCCAGTCCAGTCCAGTTCCGGTTTGGAACATTCCGTTCCAGATCCTGATTCCCAAAGTGGACCTCCCGGTCCAGTTCCAGTCCAGTTCCGGCTTGGAACGAACGTTCCAGACCTGCCAGCCCAGCTCCGGCTTGGAGCAGCCCGTCCCGGGCTTCCTTGCTGTTCCAGCGTAATATTGTGTATTGCCTTTTCTGTACAGTGTTGGGACTACCCCAACACTTAATTTAATAAACCCCCCTTTTTGTGAATCTGTCTCCTGGTCGTTGCACTTGGGTTCGTCTCGTTCCGGGTTCGTAACAGTTTGGAGGCTATAGCCAACTTGTAACCAGTCACACAATAATATCAGCTGCTTTCGTGGTGACAAGCTAAAGTTATTCGGTTTCATCTCATTTTATACAAAACATGTCTGCTTTCATGATCTGTGTGTGTTAATGTCACATTCAGTTTAACCCCATCGCACAAATGGCAAATTTGGTCAATTCTTAGGGGTGCTCTGTTTAAGGCTTTATAACTCCAGGTGTGAGCATCACATAAACTTGGTAAATGGCTTAAATGAAACAAGACAGGTGTACCATTTACAATACTAGATTTGTTTATTTTCATAATTTAAGTCAAAATAAAGTGCCACAAATGCAAAGAAACTTTGGAAAAATGCACAAAAAAAAATGTTTTTCTTTAGTTTGCAACAAAATACTGAGAGCTACATAAGTGAAACAGGTAAATATATATATACATTTCCTGGATTATAAACTCCATGTCAACAAGTGTGCAAAATCTGAGGATGATATGCAGAACTACTAAAGGTCTATGATGCAAAATATAGGCAGTGTACCCTGTTGTCCATTAGTGTCTCCAAATCTATCCAAATGGCTAAATTGTGAACTGCTCTAAATTAAAAAAAAGATATATTTAACTACAAATCAACGGTTTTGGCTCATAAAACTCACTTTTGCATCATTGTCAAGTGGGAATTACTATATTTTCATCAGTATAGGGGGGTAGATATCTATGGGTCCAAAACCCCTATGCAAAACATGTCATAAAATGAATAAAATTTGTTTTGTCCATTATAAAGCATATACATTTGCTCCTTGAAAATGAGAATTCAATGACTCTGTGGAGTTCCCCTTATTGTGCAGGTCAGAGCAGTGATGTGTGGCATTAACGGAAGGGGTAACAGGCTGCTGAGCATTGCTTTTATTTGAATGCAGGAGTGGTCACCACTGAATCAGCCGTTCTTTTTTTAACGGCATACATGCATGTACACAAATGTCACGTACACACATACACACCAGTCCACACATGCACACACATACATGTAAGCATGGATACTCCCACAAATACACAAAGGCTGAGTGCACCGATTCTGCATTTTTTGGAAGGTAGGTCCTGAAAATGATGGTGGCCTATTTTGCAGTGAAAATAGTAAATTGCAGATAACTGTTCCCATGTTCTCATTTCCATGACTTTACAGCATTCCCAGTATCTGCCAAGATTTCCCACCCCAGAGGAATGATTGACAGATAATTACAAAGATATGTACACATTTCCATATAGAATAGCAAATAAAATGATATCGCTGCTCCAATTTTTTATTTGTTGGCCAGGGTCTGCTGGAATTTCTATGTTCAGGGTCACAACCAGTTAGCCATCCTACAAAGTTACTCAGCACTAAGCCAATATAGCATGTTTATGGCATACTCTGAATGTTAATCCTGATATTGTTATATTGCATGGAACTTGATGTGCCCAAAGCAATATACTGGATATGGCACAGATGGATATCTCAGAGTTTTTCAGGGCCTGATTGGGGACAAATATATTTTTTATATTTCTCAGTATGGAGAGACAGACACACAAACATAAGTAATCATCATGTAATGTTCCGCTCCCTTCCTGTCCGTTTTCCGTGTTTTCCTGTTTTCCCTCCGTGTCATGTTGGATCCCTTTGTCCGTGTTTTCCCCGCTGCTGCGGACTAGGCGTGTCCTTCCCTGTCTTGTTCGTCTGGTTGTTTTGTCTTACTTCCGCCTTTCACTCCCTCCCCCTCGTTGCATGCATTGCCTCACCTGGTGTCTTGCAATCACTCCCGGTTTATGTTCACACCTGTACCGTATTTAGTCCTGTCAGTTAGCTCACTATATAGTCTTTCGGCTGGCTGCCAGTCGGCGCCAGTTCGTTAACTATCGTCACTTGGTGTTAGTGCTCGACTCGTTATCTGGTCTCCCTGCGTGAACTATTCGCTTAGTTGTGGAATGTGTTTCCCGTGCAGCTTAAGTTCTTCGCAAAACTACGGATTGGTAGTTTACCTCCCGCACAATTTCCTGTCATTTGGTGTAGCTAACCTGTTTCCCTTCTCCTCCATCTAACCCTGCACCCATTCTCCCGTGGCAGTGTTCGTTTTCCCCGTGTTCGTTGTGTGTGTTGCGGTACCTCCACCTCCAGCGCGTGTAGGCTCCGGGGTGATTCGTTACCTGGCTACCCTCCAGTTGTTCCTGTCCGACCGAAGAAACCACCCAGTTCTTCGGCGCCGGCTCCTGGAGCTCTGGAGACAGTCAGCTACTTACGGACCTACCGCAGCTGCGCCACATCACTCTGTCCTGCCGTGCTACATCAAACCACCTGACTTCCAAACCCGGCACCTCCGTGAGAACCTCCCGGTCTTTCCCGTGCCTTCCCTTGCACTAACCCCCCTCTGTTGTTTTGTTTCTCTGTACCGGTGCAGTCAGTCCGGTCCAGTTCCTGCCCTGCCGTAGTGAGTCGCTCCCCTGCCAGTTCCAGTCCAGTCCAGGCGTGAGTTGTACAAACTACTCGCTCAAGGTCCAGTTCCGGTTTGGAACATTCCGTTTCATACACGGATTCCTGTGTGGACCTCCCGTTCCAGTCCAGTCCAGTTCCGGTTTGGAACATTCCGTTCCAGAACCCGATTCCCGTGTGGACCTCCCGGTCCAGTTCCAGTCCAGTCCAGTTCCGGTTTGGAACATTCCGTTCCAGTACCCGATTCCCGTGTGGACCTCCCGGTCCAGTTCCAGTCCAGTCCAGTTCCGGTTCGGAACATTCCGTTCCTGAGCCAGATTCCCGTGTGGACCACCCGGTCCAGTTCCAGTCCAGTCCAGTTCCGGTTTGGAACAGTCCGTTCCAGATCCTCCAGTCCAGCTCCGGCTTGGAGCAGCCCGCCCCGGGCTTCCAGGCGCAAGACCTCTGTACATTCTGTGTTTGCCTTTCCTGTACAGTGTTGGGACTACCCCAACACTTAATTTATTAAAAACACCCCTTTGTGAAATCTGTCTCCTGGTCGTTGCACTTGGGTTCGTCCCGTAACAGATACGTAACACATCATGCAATACTTCCATTCCCAGTGTAATACATAGAAGTACATGCATTTCCAGTTAGTCATCATACAGTACATATTATTTGTAGTATTATCACTCTACATTGAACCATCTGAATTATAGCAAGGGGATTGGGTTACATCCAATAATTCTGATTAAAAAAGAAACTGCTAATAGATTTGAGCTAAAACATGTATATGAGGTGCACAAAGAAAAGTTTGATTCTACTACATAAACCTTATTGTTATGTGAATGGATTGGAACCAATCGAAGGCACCAGAATGACAGGAATAGGCTATATTCAAGGTCGACAGAACAGGGTCAGTGTTCCACAATAAAGTAGTGCAATAAAGGCAAGGCAGATTCATAGTCAGTTCCAGGCAGAGGTCAGTGTCCAGCAAACAGGGCAATGCAGAATGAGCAAAAGCGAAGTCCAGGAACAGGCAGGGGTCAGAACCAGGGAATCCGTCAGAGCTGGGGAACAGGAGGGCGAAGGGCAGGAGTAGGGCGAAGGGCAGGAGTAGGGCTAGGACAGGGAAGGACTGGCAGGCAGGAGGGCTGGAGCAGGGCTGGACAGGAACAAGCAGGAGAATAGGAACTAGATGGGTAGGACAGGAACAAGCAGGAGAATAGGAACTAGATGGGTAGGACAGGAACTCAGAGCAGGCAGGAAAAACCACTGGAAAGACTGAGACAAGCACAAATGCAGGGCACAATACAGTCTGGCAGAGAACACAGAAACAGAGGAGACTAAATACCAAAATAACGAAGAAACAATGAGGAACAGGTGAGACGAAACAAATGAGAAAACACAATTCAGGTGCGGGGAAGTGGAGACACAAAATGGTGGGAGAGAGGGAAACACGGAAATACATACAGTATAAACGAAAAAACCAGGAGTAGACTAAGACATGGAGGCATGGGACGTGACACCTTATTTCTGAGTGTAGGCTACCCATTCCAAACAGTAACACAATTTTCAGATTGTTTCAAATTCAATTTCCATCACTACTTTATTTAAACCCTTTTTAACATACTGTGCCCTCCACATGTATTGGCACCCCTGGTAAAGATGAGTAAAAAGGGTTTTTAAAAATTCACCTTTTGGTGAATTAGCTTCATCTCACACTGAAAAAATGAGAAAAATCCAACCTTTAATTGAAGTAAATTTATTAAAAATGTATTAAATTTATTAAAAAATCCCTCATCAAGAAATAATTATATAATAATTAGGTCATGGGGACTGAGATGGTCATGGCAGAAGCTTGATTTTGTGTTCAGTTAACCATTTTTGTGTTGAATTGGACGTATGTTTTGGATCATTGTCCTGCTGGAAGATCCAATGACGACCCAGTTTTAGTTTCCTGGCAGAGGCAGCCAGATTCAGATTTAAAATGTCCTGGTATTTCATGGAGTTCATGATGCCCTGTACCCAAACAAGGTTCCCAGGGCCTTTGGAGGAAAAACAGCCCCACAACATCACGGAACGTCCACTATACTTAACAGTGGGGATCAGGTTATTTTCGGTATAGCCATCCTTCTTTTTACGCCAAATCCTTCTTGAGTGTTGGTTGCCCAAAAGCTCAATTTTAGTTTCATCTGACCATAGAATGTTGTTCCAGTCAAAGTTCCAGTAGCATTTAGCAAACTCCAGGTGCTTACGTTTGTGGTGAAATGACAGGAAAGGCTTTTTTCTGGCATGCCTTACAAATAATTTGTTGGTATGGAGGTGATGTCTAATGGTAGTTTTGGAGACTTGATGACCCCAAAAGGCTACTTTCCTCTGTAATTCTCCAACAGTGATCCTTGGGGATTTTTTTGCCTCTCTTACCATCCTCCTGACTGTGCGTGGGGGCAAAATAAACTTGGGTCCTCTTCCAGGCATGTTTGTAACAGTTCCAGTTGCTTTGAACTTTTTAAGTATTGCCCTAACGGTAGATATGGGCATCTTTCCCATGTTGATGTACGAATAAGGGAATGTGGCCTCTGTGCCACCTCATATTTATACCCCAGTGAAACAGGAAGTCATGAATTACTGCTTGAAAGTTCCTAAACACTCTGATTAACTTTAAAAAGTAAAATATAAATGGAGAAAATGCTTCAGTTACATTTTGTTCATAAGAATTTCTAGGGGTGACATTAATTGTGGCACACATGGTTTTGTTAAAAATAATTATTTCTTGATGATGGATTTTGTTTTCTCAGAATAAATTTACTTCAATTAAAGGTTGGATTTCCAGTGTGGGATTAAGCTAATTCACCAAAAGGTCATCTTTACCAGGGGTGCCAATAATTGTGGAGGGCACTGTATCTGATGGCTTATGTTCAATGAGTCTGGGTCTTCTGTAAGACTGTTTTTATGCTAAAGTTGGCTTTCTCTTACTCCATCCTGAAGATGCAGTTTCAGTATGCAGTAGTAGATGGGGAAATGCTGTAAAATTAATTAAGTGACCACAAAAGATAGACTCCATCACCAGCAGACGGGTAGACCTTACTTCAACATTTCAAGGCAAATTTTAAAAAGGTAAGTTCACATCTTCGTACTTTTTGTAACTCATGCTGCTACATATAGATATATCTTGAGAGGGAACTGATGACCACCATACAAGCTGCCCCCTCGTGTTAGATGTATCTCTATTCTAAGTGGTCTTCTCCTCAGGGAGCTTGTGTCTTACATGAGGAACATTCATCAAAGAAGTGATGCAACCTGCAGATGGAAAACTCCTGCTGCCTGCAAGGGCTATTTTTCATTGTGCCGCCGGTATATATTGTTCTTTGCACTTTCAGGAATGAGAGGGGAGTAAGGGACTCCCCTGACAACTTAGGACACATGGCTGAGACCGAGAAACGCTGAGGAAGCAGAGGCTCATGCCATCCATCAAGAGCAGGCCTGCATCTGCCTGCCAATTACCGACAATCTGAGGAATTACCCATGAGCAAAGTGCATCATTACAATTGTATTCAAAATATAAAGTCTTTTTCCAAAATTGAATCGGATCAAATCTCGCCCCGAAGCAATAAATTAAAAACAATTCTCCAATAAGCATACCCATATAGCAGCCAACTCTGCCCGCCTTCGTCCCGGATCTGGCTGAAAGCCGGGCAGATCATGTCCATCTTGCGCCTCTGTATCGGAGCCGGGCCACGTGCGCGATACGAACGTGTCCTTTTAAATTTAGAATCATTGCTCAGATCTGGGGCTCGTTTAATGAAAGTGCGAGCTGCGATCTGCGAGATGCGATCCATTTCTCCTGCACTTTTTGGAGTGTTTCGCATAGAAATCGCAATTGCAAGCCACAAATGCATGTCACAAAGCACATTCATGTAGAATAGAATAGAATAACTTTTATGTTGCCGCTAGGGAACTTCAGTTGTAGCCCCAGCAACAACAAAAAAGAGACACAGTGGGGCAGACCCACAACACACAAACATATCAAGCAAAAACATTCAATATAATCATTGCATTAATCAAAGAGGTACTCTGCCATCACAGAGTGGGGAGCACACAGAAAATTCCAACTGTTAGAGGGCAGCACCAAGACGCTTTTCTACCAGCTTCTTCTGATATACAATATTATTTCAGAATTGTTGAAATAACGGAATGGATGAATAACTTTCATTATAAGGTAGGCATACAAAAACGTTTACAGCTAAAAACATGACTAGGCAAGCCTAGCTCACCCCGAATGCCTGTATGCAGCCAGTGAGGAGCATGTGACAGGGTACGGGGGATAGTGGTCTGGAGCATGCAGGTTGGCCTGCATACCGGGGCGAGGGAGTGCATCTGATTCTCAAAGGTGGGTGTGGCAGAGTATGGGAGCGGGAGCAAGCGAAGAGGGGAAGCAGACGTAATTTAATTACAGTGATGAGCACTATCAGAACGTTACCACTCTGCAAGCTCCAGTTCGCTCCGGTACCGCTCAGCCTAGAATGTCTAGTTCTAATTTCAACAGGGAAAGATGGAGTTTTGGAAATATTTTACAAAAGCCAGAGACAAAGGTTACAAGTGTAACATAAACCTTCCTACAACAACGCTGTGCAACATTGCTGCAATATTGCTCTACATGTAAACAGTTAATTTCTTAACCTTTGCAATAAAAGCCGTTCGTTAATGTGAAAAGAACATTAAAAGAAGCATAGCATTTGCACAATAGTTTTGTCGAAAAGTAATTTAGCCTTTGGTACCAAGCAGGGATCGAACCACTGATCTCACACATAGAAAGCCAAGACTTTAACCACTAGGCCAAAACATTACAAGAGAAACTTTTGTGTTGCGGTATCAGATGGTGTGGCTTACTGACTTCATAATTCAGAGAGTTAACATTGTGAAATTTCTTAGCCTTTGCAATAAAAAGATGTTCTTTTATGTGAAAAGGATATTCTTAGCATAACATGCATATTGTTATTGTCGAAAATAAATGTTGTGAAATGGTGGGGCGCGAACTACTGTATTGTACCGTGTTGGCTTACTGATCTCGGTCCTCTGCATAATTCAAAGTTAACAATTAATATTGTGAAATTTTTAGAATGTATTTTATGTTGAAATAACATTCTTAGCATAACATCCACATTGTGTGCATCAAAAATAAATGAACAGGTGGGGATTGTAATTTAAAATGTATGACTGCAGCAGGGCTCCGTCCGGCAGGAGTAATTGGAGAAATCCCGGGCCATGCCTACTGGTTAAGAAGGCACACACACTCACACATGCAGCTGGGTCTTAAAGTGATACTGCAGTCAAAAACCGACTTTTCCCGTTGACAACCTATGTTTTGAGTTAGATTATGATCATACACAACTGTTTATGTCCGAAAATTTTATGTTTAGTAAAAATGGTTTTATCTGAGTTTTTGTGTAGACTTACCAATATGCTGGCTTCCGGGGATTCGTGACGTCACGAAATCCTTAACATAAAAATGGGTGGACTTGAGGTGGTCCTAGGGGTGGGTCTTGGCTGGGCATGTGGTATAAAAGCAGAGAACGACGATTTTTTTCTTTCTTTCTGAGATTGAGACCCTTGTACTGCTAATTAGCTAGTTCAAGTTCAAATGCGAATTGCTTTGTATTATTGCTAACGTTAATATTACGACTTATATCGAGCTACAGTTATTCATATACGACGTCTTACTACTTGGTATCTTTAGCTAACTTGCCTGCATTATGCCAAGGAGTCAGAGATGTATCGTTCCTCGGTGCAACGCCACCGGCTCTGCTAGCTTTCATAGTCTGCCGAGAGACCCAGCGCTACTTAGCCAGTGGCTTCAAGCTATCGGTGTAGAGCACGCGGACTTGCCGAAGAAAGCCCTAGTGTGCAACGCGCACTTCACACCGGACTGCTACCACAATTTAACTGGCTTTGAGATGGGCTTCTATAAAACTCTGTCGCTGAAGCCAGGTGCCATCCCAACAGTGATGGATGTAATTTTGTAATCATTACATCAGCTAAGTAAAACAGCTAAGTACAATATACCTATTACATTGTATTTGTGACATTGTGTAATTGCACATGTATTGGCCACTATTATACAGTTGGGCCAAGCATGCCCGACTACGGCACAGCAGTATTAGACAAATCAAGAATATGAACAAAGAATAACTACGCTGACATAACGTTACCTCAGTAACCTCACGGCAACATACGTTTTCTGGAGGGGACAGGTTAGAGCAGTGGCCACAAGCACACCTGTTGGGACATTAGTTTGTTTCTGTTTACATGCAAGTTATCTGTACAAACTACAACAAAAATGCTTTTGCAAACGGTTGACATTACTGATAGGTAATAGCTAATGTGGGGTTGAAGGCAACCTATTGTGTGAGCTATCTTTTATGAATACGCAACGTTAGCTAATAAACGATAGCAATAATACATTTGATGTAGCCCTAGCAAAACCAGTAACCAGTTGGTCAGTAACTCGGACGGAATGTATCGATAAGTTAGGTAATGCAAGGCAGTATATTGTGTGTGAGTTTAGCCCCGTTTGGTCCAGAGAGAATTGGTAACTTAGCTAGCTAGTTATATTAGCTATATCATTTATGAATAATGTTAGCTAATAAATGATAATTCTCTCCGGACCAAGTGAAGTTATGAGGGCGCTACAACCAGCCATGTTCAATATACTAACGTTACTGTGTGACTGGGTTTTGCTGTGTATTTGAATGTATTCAATAGTAACGTTACTTTAGGCAGACAAACAAGCTAACTTAGCTAGGTAACGTTAGCTTTACCATTCAGTTACATCCCGGGTCCTCTCCTTGCGAAGACGTTGCTCAACTAATACAGCCGGGGCGGCGGCTGCTGCTGCCAGTGGCTCGAATGAATACGGCTGTATTGCCTGAGAAACATCTTCGCGAGGAGAGTCTTCCACCACGAAGGAATCCTCTTCCTCCACTTCAAACTCCTCCACCTCAAAACTCCCTGCAGTACTGCTGTCACTCTTGTCACTCGCCATTTTATTTAGTTGTGAGGAGAGAGCTGGAAGGGGGCTGAGTCAGTTCACCAAGACACACCCTTTCACTCCTTGACCGTATGAATATTCATAATATGACTACGTGGCATCATTGTCATATGACCACGCCTACTCACGAGTTTCAGTTCAAATTGAAGCGGAAAAAAGGGCCTTAGAAAAGCCTCTGCAGTATCTCTTTAAGATGAATTGTTTACCAGCTTGAAGAGTTACATTGTCCTACATTGAGGATAGACAAATTACAGTGATGTTGCATTTTTTAAATTGTTTAGGCCTGACAAACCTTTACAGCAGAAACATAAAGGCCTCAGTACACTCGTTGAACAGTTAAATTCTGGACCACATGCTACACCTCCCACCTACGCACGAACGCACGCACGCACACACACATTTATGTCCCTGATCCAATTTTCGGATCAATTTGACCCTAGTGTAATTAAAGGGTGGAAATTGTAGGTGAAACCAGACAGGTTATGGTAAATATGAAACAAAGGTGACCACTTCTTGTCACACTCCCTTCTCTCACACCTGTGCACCAGAGGTGGAAGAAATACACACATCCCTTACTTAAGTAAAAGTGCAAATACCCACATAAAAAATACTCAGGTAAAAGTTAAAGTGTACTTAAGTCAAAGTATATACAGTAAGTACATGCTCTTAAATATACTTAAGTATCAAAAGTAAATGTAGTCATCCGAGTCAAGGTATTTGGGGATATAGGTAGTATAATAGGTAATATGTTATGATGTCATGAATAACATTTGAAAATAGAATTTAGTTATCTACGTCAGTGGTTCTCAAAGTCTGTCCTGGGGGACCACTGTGTATGATGGTTTTCGTTCCAACCAGAATTGCAATGGCGGAATTTTAACAAGCTGTTAATTGTTCTTAATTAGGTGTTTGTCATATTTATTTGACGGTATGAATACGTGCACCATTACACCCCTAATGAGAATATTGTACTTTTATTATTCATGACATGCATATTTATGTTGACCTATATTCTCTGTGAAAGTAGAATATACGGAGAAGTACGGCGGCGGAGCGATACTTTACATTACCTACGAATGTAGTGCCGGCATTGGTCGACTACAACAACAAAGAAGAGCAAGAGTTGCAATGGCCACGTTCGCCACCGTACTTCCACAGAGAATATAGGTCAGCACAAAGTAAGGGATTCAACGATAGTTTGACTTCAAAAATGATGGTATAAACACTCAAATGAACCCCGATAGACTTTCGTCGTATTTTATTTCCTTTGGGTGCACTGTGGAGTGTTTAAGTGCATTTAGTAGTGGATGCTACCGGTTACCATAGAGTTGCGCTAGCATTAGCAACGTGTCTATGTCCACAAGAAGGACAGCATGGAATCAGCTGGAAATGGTCTCCATCAATCAACAACATCATGGCTAAGTCGTAAATGAGACATTATGTATAAAATTCCGAACTAACCCTTTAAGAAAGAAATATATGTGCCTTCCTTTGTTGGCCAATTAGCCACTGTTTACAAGTTTATAACTTCATAATAAATGAAAAGCAATTTTATTTTTTGCACTTCTTTTTTTCCCGCTGTACCGAAAACATGAAGCATGACTTCAAAACCGAGGTATGTACCGAACCGTGACTTTTGTGTACCGTTACACCCCTAATTCTCACTGTGCTATATTGCAAATAATTACAAAAATTGGGGCAAAAAACATTTAACTGATCAAATTAAAGACTGAGGTGAATCAATAGGGTTCTAATTGGTGAAATTGTGGACACATGGCCACTGAAACTAACCATTTGATAAATAATGAAGAATAGACAAAGCAAATGATAACAAGCCAAACCTGCACTGTGTTACAGTTTCTCATTTGCTTGAACACATTTGTCCATTCAGAAGTTACATTTTCAAAACAGTTCACACACAGGCCTAAACTGAAAGTCGCTGGCCAAAATGATTTTGTTTGCTAAATTCTATAACACTCACAAAACATTAAAAACATGCAACAAAAGCAAATATTTCCATCAAACAACACAACTTGTGGTCAAATTAATATATTCTTTCAATCAATCATTACACAATGGACAACAAAATACAGCTATCAATATGAACCGGTTCAACCTTAATTTGTGCTATATGCCTGTGCCATTTGTTGATACTTTACATAGTTATGGTATGTGCGAAAAAAGGCAAGCAAGCATATCACAGCATGAATTGCATTCTTTTCTCCAAATATGATTTTACTAGAGATAACAAACCCTGCTGAACTCTGCACCTGCACTTTTGAGATGCCGTTTGAAATACTGTAAGAAAAGAGACATTTTCTAAGAAAGTTTTCTTCATTTATTTTGTTCTTCTGTGCAGGTATTTCCGTCCCCATGAACTGTCGTTGACATGTACGACCTACAGACGAGACAAATTCGGACATTTATTATGGTAGGCTACAGCTTTTGTGCTGCATTCTTTCTTCACCAAAGAACCAATAAAGAATTTCACCCAAACTCAGAAACAAATTTTTTTATTGTACTGCATCAGAATTGTCCATGTCATTCTACCCTCTAGCATTTCATACACGGTCCAGCCATATACTAGGTTTTGACCTACTCTTGTTTCCATACTTTTCGAACTCAGAAATGCTGAATACTGTAAATAAAAAGAAAATAAACATAAAAGCAACCAAAGGAAACTTATGGGTGGAAATATACCAAAAACAAAATAAAGAGTTGAAATACTCTGAACTTCACATTTAGTCCATTCGTTCCTGACGATTAGGCCACAGGTTCTCATCAACATCGCATTAGATGTTTTCCCTTGCAATGCACCGAGGGAAAAACCTCCTTGCATGGCGTATCCATCCCTGGCAGTCCTCTGCACCTATTGCCAGGCAACCAGCATTCATTGCCTCCAGGAGGGACATCTGGTCATATGGCCGGTGAACATATACCTTCCATCTCCAAGCAGAGAAGAATTCCTGAATTGGGTTCAGAAAAGGACAGTATGCAGGGAGGAATTGCATCATCATACGGGGCTGTGCTGCAAACCATTCATTCACAAGCGAGAGCGGTGGAAGGCAACATTGTTCCAAATGATGACATACAGAGTCATGCCAGGCCTCAACAGCCCTCTCTCTTCGGGTGGAACCAGTCTTTCATTCAGTGCATGAAGAAATGTGATGAGGCGTTCTGTATTGTATGGGCCGATAGTTGGTATGTGGCAAAGGACACCATCATTGGAGATGGCAGCACACATGGTGATATTGCCCCTCTGACCTGGCACTGTAACAGTGGCCCTCTGCCCAGTGATGTTCCTCCCGCGTCTCCTCACTTTAAAGAGGTTGAAGCCGGCTTCATCCACATAAATGAATATGTGATGTGCTTCAAGCTCCATTATTCTCTAAGAAAAAAGCAAATTCATAAAGCAAATTATTCCAGTTGCATGTAACTGTATGGTATGACAAGGCATTACAATAACAAATCCTTACCTGCACATACTGGAGTCTTGCCTCCTTCACGATGTCAGAGTTTCTTTGGAATGGAACTCTGTACAGCTGCTTCATTCTGACATGGTTTCGTGTAAGGACTCGATCAATAGTAGCCAAACTCACACTGTTGATATTTTTAAATGCTCCCTCATTAAACAAATGACTTGGGGTAGAAGTTCCCCAGACTTGGGCTGTGTCTGAATCAGAGCCCTGTCTTCTGCGCCCTGTCTCCTGCGTACAGTGCACTGGCAGAAGTGTGCTGTATAATGTGCACTGTTTAGCAGTCCGCAAAAAATATCCGCCATACTATTTTCCAACCGCACTGCGGAAGTGTCGTAAGCAGGTCATAAGAGATCCCACCAGTGTTGCCATGTCCGCGGTTTTAAAGCTAAATTGGGATACTTTCAAAGTGAAAATCACACACTTATTTAAAAAAGTAAAAACATGATGATTTCTATTTAAAATACGTTGGTTTTGGTTAAAAATAGCCTATAATTTGAGCTAGTTTTGAGTCGTTTTGGCTGGAAAGTCTTACAAGATCTGGCAACCCTGCACCACACTCTTGCGCTGCCATGTCACATGTTGTTTTTGTTGTATTTGAAGGAAAACGTCAGCAAAGCTGCGCCTCATTTTTTTTTAAACGAAGCTTCACGTCATATTTATGTGACCAAAATGTTTGTGTACTTCTTGAAAAGTGATCACTAGGTGAGTTTCCCGTCTTTGAAAATGAAAGTTTATGGTGTTTTTTGAAGGATTTTCTATATGCCCATCCAGATCCATTGTGTAAGTTAGCTGTGACATGAGAAATAATCAATATATCTCAAGACTGCACAGTTCGTCAAAATGTTGATATGGACCGTTGTATATGATCGTAAATAACCTTTTAACAGGGCTTAAAATGCTAAATACCGAACTTCTCCTTTAAGTATTTTTACATTTTTAATTCTGTATTGCTGTGAAAACACAATAATGTCCTGGGTCACTTTGACCTGGCGAACGGTACCAAAGGGTCCAAAAAGTGAACAGAACACAAGGGTTAAGAATGAGTCCTAAAAAATAAATCCCCAACTTGATGGGGTGGTGGTGGGAGCGCAAAACTTTCTTGAAAGGCATACATGCAGGAGTAAGCGGGGCAAGCCAAGCATTGGTAGCAGAATAGCAGAATGAGAAAAGCAATGGTGACTTAAATAGCCCTCCCATTTAAGACTTAAAGGGTAAGTTCGCTATTTTGGACCTTGGACCCTATCTGTCTTCCATGAACCTGACACATTGAGTCCATTTTTTCGCTGATCGGTCCAGTATTGAGTTCGCTACAGATTTCCTGTAGGCTCTCACTGGGCTACAATAGAAGTAAACGGGGCAATTATAAATGTTATGGAAAAACAACGATAAATGTGCTTTTATAGCTCAGTGTGTATTCTTACAGTCTCAGTATGCTCTCCTGTGAAATGTAGGCTATCGCAAACGCAAACCGAACGTTGAAACAACAGTTCCATTTGAAACAGAACTATTTCTCCGACCGCACTACCTCGCACTGACTTCGGATAACATTACCTGCGCAACTTCAGCCTCTCTCTCTTCTATTGCTCTCTTATCATCCATCTCTTGTAGTTCCGTGTCCGTGTATTCTGGCTCAAATCTGTAGCCAGTAACGTCAGTCAAAATCAAATTCTTCGTCTTCGTAATCATTATAGTAATCCATCATCCAAGTTTTTTTGTGCAAAGTGTAGCCTACGTTGCTGCAGGTAAACAAACGCAGACTGCTCACCTAGATAGTTTCGTAAACGGCCGGCACACCTTCCCGCTCCCCTACCCCCGACACATAGTACTCCGCGGGAGCAGCGAAAACAAGCAACAGAGAAATGCTTACTTCCAAGCCATGCCAAGCACGTAAAAATGTTCGGATTGAGATACATTTCACAGGAGAGCATACTGAGACCGGTAACAATACACCCTGAGCTTCCCGTCTCATTTATTGTACATGAAAGCACATTTATCGTTGTTTTTCCATAACATTTATAATTGCCCCGTTGACTTCTATTGTAGCCCAGTGAGAGCCTACAGGAAATCTGTAGTGAACTCAATACTGGACCGATTAGCGAAAAAATGGACTCAATGTGTCAGGTTCATGGAAGACAGACCGCAAATAGGGTCCAAGGTCCAAAATAGCGAACTTACCCTTTAAGCATCATGGGAGCTGATGGTAATTTGGCGCTTCTCGAGTTGTCTGCCCGAACTAGCTTTGCAAGCTTTGCATCATAAGTTACTGCTTACTCTACCAAACACAAATGTAAATGGAGTATTGTGCAACAGGTAGTGTGAATAACAACAGGATAACACAAACGCCCCAAAATATCAGCTATGAAATTAAGAAAACAATTAACAATAAGCTTGCAGCTGGGAATTGCTTCACTGTGGTCCAAAAACAGGTACTAAAGGTACAAAGAAAAGTACACGTTTAAATGTTTACAAATTGTTTACAATGATAGGGCAGGCTGCAACAATTTGTGCATTTAACAGACAATTCTAACCAAAGTGACTTACAGAAGGTGCATTTAACATGGCTAGAAAAACACCACTCCTGGAAAAAAGGAATACAGGTAGCACTGAGGAGAGAACTGTGAGAAAATACCCAGCAGCTCTATGAGAACAAAGTCAAGAGGAGAGAGCATCCATTACCACTTATAAGTATTACCACCAGGAGCATTAAGCTCATCCAATGAGAGGTATTAGATTTACAAGTATATTTTTATGATGCCTGTCTCAGTTCAGTACAGTAACTGCTTCAGTGTCCATAATGTCTAAGTATTTTGCTCAGCCGGACTGAATAACATTAAATTGCACAAGACAGACTTATAGTTGTGCATTTCAAATGGTGGGAATTTCCAAATGACTAATGCTTTATTTTTCTGGAGTAAAATACATTTTAAATGCTATAAAATGACTATAATGTGATCAAGTCTCACAAATGTACCCTCTCATTCTCTCAGGTAGCTATAGAAACAGGATGAGTATTAATGCCTGGTGGATATCAATACAAAAAATATATAGTCTAAGGACCAGAGCAGGCAAACAAAAGATTCCCCAGAGTAAGGCAAAATAACACATAACAAATAAAAAGTGAGCTTATAGTGCATTTTAAATAAGTCATAATGTGGCAACAGGCTGTAGTACTCAGTGATAAATGTATGTTATGTGAAAGACAGGTTAAGATAAATATCTATGACAATTTTTTTGTTCAGCCAAAATAATTATAAGATGTTTTATTACATTTTGACAGTTGTAGATAAGGAGTACAAGAATGATGAAACAGAGCAGTCAGGAATGAAAAGGTCAGTTATGCGATTCTTCAGCTGTATCCACTTTTCCACTGTTTACCATGCAGTGCTGGAATCAGGCAGACTTAGATCCAGAGGGCATCCTCGGCATGTGTTGACCTTTCCCAGTCGGTTGCCATGTGTATCAGAAACCATCTGTTTCCCGTTACAACCTTCACATTTGGCAGTATTTCTAACTTCTCACACTCACGAGACACGACCAGCATGGGACTGCAAAATCTGATGCTTTAACACAGACAAGCACATGTTTTTCATCGGCGATAATATTTGCACATAGATATGAATACCTAAGCCATGACAGACCTGGAAAACAATGCAGCAGCAATCTTTCATAATTTCAGTAAATGTATCAGTAATGCTTCAAAAATCCCTGATGGCCTTGAAGGCAATAAGGAACTTTTAATCCCTTGAATTTGGCTTCACAGAGGAGGAGCGGAAGCCAAGTATACAACTGAACTTCAAATGGAGTGAGATAAGTATGGTAAGGGAGGGTGGCTGGTCTTGGGCAGGTCTTGGACTGCACTTGAGGGGAAACAAAGGGCAGCACATGCAGGGAGGAGGGACAGTGGGAGACAGAGGGGGAGTAAGATATACTGGGTGCTTTCCTGATATGAATTCAGGGCTTGATCATCCCTATGCTGACCATATTTCTACTCTACACACACCACCGATCAAAGGATAAATGTATGCATGTTTGTGTTACGATCCTGGTAAAGGTTTGGACCTAAATGCACGACTGAGGCAGAAAATAAAGGAAAGGAGTATTTATTAAAGTTAAAGTGTTGGGGTAGTCCCAACACTGTACAGGAATGACAAAGACACAGTATTACACAGGGACTGTTAGGAAGCCCGGGACGGGCTGCTCCAAGCCGGAGCTGGGCTGGCAGTTCTGGAACGTTTCGTTCCAAGCCGGAACTGGACTGGACTGGAACTGGACCGTGAGGTCCACACTGGAATCAGGGTCTGGAACGGATTTGTTCCAAACCGGAACTGGACTGGAACTGGAACTGGACCGGGAGGTCCACACTGGGAACAGAGTCTGGAACGGATTGTTCCAAACCGGAACTGGACTGGACAGGTAGGTGCACGGCTCACACCTGGACTGGACTGGAACTAGCTGGGGAGCGCCTCACTACGGCAGGACAGGAACTGGACCGGAATGACTGCACCGGTACAGAACAAAACAAGCAGTAGGGGTTAGTGCAAGGGAAGGCACGGAAATGACCGGGAGGTTCTCACGGAGGAGCAGGGCTTGATAGGTAGGTGGTTGGTGAAGCACGGCAGGGCTGGGTAGTGTGGCGTAGCTGCGGTAGGTCCGGAAGGAGCTGCCTGGTCTCCAGAGCTCCAGGAGCCGGCGCCGAAGAACTAGTTGGCTTCTTCGGTCGGACAGGAACAACTGGAGGGTAGCCAGGTAACAAGCCAACCCGGAGCCTACACGAGCTGGAGGTGGAGGTACCGCAACACACACAACGAAAACGGGGGGAAACGAACACTGCCACTGGAGAATGGGAGCTGGGTTAGATGGAGGAGAAGGGAAACAGGTTAGCTGCATGCACAACAGGAATTGATGAGGAGGTAAACTACCAGACTGTAGTTAGGAGCGGAACCCAAGCTGCAAGGGGATAATATCCCACAACCAAGCGAGTAGTTCGTAGTACACGACCAGGGAAACAACGAGCATTAACACCGCGTGACGATAGTTAAGCGAACAGTAAACAGGGTCTGAAGGGTTAGACATGTAATGCACCGACAAAGCAGGGGAGACAGCAGGTGGGTTAAATAAGGGAGTGAGATGGGAATCAACAAGGCACAGGTGCGGAAAGTAACCGGGAGTGCTTGTTAATTAGACAGGTGAGGAATGCAAGAAACGAGAGGGGAAGGTGATAGGCGGAAACTAAAGTGGGAAACAAAGAGAGCCAAACAGAGGGGAAACGCCCAGCCTAAAGCAGAGGGGAAAACACGGACAAGGGAATCCAACAAGACACGGAGGGACATGACAAAAACCGGGAAAACGGACTGGAAGGGAACGGAACGTTACAGTACCCCCCCCTAAAAAGGACGCCTCCTGGCGTCCAACAGAAACACCACCGGAGGAAGAGGGCAGGAACGTTCAGGAGGTCGGCCACAGTGCGGACTGAACCGTACAGGAGGCCAGACGTGGCGCGGGCGGAGCCGCTCAGGAGGCCGGCTGTGGAGCGGGCGGAACCGCTCAGGAGGCCGGCTGTGGCGCGGGCGGAACCGCTCAGGAGGCCAGCCGCGGCGCGGGCGGAACCGTTCAGGAGGCCAGCCGCGGCGCGGGCGGAACCGCTCAGGAGGCCGGCGGCGTAGCGGGACTGGAAGAGAGGAATGGAGCGGGACTGAATGACTGGAACGGGGCGGGACTGGATGACTGGAACGGGGCGGGACTGGAAGACAGGAACGGGGCGAGACTGGATGACAGGAACGGGGCGGGACTGGATGACAGGAACGGGGCGGGACTGGATGACAGGAACGGGGCGGGACTGGATGACTGGAACGGGGCGGGACTGGATGACTGGAACGGGGCGGGACTGGATGACTGGAACGGGGCGGGACTGGATGACTGGAACGGGGCGGGACTGGATGACTGGAACGGGGCGGGACTGGATGACTGGAACGGGGAGGGACTGGGGGACTGGAACGAGGAGGGACTGGGGGACTGGAACGAGGAGGGACTGGGGGACTGGAACGAGGAGGGACTGGGGGACTGGAACGAGGAGGGACTGGGGGACTGGAACGAGGAGGGACTGGGGGACTGGAACGAGGAGGGACTGGGGGACTGGAACGAGGAGGGACTGGGGGACTGGAACGAGGAGGGACTGGGGGACGGGAACGAGGAGGGACTGGGGGACGGGAACGAGGAGGGACTGGGGGACTGGACCGAGGAGGGACTGGGGGACGGGAACGAGGAGGGACTGGGGGACGGGAACGAGGAGGGACTGGGGGACGGGAACGAGGAGGGACTGGGGGACGGGAACGAGGAGGGACTGGGGGACTGGAACGAGGAGGGACTGGGGGGCTGGAACGTGGCGGGACGGGGGGGCTGGAACGTGGCGGGACGGGGGGGCTGGAAGGGGAACGGACGGGAGGGCTGGAAGGGGAACGGACGGGAGGGCTGGAAGGGGAACGGACGGGAGGGCTGGCAGGGGAACGGACAGGAGGGCTGGAAGGGGAACGGACAGGAGGGCTGGAAGGGGAACGGACAGGAGGGCTGGAAGGGGAACGGACAGGAGGGCTGGAAGGGGAACGGACAGGAGGGCTGGAAGGGGAACGGACAGGAGGGCTGGAAGGGGAACGGACAGGAGGGCTGGAAGGGGAACGGACAGGAGGGCTGGAAGGGGAACGGACAGGAGGGCTGGAAGGGGACTGGACAGGAACAGCGATGAGTACATCGCCCTGAAGGGTGGCGACAGCGACTGCATCGCCCAGGAGGTCGGCGACGACATCATCCCGGAGGCGGGCGGCTGGAACGGGACCGGACAGGAACGGCGATGAACGTATCGCCCTGGAGGCAGGAGGCGTCGACTGCATCGCCCAGGAAGGAGGAGACGGCGACTGCATCGCCCTGGAAGCAGGAGGCGGCGACTGCGTCGCCCTGGAAGCAGGAGGCGGCGACGACATCGCCCTGGAAGCAGGAGGCGGCGACGACTGCATCGCCCTGGGAGCAGGAAGCGGCGCCTGCATTGCTCTGGAAGCAGGAGGCGGCGACGACTGCGTCGCTCTGGAAGCAGGAGGCGACGACGACTGCATCACCCTGGGCGCAGGAGGCGGCGATGACTGCATCGCCTTGGGAGCAGGAGGCGGCGACGACTGCAACGCCCTGGGAGCAGGAGGCGGCGATGACTGCATCGCCCTGGAAGCAGGAGGCGGCGACGACTGCAACGCCCTGGAAGCAGGAGGCGGCGATGACTGCATCGCTCTGGGAGCAGGAAGCGGCGCCTGCATTGCTCTGGAAGCAGGAGGCGGCGATGACTGCATCGCCCTGGAAGCAGGAGGCGGGGATGACTGCATCGCCCTGGAAGCAGGAGGCGGGGATGACTGCATCGCCCTGGAAGCAGGAGGCGGGGATGACTGCATCGCCCTGGAAGCAGGAGGCGGGGATGACTGCATCGCCCTGGAGGCAGGAGGCGGCGACGACTGCATCGCCCTGGAAGCAGGAGGCGGCGACGACTGCATCGCCTTGGGAGCAGGAGGCGGCGACGACTGCATCGCCCTGGGAGAAGGAGGCGGCGACGACTGCAACGCCCTGGAAGCAGGAGGCGGGGACGACTGCATCGCCCTGGAAGCAGGAGGCGGCGACGACTGCATCGCCCTGGAAGCAGGAGGCGGCGACGACTGCATCGCCTTGGGAGCAGGAGGCGGCGACGACTGCATCGCCCTGGGAGAAGGAGGCGGCGACGACTGCATCGCCCTGGGAGCAGGAAGCGGCGCCTGCATTGCTCTGGGAGCAGGAAGCGGCGACGACTGCATCGCCCTGGAAGCAGGAGGCGGCGACGACTGCATCGCCTTGGGAGCAGGAGGCGGCGACTGCTGCATCGCCCAGGAAACAGGAGGCGGCGACGGCTGCGTCGCCCTGGAAACAGGAGGCGTCGACTGCTGCGTCGCCCAGGAAACAGGAAGCGGCGACTGCTGCGTCGCCCTGGAAACAGGAGGCGGCGACGGCTGCGTCGCCCTGGAAACAGGAGGCGGCGACTGCTGCATCGCCCAGGAAACAGGAGGCGGCGACGACTGCATCGCCCAGGAAACAGGAGGCGGCGACGACTGCATCGCCCTGGAGGCAGGAGGCGGCGACGGCTGCATCGCCCTGGAAACAGGAGGCGGCGACTGCTGCGTCGCCCAGGAAACAGGAAGCGGCAACTGCTGCGTCGCCCTGGAAACAGGAAGCGGCAACTGCTGCGTCGCCCTGGAAGCAGGAGGCGGCGACGGCTGCGTCGCCCTGGAAACAGGAGGCGGCGACTGCTGCATCGCCCAGGAAACAGGAGGCGGCGACTGCTGCGTCGCCCTGGAAACAGGAAGCGGCAACTGCTGCGTCGCCCTGGAAACAGGAGGCGGCGACGGCTGCGTCGCCCTGGAAACAGGAGGCGGCGACTGCTGCATCGCCCAGGAAACAGGAAGCGGCGACGGCTGCGTCGCTCTGGAAACAGGAGGCGGCGACGGCTGCGTCGCCCTGGAAGCCGGCGGCGGCGTCGCCCTGGAAGCCGGCGGCGGCGGCTGCGTCGCCCTGGAAGCCGGCGGCGGCGGCTGCGTCGCCCTGGAAGCCGGCGGCGGCGGCTGCGTCGCCCTGGAAGCCGGCGGCGGCGGCTGCGTCGCCCTGGAAGCCGGCGGCGGCGGCTGCGTCGCCCTGGAAGCCGGTCGGGGGGGACGACGACGGCGTCGCCTAGGAGACTGGCTTGTGTTGACGGTGAATGCCTCGCCCTGAAGGCCGGCGATGATTGCATCGCCCGGGCCTTGGTTCCCACCCCGGCAATGGCTCAGGTGCTCGTCCAGAGCATCCTGGCGGGCAAGTTCGTGCTCGTACTGCCTTACTGCATCGCCGAAGGCGGGGTGGATCAGGGACAAGAAGTCGGCTAGGCCCTTATCTGGTCGGTGCATTCTGTTACGATCCTGGTAAAGGTTTGGACCTAAATGCACGACTGAGGCAGAAAATAAAGGAAAGGAGTATTTATTAAAGTTAAAGTGTTGGGGTAGTCCCAACACTGTACAGGAATGACAAAGACACAGTATTACACAGGGACTGTTAGGAAGCCCGGGACGGGCTGCTCCAAGCCGGAGCTGGGCTGGCAGTTCTGGAACGTTTCGTTCCAAGCCGGAACTGGACTGGACTGGAACTGGACCGTGAGGTCCACACTGGAATCAGGGTCTGGAACGGATTTGTTCCAAACCGGAACTGGACTGGAACTGGAACTGGACCGGGAGGTCCACACTGGGAACAGAGTCTGGAACGGATTGTTCCAAACCGGAACTGGACTGGACAGGTAGGTGCACGGCTCACACCTGGACTGGACTGGAACTAGCTGGGGAGCGCCTCACTACGGCAGGACAGGAACTGGACCGGAATGACTGCACCGGTACAGAACAAAACAAGCAGTAGGGGTTAGTGCAAGGGAAGGCACGGAAATGACCGGGAGGTTCTCACGGAGGAGCAGGGCTTGATAGGTAGGTGGTTGGTGAAGCACGGCAGGGCTGGGTAGTGTGGCGTAGCTGCGGTAGGTCCGGAAGGAGCTGCCTGGTCTCCAGAGCTCCAGGAGCCGGCGCCGAAGAACTAGTTGGCTTCTTCGGTCGGACAGGAACAACTGGAGGGTAGCCAGGTAACAAGCCAACCCGGAGCCTACACGAGCTGGAGGTGGAGGTACCGCAACACACACAACGAAAACGGGGGGAAACGAACACTGCCACTGGAGAATGGGAGCTGGGTTAGATGGAGGAGAAGGGAAACAGGTTAGCTGCATGCACAACAGGAATTGATGAGGAGGTAAACTACCAGACTGTAGTTAGGAGCGGAACCCAAGCTGCAAGGGGATAATATCCCACAACCAAGCGAGTAGTTCGTAGTACACGACCAGGGAAACAACGAGCATTAACACCGCGTGACGATAGTTAAGCGAACAGTAAACAGGGTCTGAAGGGTTAGACATGTAATGCACCGACAAAGCAGGGGAGACAGCAGGTGGGTTAAATAAGGGAGTGAGATGGGAATCAACAAGGCACAGGTGCGGAAAGTAACCGGGAGTGCTTGTTAATTAGACAGGTGAGGAATGCAAGAAACGAGAGGGGAAGGTGATAGGCGGAAACTAAAGTGGGAAACAAAGAGAGCCAAACAGAGGGGAAACGCCCAGCCTAAAGCAGAGGGGAAAACACGGACAAGGGAATCCAACAAGACACGGAGGGACATGACAAAAACCGGGAAAACGGACTGGAAGGGAACGGAACGTTACAGTTTGGATGATTTCACAAAAGAATTTGATTCAATTTGGAAAGGTGGACTATTCGTTAATTTTACAGAATGGTGTAGGGGTGTCTATGACATCTTATACCATGGCTTGGAGACATACGCAATTCTGATTGGTTGACAGCCGTGGTTTAAATGCTTGTATATGAACGGTCATCCGGGTCACAGGCTTGATCACTGTTCTAAATGCATGCACTGCCTGGCCAGCTAGAATTATAACTGACTCATGTAAAGGGAATTACAGTAGTCTATACGGGAGGTGATGAAGGCATGTAAAACAATCTCCAGATCCTTAACCCCTTGGCGCAGATGGCAAATTTAACCTATTTAGGGGGTGCTCTGTTTAAGGCTTTACAACTCCAGGTGTGAGCATCACATAAACTTGGTACATGGCTTAAATGAAACAAGACAGGTGTACCATTTACAATACTTAGATTTGTTTATTTTCCATAATTTAAGTCTAAACAAAGTGCCACAAATGCAAAGAAACTTTGGAAAAAAAATTATAAATTGTTTTTCTTTAGTTTGCTGAGAGCTACATAATTGAAATCGGTAATGTATATAAATTTCCTGGATCATAAACTCCATGTCCACATGTTTTGCAAAATCTGAGCATGATATGCAGAACTACTAAAGGTCTATGATGCAAAATATAGCAGTGTACTCTGTTGTCCATTAGTGTCTCCAAATCTATCCAAATGGCTAAATTGTGCACTACTCGAAAAAAAAATAATAATGATATATTTTACTACAAATCAACAGTTTTGGCTCATAAAACTCACTTTTGCATAATTTTCAAGTGGGAATTACTATATTTTCATCAGTATAGGGGGGTAGATATCTATGGGTCCAAACCCCCTATGCAAAACATGTCATAAAATGAAAAAAAACTGTTTTGTCCATTATAAAGAATATACATTTGCTCCTTCTGATGGCTTAAGATAAAAAACATTGATATCACAGTGTTATTACATACACCTAAATATGTTGCCTAATCATTCACTCTTGTACCTCAATAAAACATCACTTGTCCCTGTACTCCACAGTATGTATACTTTTGTCCTTGGATTGCATTTTTCTGTAGTTAAAAAAAAAAAAAGAATTTCCTATTCATAATGACTCCAAGGAAATTTTTACCTTAATCTACCACATATCAGCGCACAGTAAATTGGAATGAGCATTTGTCATGCCCAAAGAGACAAGTATATACGCCATAGCCTATATTATGTGCGATAACATGAACATAAAATAGTATTCCACCATCTGCAAAATCTTCAATGAATATTGGTAGCCTACATAAAAAATACATTTAACGATTGCACTACAGTATGTGAAATGCACTCAAAATGCGAAAATAAAAATAGGGCTATCAAACATATTGGAAAGACAGTGCTCGAGTGGAAACATGAACGTAAAAATGTAGCCAGCGAGACAAACAGCATTTTAGACGCAAAAATACATACATATCGGAAAAGGGAAACTCTCCTCCCTAATGCGTTTTCTATAGAGCTTGCATAATACTGGACCATTAAAACGAAAACTGCCCTTACGCTGGGCTGTAGTAAATTGTTAAAAGCACCCAAAAAGACATGGCATATACCGTTGCTAAGGTTATAATGTACTTTTTATTGGATAAAAAAGCCGACAATTAAACCAGAATGAACTGTAATGAATGAGACAGGCTTACAGGGCATGGGGGTATTACGCGTCGACGTTTCAGATAGCGGTATAAAGTGTTGTATATTTCTCAAACCGATTGTACCAGACAATAAGTGACCACAGAATTTTGAAATGAACATCTCAATGTGTAAAACCAATGTAGGATTGTATATTTATTTCATATTTAGTAGCATATATTGCTAGTAGAATACATGGTAGAATGAGACAGTACTTTCACAGTTTATTTTGCATTTGAGTGAGCAGGGCTTTTCACGGCTTTTCTGGCATAGGATCAGGCTATTGTTGGGTTTATCTCATTGCTATGACGTTATTCTAATTTTATATGATGAATAAATATATTTATGAACTCAAACATAGACGCTATTGTCCACTATGTCATGCATGGGTAGGTATAGGCTAGGTGGGGGTTGCTTGTTAAATTGACTTGCTACGGGGAAATAATGACACTTAGAAACTCCGTATTCGGCAGAAATCGTCACGAACCGTATGCCAATAAATTTAAAACACAGAGTTTGTGATTTCCACTAATAGTTTGGCTGCAGTAGCAACGAATGTCTCAGTTGAGCAAAAAGGTTCCGTCGGCATCATCTTCTACGCAAAGGGGTTAAATGAGATGAAAGATTTTAGTTTTGCTATGGCTCTAAGCTGGAAGAAGCTACCACCCACAACAGAGTTGATTTGTTTGTCAAATTATAGGGCTGAATAAAATATGACACCAAGATTTTTTACATCTGTATGTAGATTTGAGGACAGAGGTGCTAGGTTGGTGGCTAAACCTCTGGTGGAGTCAGGGGGACCAAATAAGATAACCTCAGTCTTTTTTTCATTTAGCTGGAGAAAGTTTTTTGCCATCCAACATTTAATGTCCTCAAGGCAATCAAGGACAGACATTATGGACTGATCATCACCGGGTTTCAGCGGAAGGTATAGCTGTGTGTCATCGGCGTAACAGTGGTAGGAAATGCTATGTTTACGAAAAATAGAACCTAGGGGGAGCATATACAGAGAAAATAAAATAGAACCTAAAATAGAACATTGAGGTACTTCATAGGTGATAGGTGCCGTGGAAGAAGAAGAGTTCCCTATCTTATCAGAAAATGTTCTATCATTTAAGTCGGACCATTGTAAGGCAGTACCCTGAATACCAACCTCATGCTTAAGACGGTCCAAGAGAATAGTGTGATCAACTGTGTCAAACGCAGCACTAAGATCCAACAGAATTAAAATAGCACAGTTTCCTGAATCAATGGACAAGAGTAGATCATTAGACACTTTAATGAGAACTGACTCAGTGCAATGATGTGGCCTAAATCCTGATTGGAATTTTTCCAGAATGTAATAGTTATTTAAATAGGAAGAAAGCTGGGGAAAAAAACAACCTTTTCCAGAACCTTTGATAAAAATGGCAGTTTAGAGATGTGTCGAAAATTGTTAAAAACTGCAGGATCTAGGTTGGGCTTTTTAATAAGAGGGTGGACACTGCATGTTTAAAACAGTATGGAACAAAGCCATTTACTAGGCAGCTATTTATTATTGATAAAATACTGGTAACAATAGTGTCCAACACTTCTCTAAGGAGACGTGAGGGAACAATGCCCAGGGGGCAGGTAGTAGGCTTCATGTGTGAGACTATATCTAGCAGATGAGAAAGAGTGACAGGTTCAAACTTGTTAAGAAAACCAGAGGAAATTATTAAATCAGACAGATCATAAGTGGGAGGTGAGATGTGAGATCTTATACTATCAATCTTATCAGTAAAGTTCAAAAAGTCTTTACACGCCTCAGGAGTTGGATCAGGACAGGCAGTGACAACAAGGTTAATAGCTGTATTGATTATGCTAAAAAGAACTCTGGGAATATGGGAATTTTTAAAAATAATATTAGAAAAATATATGTTTTGACAGCGTGCTAATATTTTGCTAAGCAGTCTCTTAGGGCCGTTTCACACCTGATAGTCCGCTTCTAGTCTGCTTCCTTGGTTCGCACCAGATGCGAGAATGATACATTGTTTCGTTTTTCAGCTGATTCGGTTCCCTTTCACACCTATTCGTTTGCTCTGGTCCGAATCAGTTGATGAGTTGGTGAAGCGAACCAAAATGCAGCCGCACAAGCCACGTGAGAAGCATTACTGATACATTTACTGAAATTATGAAAGATTGCTGCTGCATTGTTTTCCAGGTCTGTCATGGCTTAGGTATTCATATCTATGTGCAAATATTATCGCCGATGAAAAACATGTGCTTGTCTGTGTTAAAGCATCAGATTTTGCAGTCCCATGCTGGTCGTGTCTCGTGAGTGTGAGAAGTTAGAAATACTGCCAAATGTGAAGGTTGTAACGGGAACTCATTTCACTCATTTGTCAGATGTGTCTAGGGCGGGAGCAATAACGTAGTTCCTGAACTGCTCTCCAATATTATTTCCTTTTGAATACTACACAGTGGAGTTTGCATGTTCTCCCTGTGTCCATGTGGGTTTCCTCTGGTTACTCCACAGTCCAAAGCCATGCAGGTTACGCTAATTGAAGGCTCTAAGATGCTTATAGGTATGAGTGTGAGAGTGAATGGTGTGTGTGCCCTGCAATGGATTGGCTACCTGGTCCTGGGTGTATTCCTGCCTCTCGCTCCAGCCCCCCGCGGCCCTGACAAGGAATAAGTGGGTTCGATAATGGATGGATGAATGGAACACTACACTCTGTATTTGTGGCTAGAAAACCAGGCAAGATTTTTGAGTTACATTAATCAACCAATGCAAATGCACTGAGGTTAATACCTAGAGCATCCAAGTCACTCCACCATTGCAACCCACAATTAATCTCCCATTTTAGAACAAATAATATAATAAATAATTAATTCCCTCTGGCAAGTCACATTATTCATGGTAAAGCCTGCATTGCAATGGGCAACTGCTTGCATACTGATGTCACTATTGCTCCTGCCTTGTTTCAGGAAAATCATAGCCAAGCAGGTCTAGCATTGCTGACAGATGACAGTTTATTCACATCACCCTCCATCCTCTTCCAGATATGGAATAACAGGAAATCTTGACAAATATTCTGCCATGACATTCTAGCTATCATTCTGTCAGGCAGGGTGATGTTACTTAGAAGAGCATTAAAGAGGAACATTCCATCTCACGAAGAAGCTCAGGGCTGGACACAGTCGCAGCGCAAAACTATAACCTACAGTGAGCACCATAATTCATTGGACAGTGACACCCTGGTTCCGTGGTGTTGCTGTTGGCTACATCAAAGGAAGCTCGACCTCGTTATCATGGAGGACAAACTGATTGTTCCAGTTTCCGCTTTCCCAAACATTTTTAACCCATCTCTGTCATCATACAAAGACAATTTGTAGAGAAACTCAGCATGGCGAAAAATAGCGGACATCGTTGGAGTTTCTGCTGGGTTTAATAGATAGCTATACAATAAATATAACGTTATGATTAAATGCTTTGATGCTAGTCACTCCCAAAACACGCTAACGTTAGCTGTGTGTTCAAGAAATTGACTTGCTTGCTAGTTAGCTGTATTCAAGACAGACACTTGCTTGCTAGTTTTTATAAGTTTATATGATCCGCAGAGTGGGGGAAAGTAACGTTAACTAAGTATTTTCACTGTTAAGTACTGTAGGCCTACTTCAAGCCATTTGGAAGTTGTCACTCGCATCTCAAAAACATACTTCTAACGAAAATATTAAATAACTCGAAACAGAACATGAATGGATATAAAAAGGAGTCTGAATGTTGAATGGTGCACTTTTACATTTAGGCTACCAATATTTTATTTTGGTAAAATGGATTGTAAAACCATTGGAATAAATACACATCTTGAATAAATAGATCATATTATAGTTCAGTTTATAATAAATTAACTGAATGTTATTTCCACCATGTTTAGAGGAGATCTGCGGAACAAGGTGGAGGAGCCTCAGGGACACTTTTAAAAAATGAAAAAAAGTTGAGGGAAAGGCACAGGAGTGGGGCTGGGGCCTCAGGCTCAGAGGCCTTGGAAATTTATGGGAGTCATGGAGTTCTTGACTCCCTTTATTGAAAATAGGGCCACTACCTCAAATATCACACGAGGCCCAGGGCCAGTTGTGCAGCCAGCCCCCCTCCCAGTGCAGTCAGCCACCCCTGCAGCCCAGCCAGCCGCCCCACTGCCACCACAGAGAGCCACCCAGCCAGCTGCCCCTGCAGCACAGCTAGCAAGTCATGCAGCCCAGCCAACCACACCAGCAGCACAGCCAGCCGCCCCACTGCCACCACAGAGAGCCACCCAGCCAGCCACCCCAGCAGCACAGCCAGTTGCCCCTGCAGCACAGCTAGCAAGTCATGCAGCCCAGCCAACCACACCAGCAGCACAGCCAGCCGCCCCAACGCCACCACAGAGAGGCACGCAGCCAACCACACCAGCAGCACAGCCAGCTGCCCCTGCAGCCCAGCCAACCACACCAGCAGCACAGCCAGCCGCCCCACCGCCACCACAGAGAGGCGTGCAGCCAACCACCTCAGCAGCACAGCCAGCCACCTCAGCAGCACAGCCAGTTGCCCCTGCAGCCCAACCATCTACCACATGCCCCCCTGTTAAGAAACGGGGCCGATTTGAAGTCATGAGCCTGTTTGAGCGAAGGCTCATAGAGTCATTGGAAGACCCCAGCAGTCCCCCACCACAACCTGCCTATAACAATGTGGATGAGCTCTTCCTTTTAAGCCTGTCACCTCTCCTAAAGAAGGTCCCAGAGCATAAAAGGGATGCAGTAAAATTTAAAATCCATAAAATTATTTTTGAAGCAACAGATGAAAGCCAGTTAGAGTAGTACATTCAGTATTATGTAGTCAGTTTGACTCATTAATTGGTCAGTTTGACACAGAGTCGTGATGTTTTGTGTAATATTTTTTTAGTGGAATCACATTAAATTCTTAATCACAACTTCATATCTCCATCTATTATTGAAAATATGGCATTATACATTGTTGGAAACTGTTGTATAATTTGGTAAGAATGTGCTATTCAGTTTATTCAACTTGGGGAATTTTTATGTGACTGTGCAGTTATGCTTTGGTAATGTAAAAAGTGAGTGAACTATTAGCTCCAGCTGTTATACACAAAAATGCCAACAATCACCAATACACATAACATTATATATATTTTCAGAGTAGTATTACTATATTTAATTTCCTTAAAAGACATTAATGTCAGGTAACATATCAATTTGATACTACCACCCACATTATATACTGTTAATTCCAATAGGCCCTTTTCACTTGGCAAATCAAAATGTCTGATGTGAAAAGGGCCTATCATGGAATTTGTCAGCTTCTAAAGGTGGGCAATCTGTTTCACAAATAAAGATCTGGGTAAACTGAGTTTAGATGGGTGTACACTCCACTTAATCCCTGGATCTACAGGGAAAATATAAGAGTGAGAGATACTCAGTGAAAAAATGAAATGGCACACTAGAGTTTTATTTAGAAGGGTTTTAATATAATAGTTGGTAATTGTGCAGACAGTGTTAGTTGTGCAGACCATGTTAGTTGTGCTTATGGAGACAGTGTTAGTTGTGCATGTGCAAATGGAACTATGCACTTCAAGGCTGTGGGTGGCTCTTAAAAGAGCCTTTGGGTTAAGTAGTGCACAAATTACACCATGTTGTCTTGCCAAGGAACAGCACCCTCTTGAAAAAAGTGTGAGGTGAAGGCGGCTCATACTCGAATGGCCTCCCGTAAGGAATTTGTGGAGTCCCTCCTGGTGGCATCCTGAAGAACAGCAGCAGCACCACCCTCCTCTGGCAAGTAGCAATCATCTGATCCTGCCTCCCTCATGGTTGTTGCCCTCAGGAAGTTGTGAAGGACATAGGTGGCCTTCACACACAACTCAGCAGTGCCTGGGCTGACTCCATTGACGCACCCGTACAAACGCCACTCGCGTGGCTGAGGCAGTAGTTGTCCAGAGGTGTAAAGTCCAGGGGTCATAAAGTAAAAGTCCTGCCATGAGTTTCTTCCACCCATTAACTCAACCAGCTGATTTCACCAATTAGTTCTACCTCCTGGCTGAAGATTGATAATTAGCAAATCCAGATGACTGGAAGAAAATACTGGGAAGGACTTTGACTTTCTGAACCTGGATTTTAGACCTCTGCTAATATCCCTATACCTTTCTGATCAATAGCAGCAGGCGGTTTGCAGAGAGAGAAAAACATTGATTTCTGGAGAGAGAAAGTGTAGGATCCTGAGATAGACCCATATCAGGAGAGGGAATTCTACAGGCAGGGATGTTCAGAGCGCTGCACCATTACACCCATTAAATGGTAAGATTTTTGTTGTCAATACACCTGGAGCAACACTGAAGTTGGTATTCAAATGATGAGTGAGGAATGAATTGTGAGCTATTTGACAGCTGATTGGTTGGAACTAACAAAATCACCAGGATGAACCATTTAATAGTGATTCTGTATCACCATTTAAGGGTTATTTTAATCAAAATTTTCTACAGGCAGCCATGCCCCCCGGACCCCCCTTTACAGCCCCTGCCAACCACCTACTACACTCGTAACAAATGCAGCCTCCCATATTTTTTACCTCATCAGTCACCCCTGATATATATATGGCTGACCCCCGCTGCCACTGACCAAGAGATGGGTGAAAAGAAACATTGGATGAAAAGATGGCTACAGCTTGCCAGTGACAGGGAGGCGGGCCGTTGTGTAAGACAGCGTCACAAAGCTGCTGCATGCACAACTACACCACCAGATTACAGACTGTACTAAAGGATAAGACTGACATGTGTATATATATAATTTATTTTTTTGTGGTAATCATTAAGGTGTCTGTAATGTACTTTGCTGGAGTACAGACCCAAAACAACTAAAAATGTGTCACTGCAGCTCTTGATTTTATCTACATCGTAAGATCAGATTTTTGATTTATCAGTGTTAGTGGAAATTGCACTTAAATTCAAGATGTTTGGAAGTGGAATGTTTAGATTTTAAACGAGGAAATGTTATGTCAGCATTGAATATCTTTTGGAAAAGCAGTTGATTGTATCTTTTTTGACTAAATTGGGCCTGCTGATATTGTTGTTCTTTTTAACTTCTGAATTTTGTACTCAACAATTTTTAATAAAATCTTTGAAGTGAGAATTGAGTTAAGAATTATTTCTAATAGGATCGGGTACATTTCACCATGGTATGGCATTTGGCATTTCAACTTAACTTTTGTTAAATTCAGCTGATACCCAGAGCTAAAACTGGTTAGAAATACAGTTGATGCAAATGTAGTAAGTATGTTGTCTAAATGTCTTGGGTATGTAGTTGTATGTTTTTATAAAGTTACTACACCAATAACAATAATACCATAAAAATAAAGTTTTAGGGTAGAAAGTGGCTAATTTAAGATTTATCTGTTAAAGTGCTGCTGGCTCAATTCTGGCCCATTTTATGCCCAAAATCAGCACCAGCATACCACCATCCCATGCTGGTCACCAGCATACCAACACCAGCATACCCCCATACCAGCATCCCAGCACCAGCATACCCCCATACCAGCATCCCATGCTGGTCACCAGCATGCCATCACCAGCATGCCAGCACCAGCATACCCCCATACCAGCATCCCATGCTGGTCACCAGCATGCCAGCACCAGCATGCCAGCACCAGCATACCCCCATACCAGCATCCCATGCTGGTCACCAGCATGCCAGCACCAGCATACCCCCATACCAGCATCCCATGCTGGTCACCAGCATGCCAGCACCAGCATACCCCCATACCAGCATCCCATGCTGGTCACCAGCATGCCAGCACCAGCATACCACCATCCCATGCTGGTCACCAGCATACCAACACCAGCATACCCCCATACCAGCATCCCATGCTGGTCACCAGCATGCCAGCACCAGCATACCCCCATACCAGCATCCCATGCTGGTCACCAGCATGCCAGCACCAGCATACCACCATCCCATACTGGTCACCAGCATGCCAGCACCAGCATAGCCCCATCCCATGCTGGTCACCAGCATCCCAGCATCCAAAACACAACATATGCTGGTCTTGCTGGTGTAACCAGCATGCATTATGCTGGTCATGCTGGTAACCAGCTATGCTGGTCTATGCTGGTTTTTTCCAGCAGGGTGATCATAAAAATTCCAAAAATTCCATTCCATTTATGAAAATATTAAAAGCAGTTAATGCATCTGGTAAAATATTTTAAAATGCACTTGGCCTACGTGTTGTGGCTGTAGACTTGCGTTGTGTAGCCTAATTGTCAAAAATAGTATCTGAATAAGTTTATTTTTAATCACTATTAGTTTACAATAGAATAGAATATCTTTTATTTTTCCGCTAGGGAACTTCAGTTGTAGCCCCAGCAACAACAAAAAAGACATAGACAGTGGGGCAGACCCACAACACACAAACATATCAAACAAAGACATTCAATATAATCATTGCATTAATCAAGCTAATTAAGTGAATTAAATTGTAATAGCCTACAGCCAAACGTCATGATTAAAAATAGCCCCCGCTGTTCCGAGATGTCCAATGTTATCAAGCAGTCCAACACACAAACTCCGCCTCCACGACTTTCCTCCATACACGTAGTGTTGCGGTCTCTGTACACTGTCGAAATGGAACACCGAACTGCCTCAGCCTTCCCCGTCGTCGCCTTACTCCTCTCCCACATTATCTTCTCCTTCTCCTTCTCCTTCCCTGGTGGCCTTTTGAAGATTGCCTGCAGTCCTAGATCAGTCCAGTGTCCCGACATCTTCAACTCCGGTGAAGAATGATGGTAAACTTTGTAGCTGCACATCCAACTGACATTCCTGAGCATATGTTGTGAATGAGTCTCCATGGTGATGACCACAAACAAAATTATCCCGAATATACAATTTGTCAATATTATCAAAACGAGCAGCATGAGTGCCCTGAACAATCTCCAGCCCACTTCCCCAGACACACAGCACATGGAAAAAAAAACAAAAAACAAAAACCAGACACAACAAAATACATTGAAATTGACAAACATGAACACGAGGGACAGCTGGACTACATGTCGCCATTACAGCGCCACGTGACATCCTATAGTTTAATCGCTATTGTGCAGCCTAAATGGAATGAAGCAGAAGCCGGTTAAAATGATTACATCAGGAATAGCCTCTGTATAAGTATTTATTGGAGACAGCCATATGAAAATAATTACACCAATCATGTATGGAAGACACAAAACTGCTTATATTTTTTCTATAAATCCGATCTAGTTTTATTAGCCTAGAAGACGTAACAAACGTCACAACCGGCGTGATAGAAATCTTGACGAATCAAGTCACAGTCGCGTCTTCTATCACGTTACACGTTATCTCGTTTCAAATATAGATAATAAAATGGGTGTGTCAGTGATTTACACAAGTTTGATGAATCACACGTGAGCATTTTGTACGCAAGCTGGATCCGTCAAATATATGCTACTTTTTACGACCATATTGATAAATGAGGCCCATTGTCTGTAAAGTAATTGTTATCACAGGACGACTGTAATGTTAATGACTGATTTGGACGGGATAAAGTATCTCCGTAATCAACGTCTAGAAATGCAGAAATGGGAGTGTCTATTCCATTTTCTCAATTCGCATGGGATTGCTTTTACCTGCCGTTAATTTTACAGGGCATTTAACAGTAGGTAAAAGACGCCAGAATCTTTACTGGCGCGGGAGCGCGCAGTCCGTACAGACATATAAAATAACGGAGAAAAATTTCTCATCCGAATAGGGCTGAAACTATTCTCTGGAGATACGTTTTAAAGCGATTTTATCAAACCACTTATTCAATGTTATCTCCTAATTTATTCAAGATTTCAGTCGTGCAATAAAAAAACTTTTGGTGCCGCTTTCTCTATTTTTAGGATTATTCCCGGGAGATATATAAAGGCATTAAATTTAAACTTCGGAAACGGGAAGCTTGGGGTTACAGTAAAGCATTCTGGGCAGTTTCACTGCCTAAGTCTGCAGTCTTGCGGACTCGTTCCCTCAAGCCAAATCGAGGGTCGAGGGACTAATTTCACTTACTTCAGTTGCATTTCTAACGGATTGGACCGCACTCGCCCTTGGCAATGCCCAAGGGAACTTTCGGTCTCTAAAGGGATTCCCCCATGTTGAAGTGGCGAGGGGAAGTGCAGGAGGGCAGAACATTTAATGGATTAGATGTAACGTTTGTGTTCCCACTCCGTCACACGTTTCCCTGTGTTTTCGGTATATTCGGTGTTCTCTGTAATTTCCTGCTATTTCCTTCCTTCAGTAATAATGATTACTAATTTACTAACTTCATAGAATTAAGATTTACTAATGACTAACTTCCTTGTAATGTTTGGAGATACTAATCTACTAACCTCATAGAAATTAGGGCTTCTACTAATTATCTAACGTCATCTTCTCTATTCGCTACAGCTGTCTCTCCTTTCCGCCTTTGCTATCACTATTCTCTTTTCCTCGTTAACTCTTCTACTCGTTACAGCTGATTCTCGTTTCCGCTTTCTGCTCTCCCTAATTTGTTGCACCTGTCTGTGAGTGTATTTAAACCCTGTCTTAGCTTGTGTTCACTGTGAGATTGTTGCCTCAGTTTACTGTTTGCACTTTTGAGCGTTTATCCATTGTTTTTGATTACACGTTTTGACCTTGTTTGTTTAGGACCACGTCTTTTGCCAATTCTATTCCTGACCCTGTTTTTGTTTTCTTGACTACGAGTTTGCCTAGCGTATATCTGTACCTTTGCCTTTGCGGATTGCCTACCTGTTATGAACCCTGTTCTCCTACTGATTACGAGCGTGCCTGCCGTTTTCAGTACCGTGCCTCCGCTGACAGATATTCTGGATCTCGATCCTTGCTTTCTGATTTTTGTACTTTGCATTTACGGATTGCCTACTTGTGTTTTTGACCCTTGCATCGAACCAACTACGAACTGCCTAACGCTCTGTACCGTGCAACTGTGTGTAATAAAATCTCCTTCGGGAGTTTTATTTTACATCTGGCTTCGAGTCCGCCTTTTTGGGTTCTACATCTGTGCCTGGTCGTCACAGAACAATCTCGCCATCATGAACCCAGCGGACTCTGACCTGGTCCAGAACACACTTATGATCCAGGGAGCTATCATTGAGCAACACACCTCGCCGAACTCAACGAAGGCATGAGGAGGATGTTCGGCGAACTGACTAGGTTGACCAACGCTCTGCAGCCTCCGCCCCCACCTCCAGTGGTCACCGCTCCTCCACCCGCAGCACCCCCAGTCCCTCCAGGAGCCATGTACTACAGGGAACCGCAGCAACCTGCGCTGGAGCGCTACACCGGCGAACCTGACAGATGCAAGGCCTTCCTGTTGCAGTGTGACCTCGTGTTCCAGACCTACTGCGACGACGGCAGGAAGATCGGCTATGTCGTGGGTTTGCTGAAAGGGAAGGCTCTTGACTGGGCTACAGCTATTTGAGTGGAGAATGCTTCCGGCTTCACCTACCTCACCTTCACGCAGGAGATGCGAAAGGTCTTCAAACATCCGTCCAGTGGTCAAGATTCCTCCCTGAAACTGCTCGCGCTGCGTCAAGGTGCTAGGAGCGTGACGGAGTACTCCATCGATTTCCGTACCCTCGCCGCGGTCACTGGCTGGAATGACGCGGCCCTTATCGATGTCTTCCAGACTGGCTTGAGCGATGGGGTGAAGGACAAACTGGCGGTTCGGGACCGGGCGGATAACCTGGACTCACTCGTCAGCTTGGCCATTCGGATCGACAACCAGATCTGACAGCGTAAGCGGGAGAGGCAGCCGCCATCTACCGTAGCCAGCTATGTTTACCCCGCTCCTGCTACGCCACTGCCCTCCACCAGGGAGAATCCTGCCCAGCCAGAGGAGACCATGGACTGTGGGAGAATCAGGAGCAAAGTCACGCCCGAAGAACGGAGAAAAAGAAGAGAGTCTGGAGCATGTTTTTACTGTGGCCAAACGGGACATTCAGTTAAGAACTGTAATGTGTGGCCAAGAAAACTAGTCTCTTCAGTTTGGGTGGGATCCCTGACAAGCCAAAACCAATATCCCAATAACCGCTTCAGACCATATCTTCCAGCCACCATCTCGCATCAGCATCAGACACACCAAGTCCTCATTCTTGTCGATTCAGGAGCTCATGAGAATCTGATCAACGCTGCCATGGTGACCAAGATCGGCCTTGCCACACAGCCTCTCCCGAACCCCGTGGACACCTTAGCCGTTGATGGGCGATTTTTTAGTCGCATCACCGACATCACAGGACCCATCCGACTAATCTTTTCTGGAAATCACCAGGAGGATTTCATTAGTTTCCATTTTGTCTCCTCGCCCCCATGACTCCTTCATCTTGGGTCTACCCTGGCTTAAACAACACAACCCTCACATTGACTGGTCCACCAGCTAGATTCTGAACTGGAGTAAGAACTGTCACAGTCTCTGCCTTAAGTCCACTCCTGCACCAGCAGAAGGCACCTGTACTCCACCTAAACCTTTCACTCCTTGTCTCAAATCCGTTCCTAGGGAATACCATGAACTAAGCCAAGTTTTTAGCAAGGATCAAGCTCAAGCACTGCCCCCTCACGGACCTTATGACTGCGCTATTGAACTGCTTCCTGACGCTCCACTACCCTCCAGCCGTCTCTACAATGTGTCTAGGCCGGAGAGGGAGGCCATGGAGACTTACATCCGGGACTCTCTGGCTACCGGCTTAATACGCCCCTCATCCTCCCCAGTCGGTACCGGGTTTTTCTTTGTGCAAAAGAAGGATGGGACACTCCGCCTGTGTATTGACTACCAGGGTCTGAACAACATCACCATCAGGAACAAATACCCTCTGCCGCTAATCGACTCAGCTTTCCATCCCCTTCATGATGCCACCATTTTTACTAAGCTGGACCTCCGTAACAGAGAAATGATCTTTTCACTGCGACTCGGTGGAATTTCTCTGATTTATCCTGGAGAGAGGTCAAACAAGGGCAGATCCAAGGAAGATACAGGCAGCCACTGACTGGCCCACTACATCTACGTGCAAACAACTGCAACGATTCCTGGGATTTGCAAACTTCTATAGAAGATTCATTCGAGACTATAGCCGCGTGGTGGCGCCACTTACCCACCTAACCTCGCCCACACTTCCTTTCAAATGTACTCCGGAAGTGGAGAATGCATTCCTCAAGGTCAAGAAACGGTTTGCCACAGCACCTATCCTCATCCATCCCGACCCCAAGAGACAATTTATCGTTGAAGTGGACGCTTCTGACAGTGGGGTCAGGGCGGTTTTGTCCCAACTATCTGCGACAGACAACTGTCCATGCGCATTCTTTTCACGGAAGCTCTCTCCCGCTGAGCGTAATTATGACGTCGGGAACCGTGAACTACTCGCAGTCAAGTTGGCACTGGAAAAATGGAGACATTGGCTGGAAGGAGCTGAACAGCTATTTATCGTTTGGACGGACCATAAGAATTTAGCCTACCTCCAGACAGGTAAGAGGTTAAATTCTCGACAAGCCCGGGGGGCTCTGTTTTTTGGTAGTTTTCAGTTTACCCTCACATATCGCCCTGGGTCCAAGAATGTCAAGCCTGACGCACTTTCCAGGCAATTTGAGACCGACTCCCTTCCCACGGAACCTGAAAACATGTTACCCCCTTCCTGCACCGTGGTGTGGTTCTGGTTTCGTGGAAGATCGAGTCGGTGATTCAGAGAGCACGGAAGGACGAACCTGACCCCAGAACCACACCAGGTCAACGGATGTTTGTGCCCTCTTCGGCTCGCTCCCAAGTTCTTCAGCGGGCCCATTCTTCTCATCTTTCCTGCCACCCAGGAGCTGCACGCACCCTATCCATCATCAGATGGAGGTTCTGGTGGAATGCCATGAATTCGGACATTCTGAGATTTGTGCAGGCCTGTTCCACCTGTGCCCGCAAGAAAGCCTCCCATCAGGCTCCCGCGGGTCTCCTCTAACCCCTACCCATCTCCAGTTGTCCGTGGAGCCACATTGGTGTTGGATTCATTACGGGACCCCCCCCCCCCCCCCTCTGAAGGCAACACCACCATCCTTGCGGTCGTTGACCGATTTTCCAAGGCCGTGCATTTCGTGCCACTCCCCAAGTTACCCACAGCCAAGGAGATGGCGGATGCTCTCGTTTACCATGTGTTCCGGATCCACGGCATCCCTGCTGACATTGTGTCGGACCGAGATCCGCAGTTTATTTCCCATGTTTGGAAGGCTTTCTGTTCTGCCCTAGGAGCCACAGTCAGTCTCACTTCCGGTTACCACCCGCAGTCTAACGGCCAGACAGAGAGGGTCAATCAAGACCTTGGAGCTGCTCCCCGTTGCATCACAGCCCGCAACTCGACACAGTGGAGCAAGATGATACCATGGGTAGAGTATGCCCACAACTCCCTGACCTGTGCGGCTACTGGGAAATCTCCAGTCGAGATCTCCTTGGGCTACCAACCACCCTTATTTCCGGAACAAGAAAAGGAGATCGCTGTACCAACACTTCAAACTCACATGCGTCGCTGTCACAAGCTTTGCAGTGATACGAGAGCGGCACTGGTGCGCACCGCTGGACCGCAATCGGCATATTGCTGACCGTCACCGGACATCCGCACCCAACTACAAGCCCGGTGAGAAGGTCTGGCTGTCCACCAGAGACATCCCTGTACAGTCGGAATCCCGCAAACTTCAGCCTAGATTCATCAATCCCTTCAAAATAATCCAGATCATCAACCCCACTGCAGTCAGACTCCAGCTTCCCACATCTCTTAAAATCCATCCCACTTTTCATGTCTCCCAGTTGAAGCCAGTTTCTATCAGTCCCCTCTGCCCCCCAGATGCTCTGCACCCTCTTCCCCGCATCATTGACGACCACCCTGCTTATATGGTATGAAACTACTGGACATTCGCCGCAGAGGGCGGGGTTACCAGTACCTCATAGACTGGGAGGGCTACGGTCCGGAGGAACTCATCCTCGACCCCTCTCTGATAAAAGACTTTCACCGCGACCACCCTGAAAAACCTAATGGGTCGCCTGGAGGCTCCCATTGAGGGGGGTACTGTAACGTTTGTGTTCCCACTCTGTCACATGTTTCCCTGTGTTTCTGTATATTTGGTGTTCTCTGTAATTTCCTGCTATTTCCTTCTTTCAGTACTAATGATTACTAATTTACTAACTTAATAGAATTAAGGTTTACTAATCTGCTAATGACTAACTTCCTTGTAATATTTGGAGATACTAATCTACTAACCTCATAGAAATTAGGGCTTCTACTAATCTAACGTCATCTTCTCTATTCGCTACAGCTGTCTCTCCTTTCCGCCTTTGCTATCACTATTCTCTTTCCTGATTTCCTTGTTAACTCTTCTACTCGCTACAGCTGATTCTCGTTTCCGCTTTCTGCTCTCCCTAATTTGTTGCACCTGTCTGTAAGTGTATTTAAACCATGTCTTGGCTCATGTTCACTGCGAGATTGTTGCCTCAGTTTACTGTTTGCACTTTTGAGCGTTTATCCATTGTTTTTGATTCCACGTTTTGACCTTGTTTGTTTAGGACCACGTCTTTTGCCAATTCTATTCCTGACCCTGTTTTTGTTTTCTTGACTACGAGTTTGCCTAGCGTATATCTGTACCTTTGCCTTCGCGGATTGCCTACCTGTTATGAACCCGGTTCTCCTACTGATTACGATTACGATTACTACTGATTATGTTTTCAGTACCGTGCCTCTGCTAACAGATATTCTGGATCTCGACCCTTGCCTGGACTTTAACTCTATAGGCTTTGGCCCCCTAGTGGTGGGACGCATGCGCCCCAATTTTTTATAGTGTTCATATTTCTCTTAAATTCTAAATTATAACGTTAATAAAACACGGAACTTTCGACGCCAAATTGTTAAAAACAGTCACAGCCTGCGAACACATTCGTTTATATGCTTATCAGCTCTCAGGTTACACTACAGAGCCATAAAGCAGCAGGGTGCTAATAGCCCAACCCACTTTTTTTATTTGTTTACAGCCTTCACCTCCCTGCAGTCACAGGCAATAAAATGCATATCACAAAAGCTCTTGGTACCATTTCAACACGCTAAAAAATCAAGATCCGATTCAGGAACAATTGTATATTATTGAAAAGTTGTATAAATAAACATTAGGTGTTTTTTTCCCGTGCTCACTTCAGTATGCATACAACCGATATACTTCCGGTTTCGTATAATACATTTTATTTTCTACAAATTCTCTTGATAAACATGTTTAAGCAACCAAATACGATACCTGGTTATGCAGTTATAACCCTTTTCTGAAGAATCCTCAACGTTTTTTCGTAACCCATTTATCCATTATCCAGGAAAGTCTCAATTTCCACAGTGCGTACCCTTCGCTTTTGCGTTTGTACTACGTTACTACCGTTGCGTAAAACCATTACTAGACTGCTACAGGAATGATCTAATGTAAAACACGTAGATTATCTTCTACGGGGGTTCCTGCCCTTTCAAACGAAGTAAAATATGTCATATTCAAGCGACTGTGAACGGCGCTGTATCCACGCGTAACGACAGCCCATAGGGCAATCAGCTGTGCGCTCCTGACTGTCGACAGCATCAGATGACGCCTGTGGCCATTTTGACTGAGTTTATCGTGGAAGGGATGGGCTGGATTGCTGTTACAATTACGTTTTTTGTCTATCCAGATGTATTTAGCAATGTGTAGCTTTTTTTGTGAGCTGAAAAAACGTCACAGACCAGTCTTTCTCTGTACGCAGACACGGGCAGCTGTATGATGCAATTGCGCTGGTGATGTCTTTGCTGCTTCAAAGTTTACGATTATTTTATACATTTATACGCGAACGTGGCAATCAACGGTGGAAAGAAGAGCGCTTATTTCATGGTTGCTCAGGTTTTGGAGGTGAAGAAGTGTCCCAGAGGCGAAGAAGTCTGTGTTCTGGCAGAGCAATGACTCTGGCATGGACCCGTGCCTGGACATGTAAGTGTTTTTAAAAATATATAATACAAATTATTATTATTATTGTTATTATCATCATCATAATCATCAACAGTATGGAGCGCTATTATCTAGAGTATTTTTAGTTTGGTGATAAATGGATTCTCGCAGGAGTTCGCTAGTTAGCTTCTATGGGGTCACAGGCTGGTAAGGAGTGCCTGCTGTTTGTTTGTTTTCTAGCATTCATTCACAGTTTCTTTGTGCAGCAACCAACACAAGGGCTAGTTGTTGAATTTACGCATGAAACGACATCCATTCTCAGTACTTTATTTCACGGTTCAGTCAAGACATTACAGTATTATAATAATGTAATTTAGTTTGTGCAAGCTGACAAACTAATTCATAAATCCTAGTTAGCTACGATTGCTAATTATGTTGGAGCTAATATCAGACGTACTGTGGATGTAAGATTTTTTAATGTATATACGTATATATATAATATATATATATATGTGTGTGTGTGTGTGTATATATATATATATATTTTTTTTTTTTATAAAATAAAAATTTTTTCCACTTAATTGTAATACTTGCCATATGTCTTTTTGAGATAATTTGTGTTCTCATTTTTTAGTGATTCTACTTAGTAATGTACTTGAATCTGTCTTTTTCAGGGAGGACAGTGAAGACACCCCTCCCCCACCTGACACCTCTGTCGTAGGAGGTGGTAACAGACAGGTTTGCCAAATAGTGATGTATAATTCATTACTTTTGCTGTAAAAAGTCAAGTTGAAGGCTTGTTATAGATAAACCTGTTATTCTGCTGGCTTATGGGGCTCTGGTAAATCTAACTTTGAAGTACAGTGCCATTTTAAATGTAAAGCAGATTGGTTGGATAACATTAGGGTAAGTAATCCTTTTCGGAGAGGTATTTGGGCACTTTTGGGCACGCTTTGTAAGAGAATACCCTCATACACATAAACACAAAAGATGTGTAGGTTAATTTTCTTCACATTCTGTATTACAAAAAATGTTTTAAAAGAAAAATAAAGTTTTCTGATGATTGACATGCCTAGACAGAAAGATATGCACATGTTTTATATTTGGCGACGTTTGGAAACATTTTGGGACACCCGGGCCCCGTTTTGGTAAAAATACCAATGCATAAGGAAAGCCTGTAGATATCTTTACCAAATTGTATACCCAAGTGGACAACATATTACTGCACTAGTATAAACAATTCTGGCTTGCTCCAGTACTTTGAAGTTGAGATATTCAGTGATAAACTATAAAAACACAAGGCGTTTTGTGCTTTTTTTTGTATTCTTATGTGTATTTTGTATAAACTGTATGTGACCACTTTGACATACATTTATTCTGTTCCACATTTCTGAATGGTACAAGCCTATTCTTTCATTGAAACTTTCAACCATGGATGTGCAGTGAATAGTTTTTGAGATATTGGCACTTAATTGACACTAGTAAAAACTAGGCGAAAATTGGGCCAAATGGGCCAAAGTAAATAGGGTTAACCATGAGCCTTGCTTTCTGATTTTTGTACTTTGCATTTACGGATTGCCAACTTGTGTTTTTGACCTTGCATCGAACCAACTACAAACTGCCTATTGCTCTGTGCCGTGCGACTGTGTGTAATAAAATCTCCTTCTGGAGTTTTATTTTACGTCTGGCTTCGAGTCCGCCTTTTTGGGTTCTACATCTGTGCCTGGTTGTCACATCGGACCGCAGCTACAGTAGCCAAGGCAGTCAGTCAGACGAGTTTATTTGGAAAAAAATTAAAAAAGGATGACAGGCAGACAGCACACTAATTAGCATATCGCAATTTCTTGTTTAGACGATCATTGGCACAGCCCTAGCCAGGACCCCAGTGGGGTTGGATTACAACCGATTGTTGTTTGTTACATCAGTGACTTTATGGTAATGAATTATGGAGAAATATGCAGATGCTGTCCCACCTGACTACAGGATAGAACAAATAGTTGTGGTGATAATTCTGGATTAGACCCAATGGCACCTTGATTAAAATGTGACAATAAGGATTAGCTTCGTGCATCTTAACTGCACCTGAATATAATGTGAAAAATGATGCACCGCATTTTAATGCTTGTATAAATCTCAATCGCTCACTCAAATCATATCCTGAGAGGGAAAGGGAATTTAGACACAATGGATTCAGTCATTTAAAACACTTTTTTTATTGGAAATGCACTCTTGCAATAAAGCATCTACTAAACTGAGAAACCACATGATTTGCAGAACTCCAATACACTGTGAAGCCATATGTTTCTCCTGAGGGGATCGGAAGTGTTCATCCATTCTATTTCAACACTGTGACACAATTCTTTTTTTTCCCCAAATGAAGAGCCTGAGTAACTCCTCATTAAAATGCAATGACAAGCAGCTGCTTTAATCTTACAACTTGGCATCATTATGGTGAAGTGCTGTTGCTTTCTCACTTTTCCTCTACACACTATAAAAAGTCAATGTTCAACCAACCATAGCTAGCTCACAAGATTTAATGTGGTTGTGCTACTGCATCAGGAATGTGGGTGGAGGCTGACAGTGACTATGAAGACAAGGAAATGCAAAGCTATTCATTTCTAGATGTGTTGTTTGTATATTTCACTTGACAGTCCTCTATATACAGTCAAGCCGGAAAGTCTGCACACCCCTTTCACCTTCTCCACGTTTTATTACGTTACAGACTTATACTACAATAGATTGAGTTCATTTTTTGCCTCAAACATCTACACACAATAGCCAATAATGACGAAGTGAAAACAGGTTTTTAGAAAATATGCAATTTTATTTTACTGACAAATTATTTTTAGGGGTTACATATCTGTACACACCCTTAGCCTAATACTTGGTTGCTGCGCCTTTGGCAGTGATTACAGCTTCATGGGAAAGAAGCTACGAGCTTGGCACACTTGTTTCTGGACATTTTTGCCCGTTCCTCTTGGCATATCCTTGCAAGCTCCATCAGGTTGGATGGGGAGCGTCGGTACACAGCCATTTTAAGCTCTTTCCACAGATGTTCAATTGGATTCAGGTCTGGGCTCTGGCTGGGCCACTCAAGGACATGCACAGACTTTCTCTGAAGCCAATCCTTTGTTCTCTTGGCTGTGTACTTTGGGTCGTTGTCATGTTGGAAGGTAAACCTTCGCCCCAGTCTGAGGTCCAGAGCGCTCTGGAGCAGGTTTTCTTCAAGGATCTCGGTGTACTTAGCTGCATTCATCTTTCCCTCTATCAGGACTAGTCGCCCCGTTCCCGCTGCTGAAAAACATCCCCACATCATGATGCTGCCACCGCCATGCTTCACTGCAGGTATGGTATTAGCCAGGTGATGAGCGGTGCCTGGTTTCCTCCAGACGTGACGCTTGGTATTCAGGCCAAAAAGTTCAATTTTGGTTTCATCAGACCAGAGAATCTTGATTCTCATGGTTTGAGAGTCCTCTAGGTGCCTTTTGGCAAACTCCAAACGGGCTGTGATGTGCCTTTTACTAAGGAGGGGCTTCCGTCTGGCCACTCTACCATAAAGGCCTGATTGGTGGAGTGCTGCCTGGATGGTTGATCTTCTGAAAGGTTCTCCCATCTCCACAAGGATATGCTGGAGTTCTGTCAGAGTGACCCTCAGGTTCCTGCTCACCTCCCTGGCCAAGGCCCGGCTTCCCCGATTGCTCAGTTTGGCCAGGCAGCCAGGTCTAGGAAGATTCTTGGTGGTTCCAAACTTCTTCCATTTACGAATGATGGTGGCCACTGTGCTCTTTGGGACCTGTAAAGCTGCAGAGATTTTTCCGTACCCTTCTCCAGATCTATGCCTTGACACAATCCTGTTTCTGAGGTCTGCAGATAATTCCTTTGACCCCATGGCTTGGAGTTTGCTCTGACATGCACTGTCAACTGTGGGACCTTATATAGGCAGGTGTTGGCAATCCCCAATCATGTCCAATCAATTGAATTTATCATAGGTGGACTCCAATTAAGTTGTAGAAACATCTCAAGCAGTATCAGTGGAAACAAAATGCACCTCAGCTCACTTTTGGGTGTCATATCAATATCACATATGATATTTTACATTTTGATTTTTAATAAATTAGAACAAGTCTGAAAACCTGTTTTCACTTTGTCATTATGGGCTATTTTGTGTAGAATTTTGAGACAAAAAATGAACTCAATCTATTGTAGTATATGTCTGTAACGTAATAAAACGTGGAGAAGCTGAAAGCGGTGTGGAGACTTTCCGGCTTGACTGTATTTTCAGAATGAAGATTTACGTCTATCAATGGAACATAAAAGTATGAACTTTACATAACAGAACTTTGTTTAAATATTAGGAAGAATTAATTAAATGGCAAAAATCTGTCCTTTCGACAGTGTGGCATTATCATGACAAAGATATCTGTCATTTTCTGTGGGCCTTCAAAAGACACAGATCCAGAATTAAGCCAGGCCAGAAATTTCAACTGCTTTTCTATTTCTCCATTTCTCCTTTTTGTACAAAGTGAGTTTTAAGGATCAAAACTCTGCTGACCTGAAAAAGTAGCATCTACCTGCTACATTTGTTGCATATTCTTTATTCACATCTGACAGTATTATTTTTGGAGAAATAAAAATTTGGAGTCTCATAGGGCAAGCTGTGCTTCTATCAAAATAAGAAATCATCATATTTTAACAGTTGATATTAATATGAGTTTTGACAGACTGGAACTTCCCTGCCTGGTACATTACATTTTGCAGGAAACAACCTTGCGCAGGTATTCAATTATTGTACATATTCACAGAAATATGGAGGAGGATTTATTATATATACTATATATATATATATATATATATATCTCAAAATATAATACTGGGACACATAAATGTGACATAGACACCAAAAAATGTATTGTTGCAAAACCAATGCAAACACATTTATTTACAAGTTTGACAACTCTCTGACTCTATCAAAAAGAAAGAAGATAGTTCAATAACCGGAAGAATTTTCAGGTCATATAAAATTTACCACAGTAGTGTTAACATGGTGTTTCAATGACACGTGAGTGCAAAAGTATAACTTATTTTTTCTAATTCATTAAAGTGTAGATACATACCCCATCCGAGGCGGTCCACAATGAAGCTGGACTTTGAAGCTCTAATCTATTTATGGCTGTGTAATACCCGGTTGATTAGAGGACACCGTTACGTACGTAATCAATGCAAGAAAAGATTAAAAATTAAATTTTAAAAAATTAAAAATTAAAATAAAATCCTACCTTTCAATATGCGGACACGATTATAACACGATGGCTGGTAATTGCTTTGATTTGGACGATTTTGATAAACTGGTGCGAGGTAAAACGTGAACGGCTTAGGTACGTAACCGCATGAGGAAGCTTGGACACGCAAGGTTATCAGGCTCCTGTAGCGTCGGCAGCAATTGAAACAAAGCAATTCTTAGTAGTTTCATACCAGACCGTAATGCTCTTCTTTTTTTTTAGGTTGACCAATCCACCAGCCATGAAACACGTGGGTAAACGATTCATGCTTATGTACGTAACGATTGGGACACGGAAAGAAAGTCAGCACTATATATTCCCCTTGTTTTAAAGTATCGTGGAGTGTATGTATTTGGGCACATATATTTTTTTACTTGGCTTATGCATGACAGAAACAAACAAAGATCTATCCGATATATATTTATCTGAACAAAAACGTCTCCGACGTAAAAAATAAAATTTTAAAAAAGCCAAGTTACTCATGCATAGCCTACATAGCACTGTCTATAAGTCCTTAATTCCAACTTGCACAAACTAGGCCTGCCTTTAAAAGTATTGATATCAAAATGTGACCAAGTTACAACTAACAATATTGCCTATCGTAGCTCACACTAAATAAACTAGCAATATTCCAAAGCAATGCTATCCAAACTTTCCTAAATTATTTAATGCAACTTTTTTTGCATTTAATGCAATGTTTTTGTTCAGATATCACTTATTTTTGGTAGCTAACTAATGATGAACAATGCATGAAGATAATGACATCGATAGAGAAATGCATACAGAATAGTACATGCATTCCAAATAAATGCATGCAGACATTCGCATAACCATAACGCCCTCTACTGACGAGAATGATAACATTTCTCCTATTAGCGACAGCCCACAATTACATTAAAAGAGTTTGTAGATGAGCTGTATTTAATGTCTAATGGAATACAATGATCAGCACCACCTGAACCAGGGATCATGAAGAAGCATGTAAATTCATTAACCAAGTCTATATGGAGACATGCATGCACAATAGGCTAGACACAAACACATTGTAGCTGAAAGAAATACATACTACATACTACTACTAAGAAAGTAGCCTACCAGAGATTATTCTTCTGATTATTATTATAATGAAAAGTGTTTGCAGTAAGATAGTACATTGTCAGTTTGACAGGAAAAATGAGAAGAAGAAGAAGAAGCGGAAGAGGAAGGAGAAAAACGGCAAAATAACTTTTTTTTGTTTGGGGCTTTATTGTGTGGGGCTTTATTGTGTGGATTGGGGTGAAGTTGTATCTGAATGCTGTGTGGTTACATGAGGTCAGAACCTATAGAAGTTCATGTTTTTAAGGGCTGAGAGTCTATGGTCATTGTGGTTACTTCTGTAGGAAACCCTGAAAAGTGCCAAACTCTCGGTGCTGTATAGGTATGGGGCATGCTCCACCAAACCGTAACATAGCGGATGGCATACCTGCCATCCCAATTTTTCATGATGGCCGACGGCATCTTGTGTACGTAACTCTCAGGACACAATGAATTACGTACATGAGCCTGATTAATTTTGCTCTCCCATATGAATACGAGCGACAACTTTCACTAAGCAAAGTGGGGTTTAGAAAGGCATATCAAAATTCTTCAAAAATATTTGGTTGAAAGAAATGTAGGCCAATAGGATAGGTATATATTTCCACATCAATTATGATAGTAAAGAATGTCAAATTTTTGTGCCCTATTAATGGGAAAACTAAAAAACAAAGTTAAAATTTAGTTCAAGAAGAACAGTTCAAGAAAGTCTGGCCCATGAGTTTATGTTATGTATTACATGGCTATATGAAGTACCACATACAAGTAAAACTTTCCCATAAATTAAACACAAGACACTTTGTTAAACAAATGAAAATCACTTTAAAAAATCTCTCCAGTATCTTATTTTTACATACACTGACCGGCCAAAAAAAAAGTCGCCATTGCACCCGTCATGCATAGTGCCCACTGTACAAGCCTCTGGAGGCAGTGTTATGATCTGGGGTTGCTTCAGTTGGTCAGGTCTAGGCTCAGCAACATTATGCAGCAATAAAATGAAGTCAGCGAAGTACCTGAATCTACTGAATGACCAAGTTATCCCATCAATGGGCATATGCCAGGATGACAATGCCAAGATTCATCGGGCTCAAATTGTGAAAGAGTGGTTCAGGGAGCATGAGGAATAATTTTCACACATGAATTAGCCACCAGATTCCTGACCTTAACCCCATTGAAAGTCTTTGGGATGTGCTGGAGAACACTTTACGGAGTGGTTCGACTCTCCCGTCGTCAATACAAGATCTCAGCCAAAAACTTATGCTACTCTGGATGGAAATAAATGTTGTGACATTGCATAAGGTTGTCGAAACAATGCCACAACAAATGCGCGCCGTAATCAAAGCTAAAGGCGGTCCAACAAAATATTAGAGTGTGCAACTTTTTTTTTGGCCGGGCAGTGTATATATATTTATATATATACAGTTGAAGTCGGAAAAAACTAATTTTTAACCACTCCACAGATTTCATGTTAGCAAACTATAGTGTTGGCAAGTCAGTTAAGACTAAGTGCATGACACAAGTAATTTTTCCAACAATTGTTTACAGACAGATTATTTCACTTTTAATTGACTATATCACAATTCCAGTGGGTCAGAAGTTTACATACACTAAATTGACTGTGCCTTTAAATTTTTTATATTTGGTCGCATATCCTTTGCATGCCATGACTTCCTGATGTCTGTGACCCAACAATCTCAAAAGACTTGATATCTTATTTTCTGGTACTCTTCCAAGTGATACTATAACGTCTCTGCATTTGAATGGATCTCTATGGGAATTGGGGGGTGGGACTAGATTTAGCTGTAAATTATGCTGGAACAGTATGGAATACATCGTAAAATGGCTGTAAGTCAGCAAGGGTCTGAGGTATCAAATGAGCCTCAAACCATCACTCTGCTGCCAGATATGCAGTAGATATGGATGGATCACTTAAAGGGTTGTTTCTCCTGACAAATTTTCCTATTGTACATTTCCTAATGTGTTTTTTTAATTCAAAATTTGCTAACCGGTTGTTGCTATCATTTTGTTAGTAGCCAAATACGCCTGTCAGCATGCTAACGTTTTACATGAGCCCTCGAGAGCTACACCATCTGCTTTAAAACATTAATTGTATGTGTTTACATGGGCTACTGTGCTTTGCTGACGCCCTCCAGTAAAACGGGAATTTGGTAAAGTTACATTGTGGTTGTTGGTCGATTAGCTAGGCTAACGTTACTCGGTAGCTGATTTACTGTCAGGAGGTTCGTAAAAGCTAATACATGATCGTGACTAATTCGGGATATTTCGCTAGTTTATACTGCTGCTGTTTTATCGTGTTAAATGTTAGGTATTTGTATCCCGTTGGGAAACGTTATGTTGCACATTATTACCAAGAGATAATCGTTGTAGCCTAGCTACTGCAAAATAGAACCCGGAAGCTAAACTGGAATTCTTAAGTTGGCCTATTATCGCTCATGGTGGCTAGCGCAAATGCTTATATAATGCTATGCATTCTCTGGCAGCCTACCTTGCACACAAATACGTGTCACCTTTTCCCGTCTAACCTCCGAGCCATAGTTGGAGACACGGGGGAACCAAAGTTGCTAATAATGGTTTGCTATTTTCCGGTTTTAGGACTGAGCTGCGAGCTCACAGCTTCGGGGTAATTGCCCAACTTATCAACGTTACCGTCCCATGCAAATGGCGAGGACGCAGGTTTCGTTCATCTGGCTCTTTATTTTCACCAATGAACATTGTAACGTACAGCTTACAGTTTATAGGGAGACCTTAAAACCAGCCACAAAAGCTTAAGCTACACTACCATGAACCCTCGTTAAAAGCTGCATACCCCCATTTACCATCAGATGGCAAAACAATTATGCTGCGTTCACATCAAAAAAGGTAGGCGGAGCAAGAGTTCCAACTTCAGGGCTAGAACGTCCGCAGTTGGAATTTATTAGACAGTCTACAGGCGCTCATTGAATGCCCGGACGTCAATTGAGTTTTTAGCGCCGGTCTGATGCGCGCGATCTAAGCATAGGCTGCGTTATGTAACTTCAGTTGCTAATATAACTGAAAACAATACTGTGCATGCCTGATCACTTCCCCTTGTGCAACAAATGAAAACAATAGGACAAAGCGGCAGTTGTATATCTTGTCAAATCTAAAATCTTTCGTTCACATGGTAGCAGTATCATCAAGATGTATACGAACTGGAGACGGCTTGCCGGTTCCGTGGATTCCTATGGGAGCTGCTCATTAGCGCATGAAGCCAATTCATGGAGGCTGCCATGTTAGACTATGATACTTTTTGGAACCAGAGCATGCGTACTGGCTAAATTTAAATGCTGCATACATTTTGTATTTCTCAATGCATGCTCAAAGCAAAAGCAGCATAAAAATGCTGCCTTCTTGCAAAATAAATTTAGAATTTGTTGTGCAATATTTATGAACAATAAGGAGCTTGCATTTAGTTTCAACATGAGATTTATTCTTGTAAATGAGTATGGCCAGTGCCATTCTAGTTTATGTGCTCTTTGCAGCTAACTAAAATAAATGCTAGTGTGTGCGCTATCTGTTCTGAAGCTAAAAGCGCCATTTGTGTGCGTGTTATATGCATTTGGAGGCTGCATTGGTGTATGCGGTGTCTGCAACTGGTGCTGTCGGGGCACCGTTGGTGCGTAGTTTACACTAAAAGCAAGGGGCAAAAACCGGACTTCATTTTGATGCTCACTTCCTGCCTGCTGCCAGCGCTGTTTGCTCCTGTATAAGTCTTTCAGGCTATTTCAACACAAGTCAATGCTACCATGGGTCTGGTTTTCCACAAGTCACTCCCTCTGCATAGGTGCTACTTCAACTGATTCTCTGTGCGTGCCTGCTATAGGCGTGCATTTCCTTTTTGGAGGTAGAGTTGCTGGAAGAGTTGTTAGCGTTTGGAAAGTACGGAGGAGGATAACATTGTGCTTCAGTTTGTAATCGATATTAGAGTTCTAAAATCCATATCAAACCGGTTAGACTGATTCGCTCCTAAGGTAAAAATCTTTGTTGCCGCTAAGGGGCAGAGAGGGAATTTTCCAGTTTTTCCTCCGTTAAGCACTCGGCTAGCAGCCGGTTAGCTAATTTGGCCACCTTCTTGCTGACGGGAGGGTTTTATTTGGTTTTTCGCCCTCTCAGGAGCAAAACCTAACACTCATAAGAGTCCGCTTCCATTATTAACCTACTATAATCTGCTCTCAGCTAAAACTTGATTTTTTCCAGAGATATAAATAAAATATTAACAGTTCTTAAAACTATGCAGAAGTGGGTGGGAACCTGGCAAATGAAATGTGAAGCTCTACATGTGGGAATGAAAACGTAAGACAATACTTGATGAGGGAACCAATCGAAATGTGCTAAATTTGAAAAAACTTGGGAAGACTCTGAGTATTGAATTACTGCCTATGTCTTATAGCTTTAACAAAACAAACCTTTATCGTGCTCAAAGGCTCAGGAGCTCTCATGCATCGTAAAGCTGCTGCAATTAAGTTTCACCTTGCTGCTTCACTTTGCATATCTGATGGATTGCTGGATATTGCATATTGCTGGATCACTGGGTTAATTTCTTAGAGCAAGGCTCATTCTGCTTTATAGGCTATCTATATGAATGAATGAATGAATGATCTTTATTGTCATTGTACAGGTACAACGAAATTGAAATACAGAACCCTAGGTGCCAAATGTAACATAATACTAAACAATATAAAAACAACAATGAGACATAAATAGACATAAATAGAGAATATACATAAATAGAGAATATCAGAGTAGGTGTAAAATATAAAAAATAACGGTAGGTAATCTGGGCATCTATATACATATGGAAGTAAGCATGGATATAAACCTATAACATATTGCACGGAAGTAGACATGGATGTAAACATATTGCACGACGTATTTTTTATTGAATATTGCACTCTTCCTCTGTTATTGCACAGTATTAGTAGTATTAGTAGTGTTTATTTATACCTTAGCGGCGTTAAGTGCACTTATGGCCCTGGGGAAGAAGCTAAACTTGAGTCTGTTAGTCCGGGTGGGCATGGTACTGAAGCGCTTGCCTGAGCGCAGCCGTACAAAGTGTCTGTTGCCAGGGTGAGATGGGTCCTTGAGGATCTTGACTGCCTTCTTAAGACAGTGAGAGTGGTACAGTTCTTCCAAGGAGGGGAGAGGGCACCCGATGATCTTTTGGGCCGTGTTTACGACCCTCTGGAGTGCTCTCCTCTCTGCGGCAGTGCAGCTGAGGAACCACACGCAGATGCAGTAGGTGAGGATGCTCTCTACGGAGCAGCGGTAGAAGGACACAAGCAGATCCTGTCTAAGATGGTAGTTCCTGAGTATTCTCAGGAAGTAGAGTCTCTGCTGTGCCTTCTTGACGATCGCTGTGGTGTTAGATCTCCAGGACAGATCATCCTCCAGGTGGACGCCCAGGAATCTAAAGACTGAGACTCTCTCCACGCAGCCCCCATCGATGTACAGGGGCAGAATGTCGGTCTTCTTCCTCCTGAAGTCTACTACCATCTCCTGGGTTTTTAGCTTGTTCAGCTGCAGGTTGTTGGCTTTGCAGAGCACTGACAGCTGCTCCACCTCATCGCGGTATGCAGTCTCGTCGCCCCTGGAGATGCAGCCCACCACGGTGGTGTCATCAGCGAACTTTATGATGGAGTTGCTGGGGTGGGCGGCAGAGAAGTGGTGAGTGTAGAGGGAGTAGAGTAGAGGGCTCAGCACGCAGCCCTGAGGGGACCCGGTGCTGAGGCTGAGGGTTGTGGAGGTGTGGGGACCTATCCTCACCCTCTGGGGGCGGTCAGACAGGAAGTCCATAATCCAAAGGCAGGTGGAATGAGATAATCCCAGGTCTAATAGTTTGGGCACCATCAGGGAGGATGGTGTTAAATGCCGAGCTGAAGTCCACGAAGAGCAGCCGTGCATAGCCCCCCCCCCCCCTCTCCAGGTGAGACAGGGCAGAGTGGAGAGCTGTGGCGATGGCATCCTCCGTGGACCTGTTAGCTCTGTAGGCGAACTGGAAGGGTCCAGTCCGGGCGGGAGGGGTGCAACGATATGGGGCAGGACCGCCTTCTCAAAGCACTTCATGGGGTGGGGGGTGAGTGCCACTGGGCGGTAGTCGTTCAGGCAGCTGATGTTTTTCTTTTTTGGAACCGGAATGATTGTGGAGGTTTTCAGACAGGATGGGACGGTGGCCTGGGACAGGGACTGGTTGAAGATCTTGGTGAGGACCCCCGCCAGTTGATCAGCGCAGTCTCTCAGCACCCGTCCTGGGACACCATCCAGCCCAGCTGCTTTCCTCGGGTTCACTGCCTTCAGTGTGCGTCTCACCTCGTGCTCCTTGAGGACGATGCTGCTTTGGGTCGGTGTGTGTGGTGTGGCTGTGGCTGTGGCTGTTTCTGTTGGCACCACCTTGTAACGGGCGTTGGTGTGTGGTGTGGCTGCTACCGTCGGCGCCGCCTCGAAGCGTGCGAAGAAGGAGTTCAGCTCTTCCACCAGCTGAGGGTCGCCCTCTTTGGCTGAGAGGTGGCTGGGTCTGTAGTTAGTCATGTGCTGGACCCCTGCCACACCTGCCTGGAGTTGTTGCTCTGGAAGCAGTCCTCGATCTTTCCTTTATAGTCTGCCTTGGACCTCCTAATTCCTCGCTTCAGGTTGGCTCTGGCGGTGCTGTACAGCTCCCCGTCTCCGGATCTGAAGGCAGTGTCCCTCTCCCTGAGCAGACGCCGCACCTCTCCAGTCATCCACGGCTTTGTGTTGGGATAAACCCGGATGCGCTTGTCTACAGTGACAGAGTCTGTACAGTGCTTGATGTAACCCAGTACCGCTGATGCGTACTGATCCAGGTCCTCCTGATCGAAGACCTCCCAGACGGTGGTCTCGAAGCAGTCTTGTAGCTGTGAAGTGGCGCCTTCAGGCCAGGTTTTAACTGACTTTGATGTGGGAGGAGCACTTTTCCTGATGGGGGTGTAGGAAGGGATAAGGAGCAGGGACATATGGTCTGACTGGCCTAGATGTGCTAATGCTTTACCTCTGTAGCCCAGCTTGATGTTCGAATAGACCTTGTCCAGTGTCTTTTCACCCCTCGTGGCACATTTAACATGCTGGTAGAATCTAGGAAGCACTACCTTCAAGTCAGCCTGGTTAAAGTCCCCCGCAATGATGTGAACAGCCTCAGGATACGTGCATTGGTGATTGCTGATGTTTTTATGCAGCAGGCCTAGCGCCGCGCTAGCATTAGCATCCGGTGGAATGTACACTGCGGTTATCAATATGGCAATGAATTCCCTTGGTAGGTAAATGGGCCGGCATTTAACAGTTATATATTACCAGGTCCGGGGAACAGTGGCTACTCACAATGTTTGTGTTTGTCCCCCAAGAGTTCTTAGTGTATATTAGGAGGCCTCCACGCGATTTTCCTGTGGCCTCCTTTGTTCTGTCCTGACGGTGGAGAGTGCAGCCTGCTAGTTCTATAGCTAAGTCCGGGATGGATGAATGAAGCCAGGTTTCTGTGGCAATTAGCACGCAGCTATCCTTCACAGTGTTGTTAGTAGCAACCTGTAGTCTCAGTTCATCCATCTTGTTAGCGAGAGATCTTGCATTTGTTAGAAAAATACTCGGCAGCGGTGGTTTGTCCGGGCGTTTCCTCAACCTCGCTAGCAGTCCGGCTCTGCAGCCTCGTTTCTGTTTGCGTTCTTTACGCCGTCTGCGACGCTTGATTCCGGGTATGGTGAACCACGGAGCGCCGGGGCATCTGGCTAATTCTTCCGGTATGTTATATCCGCGGAAAAACTCAGCTGTAACGATACTTTCGCCGCGAAGTCCGACTTCTAGTAGGTCTTGTCTGCTATAACTATTTTTCGCTCAACACGATGTTATCGGGGAAAGTACGGAAACATACACAAATAACAATAAAAAGCACCGAACGGGAGAGCACTGAGCCTCTGCGACTGGTCGCGACGCCATCTTGAAACCCCCGAAATATCTTGAAATATCTTGACGCCATCTTGAAATATCTGATGGGATGTTGGGCTTATTGCTTTATTCTAAAGGCAAACCATTTCTAATGGCAAATAATTCAAATGGCTAAGCATTGTAAGGGTAATCAAATCCTTATGGCAAGTTGACCACACGTTGTGGTCCACCTGCATAGCATAGAGCTTCTCCTCAAGCAGAGAGGGCTGGATGGTGTTAAATGCACTGGAGAAGTCGAAGAACATCACTCTCACTGTGCTCCCCGACCTCTCCAGGTGTGAGCTAGCCCTATGCAGCAGGTAGATGATGGCGTCATCCACGCAACTTTGGCCTGGTACATGAACTGCAGAGGGTCCAGGGAGCTGCTTACCAGGGGCCTCAGCTGCTGCAGAACCAGTTGTCTCAAACACCTTCATGACACACAAGGTCAGTGCCACTGGCCTGTAGTCATTGAAAGTCCTTGGATGTTTCTTCTTTGGCACCGGGACGATGCAGGAGGTCTTCCATAGCTGGGGCACCCTCCTCAGTCTCAGCGAGAGGCTGAAAAGGAGCTGGAACATCTATGCAAGCTGTCCTGCACATGGCTTAAGCAGCCTGGGGTTAATGTTGTCCGGGCCCATTGCCTTGTTGACACGGAGCTTAGATAGCTCCTGTCTCACCTGGCTAGAGTCGAACCTGTTAAAGTGCAAGTTTAGCTCATTGGCAAGTTCACGGCTCCCCTCCACAGCTGGACCCGATGAGTTGACTCCAGTGATGCTCTTCATCCCCTTCCACACCCCCTTAGCATTGTTCAACTGGAGCTTGCTCTCCTGCCTCTCTTTGTAGCTGGTCCTAGCCCTTCTCAGCTCCCTCCTCAACTCCTTCTGGACTGACCTTGCCTCCTCCCCATCTCCTGCCATAAATGCCCTCTTCTTCCTGTTAAGGAGGGTTTTAATGTCCCTATTAATCCACGGCTTGTTATTAGGGAAACAGCGGATCTTTTTTGTTGGAACAGCACTGTCCTCGCAAAACCATATATAGTCGGTGATACAGTGGGATAGACCCTCAATGTCCTCTTTGTGGTCCCCCAGGAACAGGTCCCAGTCTGTGGACTGGAAGCAGTCCTGCAGGTCCTCCTCGGCTTCTTTAGACCACACTTTGACAGTCCTGGTGGTGGCAGACTGCTGACTTGCTACAGGCTTGTATGTTGGTACAAGGTGTATCAGGTCGTGGTCTGATGTGCCGAGGGGAGGAAGGACACTGGAGCTGTATGCCCCCTTCACATTAGCATACATGAGGTCTATAGTTTTATTCCCCTTTGTCTTACAGTCCACATATTGTGTGAAGTTTGTCAATGTTTTTGAGAGGGATACGTGGTTGAAGTCCCCATTTATTGTAATGAATGCTTGGGGGTGTTTTGTCTGTAGGTCCAGGACGGTGGAGTGGATGACGTCACAAGCGCGCGCCGCTGCAGCACTCGGAGGAATGTAAACAACTACCACTATTACGTGAGAAAATTCACGGGGTAGGTAGTATGGCCTCAGCCCCACAGTCAACAGCTCTATATCTGGAATACAGATGGTCTCCCTCACCGTTACATGTCTGGTGTTACACCATTTAGTTAACTCTATAAACTTCACCCCTCGTGGTTGAGACGTATCCGTCTCAATTACAGTATTCATGTTCGTCTGAAATTATAAACTACAGCTTTAAGAAAACCCCGTAAATTTTGACGCAGTATTTTTTAAAAGGGTAGCCTCTTGCGAAAACCTCAGCTTCTACAGTTACACTGCAGTGCAATAAATTAGGAGGGTACTATTAATAGCCTAAAGCACTTACGACCCTCCTCTGGCTACAGCCACAGGCTGTAAAATGCATAAAATGCACCGTTTATACACGCTAAGAAAATCATGTTCACGTATAGAAACAATAATATTTTTTTAAAACGTTGTACAAATGAGCATTCGCCGTTTTCCCTTGCTTACTGTACTATATACAGTAGCCTACCTGATGCACTTTCGGTTTAGAAGACACCTCATTTTTTTCTCCAAAATCTCTCGTATAAATATGTTTAAGAAACCAAGTACTTACCAGTATATTCAGCTACAGCTGTTTTCTGATGAACCCTGAAGAGTTCCTGTTCAGTCGACATTTCCGCAGCGACCACCCCTCGCACTTAGGGCTGAAATACGTTGCTGTACTTGTGTGAATACACACACGCTTTCGTACGTTCTTTTTTAAACGTATTTAAATTCATTAGGCGATGTATGTTATGGTTATTATATATATACTGTATGTGACTATTCTGAAATAAATGTATTCTGTAGCAAATTTCTGAATGATACAGCTTCTTCTTCAGTACGAGCTTAAAACCATGGATGTGCAGGGAATATTTTTTTAGATATTGACATTTAAATAAAACTAGTAGAAACCAGGTGGAAATTGCCTCTGAAGGGCCAAAGTAAATAGGGTTAACAAAGACGGCAAGACCTCCTCCTTTCCTCTTACCGCTCTGTATCCCCCTGTCCGCCCGCACCAGCTTGAAGCCGGCTATCTCCAACGCGCAGTTCGGTATGTTTACGTTCAGCCATGTCTCCGTGAAACACAGCAAGCTGCACTCCCGGTACTCGCACTGACTGTTCACCAATGCTGTGAGCTCATCCGACTTGTTAGCCAGCGATCTCACGTTTCCCATGACGATCGATGGAAGGCAAGGTTTGAATCTCCGCCGGTTCCTCTACCATCTCTCCCTTGTTCACACCGGCTCTCTTCCCACGCCGCCGCCTCCTTAGCTCCTCTGGGATGTCTGTCGGCCTGGCTCCCGTATGGACTTGATACTCCAGGAGCTCTTCCCTCGTATAGGTGAGCATTTTCTGGTAAGTCCAGTTAGTTTAGGACATTAAACACAAGCTAAGAACAAGCTAAACAAGCTAAGAACTGGGTTAGAAGGAAAAATAACGAAGAGAATGTTAGACACCAAGAGTTGCTGCAACAGGCTGCCACCCGCCAGGCGCCATCTTGGCAATCACTGTCTCAGAGAACTTTGCACAACCAGCATAACTGCATGGAGTCTTTACCTGTAATGTTTGACAAAGTTAAGGAACACATTTGTAAGTATTTTGGACCATTCCTCTATGCAGATCCTTTCAAGATCCTTCACGTTCTTGGGTTTGCGTTTATCCACTGTAATGGGGACATGAAGTGTGAGGTTCGAGGGACCAAACGCAGCAAGGGGAGCTCCGAGAAGCCACTGAGATGGGGAAACCCCGTAGTTAAGGGAAGAAAAAGAAAGTGTGCGAGAAACGAATGCATAAGCGGTACAATAATAAGGGGACTGAAATTAGAGTGGATAAAAGGGAGGAATAAACAAAAATAACTCCCTAGCTCTAAATGGAGAGACTGCTCACTACAAGGCGGAAATGAAGCAGTCTCCGAGTCCTAACCTCAACCGACACCAGTGCAACACGCAACACGAAAAACGAATAAACGCCCTGACTCACAGTACGGGGGAACGTAGCCCACGAGAAGGAGAGACAAAACAGGGAACTAAATAACCGATGCTATCAACCGGCTCACTGTCACACACAAATGAGTAGAAGCACGAACGCCAGGTTTCTCAATAAGAAAAAACCAAACAAAGTGAATGGAACAAAGAACTGCTGCCCTATACTTCTACGAGCTAAGTAACTAAGTAGAAGCACGAACGCCCGGTCTCTCAGTACAGAGAGACCATCAGAAGGTGAATAGAGCAGAGAACTGCTGTCCCATACTTCTACGAGCTAAGTGACTAAAGAAGAGCCAGAAAGAATAAACGCCCTGCCTCGGTAACGAGAAGCGTAAGAACAGGCGAGTAGCATAATGGCACAAAAAACACACACCCAACAAACACTGAATACCCAAACAGTATACAAAATAGTGCGAAATAATATAGAAGCCCCGAACGAAGGAAACGTGGGCTTAAATAGCATCCTTGTATGCATCTCTGTTTCGACGTCAAACATACCAATGCTGTATCTGACCAAAACTTTCAAATTGGGTCTCATCTGACCACAGCACCTTCATCCAGTCATAATTTAAATTACGTTTGGCAAACTCCCAAGTGCTTGCTTCTGTGTCTGGGGTCAGAAAAGGCTTTCTTCTCATAACCCTTCCAAAGAGCTGGTGGTTGTGGAGTTGGCGTCGAATGGTGCTTTTTGAAAGATGCCATCAAGGCCTGAAATTCTCAGTGATTATTTTTTGCTTCTCTCACCATCCTCCTCCCTATCACGGAGGGCAAAGTGCATCCTCTACCTGTCAGGCTTTCAATTGTTCCGTATCTTTTGAATTTTGGAATGATTGCCCTGACAGTGCTATTTTCAATTGTTTGTGGATCGTCTTGTAGTCATTACCAGATTTATGAAGGAGACCATCTGTCTCTTGATCTGCCAGTTCTTTTGTTTTCTTCATGTTGATGGATGACAAAGGGATATTGCATGCGTGTTACCTCATTTTTTATACCCTAGTTAAACAGGAAGTGATGTAATGATACAATATAGTTCCTTAAGACTTAGATAAACTTAACCCCCTCACGCAGATGCCAAATCTGGTAAATTCTCACCTATTTAGGAGGTGTTCTATTTAAGGCTTTATAACTCCAGGTGTGAGCATTACAGAGACTTGGAAAATGGCATAAATGAAACAAGACAGTTATCCCATTTACATAATGTAGGTCAAAATAAAGTGCCACAAATGCAAAGAAATCTTGGCAAAAATGCAAAAAAATTATGTTTTTCTTTAGTTTGCAATGAAATACTGAGGGCTACATATGTGAAACAGGTAAAACTATACATTTCCTGGATCATAAAATCTGCGGTTGATATGCGGAACTACTACAGATTTATGATGCACAATATAGGCAGTGTACCCTGCTGTCCCTTAGTGTCTGCAAATGTATCCAATATGGCTAAATTTGGCACTGCTGTAAATCATAACATAATGATATATTTAACTACAAATCAACTGTTTTGGCTCACAAAACTCACTTTTGCATCATTTTCAAGTGGGAATTACTAGGGTGATGCATATCTATGGGACTAAACTACTATTCAAAACCTGTCATAAAATGAATAAAATATTTTTTGTCCAACTCACTCCAAGGAAAATTTCACATTTATCTAGCACATATGCACAGTAAATTTGAATTAATATTTTCCATTCCATTCCCTAAGTGACAAGTATTGCCCAGGGAGATACTAATACACCATAAATTGTATATTATGTATGATAAGATTACAATAAAATAATATTCCACCATCAGGAAAATACTGGCAAATGTTCTAGCTTCAGGGCAAATCAAACATAAAACATGACTGAACCACCTAGGAACGCTTACACGACAGTATGTGAAATGCACTCAAAATGCGAAAATAACAATATCGAACATATGGCACAACACTGTGCGGCATGGAAAAACTAATGTACATATTTGAAATATCACAAGCAGTAACATTAATACTTAATTAATCCTCATGCATATCCTTCAGGTATATTCTCAGACAGAATCAATGCTATGGTATCTTGGTAACTATGGTATCTTCTTCTGACCCACTCTCAAAATCCATGTAAGCAGGCGAGGATTTTCTCTTGCCTTGCTGACGAGTTAGTAAATTATTAAAAACTTGCGAAAATAACAGGAAACAACTATTACGCCTCGGAGAGTGAATGTACATTCTAAGTTGTTTGCATAAAACTATACTAATAAAGCTAGAAATGCTGTTATGGTTGGCTGTATTTTATTGTTCAAAGCATCCAGTAAGACATTGCAAACACTGTTGCTAAGGTTATACTGTTCTATATTGGATAAGAGATTCATCAATGAAACCAAAGTTGTGTGTATTTCTCAAACAAATTGTCCCAGACAATAACTGACCACTGAAGTTTGAAAGGGAAATCTCTATGCATAAAAGCAATGGTAGGATTAGATATTTCTTTCATATGTAGTAGCAGATATTGGTAGTAGAATGACATGGTATAATTACACAAGAATGTAGCATGTTTATTTTGCATTTGAGTGAGCAGGGCTTTTCACTGCTTTTTTGGCAAACGATCGGGCTATTGTTGGGTTTATCTTGTTGCTATGATGGAATACAAATTTTTGTTGGTGAAAAAATATTTTGATGAACTCACACATAGATGCTATTGTCCACTGTGTCACGCATGGGTATAGTTGCAGGTGAGACTGGGGGGGTGGGTTGCTTGTTAAATGGACTTGCTACTGGACAATAGTGACACTTAGAAACTCCATATTCAGCAGATTTGTCACAAATAAATAAATAATAAGCAAATAATAAAATAAATAGTAATAAAGCTAAAACATGGAGTTTGTTGTTTCCACTCATAGTTTGGTTGCAGGAGAAATTAATATCGGAGTTGAACAAAATCTTGGTGCCGGCGCCATGGCCACTAGGGTGTCTGCACGAAAGGGTTAAATAAGTGGAATTTCATTCCTGGTTTAACTTTGGTAGATTTTAATTACAATAATCCTTAGGGGTGCCATTAATTGTGATACCTTGATTTAGAGGAAATAGATTTTTAATTACAAACCCCAATTCCAAAAAAGTTGGGACAGTGTATAAAATGTAAATAAAAACAGAAAGCAATGATTTCCAAATCCTTTTTGACCTGTATTCGATTGAAAAAAGTACAAAGACAAGATATTTAATGTTTTAACTAATCAAAAAGGTTTGGACAGGGGCATGTTTACCACTGTTTTACATCACCTTTCCTTTTAACAACACTCAGTAATCTTTTGGGAACTGAGGACACTAATTGTTGTAGTTTTGAAAGCGTAATTTTTTCCCCATTCTTGCTTGATATAAGACTTCAGCTGCTCAACAGTCCGAGGTCTCCGTTGTCGTATTTTGCGCTTCATAATGTGCCACACCTTTTCAATGGGAGACAGGTCTGGACTGCAGGTAGGCACTCTCTGACTACGAAGCCATGCTGTTGTAACATGTGCAGAATGTGGCTTGGCATTGTCTTGCTGAAATAAACAGGGACGTCCCTGAAAAAGACGCCATCTAGATGGCAGCATATGGTGCTCCAAAATGCATACTGTATGTACCCTTCAGTGTTTATGGTGACTTCACGGATGTGCAAGTTACCCATGCCATGGGCACTAAGACACCCCCATCCCATGACAGATGCTGGCTTTTGAACCTTGCATTGGTAACAATCGGGATGGTCCTTTTCCTCTTTGGGCCAGAGAACACGACGTCCATTATTTCCAAAAACAATTTGAAAGGTGGACTCGTCAGGCCACAGCCCACGTTTCCACTTTACGTCAGTCAGTGGCATTTCTGAATGTTGTTGATATATGGCTTATGCTTTGTGTAGTAGAGTCTTAACTTGCATTTGTAGATGCAGCGACGAACTGTGTTGAATGACAATGGTTTTCCAAAGTATTCCCGAGCCAATGGGGTAATATTCATTACAGAAGCATGTTGGTTTTCAATGCAGTGCCGTCTGAGGGATAGAAGGTCACGGGCATTCAATATTGGTTTTCAGCCTTGCCCTTTACACACAGAGATTTCTCCAGATTCTCTGAATCTTTTAATAACATTATGGACTGTAGATGATGAAATATCTAAATTCCTTGCAATCGTGCATTGAGAAACGCTGCTCTTAAACTGTTGGATTTTTCGCTCACGCAAAGTGGCGAACCTCAACCCATCCAAGCCTTCGTGGATGCTCCTTTTATAACCAGTCATGATAGCATCATCTGTTACCTATTCATCTGTTTACCTGTGGAATGTTCCAAACAGTTGTTTTTTGAACATTCCCAGTCTTATGTTGCCCCTGTTCCAACTTTTTTGTTACGTGTTGCAGGCATCAAATTCGGAATTAGTGTATATTTACAAAATCAATAAAGCTGATACGGCAAAACATGAAATATCTTTTCTTTGTACTCTTTTCAATAAATATATTTAAAAGAGAATTTACAAATCACTGATTTCTGCTTTTATTTGCATTTTACATACTGTCCCAACTTTTTTTGGAATTGAGGTTTGTACATGAATAAATGATTTGGTTGGTTCCATTGAAACATTAATAAAGTCCAGTATTTCTCACATGTTGGCATTGTGAGTTTCTCAATAATGTTATTAATTCTTTATAGTATTTTTAGTGCATTTCCAGTCAGGGGTGTCAGTAATACTGGAGCCCACTGTGTATATATTCAGTCTTTGCATTGTAGGAATTATCCCTGAATTTGTGCAGTCAGATGAGTTGAATGTCACATAAACTTTAATATACTATAGCTCCCGAGCATATACACCAAGCAATGAGAGTGGCTTTGGCCACAAACATCCCCTTCTCTACAAAATATCATTGCTTGTGTCCTCACTGTCCTCTTTGAAAATCTCTGCTAGAGTTCAGATCAGTGAGCAGCCACCTGTTCCTTTCAGATAACAAAACAAAAATCACTCACAAACACACAAAGGCTAGCCCTCATGAATAATTTAATTATCTTCACTTAGTGAGATTGGGGAGGTACACTGGAAAGTCTAGCTATGAGAACAGCAAACAACGCACAAAGAGTGCTGTGGCTGGTGAGTGACAGTAGTGGATGCCTTAATAAAAGAACCTTTCCTGCAGGGTATTTGTATTGTGCATATGCGCAATTTATTATGCAGGGCCTCGATCCATGTTTGAAGCGACTCTGTAAAAACTGCATAATTTTCTCAAAGAGAGATAACAGGACAGGAGCCACTGCCTTTTATTAGGATCTCTACTTTACATTACAGTCATTTAGCAGATTCTTTTATCCAAAGCGACATACAATAAGTGCATACAGAAACGTCATCAAAGTAACTACAGAACAGATAAGACAAATCACATCCTTCCCATAACGTAGCAGCTATCCCTAGTAATCAACATTGAATGTAGTTCACAGTAAGCTGTGGGTAAATCAGCTATACTACAATTCTATTCTAAATACTATTATAAACTATAACAAACAGTTAGACAAGAAAACACGGGGAACAAGTATCATGAGAGGTCCTAGATTAGTATATCAGTCAATGTGGAGTCTGAAGAGGTGTGTCTTCAGGCCACGACGGAACGCAGGCAGGGTTGGAGTAGAACATAGGGGAATGGGGAGTTTGTTCCACCACTGAGGAGCTAGGGTGGAAAAGCTCCGCAGTCAGGACGAGCGAGAGCCGTTGACACAGAGGGGGGGAAGTGCGAGTCGCCGTGCTGTAGAGCAGGGGTTCTCAATCCTGGTCCTGGGGGACCCCTGTGTATGCTGGTTTTCGTTGCAACCGCAGTTGCAATCCCAGAATTTTAACAAGCTGTTAATTTTTCTTAATTAGGTGCTTTTCATGTTTGGAGGAATTATTCGCCCACTTAAGACACATTATGTCAGAAATAGCTATGCATGCCATGTAGAACAAACTACCCATGTTCACATTGTGCTTATTGTGCTATATTGCAACAATTACATAAGAAAAGGTTACAAAATAATGTATTTTCACTCAAATGAAAGAGTGAAGTGAATCAATAGGCTCCTAATTAGGTTGTTGAACACGTGTTTAACTCAATTTTTTCTTTAAGCTTAAGACAATGCAGGTTTGGCTCGTTATCATTTGCTTTGTGTTTGAATTCTTCATTATCTACGAAATGGTTAATTTTAGTGGCCATGTGTCCACACTTTCACCAATTAGGAGCCTATTGATTCAAATCAGTCTTTAAATGGATCTGTTAAATAATTTTCTTATCTTTTTTAAATAATATAGCACAATGTGAACATGGGGTGTTTATTCTACATGGCATCCATAGCTATTTCTGATATAATGTGGCTTAAGAGGGTGAATAATTCCTCCAAACATGACAAGCACCTAATTAAGAAAAATTAACAGCTTGTTAAAATTCTGGGATTGCAACTGCGGTTGCAACGAAAGCCAGCATACACAGGGGTCCCCCAGGACCAGGATTGAGAACCCCTGCTGTAGAGGAGCGAAGTGGTTGAGCAGGAACATAGTTCTGGATTAAGTCCTGCAGGTAGGCGGGGCCTGTCCTATTGGCTGCAGTGTAGGCCAGGGTCAGAACTTTAAACCTGATCCTGGCTGCAACTGGCAGCCAGTGAAGTGACCTCAGCAGGGGGGTGACATGCAAAAATTTTGGGAGGTTGAACACAAGCCGGGCAGCTGTGTTCTGGATCAGTTGAAGAGGCAGAATGGCGCAGACTGATAGGCTTGCGAGCAGGGAGTTGCAGTAGTCCAGGTGTGAGGTGACCATGGTCTGGACAAGAAGCTGGGTGGAGTAGGTGGTCAGGTACGGTCAAATCCTCCTGATGTTGTACAGGAGGAACCTGTAGGACCGTGCTGTCGCCCTGATGTGCTCTTTGAAATCCAGCTGGTCGTCCAGGACCACCCCCAGGTTCCGTGCAGAGCGGGAGGCAGCCACCATGGTCCTGTCAACGGTGATGGAGAGGTCATGTAGTGGGGAGGTCTTGTATGGCATGAAGAGGAGCTCTGTCTTCTCAAGGTTGAGCTTCAGGTGATGTGCAGCCATCCACTCAGATGTCAGCCAGACAGGAAGATATCTTCTCCTTAACCTGTGGGGTAGAGGGAGGGAAAGAGAGGAAGAGTTGAGTATCATCAGCATAACTATGGTATGAGAAGCCATGTGAATTAATTACTGAACCAAGAGACTTAGTATAAATGGAGAACAGCAGAGGACCCAGTACAGATCCCTGCGGGACTCCTGTAGAGAGGGGATGGGGTGCAGAGACGGAGCCCTTCCAAGAGACTTGATAGGATCTATCAGTGAGATACAATACAATCCAAGAGAGGGCAGTCCCAGAAATGCCCATCTCAGTGAGTGTGGAGATCACTTGACCGCAGACAGGTCAAGTAGAATCAGGACAGAGGAGAGGGATGAGTCTCTAGCAGTGGCGAGTGCCTCTGTCACGGCCAGGAGAGCAGTTTCAGTGGAATGCCCGGTCCTGAAGCCGGACTGATGCGGGTCAAGCAGGTTGTTCTGGTGGAGAAAAACAGACAGTTGGTTAAGGACAGTTCATTCAAGAGTTTTGGACAGGAAGGGCAAGAGAGATACAGGATGGTAGTTCCAAAATGCCTTCACCTTCTAGCTGGATCATTTATATTAATTTGGTATCAACTGAGTACATAATATTGTGATTTTGCTAAGATAATTATTAATGTGTAATTTGATTGGTAATTAATTTAATTATTAATTCAAGTTACCCATTTTTAGTTAGTATATTCGCTTTTGAGAATAGTATATAAAATTTTCTGAGACTGATTTATTATACAAAAACTATGTCACCAGTTGCATAAGGATGGTAGTGGCGTATTGCAGTACATAGTGATGCCCTGTGTATAGATTTAAATTAATATTCCCTACACAGGGCTAATTCACTCAGATGAAGCTAGTTTAAATTAGCAACACAAAAGCCCACTAGTTGGCCTAGTAACACAAAGCAAGTTCCCAACTGACCGCTAATACTTCAATTCACTTCAGCTACACAGTGACTAGGCTACAAACAGTTCTATTAACTAATGCACAGCTAAAAACGAATGAAAATTGATACTTAGCCTATCCGAGAGTAGATAATCAACACGCTGTCTAAATGCACTCTGAAGTAGGAGTGGCAAACACGCTATATATTCACTCAGGTTAAGCTAGTTTAAATTAGTAACACAAAAGCCCGGTAGTTGGCCTAGTAACACTAAGCAAGTTCCCAACTGACTGCTAATTACTGCAATTAACTTCAGCTACACAGTGACTAGGCTACAAACAGTTCTATTAACTAATGCACATCTAACTTGTTCCCAGAGATGCCTTGAGGCTCTTTTCAGGCCCTCATCCAAAAGCCACAATCTCAAGGAGGGTGATTATTTTGTATTTTCTGTATTAAATGGTCAATTGACCCCATTCAGTGTTTGACACCTCTTAAAAATAGTTAACCTTATTTTTTACATCTTGTATGACTTTTCCTAATTTGTTGAGATTAAATGGAAAACATAGTTTCTCTAAATTTTTCAAAAGTTCTCTACCAACTATGACCCCAGGCTGTAAGGGCGGCAAATAGTGGTAAAGAAGAACTTAAAAAGGAAGACCGAACCTCCCGGCGAAATATGCCAAACCAAAAACAACCCAAGAAAAGTGGGCGGAAAGCTCGCAGACTCAAGCAGTAGTAAGGAAAGGAAATAATTACCTCTAGCTCTTATTCGATGAAAGAGCTTAATTCAACGAGGCAACGGAAACAAAGCGAAAGAAAAGCGACCCAGGGAAAGTGGGCGAATTGCTCGCAAACTCGAGCAACTAAAATAAACGGCCCATATGGAACATTTTTTGTAAAATAACATATGGTTCTTATTTGTTGTGTCTGAATCATGTAGGTTAAATATATGTTATCCAACACGCATATACAATACTTATAAAATTCAAGTATTGTCCGACTTATAGGAGCTACACAGTTTTGAGACTTATGTGTTACAAAATATAGGAACATAAGAAAACTATGTTTAGACATATATGTTGTACATACCAGTGACAAGTAGGTTGTACAAAGTAGGGATATAAGAAAAATGTTCACAATCAAGCAAAAAAACATCAGTTACTCAAACATTAAGACCAACAGGCAAATTAATCAATAATGATATTTATTAATGTATTCATACATAAGAAAACACATGAAAACATAAATAATTAATGACTTGTTAATTATTACTTTAATATTCAGGGTCATTCCATGTCATTTCACCCAAAAATGGATTTAGACAAACCACCATCTCAGATAGTTCTTAAATGTTTCCTGTAGTTAGAAACAGATAAGATAAGGATTCATGTAACATTATTTTCTAGAAATATAATTTGATTTGTGAGAAATCAAGCTAATTGAGGCACCCAAGTTGGACATTTTATTTTGGTAGGGTTCACATAATATCCTGTAAATTGCAGCTACCCAACATCCTGTTTGCACCAAACTGCTTTGGGTGAAATCAATTAGTATGATTTATCTGAGATCAAAAGATATTTCCACAAAGAAATGTTACATAAATGCTTATCTTAACAGTTTCTAACTACTGGAAACATTTCAGAACAATCTGAGATATTGGGTGTCATAGGGTGTGAAATAACATGGATTGACCCTTCATTTACTTTTTTTCAGAGCAGGGGTACATATAACTAAACAAATTAATCATTTTTATACAAAGATGTTATATGTTTGCAGCACAATGATGAACAGTTTTCATTGCTTTCTGTAATGGGGCGTGACGTGTGAGGTGGGAGGAGCCAAACGCAGCAAGGGGATTCTTTAAGCCCTAAGGCCACTAAGGTGGGAAACCCCGCAGTTAAGGGAGGAGACAAGACAGGGAACACACGTACCAAAGCTACAAACCGGCTCACTGTCACACACTAATGAGTAGAAGTGCAAACGCCAAGTTTTCAGCAAGAAAACCAAACAAGGCCAGTGGAACAGAGCACAAGGTTCCCATACTACTACGAGCAAAGTGACAGAAGAAAGAGCCAGAAACAACAAACTCCCTGTCTCGGCAACGAGACGTATAAGAACAGGCGAGCAGCATAAAAGGTACACATAAAACACACACAACCAACAAACACTGAAAACAAATAAGAATTAGTATACCAAGAGGCGAAAGGAACGGGGATCTAACGTTCCAAGGCTACTCTCGAAGGCTCGCAGTCAAATGCAAACATGTCCATAGCATCGTCCAAGCTCCATATAAGGAGGGACACACCCGGAGAACGAACAGAACTACAGTTCCGAACAAAATCGTCCCGCAGGTGAAAAGCACAAACAGGACAGCAGCACCGGACATCACCGGCTAAAAGACCAACACGAGCTTGATAGAGAATAAAAGCCGTGCCTCTTGGTAAAGAGGAATGTAACGAGATGGCGAAGGAACAGAGATAACATTCCGTGGCTATTTCCATAAGACTCGCAGTCAAACGCAAACATGTCCATAGCATCGTGCAAGCTCCATATAAGGAGGGACACACCCAGAGAACGAACAGAACTACAGTTCCGAACAAAATCGTCCCCACAGGTAAAAAGGGCGAACAGGACAGCTGCAACAAAAGACCAATGCAACCTTAATAGAAAATAGCACGCACTGCCTCTCAATAACGGGAAATGTAACGAGGCGGAGGAACAGAGATAATGTTCCATGGTTACTTTCATAAACGCACAATCAAACACAAACATGTCCATAGCATCGTCCAAGCTCCATATAAGGAGGGACACACCCGGAGAACGAACAGAACTACAGTTCCGAACAAAATCGTCCCGCAGGTGAAAAGGACGAAACAGAACAGCTGTTACTAAAGACCAACGCAAACTTAATAGAAAATAACCGGCCTGCCTCTAAGAATAATTAAAACCCTAAAGTCAGTATGATACAAACACCCTGTCTCTTAGTAAAGGGCAATAGATTTAGGCAAAACGACAAACAAAGGACAGACCAGAAAGCGGAGACTGAGAATGAGCACACAAAACAGGAATTCAACCTGAAAACTCAAAGCACAAAGGCAAGTACCGCAAAACTCCAATAAAAGCACAACGGAGCAAAACGGTCTCCTTAAAAACCTAGATCTAATCATAGGATTAAAACTTTAAAAGGGTAAAATAAACCGCACACAAAACAGCACAAATAATACCAGAAAATACACCACAGAACAAACAATCAAACAATCACAATCAACAATCAATATCGAAGCCCCGAATGAAAGAAACAGAAGGCTTATATAGCTCACCGGCAACCATGCACAGCTGTGAAACGCTGACGAGACTTCTTCGCGAAAAGAAGGAACAGAGCCAAAACTCCACCAATGGAGCAGCGCCCACGTGTGGCGACCGAGGAACACGACCGCAAGGGAAAAAGGTCATAAACCATGACAGCTTTCTTGTTTTTAGAGAATTACACTGTTTTCATATAAAGTTCATAAAAATAATAAATAGGGGTTTACCTTAAATTTCTGTTTATGAATATGATATAAATACATTTTCAAGGGTATTCCTGTAGTGCATAGAACCAAAAATAAGATTTTCATATTTGTATACCAAAACTTTATATAAATGATCCATAATAAATGTACACATATCTTTCCAAAGCTGGTAAGAATATACACAATACCAGAATAAATGGACTAATGTGTCTGGATGTTCTCTACAAAAACAACAATTAACATCTACAGTGAGCACCATATATGATATGCAGTAGATATGGATGGATCACTTTAAGGGTTACTTTAAGGGACTTTCCTCCATACACGCAGTGTTGCGGTCTCTGTACTGTCGAAACGGAGCACCGAACTGCGTCAGCCTTCCCGCTCGTCGCCTCACTCCTCCCCCGCACCATCTTCTCCTTCCCTTCCATGGTTGCCCTTTGAAGACCGCCTGCACTCTCTGATCAGTCCCGACATCTTCAACTGTGGTGAAGAGCGATGGTAAACTTTGCTGCTGCAGATCCAACAGACATTCCCGAGTATATGTTGCAAATGTGTCTCCATGGTGACAACCACAAACAAAATTATCCCGGCGAGACAATTCGCCAATATCGTCAAAACAAGCGGCAAGAGTGCCCCGAAAAATATCCAGCCCGCCTCCCTGCAGCACAACAGACACACAGCCCATGAAAAAACAAAAGAGAAAAGCCAGACACAACAAAATACATTCAAATTAACAAACAGGAACACGAGAGACAGCTGGACTACATGTCGCACATCACAGCACCACGTATTAGCCAACCATATGTTCCATACTTTTCAAGTGTCATTTACAGCTAAATCTTGTCCCAGCCCCCAATTCCCATAGAGATCCATTCAAATGCAGAGAGGTTATAGTATCGCTTGTAAGAGTACCAGAAAATAAGATATCAAGAGTCTTGATAACCATAATTTTCTCCAATTGATACTGTCAAAACCACATTTCCAATAACAGGTAACAGAAGTCATTGAAACCAAATCTTTTTTAAACAGGGCTCTAATTTGTATGTTGTTATTATAAGGTAAAGAGGAGAAACAGATTTTTCCTACCAACAGGCAAAAAAATAGACATACTGTATGTTGTCACTCGTGACACTTCTTAAAAGCACAAGAGCACCAGAAGGCATAGTATCAAATACTGTTGCAAATACTTTTGGAGTAACATGGATATTTCACCTTTGTTATCCAATAATTGACATACCAAAATAATATTCTCATCATACCACGTCTTAATAAACAATTACTTATTTTTGTACGAAATATCCATATTATTCCAAATGAAGTATTTGTGGGGTGAGAAATTGTGCTTGTAAGCCAAAGACCAATTTAGAGTTTTACTTATTTTATTTATAATTATTATTATTATTATTCTTAGGTTTTATGTGCATTATGTATATACATGTATATATAATATTTATTATTTCTCTTACAGTATTAATAGTACTACATTATGGGGAAAGAAGGTAAAATCTTAGGATCACACTCCTGCCCTCTAGGTGGCGGTAATGCACCAAAAGCTGATTTGTAAATCGCCAATAAAAAATAAAGAAGAAAAATATGTGTTTCCTAAGTTTGAAAAGAAAAGGGCGCCAGATGCACCGGTTTGGATTCAACCAATGGTGGTTTATTATGGAAGCATATCCGCGCCAAAATTCAAATGAAAATGCAAATCGCCGATTGCATTTAATTTAGATTCGTTGTGCGCAAAAACCATGACATAATTTGAATGAAAATGCAAAAGGACACTTTGCGTTTTCATTTGCAAGTTAATGTACGCACTTTATCTGACAATTTGAAAATGTTAATGCAAATCCATTTCACATTTAATTTTTCGCGCCCTCTACGACACAACCCTGCCATAATTTTAATGAAAATGAAAAACCAAATTTGCATTAGCACTTTCTTATTGCAATCGCATGATCCATGACAAAAAGGAAATGATAATTCAATTCGCCATTTAACATATCGTTTTCATGCTTTTGCGGCACAAGAGTGACATAATTGAAATGCAATGGCATTGCATCCGTTTGCATTATCGTTTCCGCGTGTTCACGCAAAAACCCTGCCAAAAATCCGAACTGAACATGCAGACTGTCAAAGCTGCCCATCAAGGCGGGGCCTCTAATAAAGGGGCGTTACAGGGGATTGTTTAAACCACTGAACATAATATGATTCAATGGTTGTCTGTGATTTCGGTCGTCAGGCAGTTACCAGGCTAGATAGCGATATTTCCTAGTTCTCTGTGTTAGGGGATTATATGCTAAATGATACGAATTTAAAAGGAAACGAGGTAGCCTAAAAGTTACGACGAGCCATAGCCAGCCCAATGTTAACGTAGTTATCAGTTTAGATATGTTCCCCTGCTTTTGTTAATCTGGTGTGGTAACTAGCCTAATGTTAGGCTACTGTCAAAACCAGCCGGCTATTCATGGCAAGCTATGCCTGAAAATGTGCTACCCTTTTCACCGTGGGCATATCCATCACGATTTCTATTAATTAATGTTTTTTTTTTTAGATAGCCTTAGCCTACCCTTAGGCTATGTGCAGAGCAAAGGTAACGTAGTTCATAGAAAGCCAGAGACAGTGATCGAAACGGGACACACTCACACAGCCTACAAAAATGGTGAGTTATTTTGTATGGTGTAGGCCTATAGGCTAATTTAAAAAATATATAATTAAAAAAACTTGTGTAGGCATATTCCGCATAGGCTATGTTGTGTAGACTGCAATTCATGTCTTTACCCAGCAGATGGCAGTAAAAGACACAGCAATTCAGCTTATTTTATTATTGGGTGAAAACACTGGGAAAATGACCCCGGGACACAACCCCGACACTGATCTCCCTACTCACAGGAAATTTTACCTGTAGACTGGGCTATTGTAGCCTAATAATCTATATTTAGCCTAGTCATGAAGCAACATAGCCTAGGCTACAGATTAAAACAAATGGACATTTACACGATTATATTTTTATTGTATTATAACGTTCCGATCTCAATGCTGTAAGATGCGGCGGTAGCCTCTATCACGCTGATTTTACTGTTGTGGCCTAGCCTACTACACAAAACATTTTCATTTGTTCAATTTAAATAGGCTAGGCTACGTGAGAGAGAAAGTAAAAACTGGTCTTTTTAGGGTGTGCGAATACATGTGCATGATTCGTGGTCCTTTTAAAATAATCCGGAGGATTAACCTGGTCACGGTGCGCCTGCAACTCCCGCGCTTATCCACCTAACTTTTCATGTCTCCCGGTTGAAGCCGGTGCTTGTTAGCGCTCTTGCTCCGGCGGACAAGCTGTTGCCCCCTCCCCGGTTCATGGAGGGAGGTCCGGTTTATACGGTTCGGTGCATTCTGGCCGAGAGACGGGTGGGCAGAGGGGCCCAGTTCCTTGTTGATTGGGAGGGCTATGGCCCTGAGGAACGCTGCTGGGTCCCCTCTAGGAACATTTTGGACCCGGAACTGATTAGGGCGTTCCGCAGCAACAATGCTGAGGGATCGTCTGGGGCTGTCCCTTAGAGGGGGGGGGTGGGGGGTGGGGGGGGGGTCCTGTCACGGTTTCGCAGGTTGCCGTTCATTCTCGGCTGTATTTGTTTTTGCAGCTTCGGTCAGGTGTCCTCGCCGGGTTTTCTCCGCTACCTGGTACTCAGTACCTTCACCTGTTCAGGTGTTCCGCTGGATATTTAAGCCCTGCGTCTTCCTATTTCGGCGCTTCCGTGTTGTCATTGTTTGATGGCCACGAAGCCGGTAAGGTATAGATACAGGCAACCACTTCACTTTATTGCTCTGCTTTAAAGTAACGCGGGACTTGCCTCTAGTTTGCATTAGAGTTCCTTTGTAGGATTTGTTTTCTCTTTTGCTATTTCTGTTCCTCGTTCTGGTCTCCTCTCTGTTCTCGCTGAGACAGTCATCTTCGTTGCCGTTTTCTTTTCACCTCTTTATTTTTTCTCTCTCGTATTGAGAGCGAGAGGTATTACATTACATTACATTACATTACAGGCATTTAGCAGACGCTCTTATCCAGAGCGACTTACACAAATTCTTATTACATTTATCCATCTGGATATATACTGAAGCAATTCAGGTTAAGTACCTTGCTCAAGGGTACAACGGCAGTGTCCTACCTGGGAATCGAACCTGCAACCATTCGGTTACAAGTCCAGTTCCTTAACCATTATACTACACTGCCGCCCATATTCTTTTCCTTCCTTTGTACTACTCGAGTTTACCAGTTTCTTCACCCATTCGTCTGGGTCGCTTTCATTTCTTTTTTGTTTATTTACCTCTGTTTACTGCGCACTCTCATATTGAGGGCGAGAGGTATTTTTTCTTCTTCCTTGCTCTTCTCGAGTTTCGCCCACCTTTTCTGGGTTGTTTTCATTTGGCTTACGCCAGGAGTTTTTTTTCCCCAGTCTTTATTTTCTCCCACTCCTTCTGCGAATTATTCCACTTTAGTGGTGTTATCACTACGGTGAGCAATTTTAGATTCCTTCTGTCGTGCCTGGTCCTCCGAACCCAACACTCCCCTCACAATAATGAAAATTTAAAAGGCATATACACTGAAATATACAATTTATGTGTTCAGTGAAACACACACTTTATTTAAAAAAATGTTAACTAATGTATAACATAGTGGGCTATATTTTCGAACCGGCGCAAACCAGCGCAAGGGGACGGTATAGTCAAACGCAAGCTTGTTGACAGCATCAACGTCTTAAAACTGGCGCTATGGCGTTTCTCAGCAATACCGCTAGGATCAACAAATTCTCAACATAACATCCTTTCGCTTGCGCTGCAGTGGGATGGGTGGCACTGTCTGGGGCGTGTTCTAAAATACTTTTGGCGTAGTGACAATTTGAACCAACGAAAACCCATTGCGTTATGATCAGCTGGAACCACCTCTTAGCGGCAACGCAATAGACTCTGGCAATTTGGCAACTTATTAGTCATGTAGTTCTATGTAGTGTCTATAGGTGATGCCAACATTACACTTCCATTTAATGAACAAATAGCTTATAATTATTATTATTAATTAATTTTAATTTAAACTACTAGAATAAAACAGGACAGCTTACAAGAAACTTGCGATCATGTAGGCCAATAGCCTATAATATATAAATTACACATTGGCACAGTTGAATCATAAGCCTACCACTACACAATACACAGAAAGGATATACTTTCAGTGGGTGTCCTTCCTCAACTATACAGACAATGAATGCAGGAAAAAGTCAAAACTCACATTTTTTCTCAAGTGTGGGTTCCCCGGGGTGCTTGGTGCTATCGACTGCACGCACATACAAATCCGCGCACCACCCGAGCATGCAATAGTTTTCGTCAATCGCAAAGGAACACATTCCATCAATTTCCAGGTGACATGCGACAAAATTAGCTTGCCCCACCTGCACCAGTGGTCGCGGTCCCCATCACAGCCAGAGCAAAGAAAAATCAACTGGCTGAGCGGTTTAATAGGGCTAGATAAATGGTAAGTATCGGATCAGCTTTTAAAATGAACATTTCAATGCATGTTCCCACGTAGAATCATACACACATCCAAGTTGACGGTCCAGTGCGTTTGGGTTGCTCTTTATGAAATTGCATGGAGCGATTGTGTTCCAACTGGCTTTTTTTTAAAGCATGAGAACAACAATTTGATTGGCTACCATAGAGACACACCTTGGACATTTAAACCCAGCCTTTTAGCAATACCGCCATAAGGTGCGCCAAGATTGCCGTCATGAAATTACCAAATTTCTCGCTGACACGCCCTCAGAGCGATACCGCCAAGCGCTTACTCTTGCGTTCACCATTGCGTTTGGTTTATTAAAATAGAGCCCAGTGAATGGATGAACTAAGTAAATGGATAACATTGCAAAACAAATAAAAACAAGATAAAGCCCATGGCAAATATCAGTTTAGATGCCTGTAAAATGAATGCATTGGATTTATTTACAGTAAAATCATTAATATATTAGTATAGATACAGCAGACAATACTTTCAATATATTCAAGAATCAAGAAGATAACAGTAAGTGCATGTCCTTATGGTCCTCCATGTTGTGCTCTGCAATGACCCTCAGCACCCTCCTTCTCTTCAGGGACTGTATCAGATGGCTGAATATACATCCTTCGCTGCAATACATAAATATGTAATCATTTACCATTTCATTAATCCATAACATATCATATAAAACCATTTCTGAGTCATTAAAGGGCTGTATAGTGAGAATGACATTTTACAGCAAACACTTTATGCTCCAGAATAACGTTAGATAAAAAGCTCAACAATAACGCAATGTTAGACTACTTAGCATAATGTACATCAATGTCCAAGAGCTTGTTCTGAATGAACAGACCTAAATCATCAGTGACATTGGCTCAACTGAATGATGTCTTTTTGTCATATTTGTCTTTCTCATGTCAAAAAAACGAATCAGAAAATAAAACTTGAAGGTGACGTTAGTAAATGTTTGCTGTTTATTTCCCTTCTCCATTAATTTTCGACAGGACTGATCAACAGCAATAAGTTAACGTTACAAGTTAGGAAAAGAAAAACGCTTCAGAAAGTAAAATGGCCGTTTGCACCGAGAATCAGTTCACTTGACGCTATGTTAATAGTATGACAGACTTTTTCAGAGTTTTATCTCCAAACGAGCTGGGGGAATAGCACTGTGTAGCTTCCTACTTAGTAGAACAAGATAACTTTAGAGCTTTAACATTACACTAACGTCGTTAGTCTAGCAAATTCCACGTTACAATCTGAGTTATTCAATTATTATATCTAAATTATTATTATAATTATCATAAATCCCTCTTACCTTTGGGGGTTGACTGGCTTTCTCTCAGCTGCTGTGATGCCGTCAGAAGAGACACTTCTTTCTGTGGTGGTCAGCTCCGTCCGCAGTGAGGCAAATGGAGAATTGCATGTTTGACGAGCGCTTTTATCTCGCGATCTAGAGGTAAATTCACACCCACTAAACCCATAAACCAATCATATTAAATCGTAGCTTATTTTGTCATCTGTAACTAGCAGTTTTCGGACGTAAAATCAGTGATTGGAAGGCAGAGATATTAAACGTTAAGCCATCAAAACTATTATTTCAAAATTAGAATGGTCCGGCTGGAAAGGGTTAAAGGCAAATCAAACATAAAGCATGACTGAACCACCTATGAGTGCTTACACTACAGTATTTGAAATGCACTCAAAATGCGAAAATAATAATATCGAACATATGGCACAACACTGTGGTGGCGTGGAAAAATGAACGTACATATTTGAAACATTAATTTTAATTTCCAAAAAATGGAAACTAAACGAAAACGATCAAACCCATTCTTAAAACTAACTAAAACTAAACTGAAATTGAAATCAAAATAGAAAACTAAATAAAAATTAAAACTATTCAAAACTATAATGGGAGACACCCATAAAAGGGGTCAGAAAACAATATGACATGCTTAGATATCCAGATTGCAAGAAATGGATGTGGAGCAACTAGGCACTCATAGCGAGCGAACCACAAGAAAACTAAAATTTTAATTTACAGATTATGAAATAGAGGTAATGGTCAACAAGGTACAGTTTCACAATTCCATATTACAGCATAGGAATACAACACCAGCGTGTCTCACGCAAAGACGAGAGTCGCAACTAATGCATGCTTTAGTAAATTAGACAGAATATTTAATTAGCCTAATTTACACAATCTCCACCCTGTTTTTGCGCATTCACTCCAGGTATATAAACTCCTCAAAAAAAGTTCGGAAAACGTTATTTCGGTCGATTATTCCTCCCCTTTAATAATACCAATTGGTATTGTATTTTATATCGCTGGAAAGCCTGATTAGTCACCTTTACAACAAGGTACAACTTGTAAGGATCATGCATTCGTGGAATGAGCAACACAGCTAACCGTGTGGGGTAGTGGCACAAAAAAATGTGCCAAAATCCCCTGCAATATTCTTCTGTTGGTATTCACTCTCGTTTTGAGTTGCTTGGTGGATTGGATGATTGCACTCTCCCACAGTAATAAGGAAAAAATAACACATATTGGCCATTTTTACACTTTATTCATTTTACACTGTCAGGGACCTCAGTAGCGTGTGGAAGATCCATACGCAGTCACAACAGCTTGGCACCTCCTCCTCATGCTGGTCACCAGCCTGTATTACTGGATGGACATAGGAGGTTTTTGCCAACAAGTTAAAGAGCCAATGGAGATACGGGTTTTAATCACAAGCTATTTTGAATACTTTCAATTGGTCAAATCGTCTTAAAACCCAGAGAAAGACGTAAAGGATGAAAAATAGTAGTGATTTATGGAAAAAAAATAAAATTTGAAAAAAATGGAGATACGAGGTTTTCACCCGACAGCGACGATATGCATGAACACATTTAACTATGTATCAAAAGGAAAGTCGCAGAATGGTAGTGATTTTGGCCTGTGGCGACCGTTTAGTAAATCCGATGTAGATATTGCAATCTTGTAAAAAGCAGTAAATCTGGCCCTAAGGGTTCATTCTGCTGGTTCTCACTTTCATTCCAGTTTTTCTCTGTATGTATGGTGTGTAAGTATGGTGTCTCTGAAGTGTTTAACACTAAAATAAAAAAACTCATAAAAGGCACGTTTTTGTATTTATGTCATAAAGTGCAAACATTGTGACATAAAATATGTAGGAGAGACAGGAAATACAATTAAGACCAGATTGGCACAACACATATTTAACATAAAAAAATCATAGAAAACAGACACACCTAGTGGCTCATTTCGTAACCATGGACCTGAAGCAGTAGAAATATCGGGCCTCCATTCAAACATTAACTGGACACAGGAAGACAGACGTAGGACAGAAAGATATTGGTTTAGAAAACTGAACACCATATTCTCAGGAGGATTAAACAAACGCTGGTAAAACATCAACACAACAGGGACCAAATTCTTCCTACTTAAAGGCTGCAGTACACTGAATGGCCAGTGCAAACTTTTTCTGTCCCAAGGGGCCCTCATAAGGGGTAACTTGGGAAATAAATATTATTTCCTAAACCTAAAACCACACTGGCCCTTACAGGATAAGATTGAGGCCCCTTGGCTTCAGGAATAATTCTCACAACATTTGTAAAAAAACAAAAAACATTAAGATTAAGTAAGCTGAAAGCTTCATTTAGTTTGAAACAATCATAATGAAACAGCTGACAAATACTTCCACATGCTACAACAGCTGATGCTGATTCTGCGGTAAAATAGCTCGACAATGCAGTCTATATGTCCAATAAGCATTTAAATATGCTGTAGTAAATGTTTAGTTCAATGTTGAGCATGCTCATTGTAGGTTGTTGGGTATAACAGAAAGAGCCCAAACGGACAATAATAAACTAGCAATTTTTTCCACAGCATTATAGTCTGGAAAAGAGATGGACAAATCCAGTCCTATGGGTCTGCAACTCATTTATACCTGGAATATCACATGAGCTAGATTCTCATCCAAACAATGGAATAGAATCAATCAAAACGTGTTCTAAACTTAAATTTACAATTAAAGGCAAGTGAAAATATATTTCTTGGCAACCAAAATTTGGCAGGCAAAGAACTCACCAAACTGCTCATGAAGGAAAACACAAATAGTTGCATTAATTTGGTTGTTAGTGTGGAGACCAACATTACTTAACTATTAATGGTTGGGGCAACCAGTAGACCCTGTGGCCCCCAGAACAGGAAAACTGTGTACCTGAAAAAAATCCACATGGAACTAAGGTTATAATATTTCAAGTATTCACCATCTTCAAAACACTGTATTTTCAAACTTTTCTAAAACAATGCAAAATATATATTTTAGTGTTCCACCCTTCTTTTCCTCTCTTGTAGACTGAACACCCAAACTTTCATTTTTATAGACATAATATCACAAGGACAGAGACTGAACAGGGCAATAACAATCGCAACTGTCCGCAACTGTGTGTCAACGGGGAGCCTCATGACCAAAACCCAGGCTACACCACAAGAAAGCGAATCCCAGATAGCTACAAGAACATGGTGTATCCAATTACCTTGCTGTCTGCAAAAAATATCACCTGAAAAAAAGACCTGAAAGGCTCATGTCTCCCATCTTGTTAGATGAAGAGAATAGGTGCAGTCTTGAGTTTGATGGTGTCAAAGGTACAAAAGCATATACGACAAAAAACCCAGTAATACAGTAGTTTCTTTTTTTCTATTATGATCTAAAAGAAAAACTGATGCAAGTCTCTGAGGTTGATACTAGTTCAGGACCTTGCTTTATAGATGATGGAAACATAATAACTAATTAGGCATTATGCCTCAAGCATTCAACCCAGAAAATATAACTCTACAGTTGAAGTCGGAAGTTTACATACACTTAGGTTGAAGTCATTAAAACTCATTTTTAACCACTCCACAGATTTCATGTTAGCAAACTATAGTGTTGGCAAGTCAGTTAGGACATCTACTTTCTGCATGACACAACAAATGTTTCCAACAATTGTTTACAGACAGATTATTTCACTTTTAATTCACTACATCACAATTCCAGTGGGTCGGAAGTTTACATACACTAAGTTGACTGTGCCTTTAAATTTTTAATATATGGTCGCATATCCTTTGCATGCCATGACTTCCTGATGTCTGTGACCCAACAACATCAAAAGATTCTTGATATCTTATTTTCTGGTACTCTTACAAGCGATACTATAACGTCTCTGCATTTGAATAGATCTCTATGGGAACTGGGGGGTGGGACTAGATTTAGCTGTAAATTATGCTGGGAAAGTATGGAATTCATGATTGGTAAAATGGCTGTAAGTCATCAAGGGTCTGAGGTATCAAACAAGCCTCAAACCATCACTCTGCTGCCAGATATGCAGTAGATATGGATGGATCACTTTAAGGGTTGTTTCTCCTGACAAATTTTCCGATTGAACTCTATGGAAAAATAAGTCAGGAGAAGAAACCCTTCAAGTTATCCATCCATACCTACTGTATTTCTGGCAGCAGAGTGATGATTTAAGGCTTGTTTGATACGTCAGACCCTTCATGACTAAGAGCGATTTAGCCAACCATGTTGTTAAAGTATGTTTCCATACTTTTCCAGTGTGATTTACAGCTAAATCTAGTCCCACAATCTAAGCAGTGTGTTGTCCCTGCACTGCAGGTAAGATTAATGAACTAACCTAGTTATCATATACATTATGAATATAAACCCCCCAAAGCCAGTGACCTGAAACTGTCATGTTAAGACGCCAGAACGCTAGATAACGTTAGGGGGACCATATTTTCGACCATATTTCAAAAAAGGGGGCAGGGGTAACATTAGATGGCGTTGAATGTAAAAAAAGGCTATCTGTTTGTTTATATATGGTTTAAAGAACGAGGAAAACCGGACATTTTTAGGAATTTATAAATCCCGTCTGGGCGGATATTTCCACTCCCAAAACTAAGAAGAAATGTTCAGGAAAGAGGACGTCTGGTCAGCCGAGCTAACGTAGCTAACGTTAACGCCAGCTAGATATAAATAACTTAATGTTAGCTAAAGTTGGCTGTTGCTGAGATCACATCAGATATAGTGGTAATAAAGACCGGCATTAACGTTACAGCACTACGGTCTCAATAACTGAAGCACTGAAGTTAACATATTGTTACTTTCTGAGCACTGAGATATTTAGCTAACGTTAAGTTAGCAGAAATGCATTTGTCGCTGGTTTTGGGCTTCGGAAAAGGGAAAAAACTCCTCCCTCCAATCTTTCAGGGTACCCGGTATAGGTATTACAGGTTGCCCAAGCACATCTTTTCACCATCCTTTCTGATTCAATTTATGTTTTTTTTTTTTACGATTTTCAGTGAGCTACTGCAATCTTTCCATTGGTTTCAATGCACCTTGACTGAACCACTTGACCGAGGTCAGCACGCATAGTAACGGTTGCTAAAGAAGTTTGGACAATATCTGGTTTGGGGAGGAGCCTAGCGATAGGTCAATTATAAATCAGGCTTAAGGGAGGCAGTTAACATTGTTTACCTTAATGGAATATTCTTATCCAACTCCTCCCTATATACGCATTTAAGACTTTTAGCAGGTCCAGGACCACCTCATCCACAGTGGGACTCTTGCAAAGGAGTCAATATTGAGAAAAGTAGAATGGGGATAGTGAGCGTCAGGACGCTGGGACCAACCTCAATCCACAGTGGGAATCGACTTGCAAAGAAGTCAATATTGAGAAAAGTAGAAGGGGGATAGTAAGTGTCAGGATGCTGGGACCCACCTCATCCACAGTGGGGACTCTTGTAAAGGAGGAGACACGGAAGCCTAGGAACAGTCTTTTATAGGTTAAAATGGTCGTAATATATGAGGGAATGAGCATGCATGGATGCAGAGTATGCTTTCTGGAATAACAGAGTACAAATGTACAATAATCAGTAAACAATAATATTCAACAATCTACCGTGAAATAATTACATTAGTAAGACTATTGTAAAGTGTACAAATCTTTAACATTAGGGTGTAACACCGGCACGGGTTCCCGGTAATTCCCGACAGTGCTGTTATTTTAGAAAATATAGCCTATGCGGTTACATTTTGTTAAAACCACCTGCAACAGCTGAGAATAAGCTACCAGAGGGGTGTACTACGAAGCGAGATTAAGGAGAGAGGTAGCTAAATTAAGCTTCAACCCTGGGTTTTCTGTATCACAAAGCCAACTCCCTTTTAATCTGGGTATATTGCCATGGCAACTTACTCTGCACGGCTAACCTGCTCCGGGGGCAGGTTATGTTCAGGATTACAAATTGAAACATATAAAAGCACCGCCCTTTGACCAATCAAGTCTTTAGCTTTGGAAAAAGGCTTCTCCATTCCAAAGGATCCCATAGAGATATGTGCAGATACTGAGGGAATCTCTTCGCAGGGCGAGATTAGTGAGTTCCGCAAAAGATTGTCTGAGTTCCGGAAAATGCTTGAGTGACTTTTTTTTAATGAAAAAACGTTGATGTGATTGCTTCAGCAATATTTTAAACATGCTGTATCAAGTTTAAAGTTTAGATCTTTAGAATGTAGTAGTTGTCACATTAGATATAAACTGTATGACAATCAGCGCCTGAAATTAGCACCCGCCACACGCCAAATGCGGGTAGAAACTTGCGTTGGCGTGTGGGTTGACGAATTCCACCAGCCACCTTGGCGGGTAGCCAAAGGACTTCAGGACATTACACTTTTTTCATGGTTATGAACGATTTTGTAGTTTAACCAAGCTTCTCAAGTACAACAGTCAATTATGTATAATACTTCGACTGCCATAATTACCTGGGACTGCTCTCAGCAGTGCTCTGATTGGCCGAGCCGGTTGAGAGCCCCCCTGTCGAGCGTCTCGCGAACATTAGCTAAAAATAAGTCAGGAGAAGAAACCCTTCAAGTTATCCATCCATATCAGAAGAGTGATGAATTAAGGCTTGTTTGATACGTCAGACCCTTGATGACTTACAGCCATTTAGCTAACCATGTGTTCCATACTGTTCCAGTGTAATTTACAGCTAAATCTAGTCCCACCCCCCAATTCCCATAGAGATCCATTCAAATACAAAGACATTATAGTATCGCTTGTAAGAGTACCAGAAAATAAGATATCAAGAGTCTTTTGATGTTGTTGGGTCACAGACATCAGGAAGTCATGGCATGCAAAGTCAAAGGATATGCGACCAAATAGTAAAAATTTAAAGGCACAGTCAACTTAGTGTATGTAAACTTCTGGCCCACTGGAATTGTGATATGGTGAATTAAAAGTGAAATAATCTGTAAACAATTGTTGGAAAAACTACTTGTGCCATGCACAAAGTAGATGTCCTAACTGACTTGCCAACACTATAGATTGCTAACATGAAATCTGTGGAGTGGTTAAAAATTAATTTTAATGACTTCAACCTAAGTGTATGTAAACATCCGACTTCAACTGTATATAGCGCTTTTCTCACCAACCGGTGACTGAAAGCGCTTTACAGTGATGAGGGGGAAACTCGCCTCTACCACCACCAATGTGTAGCATTACATTACATTACATTCATTTAGCAGACGCTTTTATCCAGAGCCACGTACAGTAAGTGCATACAGAGACATCATCAAGATCACTACAGAAGACAAAGCACATCCTTCCCATAATGTAGCAGCTATCCCTAGTAATGAACGTTGACTGTAGTTCACAGTACGCTGTGGGTAAATCAGCAATACTACACTTCTATTCTAAATACTATAATAAACTATAATAAACAGACAGGAAAACACAGGGAACTAGTAAACAGGGAACTGATATTCCTAGGTGAGGATATCAGTCAAGGTGGAGTCTGAAGAGGTGTGTATTCAGGCCTCGACGGAATGCAGGCAGGGTTGGAGTAGAACGTAGGGGAATGGGAAGTTCATTCCACCACTGAGGAGCTAATGTGGAAAAACTCCGCAGTCGGGACAAGCGAGAGCCTTTGACACGGAGGGTGGGAAGTGCCAGTCGCCCTGCTGTAGAAGAGCGAAGTGGTTGAGCAGGAACATAGTTCTGGATTAAGTCCTGCAGGTAGGCGGGCCTGTCCTATTGGCTGCAGTGTAGGCCAGGGTCAGAACTTTTAACCTGATCCTGGCTGCAACTGGCAGCCAGTGGAGTGACCTCAGCAGGGGGGTTACATGGGAAAATTTCGGGAGGTTGAACACAAGCCGGGCAGCTGCATTCTGGATCAGTTGAAGAGGCAGAATGGTGCAGGCTGGTAGGCTTGCGAGCAGGGAGTTGCAGTAGTCCAGGCGTGAGGTGACCATGGTCTGGACAAGAAGCTGGGTGGAGTAGGTGGTCAGGTATGGTCAAATCCTCCTGATGTTGTATAGGAGGAACCTGCAGGACCGAGCCGTCGCCCTGATGTGCTCTTTGAAGTCCAGCCGGTCGTCCAGGACCACCTCCAGGTTCCTTGCAGAGTGGGAGGCAGCCACCACGGTCCCGTCAACGGTGATGGAGAGGTCATGGAGTGGGGAGGTCTTGTACGGCATGAAGAGGAGCTCTGTCTTGTCAAGGTTGAGCTTCAGGTGATGGGTAGCCATCCACTCAGAGATGTCAGTCAGACAAGCAGATATCCTCTCCTTAACCTGTGGGGTAGAGGGAGAGAAAGAGAGGAAGAGTTGAATATCATCAGCATAGCTATGGTATGAGAAGCCATGTGAATGAATTACTGAGCCAAGAGACTAGTATACATAGAGAACAGCAGAGGACCCAGTACAGATCCCTGCGGGACTCCTGTAGACAGGGATGGGGAGCAGAGACGGAACCCTTCCAGGAGACTTGGTAGGATCTATCAGTGAGATACGATACAAACCAAGAGAGGGCAGTTCCAGAAATGCCCATCTCAGCGAGTGTGGAGATCAGGAGTTTGTGGTTGACCGTGTTGTGGTAGCACCCACCTGGGTGATGCAACGGCAGCCATTTCGCACCAGAATGCTCACCACACATCAGCTGAGGTGGAGAGGGAGAGAATGATTTTAGCCAATTAAACTGGGGGATGATTAGGTGGCAGATTGAAAAGAGCCAGGTTGGGACTGCTGGCTACCAGCTATTGTGACATGACACAGGGAATCCCCTGCCAACGGTATGACTGTATGACTTCTTCAGGGAAACCACTTAAGGGAATTCAGTACACTACCATTACTGAGGACCAGAATGCAGAAAACAGAAATTGGTTATATAAGGTTGTGAATATGACATAATTCTTTCTCCATTTCTGCTTGACATATTTCTTGTCCAGATTTCAAATGAACATTGATTGCTAATGAATTGCTGTCCACCACAATTTAAATGTAAATGACCCTTGATATTGATATTTAATATTTGTTGATGACTCACAGCCCGTGTGCCCATTTGATTTGTGCAACAGTTTTAAACATTTGAGAGCTGCAGAATAGCCAGCTCTAATTTAGGATGCATATTCAGTGTCAGCCTATAACAAGGAAAAAAATGTCATCCCCAAGGCTAGTGGCCTCATCCTGAACTGAATGCAGTTCATGAGCATTTTGTGAGGTACAGACATTTATGGAAATATGTGGAGGAAATGCTAATTGAGGCAGAATGCATTCTGCAGCACCATGGATCACAAAAAAAAAAATTCTGGCTGATTTGTTTCTGGAACAGTCACCTTGAAGCACACATCTTAGTAGTAAAGTTAAATGCAGCTTGTGTTTGCTACCTTATATTTGGCAAGATCGTAAATGTTGGGAGATTTAAGCTTTTTTTTTGCTCTTTTCAGTGACAAATTGCTGACTGGAACTTGATATTCCCTTCTGCTTCACCAAAAACTGCTGACTTCTGATGGCAGGATAGGGTCAAAGTATGTAAATTAATGTCAGAAGCAGCATGTCTGACAGTGGTCTGGCTGGCCAACTGGATTGCTGATCGACACCACCTTCTGTGCGGGGTACAAAACAGTGACTGTGACTCGTATGCATGAATATGTTTGCGCTTGTATTCTGTTCAACTACATTCTTATGTCCTTGGGCAATAGAGACAGGCTTGACACATTGAAAAAGGAAAGGTGATAGACGGAAACCTCCACAATTAGTCAGGTTTATGCAGTCAGCACAAATTACTCACAGACATTTCCATTCTGCTTGAGATCAGGTAACTGCCATTATCAGCTGTTTTAATATGGGAACAGTATAGACAGAAAAGGCAGAAAATAACTACAGAATCTTAGAAAGGACATGTCTGGTTTTAATAATCTATGTAAGCTTATGACTTTATTCCATATTCCTTGATTCCAGATTTTCATAGCAGAAGGAAATTAGGTGATGACGACAGAAAGTGAGCAGGCAAAATAGCAGTTGAATTGATGTATATTCAGGACCTTGTGTGTTTTTTATTGTTGCTGTAATAGCATACACTTTTTTGTTGTGAAAGAAGAAAATAGCAACTGTAACCAACTGTAAATATATTTAAATATCCAGTATATTCAATCAGATTCACGCTCATATAGATCACAGGCAGCAGGCTGCAGCCCTGTGAACAGTAAATCTGACAAAAAAAATCAGTATAACTTCAGCAATTGATTTGTGTTTTAAAATAATTGTTCATGATGTTCACTCTCCCTCTCTCTGACACAAACTCTCAAGGAACTCACGTTTTACCTGATTTCAACCAGGTGACTGTTGGATGTTCTCCCTGTCAGTAGGTGGACCTTTGTTTTCAGTACTAAGAGAAACTACTTTCTTGCACGCAGCATTCATTTGATATGAGCAGCATATGGAGATGGCAGGCAACAATTTTTTGCCTATAATGGAGAGTCTGAACAATTTGTGACAGAAATTGGAGGGAAACAGTAACTGTATGTACTGAGGGCCCCATATTGAGCTGTGGTGCTGTGTTTGCCCATGATAAGTGTAATTCTCCTATAGCTGAAACACTGTAATGGGGCTGTACTATGTGGGTGGTTTCTGATGACCAGAACACGCCACCTCTGCAGTGGGTGCCAACCTGCATTACTCATCTAATTTAACTCACGTGAGCTGTCATGACCAGGACCCCTGTTTCTTTGGATTACATGCTCAGAATATTCTTGCCATGGGGATAAGCATTGATAAGCAGAATCACCTCACATTTTGTATTGTTGTTTTAAGTAAGTGACTTCTGAGACAATGTTCTTTTCACAGATTGTTCAACTGTCAAAGTTATCATTTAATTACTTATCCACCCAAGTAAAATGATGAATTGAATGTATTTTTTGAGAGAAAACCAAGCTTTTGTTTTGTACCTGCAGCTATAGTTTGTTCTTTTTTTTCTTTTTTTTAAAAAAATCTGCAGTGATTTATCATAGTTCTACAGGTTTTAAGCTTGGAAACAAAGAAGGTAGTTAATTTTCTATTTATTGTCAGACTAAAGCCTTTGCTCTCTTCAACCATTTTTTTATTCTTTCATGTGTGTTTTTCTTTAAAATCTTAATATTTAATTAATCACAAAAAAACATTGTTTTAAGTGAAATGTTGGTGTTTGCCAAAATTAAATTGATCAGCCCTAATGCTAAAATCAGCCTGCTTGCCATCAAGGTGTATCAGCACAGAGCTTGAACAACTGCTACAGCCCTGTATATGTCTACTGTACTTCAAACACTCACCACTGGGCAGATGGCTTAAGTGTCAAACCTTCGCTCAAAGAGCCTAATTCATACTCTTCAGAGTAGTGACCACCATATAAATGTTTGTACTGTAAATATAAGACTGATGTTAAGATTGTTAAAGACAACATTCCCAAGATGATCATGATTCCAGGGAATCAATAATTGTTAAGTGCTAATGTTAATTGTTTATATTTAGTTTATTCAGAACAAGACTTTATTCACATTTATACCTAGTTATTTGCATGGTATTAAGATGACAGCATATTTTATTTTGATAAATTTAGAAGATAAAATATTATTTGTACCAGAGAAATATATTACATATTATGTGCATAGCTTTTTAGATGATATGCTTTGTAGCAGAAGCTTTTATCCAAAACGACATACAGTATTTGAATGCATATGTTTTTCAGTATATACAGTCACCTGGGATTGAACCCACAACCTTTGCATTGTTAGTGCTGTGCTCTACCAACTGTACCATACGACTGCTATTTTGATAGCTAGATGATGTAATATATGATCTACGGTTATGATTTGAAAATTAGATCCATATCCTTAAGAGATCATAGCAATATACATTCTACAATCTATGATATACACTCGAATGCAGGATCTATCAATTAATCACACTAGTTCAAAAATTGTATGCTATGAAGTATGTACCAACAGTTTGTGGAAAAGTGCTGCTGAAAGTTTGGAATGGTTAGGTATAGGCTACTGTCACACTGAACAAGCTGGCGGTTTACTACTAACTGTTTCACTGGATGTCTAGTAAAAGCTTTTATTTGTTTTGTTATTCACGTTTAATATAATAGACGTATTGCTTGTTTGATTCAAATACTAGTTACTCTTGTACTCTGGAACAAAAAATGTATGCTGAGAGGGCTCTATTTACCGGCTGGCACATGGCGTGTGGCCACAGTCAATAGCGCAACTCATGGTGCACTGGGCGTGGCTACTGAATGTAGCTATTTTTGTGACCAGAGGCACGGAGTGCACAGCTCACAGCGGACTGCAGTGGAAGACGATAACGTTATATCCATTTTGCATTGATATCGGAAAGAAATGATAATACCGATGTAATAATGCATTTCACAGGGGACTGTCTAAAATCACAAACTAAGTAGGCCTATATACTTAATCATTTGTGTTTTTGTCCTATTGTTTTTATAGGATATTTAAGTGCAGTGATGGCCATCAGATTTGCGTAAGTCAATAAATTCCACAAGTTGTCACTAAACTATATAGAAAAAAGTGTGCCTTTGTGTGGTTGCTTAGGATATTATAATAAAACAAAGTCCACCATATACTGAAATAGCCCAAGCAGAAACTAGCATATTTGTATTTTTAAATGACCAGCTAAACAACTGTGAACAAATTACCCACCTTGTGACATTATGCATTGATATTATGATCAAACATGTAATTAATCAAGCATTCAATCATGCATTGGGACAATGTCACGTGAATAAAAGAAAATCAGAAATACGAGTTAATGCATCTGTTCATGCTTGCCAAGGGTGTAGGCTATGTCTTTTATTCATAAGCACCATCGATTGCTACAATGATACAACACAATAGATTTTGGAAACACGGTCAAAGTCATGTAGAATAACGGCAATAACTCATTATTTAATGGCCATCCCCCTAAAATAACAGGATTAATACATTCATGAAATGGTTTTTTACTGTCAACATTGCTGGCAGTCTTTTCACCATTTCCTTACAAGATTGGAATGGCAGGTATGCCATCCACCAAGTTATGGCTTGGTAGGGCATGCCCCATACCTATACAGCACCGAGAGTTTGGCACTTTTCAGGGTTTCCTACAGAAATAACCACAATGACCACAGACTCTCAGCCCTTAAAAACATTAACTTCTGCACATTCTGACCTCATGTAAGTAACCGCACACAATTCAGGTATAGAACTTCCACACAAACTTGGGTTATTTAGCAGTTTTTTCTTCTTCTTCTTCTTCTTATTTTTCTTGCTGAATTTGTCATCAAACATGATCATACCCTCAAAGAAAGATTCTCCCCATTGGATAGCAACATCTGATCAAGGTAGGCTGATGAAAAATAGCCAATTGCAGGATACACAGGCAAAATGAACGCTGCACATACGTAATGCTTTTGGTTGACATAAGGATGGGGAGATGTCATGCTTTTGGACATATAAGGAAGTACACATGTGATGTATGTCACCCAATAGAGTTGGCCTAATCGTTACAATATTTCTGAAAAACATTGTCATCACCATCTTTGTTGTGTGGAAGCTAGCTTGCTTGCTAAGTTGCCAAAAAATACAACTATTGCTTTTACAGGTGTATAATCTTTGTGGGAAGTGTAAATCCCGCACAGCTAGACCAATGAGGGAATAGCTCGGAGCGAAGGTTTAAGGGTGATGTTTTCTGCTGTTGCTGTGGGAAAAGGTAAGAGTTCTGAAATATTACCGTTTTTGCAACCGGATGAGACTGCTCTTTAGAGTCACGGGATCAGCTAATAATTGACCATGTGTCAGAGGCTATAGTATCACCTTGCCTCCCGCTTTAAGTCTGGTCTGGGCTGACCCCAGCTTATACTAAAAGGCAGCCTGTGTGTATTATATTGACTGTCAGCCACCAACGCTGATTCTATACTCATGTATCTGACTCCAATTTAATTATTAATATCTAATTGCTATGTAAAATTTACATTTGATTTGCTAAAGGACTCCTGTACTCTTGAGCCTGTTCTCTGAACTGGATGCGCTGGTTCCACCGGGTGCTACATACGGCCGTTTATGTACACCTCTCACGGCTGACTAGATATCTGCGTTTATCTCAGAGGTTGCGGAAGAGGCCACTTCGTAAAGTATAGCCTATCCAATAAGGCTCAGGGACCCAAGAAGGTAATATTGGCAACCCCCGTTCTCAACATGTATAAATGCCATGCGGAGATGATCTAACTTAAGACATAGTTCTACGGGTGCAATACTCCGTGATACATTAAGCTTAAATAGTCAACCTCCCTAGATCAGCAGAGGGGGTAACCCAGACTGAGGAAATTAATCAACTCATTACCTGTTAACAGAGATAGTATGTCTATTTCAGAGAAACCACACAAATCAATTTTAACTATTTGGTTTACCAGGTAGGTTCTTTACTTTAAAATAATCAATTACAGTTACAGATTACAACATAACATATTCAAATAGAGTACAGAGTAAAATACTTTCTCATACCTGGCAATCACTACACACAAGACACAAATTGAGATGTGCAGGAGAGTCTGACTACAGCTTCCCCTAGGTCTTCCTCTGGTGTTCCTCTAGGTGTTTCCTCTGCTTATATGCCCAAATTATGCGTTTGATCTGGCTGCAGACGGTCGTAAAACCATAAACTGGCCAGAAAGCTAAATTGCACTTTTAGTCCTGTTTGTTTCCTGAGATACAATTCCACAACGGCAGTTTACTCCCGAGTTATGAAATATATATTTCCTCCATGTTGATCATTTAGGAAATATAGGCTATTGCACCACCCACACAGAGACCATCAAAACAATATCAAACATGAGTAGGTCTACGTTCGTGCTGTCATGAGAATCCCATCTCTGCATAGTTTTCAAATGTGATTAATATTAATGCCACAAACAGTCCCAGAATTCCTGTTGAGAATATTACATTATACCCTAGTTTCCCCTGTTCAGTCAGGTACATTAACTGTGTGTATTTACTAATGTAACACTCAGAAACTGAACAATATATGCTTATTCCTCTGGAAAAAGAGTGTATAATGTATGTTCCAGTGTCCAGACTATTTCCAGTATATACTGTACAATGTAGCAAAAATATTCATCACATTTTAAGGTTTTTAGGATTTTTTTGAAGACAAAAGCAGTCTGTACTGTTATATTATGCTGGTTGGGCATTATTTGAAGGAAAGGGATGTGGCCTGCCTCAGTGACGTCAGGTGGGGGCACTCTGGTATTGTCCATGTGCGGGGTTTTAAGACAGTCCAAGTGTTTCTCCCAGAAGCAGAAAATCCTAGGACATTCTTGGACGTCATAAACCTCATGTCTACTGGGACGTCATGGTCCCAGTAGACATCCCGGCACTGAATGCCTGGCTTTACAGCTCCCTAAAACCACAGGGTGCCACTTCCTGGTATTGTGTTCTCTTAGGTGCCCTGGGATGTCAAATACTGTCTTACAGAAGCTCGTTTCTATTTTTGAAATGCATTCTCTATCATTTCTATACATACATTACATTACATTACATTCATTTAGCAGACGCTTTTATCCAAAGCGACGTACAATAAGTGCATACAGAGACATCATCAAGATCACTACAGAACAGACAAGACAAAGCACATCCTTCCCATAATGTAGCAGCTATCCCTAGTAATGAACGTTGACTGTAGTTCACAGTAAGCTGTGGGTAGATCAGCTATACTACACTTCTATTCTAAATACTATTATAAACTATAACAGACAGGAAAAACACAGGGAAGTTTATTATAACGGAATTTATTATAACAGAAAAATTCATATAGTTAAAGCCGCGGTTAGCTCCCAGCTGTCGCACCCCTTAATTTTGGGCATTGATTGGGCAGGGTTTCGTAAAGTGTCAGGGAAGCTGTGGGAGGTGCGATCCCGGCCGGTAGGGACAGGTGAGGTGTGTGCTGCTGACAGTGATGACGCAGGGTTAGCCGACGCGGTCGAGGTGGGGACGGAGCCGAGGGAGCCTCGAAGGGAGACTCCCCTGGTTTTGGTGTTTCACCCCATGGAGGATTTCCCACTCGAACAGTCTCGGGATGACACCTTACGCTTTGCCTTCGATCAGGTGATGCGTATTGATGGTCAACAGGTGCGACCTGAGGCAGCTCGTTCTCACCCGTATTTCTCGATTATTAGAGATTATATCGAGTGTGTCAGGACGCTCAGACAGGGGAAGAAAATACCCAGTTGTTGGTACCTAAAAGCCGCAGGGAAATGGTTTTCCAAGCGGCTCATTATAACCCCATGGCGGGACACTTAGGATACGAAAAAAACACTCAACCGTATAATGGCCCGATTTTATTGGCCGGGCATGTGGGCAGACGTACGTCGGTGGTGTGCGTCTTGCCCGGAATGTCAATTAGTGAATTCCCCGGCCATCCCAAAAGCGCCATTGCAGCCACTTCCATTAATAGAGGTCCCGTTTGATAGAGTGGCTATGGACCTCATCGGGCCATTTGAACGGAGCACTTAGGGATACCGATTCGTATTAGTTCTGGTGGATTATGCGACCCGGTATCCCGAAGCAGTTCCGCTGCGAAATATCTCGGCTAAGAGTGTTGCACAGGCACTGTTTCAGATCATCTCCCGCGTCGGAATCCCGAAAGAGATTCTGACGGACCAGGGCACATCATTTATGTCACGAACACTAAACGAACTGTACGCATTATTGGGCATTCAGTCAATTAAAACCAGCGTGTACCATCCCCAAACGGATGGGCTCGTTGAGAGATTTAATAGGACTTTGAAGTCAATGATTCGGAAGTTTGTTCACGAGGATAGTCGGAATTGGGATAAATGGCTAGTCCCTTTACTATTTGCAGTGCGGGAGGTTCCTCAGGCCTCCACGGGATTTCCTCCCTTTGAACTAATATTCGGGCGAAAGCCTCGGGGAGTCTTGGACCTTGTTAAAGAAACCTGGGAGGAAGGTCCAAGCTCCAGTAAAAATGAAATACAGTACATCATGGACCTGCGAGCAAAACTCCATACACTGGGGAGGGTATCACGGGAGAATTTGCTCAAGGCCCAGGAGCGGCAGCAAACGCACTATAATAAAGGGACGAAACTCAGACAATTTTCACCGGGAGATAAAGTACTGGTATTACTTCCAACCTCCAGCACAAAATTGCTCGCCAAGTGGCAAGGACCCTTTGTGGTCACACGGCGAATAGGGGAGGTAGACTATGAGGTAGTGCATTCGGATAGGGAAGGAGCAAAACAAATCTACCATCTGAACCTGTTAAAAGCTTGGAAAGAGGTAGCGGCTGTCTCGCTGGTGACGGTAGATCAGGAGAAAGATGAGCTGGGGCCGGAGGTACCAAATTCACCCAATCAGACCCCGCCCCTTTTGGATATCCATCTCTCGCCAAGCCAGCAGGCAGACCTTGCCCTATTGCAAAAGCAGTTTGCGGATGTGTTTTCTCCCCTACCCAGACGCACTAATCTCGTAACCCACCATATCGAAACCGCCCCGGGAGTGACGGTACGTTCCCGTCCGTATAGACTGCCGGAACACAAAAAAAAATTGTTTTTTTTTCGACACTGGATCTGACGAAGGGCTACTGGCAGATTCCCTTGTCGCCAGAGTCCAAGGAAAAATCGGCTTTCTCCGCTCCGGACGGTTTGTATCAATTTCGGACACTTCCATTTGGGTTATTCGGGGCTCCAGCCACGTTCCAACGCCTTATGGATCGGGTGCTGCGTTCACATGTCGCATATGCTGCAGCCTATATTGATGATATTATCATCCACAGTAGCGACTGGGCACAGCATATGCGGCATGTGGGGGCGGTGCTCGACTCATTGAGGCGGGCGGGGCTCACGGCTAACCCGAGGAAGTGTGCAATTGGCAGAGCGGAGGTACGGTATTTGGGGTACCACTTGGGAAGTGGACAGGTGCAGCCGCTAGTGGACAAAACTGCGGCGATTGCGACCTGCCCCCGGCCCAAGACAAAAAAAGAGGTGAGGAGGTTCTTGGGGTTGGCCGGTTACTACAGGAGGTTTATTCCTGCCTTTTCGGAGCTGACCAGCCCCTTGACTGATTTAACTCGAAAAGGTGCCTCAGAGTCCAGTGGACAAGAGTCGTGCCGGAGGGCGTTTGAGAGGGTAAAAGAAGCACTCTGTGGGGAGCCGCTGTTGTGCACACCTAACTTTTCTCTCCCTTTCACCCTGCAGACAGACACGTCGGACAGAGGGCTGGGGGCGGTGTTGACCAAGCAGGTGGAGGGAGTCGATCGCCCGGTGCTGTACATAAGCCGCAAACTTTCACAGCGGGAGGCGAAGTACAGCACCACTGAAAAAGAATGCCTCGCTATCCGGTGGGCGGTCGGGTCCCTCCGGTATTACCTGCTGGGCCACTCATTCACCCTCTGGTCGGACCACGCCCCACTCCAGTGGCTCCACCGCATGAAAGATACCAACGCGCAAATCACCCGTTGGTATCTGGCTCTACAGCCGTTTAATTTTAAGGTGGTTCATAGGCCGGGGGCGCAGATGGTGGTGGCGGACTTCCTCTCTCGCCTCGAGGGGAAAAGGGGTGGGGGGGGGGGGTTGGTCATCGGCCGGATGGCACCCTGGCCTAAGTCGGGCGGTGGGGGGTATGTGGCAGGGTGGGCGTGGTTAGCCTCTGCTTGCAGAGAGAGAGTGAGCGGAGCGGCTCTCGGACCCTGAGCCACAGCTGTCATGAGTTAATCAGGACAACACGATAATTAACAATTGAATGATTGTTTCCTGATTGCATTGACAGTGAGCCTGGGCTTTAAAGGAGAGAAGCGGGAGATCAAAGGGGGCTGGCCGATGACGGGAGAGGACCGGAGAGAAGGGTCCGCGAGAACCGTAGCCAGATAAAAACAAAAACGACAAATAAAATGTCCGTTAAAAACTCAGCTCCTGTGTACTGCCTGTTCTTCCGCGAGGGTGGCACTCGATCTTGCCACAAAGTACAATTCAGGCAAACCTGCAAAAATTAAAAAAATCCACATCTTTCCATTTTAACACACGCAGTCCTTTTGCACCTCGGAAGATGCACCTGCGGGGTGGTAACAGTTTTATAGGTGATGTTCTACACAACCTTTAGTGAATTGACCCATTAGAGTACTGTGCAGTTATGGGCCCTGTATTACGAGAAAGATAAGGAGGCTCTGGAAAAAGTTCAAAGAGGGGTAACTAAATTGGTTCCTGTATGAAAGATAAAAGTTATGGAATGGAATGACTTAAGATACTTAATCACTTTAAGTTTAGTAAAAGAAGACTGATAGGGGCGATATGATTGAGGCTTTTAAATTCATAAAAGAGATTAACAAAGTGAACTACAACCTGATTATTCAGGTTGAGTTCTGTCAGTAGAATGAGGGGCCATAGATGGAAATTAGCGAAAGGCAAATTCTGCACAGACATCAGGAAGTATTTCTTCACACAAAGTAGTCGCTGTGTGGACTAGCTTGCCAGGTCATGTAGCAGAGACAAAGCTTGATATGTTGCTAGCAGAGGAGGTTTCTCTAAGACAACAGGTGAAGCAGTGCTTCACTAAAAAAAAAAGGGGGGAAAAAGAACATGCATATCACGCAATCAAAATCAACATAGGCTTTCTTTAATACTGAATCATCACCACAATGACTTTCCCTTGTGAAGATTTTTAAAAGTGCCTAGATTCAAAAATATTCCTTGTATCTTCTTATATAGTTCTGTGCTTGTATCGTGAAAAACAGCGCCACCCTTAGACTTTTAAAAATAATTTCAGTGAGGCAAAGCTATCATCTGCTTCACTCTACCATTGCAAATCAATTGATGACTTTATGAAACATGATTGGACAGTTGTGGATTATAATGCATTTTTGAGCACACCCGTGAAGCAGAACCTCACTAAAGTATCTCAATCATGCGTGTTCTTGTGCATGTTCTCGTCCTGATGATTGACATAATGTCTAACCATTCAGAACACGAGTTCAGCTGTCCAGTAATATATAGTCATCTTCACCGCCAATTTCAAGTAGACCATGTCCATTACTGTATTACTGTATTAGAGAGAGAGAAAGGGAACGAGAGAGAGATTTATTCAATTTTTATGGTTGTGGAGTTGTCAGAGGTGATTTGTATTGTAAGTTTTTATCGTGTTGTAGTGTTAATAACTAGCTATTTGCTAATGTTAGTGATTCAACTAACATTGGCCTAAACTAGCTCACTTTTTGTAATGTTAGCTTTTGCCATTTCATTTGGCTACATTTGAAAGAAAAGAAAGAACCTGTGAATGTAAACATCCTGGATTCTGCAGGATTAACGTAACATTATTTTCAATCCTTAAACTGTGAAGAAAGATTGCAAGTGAAGGTGGATGGGAGACCGAAGCTTCCTATCAATTTTATCCAGTGAGTGGGTAAGTCCAAAGCCCATAGATAGAGAGAGAAAGCCTTGCCAACTCCAATGATTGCAATGTAACAGAAAAAAGTGCAATGGCACTATATAATCTCTGGTAAATCAGAGTTTTAACGTTAAATGCTCGTGGTAGCCTACATCAAGGTGGATTAGTTACAGGCATCTTGCTAACGGAATCACATGTATTGCTGGCCATGTGTGTTGTTTAAAGGATAGCCTATTATTTTTTATCCAAGTGTGTTGCTACAGGAGATGTTCAATGTTTGCATGAGATGGCTTTCATTATTTAGGCTACGTAATTTCAACAGGTCTTTTAAAATTCATGTAAAATCAAAGGAGCATGTCAGTGTAACCGTGCGAATTGAGTGATCATTTTATTGATGAAGGTGCATGCATAACAAAATAATGTTAGTGCGGAAAACCGTGACATTCCTGACAGGTTGATCAATGTGATTCTTGGGTCGTCGTGCGCTGGCATTTAGGGGAATAACGAGAGTGAAAATTTGGATAACAGAGCAGGGAGTTGACAGAGCTACCTTCCTGCTATGATGACGTTCAGGCTGCACGCTTGAAGTCACCCCCCTGTGTTCTCTGTGTTCTCCGGGATGTCAAATGCCCTATTTGCACTGGAGTAGGCTATTAGGCTACCTGGTGACCTCATATGATTTAGAAATGATCCCCCGACAAGTTTCATGTGGCGCATTTGTGCCATTGTCATTATATTCTATCTGGTGTTATTCATTTGAGAGAAGGCAGCTCAATTTAAATGGCACAGTCATAGTGATGAGTTGTCAGCAATTTAAACCTGTCTTATATGGCCACCAGCTCTTTTCTGCCTACAGCTGGTCAGTTGATGTGGTCAGTGGTAAACAACTGAAAAAAAATGGCCTAGCTCAACAGCTAAAGCAGGGGTTCGATTTTCACAGGTAGAAAAAAAATTGTGGGGTTTGCTTCACCAAAGATTCTGGTCAGCAGCCGCCACGCAAAATGCCAGAATCAGCACAAGTCAGCAGGCATGGTCTATGGTCCTTACAAGCAGCTGTTGGATGGGGAGATGTGATCCAAGCGAACGCGGGGATAAATCGCCGATAGTACCCAGCAAAGCCTAGAAGTCAGGGGAATAAACAATAATATTGTCAAGATATAGCAGCAGTGACTTGTTCTCCTGATCTTCCAGGCACCGTTGCATTAACTGCTGGAAGGTCGCCGGTGTGTGTTTATTAGCCCGAACGGCATATGGTTGAACTGATAGAGGCCCATGGGAGTGGCAAAGGCCATCTTGTCGCTGTCCGTGGGATACCACTCTGCCCGTTTCTAGTCCCGTCAGCAACTCCTCAATCCAGGGCAGAGGGTAGGCGTCCTGGTGCGTCACCGCGCTTCAGCTGCCGGTAGTCCAGACAGAAGCACACCATGCCCTGTCCTTCTTCCTAACGAGGGACCACCGGCTGCTGCCCCCTGGGCTTGGTACTCTCTGTAATCACCCCGCTCTCCAGCATCTCCCGCAGCAGGGGACCCACAACTCTGGGAAGAGACTGGGAGGGAGAGGGCAATACCTTTCACGGCTAGGGGCAGCCTCTCCTGTAGGGATATTATGGAGAACAGCGTTGGTCTTACCCCAATTCCTGCTTGTGTGGGCGACAAACACCCCAGCCTACCGCCGAATCAACCTCCCGAAACCGTTGTTGCTAGTCCTGGTGTCAGCCTCTCCGCCCTCCGGCAGGTCTAACAGGCTCCCTGCCCCGGCTGGGGCCTGAGTTGTCCGGACATCGATGACCACTTCTCCAGGGCTGGGGGGTCTGCAGCACCATGTCGCGGCCACCTTGCACCTGTGAGGGGTCGATATCGTCAGTGGTCACCGGGGGGGCGCCATCTGGGTAACTCGATGGAGAAAGGGTAGACGTTAGCGATCCGCAATAGTACCCGGCCCCCCCCCCCGCACCCAAACCAGTCCCTGGGCCACCTTCCACTCGACCCATCTTCCACACCCTCTGCCAGCCCACACTGCCTATCAACTAAGTCCCCACCACTCAGTTGTGCCCAGCATACTACCTCAGAGTTGGGCCGGAACCTAGACTGGATCTCTGCAGGTAAGATGGGCATTGCCCAGCAACTCCAGGATGGGGGGTCGGTTCTGGAGTCGGTGGCAGACCGGAAATGCCCACTCCCACTCTCGTCACGCTTTCCCCTGTTAGCTGGCCACAAAAGTCAGAGCCCCAGGCTGCACCCCCCGCATCACTTCTCCCCAACAGTGTTGGATGACGCTCATCCCCAACACCCCCCCATTCAGAGCCCAAGCAGTTGTCCCGCACAATCACCACGCCTTTACTTGGCACGTGCACTCCCCCTACGACGAAATCCATGATGGCATAGCTAATAAACGGGATCTGGAGACCGGTATCTGCATGCAGGTTAAGCCACTCCAAGACAGCGGGGATTCTGCATGGGCCTTGTCCCCCCAACCACCGCCGGTAGTACCCCTCGCTAAACAAGGTGACCTGTGAGCCGGTGTCCAATAAGCACGGGAATCTCCGCCCACCGACCTCCACCTCTACCTTGGGGGGCACCTACCCAGCACTACTTCCCTCTGCTGTTCTTCCTCCTGTGGGTCCGTCTTCGCCCCCACCCACGTGCCCTGCCAATGGCCAGAGGTTGGGCCTTTAACCCTTTTCGCTTTCGGCTGAAGCTGGTGAAAGAGCTGATACAGGAGCATCCCTTACTCCGGCGATCTACTGGAGGGCGACCTTGCATCAATACCCCACTGCGGCTCACAGGGAGGCACTTTCCCTCTTTTGTGCCTCCTACAGAAGCCCAAGGGACAGAGCACAAGGCGGCACTGCAGAGTCTGCCTCTACACCACCCGACGCAAAAGGGAGAGAAAACTAACTCCAGCTCCCTGTTTTGAAGAGTTCCATACTCTAAAAAATTACTAGGCCGGGGGGTTGGGGGATGTGACACAGCATGATTAGTACTGAGTTAGCTGGATCAACTGCACTGAGTAAAAACCCGGAACCCTCCCAAATCTGGAACATGGACTGAAGAGTTGTTCCGTTTTCACTTAGTGCAGTTATTCAGCTAACTCAGTACTAATCATGCTGTAATCCTGTTTTCTGGAACAGTTAGAGTAGGATAGGATGAGATATGGGGGGGGGGGGTTGTGTGTCACTGTTCAGTTAGGGGGGGGTGTTAGGTGTGTGTGTGTGTGTGTGTGTGGGGGGGGGGGGGTTGTGTGTCAGTGTTCAGTTAGGACGGTGTTAGGGGTGGGTGGGTGTGTGTGTGTGTGTGTGTGGGGGGGGGGGGGTTGTGTGTCAGTGTTCTGTTAGGGGTGTGTGTGTGTGGGGGGGGGGGGGGGATTGTGTGTCAGTGTTCAGTTAATATTGTTCTGGTATTCTTGTTCTGCTTTTGTCTGTTACTGTTGTGACTTTGTATGTTACTGTTGTGTTGTTATTTACATTGTATATAATTAAATTTTCTATAAACAAGCAACATGGTTTCTGTATTTTTATATATACATAGAATATGGTATTATCATAGCATAAATTATGCCAAGTAACGCTTATTTACTCATTTAGTATCAATGGTCAATACAAAATCAAAAATATAACATAGCTCATACTAATCTTAGACATTCTGTGTGCTTTTACTAATATAAATTCAATAAATGACAATATAAGCGCTACCCTCACAATAATCACAGTTGTGAAGCCATAGCAGCTACGGAGCACGCTGAGACAACGTGAACATGAGTGAACAGAACTGCACGGTATCGTGGCGTGTAAAATAAATACTTCTTTACAACTGCAATAGCCTGCTAAATGTCTTAGATAAAATGCTAATATATACATATATACGTAGACCTATATATTTAAAAATCAATTTCTACTTACGAGCTGGTAGTCGGGAACTCCGAAGGTAATGCAGACGGAAAGGCGACTCCAAACAGTTTGATAAGTAAGTCGTAGTCTTCTAATTTTGTTAATGGCGAATTGCTTCCGCACCGGGGCATTATTGCCACCTAGTCCACCGAGTAAAAGTAAACTAGTTATGTGTATTAGCCCGGTTTGTTGTAAAATTGAAGATAATAGGCATATTGTAGATGTTATTTCCTGATTTATGAGAGAAAACTGATTTGAACTCCACATTCTTAATTTTCTTGACGGGTCTGTCTTTCTTGTGAGTATCGTGGCCATTTAAAAAAGACGCGTAGGCTAGGCTACTATTATCTCCTTTTGATGACATTTGTATATGATGTTTCTTTATTAGCTGTAGTGTATCATTCAGGTTTGTATGCCCAACTCTCAAAGATAATACAAACAAGAATCATTACATTTATATACAGTAAGTGCTTTACAAATAAATATAGTTAGCCTCATAGATAGCCAATCATTAACTAGATGACGAATAATAAGGAAATAAGCAGGGGATTTTAGAGGCAGATCTGTTTGTTGCGTCATAATGACGGTTTAGAACGTCACATATTCTGAGAACACACGCAAAAAAATAACTCACGCTGGAGGGCCAGTGTCTGGAATCTGGAACTTACGTGCGAAAGGGTTAACGGACCCCCAGCAGGGCGACGAGTGAGGCACCTCCACTGCACATGTCCCGCTCCTTCACACTCATGACAGATGGGCCTTCCTCTCTCATCCCACCGATAAGGAAAGGAGTGCTGATCTGAAAGGGGAGCATATAGATGGTTATTATCAGCTCCTCGGGCCTCAGTGCCCCTAGAGGAGGGTGCAACTGGGCCCGGAGCGCACTGTTGTCTCAACTCAGTGACCAGGGTCCTCCCTAAGGCTGCTAGCTGATCTTGTAGCTCCTAGCGCAGTTCTTTCTTCATTTCCTCCTTCCACTGCTCGAGGTCTAATTCCGGTCGGACTGGAGGCTCCCACGTGGCTAGAGAAGCCGCTGGGGTCTGGCTCGCTGGCCCCTCCCCCCGGAGCTCCCTCTCCAGGGCACGAGCTTCCATGGTAACCTGGCGGGAAGTAAGTAAGACATCGAACCTGCCGCTGTAACTCCCACCGGCCTGTCTTCTAGCCACAGTAGGAATTAGTCACGCAACAGGATGTCATTTTCCCCATCACCGCCAAGCTCCTGCTCGCGCCACCGGGAATGAAGCTCATGGAGGTCAAGCTGGTATTCAAACAGTGATGCCCCCGGCCTTTGTTGGCACTGGAAGAAACGGCCCCGGGCTACTGGCAGTGGCATCGGCTGGCCATACCGTTCGTCCAGCTCCTTCCACATGGCATCAATGTTCTGCCGTTCCCCCAGCAACTGCACTACCCTCCGCGCTGTTCCCTCCAGGGCCCCCAACACAAAGTCCACCTGCTGGTCTTCTGTCAGCGCCTTCGCCCTGAGCATAGCCTGTACCTGCACCTTCTACTCCCCATATTTCATGGTCCCCTCTCCCTACTAAACTTAGGTACTCATTGTGCACACAAACGATTTGAACTGGGCTCGAATCCGGACCAGGTTTTTGTTTTGGATCCACCACTCCCCAAACAGTACACCAGACAGAAGTAAAGGTAAAAATATTTTTTTATTTCTTACAATTAATTTAAAACAATGATTCTTATAAACACGACTGACAGAGGCTATGCCCGTGTGTGGGTCCCTTTTCCCTCCCCGTCTCTCTCTCCACTCTGCCAGACGAAGCCGACCCCACCCCACACACAAATACTCATGCTCACACCCTCAATAGTCGACCTCGGGGGCTGCCGGCCACCCGGCCCCACAATACTCATGAGGGAAAAGTCCACACAGACAGACACAGCGGTACACACTCATACAATAACCAAACTCACTAGCATCCTACGCCACAAACAAATAACATGAAACACATAGAAAGAATAAGTGTTGTGGAGTCCTACCCATGACGCAACACTGGGAGGACTGCCAAAAAAATTAAAAAATACAAGCTGTCCAGCCAAAAATAATCACACACACACACAAACACACGCAGACAGCTTTGCCGCCCTTGGTGGTCACCAAAGAGGATTCAAAATGTCCACCACTCGATCAAATCCCAGGACACAGACCTTCACTGCACGCCGTCGCCCTCGGCACACTCGCCGGGCTGGATGCGGGACACCGACTCTGGCAGGGGAGAAAAGGACACACCCGCTGCCGCTCAGTTCCCCGCTGAGACCCACACACATGCTGTGGTTTCGTGTACGGCGTGAACACATTCCTTACGGTATGGGGGTAGTCAGTTCCCCCAGCCTCAGCTCATCACAATATCCCCCGTCACACCAAACAGGTCTGCAGTTCGTTGTTGTTGCTGGCCGTCAGTTCCGGGTATGAAATCGCAGCCTTTGTTCTTGTTCCGCAGGCTGCCTCAGCTCAGTTCCAGCTGCCCGCCTCACTCAGGTAAGTTTCCGCCGTACACAAACACAACACATCCACACTCACGGCAAAACCAAACGACAAAAGAAAAAAAGAAAACACCGCCACATGCAAGCGCTCAGAGACTAACGCCCTCTCTGGCTCGCCTTCCGTCAGCTCTTCCAATTACCCCAGGTGCGCTCATTATATTCCCTCAGGGAACTCAGCTCCAACGTTCCCCTTTCAATTACCTAATTCCCCAATGCGTATCATTCAATCAAGCATTCACTCATTCAATCCAGCTTTGGAATTATCCCCATCTTCTACCACATAAGCCGCACACATTCCCTCCTCACTGAGGGAGACCGTGAACATGTTACACAAACATTTGTAATACGTCGTGAGATTCTCTGCAACATCAGTGAATGTTGCAATCATGCTCCTAATATGGTCCATTAAGTATAGTTTCTGGCATGGACAATGTTTAAAAACCTTCTTGACAGTGGCCACAAGTCTGTCAACTTTAGGCAGTTTGCTTGCCTAAATACTATTGCTAGTGCCACAATGATGGGCATTGCAAGTTAAATGCACTGAATTTGGCAACAAGCTTTTAAGGACATCTTTATTGTGATGGAGGGGAAGGGGACGGAGAACCAGATGCGACAGTATGGGGATCTAAAAGCTACCCACCAAAGTGGAGTAACCACAAGTTCAAAGGGGGGGAACAGAAAAATACTCCTACGGGAGATACGTAACCCCTGGTGTATAAGCCAACAGAAAACAACCCAGCAAAGAGGGTGAATACTAACTCGTAGACACAAGCAGAAATAGACAGCAAGTGAAAGAAAACCCCCAGTTGGTGCTCCTGCTGCTCTATTACACTTTCCCGTTTTCTCTCTCTCTTTCTTCTACATTCTGCCGGGCGGGACTTATGCCCCGCATCTCGAGAGTGGTTGTCAACGGGACCCCTTCACCGCTGCTCTCCGGCTTCCTCTCCATCACCGCTGCCCCTCCCCTCCTCACACCACTGCCGCTGCTCGGCGCCCGGTTCCCCATCATCATTGCTGCCACATCTGAACTGTCATTTTATTAACATGGACATTGACTGTTTTGACCATGCTGGTCATTAAGCCCTCGACCCTGAGCCGACCAGAGGAGGATGGGTTCCCCCCTTGAGCCTGGTTCCTCCCAAGGTTTCTTCCTAGCTAAACCAGGGAGTTTTTCCTTGCCACTGTTGCCATTGGCTTGCTCTTGTGGTTTTTTTTTCTGTGAAGCACATTGTGACAACTAGTTGTGAAATGCACTACATAAATATTGATTTGATAAAGAAAATCCTAAGGAAATAGTCCTATAAGCTCAAATATAAAGAAGTTCCTCCGTATCTTTTCACAAGACAGCAGAAAAGATAAGTAGTCTTCTAATAGTTCCTATACCGAAGTACCGGCTAGAGCGTAACCAGAGTTTACATAGAAGCATGGATCAGAGGAAACGCCCTGCTTATATAATGGCACATGCCTGAAACCAATCAAGACTAATAGGTCTCTAGAGGAAATGAAAAAACAACGTGAGTGCCCTCTAGCAACCAAAATCGCCACAACCGCCAGAAAAGTACAAGCAGGCTTAAAACCATTACATTTATATGCTTTTATCATATAACTCACATTGTCGAACACAAATGCAGTCACATTTTTTAAATCAAGCTTATAATCCTCTAACCATTTCAGTTAAACACAATGTATCAGTAAGGATAACTTTCAAATCGGTTGTGATGGATTTTCCTTGAAGAACAAATAGAATATGTAAAGCATAATTGTCTGTCCCATCTGTTGATTCATCCAAGACCACAGATATACTGGTAGTTGGTTCAAACAGTTCTTTCATTTTGATTTTGTGCATGCAAAGCAGTGGTCTGCGGCACTTACGACTATCTAAGCTGTTTAGTTGATGGAATTGCCCTGCTGTTTATTACATGCTTGAAATGCAAGTAATTTGGGATTGTCTATAAAATCCTGAATGATATCTGTCATGGTGTTCTGCCTGCTCTGTCCCTTTTTTCGGGCATTGCCTCTGGGGGCCGCGAGAGGGCTTTCCTGTCATGATTTCTCGTTCTCCGGGACTGATTATTTATTCCTTACAGGTGCACTCCGCACTACATAAGCTCTGTTCCCTCGTGGTTCTGTGCTTTTGTGTCATTCTTGCCACGCTAAGCCAGGTAATGGCAGTATAGGATTTAGGCGACTACTTGTCCTTTGGCTAAATGCTAAAAGTACATGTGGGACTTGCCTTGTGTGTTTAGGAGTTTCTTTCTTTTAAGAAGTTTAGTTTTCCTTTCACACTTAGTTCTTTCCTTTGTTTTTCTTTTCCGTCTCTGTTTGAGATAGTAACCTCGGTTTCGCCTCGTTTCCGTTTGCCTCTTTATTTTAGCTCTTTGGTAGTTATTGAGCTAGAGGCGATTCCTTTTCTCTTTCTCCATTTACTGCTCGAGTCTGCAAGCTTTTTCGCCCACTTTTCTGGGTCGTTATTCTGCTCGAGTCTGCAAGCTTTTTCGCCCACTTTTCTGGGTCGTTATTCTTTGGCGTTACGGCGAAAGTTTTTTTCCCGTTTCTTTATTTCTCTGTTCCATTTGCAGAGCTCTACTTCCTCCCCTTCTACTTGTGATTCCCACGTTTCGTGGGTAACTTTTTGATCCCCTCATGGTCTCGTCTGGTCCTCTGATCCCATCCCCTTACAGTACACAAAAGCCATAATGGAGGTACCAACGACCCCGTCGGGGGGTGGATCAAGTTCTGGCTGCGCAACACGCAGCTTGGGCCGCTCATGAGGGTGACATTCAGACCCTCCAGGTGCAAAAGCAGGCCATGTTGACCCAACAAGGTCAATTAGCTGACCAGCTGCACCACCAGGAGGACTGTCTGCGTGACTTAGCAGACAGTCTCCGCCGACTGGTGGTTGCAGCTACACCCACTGTCGCACAAACACCTGTACCTGGGAGTCCCCCTTCCCTGCCTACCCCTGTCACTGTCAGGAAGCCTAAGCTCTAGCTCCCTCTGCGGTATGACAGGGAGTTGGGGAAGTCTCGAGGCTTCCTATCCCAATGTCTAATTTTTTTTAAAGCCCAACCGTCCCAGTTCATTTCTCATGAGTTGCGGGTGGCATTTATTTTGTCACTGTTGACCGGAACCGCTCTTGCCTGGGCAGACCCCCTCATTCAGTTACAAGCCCCTGTCATGAGTAAGGTAGACCAACTCATGAGGAAGATGGCCGTGGTCTTCGACCATGACGTTTCTGGCCAGGAGGCGGCCATAAGATTAACTCGCCTCCAGCAGGGAAGTGAAACCATGGCAGGGTTTTCCATTTCCTTCCGGGCTTTGGCAGGCGAGAAATCGCTCTTTCTCAATGCTCTCGTGGATCCTGTCAAGGATGCCCTGGCAGTGCTCGAACCACCAAACTCATTCGACGCCCTCGTGTCCACGGTTATCCAAATTGATATTCGGATCAGGGAGCGTGAGAGAGAGATGACAGGAGAAGCCGCTCTCCCTGGCGCACTCCCCATTTTTTGGTTTCCCCTTCCACTTCATCTGCCATCCAAAACCCCCCTGAGTCAGGACGAACCGATGCAAATAGGCCTCGGGGGGTTTGGTGTCGTTATTGCCGGCGCAGGGGGCACTCTAAGGGGGCATGCCCGAAGTTGGTAATAACCGAGGGGTCTCGCTAGTGGGGCGTAAGGCACCAGCGAGACAGAATAATAAAACCTTTCGCACCCTCTTATCGGTCCAGTTGAGGTGGGACCAGCGCTCCATGAAGGTTCACCCCATGTTTCACGTCTCACAGCTTGTACTGTGCTACCAGGTTCTGCACATAGGACTCTGCTGCTTTCTTCAGTGGCTCCATCCCATTCAGACATTGGGATCCATTAGGCAGGCTCCCACTAGAGTAGTGTCAAACTTATCGGAATCTGGGTTAAGAACGCCCTCTCGGCTCAGAGTCGCCACTTGGCTCTCGCGTCCTCTCTTTAAGCAGCCGCATTTTTACTCCAATAAACCCCTTGACTCTTGCAGACCCTGGTGTTTTGAAATTTGGGTCTTGTGCAACATTAAACTTTCTGAAGGAAATTGATTCACAGAGTCACGTAGCCATCCCAGTTACAATAAACATAGTCACCAATGCATCCACTCGTTCCTGGTGTTCGAGCAAATTCGTTGGCTATGTAACCGTTCGTTTGAACCATGATGCTTGTGTCTGTTCAAGTGCACCTTTAAATTGGTGGGATTTTTTCCCCTTGATCTTGTTTTCAAGATCCCCCACAATGCATTTCCTCTTGTCTGAGACATATTCATAGTATATGATCAGCGAAATGATCATAGCATATTATCAGCGAAAACCCGGATATAAGTACAGTATATTTGGCTTTTATGCTTGTATAGTAACAATCTTTTTAAGAATAAGCCTTAAATCAAGCTTTTTCTAGCATTAAATAGAATGTACAAAATCTAAGTAATGTTAGCAGCTTTCTGAGACACTCCAGAGCTTTCTGTTCATCTCCACATTACCATAGAAATGTGTATAAGAATGTGAATTGTGGAGTACCTAATAAATAAAAGGAAGCTTGTCAATGTATTCAGAGGGTAAGAAAGGACTACACATTTGTCATCATAAAAAGACCTCTTGTCAAGAATTGAAGTAAAGTAAAAAATCCATCCTTTGCAGAACAGCAGTAGGCTGTTTAGGGAAAGAGGTGTTACTTGGTCTGCTTACTTGGTCACGCAAGATATGCAAGTTAGTTTAAGACCTACTCCACTCTGCAGATAGAGCCAGACACAGCAAATGCAAGCAGTTGAGCTTCATTAGTTTGCTACATGTTAGCTCTCCTGCAAAGGAATGAATCACTTATAATTTGAATAGATTAAAATGCAGAGTACACTCTTTTAATGTGCCATGCAGGGAGGGATGAGATGAAATGAGAAGGGATGGCATTAAAAGCATTTACTGACTCAAGAGGGTATAATCCACAAGGAATAGAAAAGCTTAATTTCAGTCTCTTTCAATGTCAGATTTGCAATTAAGCACTCAGGCAGTGTATAACAAGGGAGATATATCCATGCAACACTGAAGTAATTGTACGTAATGGTGCACATTACACCCAATAACAATGGTACTGACTTTGGTCCTTTGTGAAAGGTGGTTATTTGACGCAGCAGGGGGGAAAAGAAAGAGAAGAAAAAGTGAAGATGAAATTCTGTGAAATGTGATGTGGAGTGCCATCGAGTGGATGTATAGCTTCAGATTAGGCATCTGAGATGGTTTATAATAATCCATATGTTATATGATCGAAGCCATCAAACCAAGATTTCAGTTACAGTCACCAAGGCTAGAATGATTGGAACTGAAAATCAATAATTGCATGGATGTTAAACAAATATGAATGCACCACATGTTTTATTTTTGTAAATATACGCTAATTTCGAATTTGATGCCTGCATCACGTTCCAAAGAAGTTGGGACGGGCAAAAAAAAGGGGGGAATGTAACTGGGAAGACTGGGAAGTAAAAAAAAACAGGAGGTAAACAGGAGAGGCGATCATGACTGGGTATTCAACAAGTTACACTTTGTCATCACATTAATCTAACAAAACAACTCCATGGTTTACAGTATGACGACAAAAGTGTACTTGAAAGTCTTTGATAGTTGAAATATTTTGATCATAATGGCTGGGTTTTCATGGTAACCACGTTCATCATGTGACCTGTATTTTTAATGACCTTGGTAAATATTTGGGTCTATTTACATGCTTGCTCACTTCCCAGCATTCCTTAAATCTCCCACTGTTTCTGATTGAATTTTGATCACTACTGTGTCCATAGAGATAGCTCTACACACAATGTGGAATATTTACCTCCATTCATTCAGATTTGTATGGTAATAAGAAATGGTATTGCTGCTGGGCATTACTTGCACTTTTCCATTTAACATGAGGATGGCTGTCTCCTGTCGCTTAGGACCTGCTCATTCTCATTTTGCTTCACATTTTTAATTGATTATGTGTTTTGGACAGAATTTATCTTACCTCCTGCACCAGGTGACTCTGAAACATATAGGGAAACTCTTGCACCTTTATTGGCACAGATACCCAAATCAACACAATCTTTACTATCCAGACCAAAGGGAGTAAGAAAAGGTATCACAGTTATTATTGTGATAGTTTATTTATTTTTAAGTTTTTATGATGTTTTTCCTTAAGTCCATTTTTATTGCTATTGACAGAATGTAAGAATGAACTACTCTGCCTGTCAGTAACTGTAACCACTTTTGTTTTCTTTATTATATCTTTCTAAATGCCAAATGTGTTGTATAGATCCCCAAGCCATAGAGTATCATGTGGAGGTGTCAAAACAATGTCAACATAATTATTACGTGAGTGAGAAAAACAAAAACCGTTTTGGGTGTTTCTCATGTATTGGGTATTGGGTATTGTTACAACTTTGGGGGATGATCACAAGCCCTTTTTTCCCAATTGACCTTTTTGTACAATTGCTCAGTTTGATAGGATGGCTTGATCTTGGTAGTGTTGAGTTGTGCCTTATTGTTTCCGCATTGTTACAATGGATTTAATGGTTCCTCTAAGAAGGTTACCAACCTCCTACAGCTTTTTGCCTATTAAAAACTTCAAATTCGAAGTTCCACGGGTAGTTCCTTGGGCTGCATGGCTGATCTGATGTGCTATGAGTTCTGATAAAGTCAGTGATATTTATCCAGCATAGGTGGATTTGAAATCAACATAGGTGGTGAAAAAAATCCAATATAAATATATTTTAATTTAACACATCAAAACAAGAAACAATCAAAGTTTAAAAATCATTTTTAAAGGCACTGTACATTGATAAAATAAGTAAAAAATAAAAATAAAAAGTCCTGACTTTTTAAATGAGCAATATCATTTGCAATTTCTGTGCAGTTGCTCTCAGTGACTCGCAGACAAAAAATTTACATGGATATTTACATAAATGTTTACATGAACAGACAGTCCACTCTATTTGTTATTAGGGGGACGTGGTAGCGTCCTGCCAAAATTTCACCCACCAATATCTCAGCCGTTTTAGCACCAATTATGAAGCCACTTGGCAGATCAACTCATCTCATCAATATCTCGACATAAAACAAATATGGGAAAGATCTGTTCAGCATTTAAGTACATTAAAAAAAATTGCATTTAGATTAAGACTTTTTTCCCAACAAGCTAACTCAAATTCTACTACTCTAATCGCTAAATTAGACATAGCGATATGTCAGGCATGACATGGACTAATACTTTTGATGGGTCACATTTCTTTTCATTGTACAGTTTTTAAATAAACCTTTATAATTATATGATACCAGAAATTAATTAGCCATTGACCTTAACATTGGGGCATAAATTTTGTAGACACATGACGCTAATTGAACATTCAAACGACCATTGAACAACAGTCTCCTGCATGTGAGATTTTTCCAGAGTTGAATTTTAGTCGCTCTGTCTCTGACTTCCACAGCACAGAAACCGGCCAAAGGCTACTAACTGTTACCAATGCTTAACCTAACCTAGTCCAAAGCGAGTTTAGAATTTTACGGAATGATTTAAAATTTTTCTGAATCACAAGAAGTATGGGCAAATCAACTCGAGAGAGCAAGGTGAATATTTTGTTGAAAATATATTTTGCCAGGTCAGTGATCAGCAGTTCCACATAACTCTGACCGAACAGCACCAACTGCTAACGTTAACTTAGCTACCGTTACCTAGTGACAAAGCTAGCAAGAATACAGCTTCTATCTAACTTCGCTAGCTAGATAAAAACAAACTTATGTTAGCTACTAACATTACTCCTTTCAGACATGTCCACAATATTATCAGTAATGAAGCTACAAGTGAGAGCTATCAGCTAGCTAGTAACATTACAAGCTTCTGTCACACATGGAACCCATAACAGTGCCAAGCAATGCAGGACAATTAATGTTAACATTACGTTAGTTCGTCTTTAAAATAGCCAAATATTTCTGTGAATATAGTTTCGGTAGAGATGTAACGTTAGAATCCTACCAAGACAACACAATTGAAGAGTGATAGTTTTAAGGTAACTTATGTTGACATTTTTAGCCAATATAACGTTAGCTCAGTTAACGTATATGATCGCAAATGGTTAACGTTAACAACGGAAGCATGATTTATCAGCTAAAAATCAATAGCTAACTTAACATTCAGTTATGTTTATTCAACATTCAAGTGTAACAATAGTTATGGTGATTACATTTTGTAGGAATTTAATAACAAAAAGCTACATTTTAAGTGTGAAGTTTGGCTTGGTCAAAAGCTGCAAAAGACAGGAAATTGTGCACCACCAAGCCAAACTTCAGCTCTCTACACTATCATATATTTCATACAATCACTCATGCACACCTAAGTAATATGAAAGGAAAGCATACACTGTTGATATACAGAGTAGTAGCCTATAAGATTTCAGTCATAGCATACGAGGTCAAAGTGTAGAAATAAAAACAATAGGTGAAAGTATACATTGAACAGCCTAATGCAATGGCAGCATACAATTATACGTCTACTCGTATAGCTTTAGAATACTTCTAAAAAGGATTTAAAATGTAAACAGACTGAAAGATCACCTAAAAAAAAAAAGAAGCTACCTACCAATATTATCACATGTTAGCTATCAATATTGGTATGAGGCATAAGAGGAATAGAGAAATAGTCTACACAAAACTGCAGGAAATACAAAGACTTTTCGTACAGGTCACTTTCATTGATGGCAGCAGATACACTAAGGGGTCCATCTACCTTGATAACTTGAAGGGTTTCTTCTCCCGACTTTTTCCATAGAGTTCAATCGGGAAATTTGTCAGGAGAAACAACCCTTAAAGTGATCCATCCATATCTACTGCATATCTGGCAGCAGAGTGATGGTTTGAGGCTCGTTTGATACGTCAGACCCTTGATGACTTACAGCCATTTAGCCAAGCATGTGTTCCATACTGTTCCAGTGTAATTTACAGCTATATCTAGTCCACCCCCAATTCCCATAGAGATCCATTAAAATTTACAAAAATCAATAAATAATGTTGAAAAACATTAAATATATTTTCAATTAAATATATTTTCAATTAAATATATGTAAAAGACAATTTACAAATCACTGCTTTCTGCTTTTATTTGCATTTTACATACTGTCCCAACTTTTTTGGAATTGAGGTTTGTACATCTATTTATTCATTCATTCATTCAGTGTATAAGTCCCTTAGTGTCAGTGAGGAAACTGTGAGAAAGGTTTTCATTGATTTAGGTGATTTAGTGTGAGTTCATGCAAAGGTTATGTTTGCTTTAGCTTGCAAGAGCATATCCAACAGCCAGATCAAAATATTTATTAGAGCTGGAGAAGTTTGCCATATTGGATGATAAATACTTTTGGTTTACATAAGACACCAAGTTCCTGCTACAGCAGGTCTGCCTGTTTAATGAGACATGCAGGCAGTATTGAAACAGGATTTTCGCCAGATACTTACTGTTTTATGGCCAACCCTCACTTCCTGGTCAATAAATCACCTCTCGCCTCAAAGATCTGGAAAAACAAAGGCATCACTCAGCTACAACACATCTTTAGTAATAAATCCCTTCTCACTTTTCAAGAGCCAGTCCATAAGTATGGAACCAGCAAGGAACATTTTTTTTTTTTTATGCTTGCAAATAAAACAATGCAATTATATCCATAATCAGCAGTTAATAACAACTTTCTCTCACCCCATTTATTGGAAAATCTCATTTGAATCTCTAACTCCAAAAACTTAAATTATATAGACTGTTATCTGATATACCTGTAGACACCTCCATCTCCACCAAACAATGTGGAAAATATCTTAAGATCTCTGCCGATGCCAACTTCTGGACTAGCCTCTGTTCTAACACATTTATCACTAAGAAGTGTTACGCTCTCCATTCCCTCGCAGTCCCCATCCCTGTTTGTGCTCTGTGTTTTCCCATTTTCCTCACGTCTCGTGTCTTGTTTTTACGTTTCCCTGTCTGTCTTCCATGTTGTGCAGGTTGGGCGTGGTTTTCCTTCTTGTTCGCCCATTTCACCCTCGCTAATTACCCAGCCTATCACATTCCTTCCCTGTTTGCATTCCTCATGCCTCTGTTACCGCTCAATCACACTCGCATACATTTTCACGCTGCAATCACTCATTATCTCATTGACTTCACTATATATTCTCCCGTTGTTCTTTGTCTTGTTGCGAGTTTGTTAAGTCTTGTTCGTTGTTACCTCAATCATGTCTAGTTTGTAACTTGGTCAGTCTTGTTTTGTCTTGCTGAATTAATGCTTTGTCTGCTTCTCTATTTGTACCCGCCAGCCTACAGCTTCCTGCCCGCACCACGCCACGCTTCCCCGTTTCCCGCTCTCCTTCCACTACGCCAACCCAGGATTCAGTCACTATCCAGCCCCTTGCCTGCTTCCCTCTCCCACTCTGCCCTCCGGTTCTGCCCAACCCAGGATTCAGTCCCTTCCCCCTTCTCTCTATACTATAAGAGTTTTTGCTGAAGTAATAAATGCTCCTCGTGAGCTTATTATGAGTTATGTCTCTGAGTCATGCGTTTGAGTCCAGTTCTGATCAGGAACCTTAACAAGAAGACCAAAATACCAAGTCTGGAGCCAGGATTATGTACAAGAGATTGGATGTTTTGGATGAAGTAAGCAGGACAGACTGGTCAATTGTAAATGTTGAGGATAATCCAGAAGTTGCTCTTGACATATTCATGAAAACCTTTATGATGGTTACTTACCAAACTGTTTGGAGTCGCCGTTCCGTCTGCATTACCTTCGGAGTTCCTGACTACCAGCTTGTAAGTAGAAACCGATTTTTAAATATATAGGTCTACGTACATACATATATATATATATATATACAGTCAAGCTGGAAAGTCTGCACACCCCTTTCACCTTCTCCACGTTTTATTACGTTACAGACTTATACTACAATAGATTGAGTTCATTTTTTGCCTCAAACATCTACACACAATAGCCAATAATGACGAAGTGAAAACAGGTTTTTAGAAAATATGCAATTTTATTTTACTGACAAAAATAGGTTATTTAGGGGTTACATATCTGTACACACCCTTAGCCTAATACTTGGTTGCTGCACCTTTGGCAGCGATTACAGCTTCAAAGCGTCTTGGGAAAGAAGCTACGAGCTTGGCACACTTGTTTCTGGACATTCTTGCCCATTCCTCTTAGCATATCCTTGCAAGCTCCGTCAGGTTGGATGGGGAGCGTCGGTACACAGCCATTTTCAGCTCTTTCCACAGATGTTCAATTGGATTCAGGTCTGGGCTCTGGCTGGGCCACTCAAGGACATGCACAGACTTTCTCCGAAGCCACTCCTTTGTTCTCTTGGCTGTGTGCTTCGGGTCGTTGTCATGTTGGAAGGTAAACCTTCGCCCCAGTCTGAGGTCCAGAGCACTCTGGAGCAGGTTTTCTTCAAGGATCTCGGTGTACTTAGCTGCATTCATCTTTCCCTCTATCAGTACTAGTCGCCCCGTTCCCGCTGCTGAAAAACATCCCCACATCATGATGCTGCCACCGCCATGCTTCACTGTAGGGATGGTATTAGCCAGGTGATGAGCGGTGCCTGGATTCCTCCAGACGTGACGCTTGGTATTCAGGCCAAAAAGTTCCATTTTGGTTTCATCAGACCAGAGAATCTTGATTCTCATGGTTTGAGAGTCCTCTAGGTGCCTTTTGGCAAACTCCAAGCGGGCTGTGATGTGCCTTTTACTAAGGAGGGGCTTCCGTCTGGCCACTCTACCATAAAGGCCTGATTGGTGGAGTGCTGCCTGGATGGCTGATCTTCTGAAAGGTTCTCCCATCTCCACAAGGATACGCTGGAGCTCTGTCAGAGTGACCCTCGGGTTTCTGCTCACCTCCCTGGCTAAGGCCCGTCTTCCCCGATTGCTCAGTTTGGCCGGGCGGCCAGGTCTAGGAAGATTCTTGATGGTTCCAAACTTCTTCCATTTACGAATGATGGAGGCCACTGTGCTCTTTGGGACCTGTAAAGCTGCAGAGATTTTTCCGTACCCTTCTCCAGATCTATGCCTTGACACAATCCTGTTTCTGAGGTCTGCAGATAATTCCTTTGACCCCATGGCTTGGAGTTTGCTCTGACATGCACTGTCAACTGTGGGACCTTATATAGGCAGGTGTTGGCAATCCCCAATCATGTCCAATCAATTGAATTTATCACAGGTGGACTCCAATTAAGTTGTAGAAACATCACAAGCAGTATCAGTGGAAACAAAATGCACCTCAGCTCACTTTTGGGTGTCATATCAAAGGGTGTGCACACTTGTGTACATATGATATTTTACATTTTGATTTTTAATAAATTAGCACAAATGTCTAAAAACCGGTTTTCACTTTGTCATTATGGGCTATTTTGTGTAGGATTTTGAGACAAAAAATGAACTCAATCTATTGTAGAATATGTCTGTAACGTAATAAAACGTGGAGAAGGTGAAAGGGGCGTGCAGACTTTCCGGCTTGACTGTATATACAGTCAAGCCGGAAAGTCTCCCCACCCCTTTCACCTTCTCCACGTTTTATTACGTTACAGACATATTCCAAAATTGATTAAATTCATTGTTTCCCTCAAAATTCTACACACAACACCCCATAATGACAATGTGAAAAAAGTTTTTTTGAGATTTTTGCAAATTTATTAAAAATAAAAAAATAAAATTTCTCATTTACATAAGTTTTCATACCCTTTGCTTTAACGTATTTTTAAAGTATCATATTTCATATTTGGTCGCATATCCTTTACATGCTGTTACTTCCTGAAGTCTGTGACCATCAACATAAAAAAACTGTCGATATCTTATTTTCAGGTACTGTTACAAGCGATACTATAACCTCTCTGCATTTGAATGGATCTCTATGGAAATTGGGGGGTGAGACTAGATTCAGCTGTAAATTACACTGGTACAGTATGGAACACATGGCTGGCTAAATGGCTGTAAGTTATCAAGGGTCTGAGCTATCAAACAAGCCCCAAACCATCACTCTGTTGCCAGATATGGAGTAGATGTGGATGGATCACTGCAAGGGTTATTTCTCCGGACTCATTTTCCTATAGAACTCTATGGGGAAAAAAGTCAGGAGAAACAACCCAAAAAGAGAGGTGCAAGGTAGGCAAGAAACCCAAAAGGGCTTATACGAGGCCGCTACCTATATTATACAGAATTCACAAAATTAATTTAAAAACAAGTAACTATAATCTGGAAAAAAAAATTATAAATTAAAAATTAAATAAAGTATAATAATATTAATAATAAAAAAAGAAAGAACGAGAAGTGTGTGTGTATCTCTAAAGACACACACTATGAAGCAAATGACAATGAAAGATGAAAGTTTGTATCCAAATCTGTATTCAGCCAGGCAGCACTTAATTTTAGAAACAAATGTAACAGAATTGTTTCAACAAAAGTAACAGAAATGGCGCTTCCACTTCTGAAAATAGGAGTTTGATTTTGGTCACGCAGAAAAATGAATTCTGTTGCTTATTTGAAAAATGAAAATGAAATAATCTCTGCAGTTGCAGGCAGTTGTAGCATAGATGATTAGGAAACGTCAAGGAAAGAGTTGATCGCGGAATTTACACTGCCGTAATAATTATAATTTTAAAATCACAACGCCAATTGGCATCGGCGATGGCGCTTCTAGTGTTAACAATAATACAGCCACGACTGTCACCAAAATACATCACCAGAGATCACATAGACCTATCTATGAGCCAGCCAGATGAATGGCTAGCTAGCTACAGAACAGGTGCGATAATAACAAATATTGCATAACCCTCATTAGTGCACTGACAGGAATACAACCACAAATTAAATAACCAAATAGCCTAGAGTTTGTCACAATTCAGAACTCTGCCTCGCTCACAGAGGCTGCAGTCATCCATGCCACTGCGGGTCCCAGAGAAACATCACAAATTAAACAACCAATATACAATAACTTACAATTTGTCACAGAACTCCCTGCCTCGCTCACAGAGGCTGCAATCATAACCATGCCACAGGCTAGCATGACACTCACGGGATGTCGTTGCTGTGGCCGTTTCTCCTTCATTGCCAGGGCCCGCAAACGTCTCACGACGATCCTGCGAGTGCGATTCCTCTTCGTTGGACAAGTCCTGGTCCAAACTTTTTTCATCTTCCACTTCCAGACGTGGTTTTTTAAGAAAATGGGTCAATGATAGCTGTTTAGCCATAGTTGGCTCATACTAGGCTGCTACTGTACATGAAACTCAGACAGAATTGGCGCGCGAGTTCGTAATGTAGCCTAAACAAACGTAAGAGAACTTCTGCTATGAAAGTGCCATGTCATCACATAGTAACGAACATAGCAACGGGCCGATGGAGACAATCACATCCAGCGTTTTCTCCAGTTGGTTTCTATGGCATCTCCACACTTTTTTAGAGATTATTAATACATAACGATTCCCCAAGACAAAACAATTCACATTTAAGGTAATTATGAATCTGAATGGGTGGGCAAGCTGTCAATCTGGACGGGCCTGGGCCCACCCAGGCCCACCCATAGATCCGCGACTGTGCAGTATTAGCTGCAGAGGCGGAAACTATAATTACACCCTCATAATATCAGCGCTGCCATTGAAAATTTTAATTAGGCCTAACGGGAAACCGAAGCTGTTTTGGCAAGGGTTTTTCCAGATGCTATTTTGATCATTCCAGCATTCTGCGGTAAGGGAAATATTGCAGCTACATTAAAAAAAAAAAAAAAAGATTATATTTTAAAAAAGAATAATATAGCCTAATTTTTTTATTTTTTATTACAATTATTTATTTTCCCTCTTGTCCAAGCCGGGCGGCACGTGAGTTATAATGGTAGGGGAAACACTGAAATGTATAGCCTATCAATATTTGTGAATGTGCATGTAAGTGAGATCGTCGGTATAATACAACTAGCTACGTAGTAACCCATATGCATACACTGCAAATGAAACTAGATGACTATTCGGATAACAACTAACATAGTAACATTTGCATTTCAGTACAGCAATAAACGACTTATAGGTACCGCACTGGAATCATGTTTGCACTTTTACATGAGGATGCAATTGTTAGCTTGTGTTAAGGAGGTTAAAAACCACCAAACTGATAAGCTAGCTCAGTGTTGATGTAACTAAGATATTCGATGCACAGCAATGTGTCATTTATCGTTCATTTCAGCTTCTGAAATCGCAAGTTGATGGTTTATTTTCCATAATATACGCACCTCTGTGACGTGTCTAGACCGTGTTTAGATGGCAGTAAGTGACCGCATTCTCAACGGAGCGTTCCAATGATACGTTCTAATCACATATTTGTGATGGTACGCGTTTGGGCCATGTCTGGAATGATCACATATTTGTGATGGTATGTGCGAAAGGGTTAATGATATTATGGGTAGAAAGACTTTTGTTTATCCTTCCTTTGTTGAAACTGATGATGTAGATATTGTGAGGGTTTTGGGCGAAATAGCGATGAGCCAAATGCGAGAACAAAATAAGGGATAAAAACTCCCTGGCAATAGCCAAACAAAAAACACCCTAACAAAACAGGGATAACCACGAGCTAACCGGGCAGAGAAAATAAACAGTACACTACAGCTGAGGCGAGAACAGAGAAAAAATAAGGCACATTCAGAACTTGGCTATGAAGCCCGATAAATGGTGAAAATAATGAAATAAATATAAAGCTCGCACTCTCGAAAAGGAGAGAGTGGGAGCGGAAGGGGGAGATAGGAAAAGAGAGATTTAAGAGAAATAACCCCAGAGCTTCTTTAAACAGGAGAACTGTCTCTACAGAGAAAATAAAGAACTTTCTTTGCGAAAATGTAGAGGCAGCAAAACAAAACCCTGTGTTCGTGAAACACGAAAAAATAGTGAAGCACCTGGTAGAGGAATTCCAGGGCTTAAATACCTGGCAGCAGATGAGCCAGGTGAAAACACTAATAGGCGGGGCGAAGCAAAACCCCGCAATGGAATACAGAAAATCCGATAGATCGGAAAACGTAGAAAGCGAGGGAACAGGCAGCGGCCATAACAGATATATTTTTTAAAAACCTATAAGAGATTGCATTATTTTAATGATTTTTTAACCCCTTGGCCCAGATGGCAAATTTCACCTATTTAGGGGGTGCTCTAACTCCAGGTGTGAGCATCACATAAACTTGGTAAATGGCTTAAATGAAACAAGACAGGTGTACCATTTACAATACATACTTAGATTTGTTTATTTTCATAATTTAAATCAAAATAAAGTGCCCCAAATGCAAAGAAACTTTGGAAAAAAAATTTTTTAAATAGTTTTTCTTTAGTTTGCTGAGAGCTACGTAAGTGAAATTGGTAATATATATACATTTCCTGGATCATAAACTCCATGTCCACAGGTTTTGCAAAATCTGAGGATGATATGCAGAACTACTAAAGGTCTATGATGCAAAATATAGCAGTGTACCCTGTTGTCCATTAGTGTCTCCAAATCTGTCCAAATGGCTAAATTGTGCACTGCTCTAAATAAAATAAAAAAAGATATATTTAACTACAAATCAACAGTTTTGGCTCATAAAACTCACTTTTGCATAATTTTCAAGCGGGAATTACTATATTTTCATCAATATAGGGGGGTAGATATCTATGGGTCCAAAACCCCTATGCAAAACATGTCATAAAATGAATAAAATTAGTTTTGTCCATAAGCATATACATTTGCTCCTTCTGATGGCTTAAGATAAAAAAACATTGATATCACAGTGTTACACCTAAATATGTTGCCTAATCATTAACTCTTATACCTCAATAAAACATCACTTCTCCTTGTACTCTACAGTATGTATACTTTTGTCCTGGGATTGCATTTTTACCTTAATCTACCACATATCAGCGCACAGTAAATTGGAATGAGCATTTGTCATGCCCGAAGAGACAAGTATATACGCCATAGCCTATATTATGTACGATAACATGAACATAAAATAGTATTCCACCATCTGCAAAATGCTGCCAAATGTTCTATCTTCAATGAACATCGGTAGCCTACATTAAAAATACATTTAACGATTGCACTACAGTATGTGAAATGCACTCAAAATGCGAAAATAACAATAGGGCTATCAAACATATTGGAAAGACAGTGCTCGAGTGGAAACACGAACGTACATATGTAGCCAGCGAGACCAACGGTATTTTAGACGCAAAAATACTTACATATCGGAAAAGGGAAACTATCCTCCATAATGCCTATTCTATAGAGCTTGCGTAATACTAGACCGTTAAACGAAAACTGCCGTTACGCTGTGCTGTAGTAAATTGTTCAAAGCACCGAAAAAGACTTGGCATATACCGTTGCTAAGGTTATAATGTACTCTATTGGATAAAAAAGCCGACAATTAAACCAGAATGAACTGTAATGAATGAGACAGGCTTACAGGGCATGGGGGTATTACGCGTCGACGTTTCAGATAGTGTAATAGCAGTATAAAGTGTTGTATATTTCTCAAACCGATTGTACCAGACAATAAATGACCACTGAATTTTGAAAGGAACTTCTCGATGTGTAAAACCGATGGTAGGATTGTATATTTATTTCATATTTAGTAGCATATATTGCTAGTAGAATGAGACAGTACTTTCACAGTTTATTTTGCATTTGAGTGAGCAGGGCTTTTCATGGCTTTTCTGGCATACGATCAGGCTATTGTTGGGTTTATCTCGTTGCTATGACGTTATTCTAATTTTATATAATGAATAAATATATTTATGAACTCAAACATAGACGCTATTGTCCACTATGTCACGCATGGGTAGGTATAGATTAGGTGGGGGGTTGCTTGTTAAATGGACTTGCTACGGGGAAATAGTGACACTTAGAAACTCCATAATCAGCAGAAATCGTCACAAACTGTCTACCAATAAAGTTAAAACACAGTTTGTGATTTCCACTAATAGTTTGACTGCAGTAGCAACGAATGTCTCAGTTGAGCAAAAAGGTCCCGTCGGCGGGACCTTCTACGCAAAGGAGTTAAATGGAAAAGTGGATGAGCTAACGCAAGGTATGAATTCAACTGTTGGTTCCAAACTGTACTGAATACCTCTTGGTAAGAGAGCATCACAATAACTAGCGCTAGTAGGAATAGGTAGTACCTTTCTGGTGGCAAATGAAGGAGGATGACTAACTTACTGTACAAGCTCCTCACAAAATCGGTTTATTTGAATCTCACGCAAGTCGAGTCCTGAGCTCGGATAACATGGTAGCTACATGAAATTGTCTAATTAAAATGGAATCACACTTTGAGGTTTGCAGAAGTGGGGCCACTAAGTCTCGAAAAGTACAATTAGACACCACCTCTATGCCAACAAGCTATGTAGAAGGCTTGCCAGAAGAAAGCCTCTGCTTTCTATAGCGAGGACCTGAGATAAGTTTTATGTTTTTCTGAAATTTGATACAGGAAATTCCATGCTGGAACATCAACTTAGAGCATGCTCACTTATCTATTCACAGTTCCTATTTTACGGTCAGCTTGAAGAGCCTGTAACTTTGCAATTCTGTTGGAAACCTGGTCAGAGACTGGAAATTGAATCACGGGTCTTAAGGTTCTTTGAGAAGCAATTACCATTCGCACAAGAAGACCTACTCTGTTGTGGTTTCAACATGCATGTGAAATGTAACAGTCAGTCCTGTGTCCTACTCTTCAGTGGGGAAAAGGTTTGGCAATGTATTTGTGTATGATGGAATTGGAAGCTATACGCCCAACATGTGGTTCTTAATTTGTGCTGGAGATCACCAGAGATCACTTCTGCTGCTTCTCAGTTTTGGTGTTTGTGAGATGCAACACCTCCATATGTAGTTTTTGTTGTTCTTTAAAAAGGACAAAGGTAAATGTTTTCACCTTTAAGATCTATAGCAAGGCAGCACCACGGTGGCGCAGCTGTAAAGGCATTGACTTTGAATTTATGCAGTTGCACACTGAGGGCCGGGGTTCGCGCCCGGGTCCTGCCAGATACGAGTATAGCCGGACGCTCCCAGGGTGGAGGGAGGGATTTCGCAGGGAGAATCCTCGTGCACATAGCGGCTCTGTGCTGTGCTGGAATCACGGTCAGGAGCATGAGAAGTCGCGACTTAAAGAAGATGTGGTGTCCTCTTTCCTACCGCCAGCCGACGGGGTTGTGTAGCGGCAAATTCTAGTAGTTTCTACGGGGAAATGAATCATACTAGGATACAATTGGCTACCAAATTGAGAGCAAAACAGGGAAAAATCTGAAACTACATAAAAAAAATTAAAAAATACATCTATAGCAACCACCAGCCTAACCAGAGACATATTGGTTGTCATGGTAACCATGCAGCAGTATATCAGTCCGATGACCCTATGGTGACCTCCATATAACAAGTAAAATCCAGTAAATACCTTGCACTTTTCATTTCACTTTCAGCTCTGGCACCTGGATTATCCTACAGATTGAGCATTGCTTGAGAGTCTGGGAAACATTATTATGCGGTAGATTAATTAACACTAATAAACACTTTCTAAACCCATTGCCATTTCCCTCTGTGTAGTAAACAACTCTGAAAAACACATTTTAGGAAAGCATGACCGTGCAATGCAACAAACGGATGCAAATACAGGTTATTATATGGTCTTAATTCTGATTCATATTGCATGGGTCACAGAAAAGACAGCATGTAGGGCACCGTTGTGTAAAATTAGGAAATTAGTTTTGAACTGAATTCCCTGATTTGCACATCAAACCTTCAACATCTTTTCAGGAATGGGTGTTGCAGTCACACCTTTGATTTATAATCCCTTGATTCATTCTGTCACAGATTGCAACTCTTACTTCTACACTCTAAAAAAAAAGGGTTCCAAAAGGATTCTTAGCAAAGGGATAAGGTTCTATCTAGAACCGTTTTCTTCCAAAGAACCCTTTTTAGAAGGAAAAGGCAATCTGAAGAACCCTTTTGGAAAAAATGGTTCTTAAGGAACTTTTTGGAAGGTGAAAGGGTTCTACATAGAACCATTTTGTTACTATTTTTTCATACATGTATATTGCAAAAATATAATTTTGTCTTCATTTTAAATAGGTGTCATGTTAGTGTTATGTGCATCAGTGTTTAAACTTTAACATTAGCCTAAATGTTTCGTCAGTAATCTGATATACACATCCATTTTAGAACACTTTGGGCGCAATTTTCAGGCTCTGTGCGCTATGACAGGCGGAGTGGTAAAAATGTGGCATGGACTATCTGTGGCGTGTCCTTGAGACCTTGACCAATGTTAATGCCTGTGTGGAAAACTGGCCCCTAGGCTACTTTGCTCTTGAGGAACAAATCTCTATCATTATACTCTCTTAAGATTGATGTTGAGTAGTGTTTTTTTCCCAAACTGTTTTAGGGTTACAGATTTTTTCTCTGTAATCAGTGATGCTGAACTGGACGTCGTTGTGAGGGAGACACAAGCGACCCATCCAAACTGTGGTTACCGCATGATGATCGGTCATCTTCACTCACAGGGTATGCGGATACAAAGTAAGTATAGTTAATTAACTTATTAGTGAACTTTTCCCACCCATGCTACTTGCATCGCCCTTTGCAATCTGTGTTCAGAAGGTTTTTAAGTTTTTGATGTTGCATGGGTTTCAGATTGGGGAGATAGATCCAAAGCAGTGGTCTTCAAATTCGATCTTGAGGTACTCCTGTGTATGCTGGTTTTCTTTCCAACCACAATTTGTATTATAATAATACGTCTTTATGTAATTATTTGCAATATGGCACAATAAGCACATTGTTATGGGGATTATAATAATACATTTATTTGTATAGTACCTTTCATACATGGGTTGCAGCACAAAGTGCTTTACAGTGCAGTAGAAAAGCATATGTAAAATGACACTTTATGATAAAAGTAAAAGGCTAGAAAGAATACAAATTAGAAGGTAATAAAAACATTAAGAACATAGTGGACAATTAACTTTAAAAAAAAGCAACACTTTATGATAACAGCTAGAGATAAAAATAATTTGGTAAATAAACAGTCTGTCCAAGTTCTAAAATGTTCTAATTAATAGCCAAGGTAAAAAGATATAGTTTTTAATAGTTACTGGGTACTGTGGGAGGATTGGCCACCCTACCCAAATAGTTTTTTTTTTTTTTTTACAAAAACTGTTCACAGAACTTGTCTGTCTAATGGTAGGGTGCTTCCACAGTCTTGGAGCATAAAAATATAAAGCCGCTTCTCCACTTTTCTTAGCGGACCTGAGAGCTTGGCTAGGAACATAATCAGACAGGCAATCTCTGATGTATTAAGAGCTTTAAAAACCAGGAAGAGAATCTTTAAATCAATTCTAAAGGAAATGGGGAGCCAGTGTAATGTGGCCAGAACAGGAGTAATGTGCTGTCTCTTTCTTGTTCTGGTCAAAATTCTGGCAACAGCATTTTGCACCACCTGAAGTCAGTCAGTTGTCTTTTTGGCTGACCAGTGAAAAGTGTGTTACAGTAATCTAAGCGGCTAAAAACAAACACAGGAATAATTTTTTTTGCATCATGCAATATCAATATCAATATCTCACTTGTGCAATGTTCCTGAGTTGAAAAAAGGCAGTCAACTTTATCTATGTGGTTTAAAACGCAGGACAGCGTCTAAAATGACCCCCAGGTTCCTTACTTTAGGCTTACTCTGTAGAGTGAGATGACCTAGCTCACATAGCTATTTCTGACATAATGTGGTTTATGAGGACAAATAATCCCTCTAAACACAAAATGCACCTACAGTGCATCCGGAAAGTATTCACAGCGCTTCACTTTTTCCACATTTTGTTCTGTTACAGCCTTATTCCAAAATTGATTAAATTCATTTTTTCCCTCAAAATTCTACACACAACACCCCATAATGACAATGTGAAAAAAGTTTTTTTGAGATTTTTGCAAATTTATTAAAAATAAAAAAATAAAGAATCACATGTACATAAGTATTCACAGCCTTTGCCATGAAGCTCATAATTGAGCTCAGGTGCATCCTGTTTCCACTGATCATCCTTGAGATGTTTCTACAGCTTAATTGGAGTTCACCTGTGGTAAATTCAGTTGATTGGACATGATTTGGAAAGGCACACACCTGTCTATATAAGGTCCCACAGTTGACAGTGCATGTCAGAGCACAACCCAAGCATGAAGTCAAAGGAATTGTCTGTAGACCTCTGAGACAGGATTGTCTCGAGGCACAAATCTGGGGAAGGGTACAGAAAAATTTCTGCTGCTTTGAAGGTCCCAATGAGCACAGTGGCCTCCATCATCCGTAAATGGAAGAAGTTTGGAACCACCAGGACTCTTCCTAGAGCTGGCCGGCCATCTAAACTGAGCGATCGGGGGAGAAGGGCCTTAGTCAGGGAGGTGACCAAGAACCCGATGGTCACTCTGTCAGAGCTCCAGCGTTCCTCTGTGGAGAGAGGAGAACCTTCCAGAAGGACAACCATCTCTGCAGCAATCCACCAATCAGGCCTGTATGGTAGAGTGGCCAGACGGAAGCCACTCCTTAGTAAAAGGCACATGGCAGCCCGCCTGGAGTTTGCCAAAAGGCACCTGAAGGACTCTCAGACCATGAGAAACAAAATTCTCTGGTCTGATGAGACAAAGATTGAACTCTTTGGCGTGAATGTCAGGCGTCATGTTTGGAGGAAACCAGGCACCGCTCATCACCTGGCCAATACCATCCCTACAGTGAAGCATGGTGGTGGCAGCATAATGCTGTGGGGATGTTTTTCAGCGGGAGGAACTGGGAGACTAGTCAGGATAGAGGGAAGGATGAATGCAGCAATGTACAGAGACATCCTGGATGAAAACCTGCTCCAGAGCGCTCTTGACCTCAGACTGGGGCGACGGTTCATCTTTCAGCAGGACAACGACCCTAAGCACACAGCCAAGATATCAAAGGAGTGGCTTCAGGACAACTCTGTGAATGTCCTTGAGTGGCCCAGCCAGAGCCCAGACTTGAATCCGATTGAACATCTCTGGAGAGATCTGAAAATGGCTGTGCACCGACGCTTCCCATCCAACCTGATGGAGCTTGAGAGGTGCTGCAAAGAGGAATGGGCGAAACTGCCCAAAGATAGGTGTGCCAAGCTTGTGGCATCATATTAAAACAGACTTGAGGCTGAAATTGCTGCCAAAGGTGCATCAACAAAGTATTGAGCAAAGGCTGTGAATACTTATGTACATGTGATTTTTTATTTTTTTATTTTTAATAAATTTGCAAAAATCTCAACTTTTTTCACATTGTCATTATGGGGTGTTGTGTGTAGAATTTTGAGGGAAAAAAATAATTTAATCAATTTTGGAATAAGGCTGTAACAGAACAAAATGTGGAAAAAGTGAAGCGCTGTGAATACTTTCCGGATGCACTGTAATTAAGAAACAATTACAGCCTGTTAATTCTGGGATTGCAGCTGTGGTTGGAACGCAAACCAGCATACACAGGGGGGCCCCAGGACCGAGTTTGAGAAACCACTGCTCTAAAGCAATTGTCTCAGGAGGGTGTTATGAAGGGCTCAAAGGGGGAAAAAGTTGAATTATCTTTTTAACTAAGCGAACCTTTTGAGCACCCCTTAATCTAAAACAAATGTGAACATTTTCAGTCTAGGTTTATTATTGCCATTGGGTGAAATTTACATGTTACTGTTATTTCTTTTTTTACTGGGTTAAAAATACAAAATATCAAGTCAAATACAAAACAATTCCAAGTTTATTTTTACTACCTTATTACAGTATTACCTCTGTTTTGTGAATTTCCTAAGCTATAAGAGTGGGCATCATTAAGAAGGGTGGACCCTGAGGGAGTGCGACTCCGAACCTTTTCCATGCGCACAATTAGAAGGCGGCAATATTCTGTTCCAGCCCCAAATGCTATGCGGCACATAGACGGGAACCAACTTATCAGGTATGAGGAGTTATGTGATCGAAAAGTTTAAATTTGGCAACATTTTCTTTATATGCCTGGGTGTTCCAACCAGGATTTGATTTCAGCAATATAATCCGATTACTGGATTATATTGCTGAATTTTAATGGGGAGGGGAAAACCGAAACTCACACATAACAGGCCGAAGTGTGCACAATCAAAGGTAAGCTAATTTAGGTCAGGGTCAGACATCTGACAATATACGCTCTAAAGGGCTTTGCTAACAATACATCACCCCAGTGCTGGTTTTCCGCTATTGGCTACCAGTGATATTTAGGGCTGATAATAAAAAATTCAAATAAATACTACTCATAACTTACAAGTCATTAAAAGTAAAAGCTCCCCTTTGTTAAGACTTCTCAGTCTCCCCCCAAAAGTGCACTACATTTAATCTTATCCAGAGTTTTAGGGGACTGTTACCTGATTTGTGTACATTTCTGAAATTACTTGTCCAGTTCTCATACAGACATTCTTCTCATTTTGACACATATGTAATAGTATCAGTACCAAGTCTTGAATTTGTTTCTGTGACAATGGTAAAAGCACACATTGTTTGTCTCAACAGAATTGAAAGATTGTGGCGAGATGTGTATGTCCATGTCCTGGACCCTTTTCATTGCCTCTTTCAAGATCTGGAAATGGAAGGATTCCTGAACCCAGATGACGAGGTGCACCTGTTTGCACTGCATTGGGCCTTTCACCCCCATCTTCAAAGGCATCTTGCCATGTTCCAGGATGCATGGAACAACCATAAACTGAGAACCACTGGCAGTCAGTCTCCATTGCAACTGTGGTTACGATTCCAAGACCTTGTGGATCCTGTAGAGGTATGCTTACATAGGACAGCAGCAAGGAAGGAGACAGTGACCTAAGCTGGGTTCAGAATTAAAACTTTAGGTTATAGTGCTCCCCCTTGCAATGTAGGCAGGGCAAGCCCAATGCGTAGCTTTTTGTCAGGCATTCCATAGGATAATGCCTGACTAGCGAGGCTACCTTAACTAATGCTTGCTGTGCACGTTATCTAAAATCAGGTTGACAAATGTTATTCTCAGCACTGTTAAAAAATGAATACCATAAAAAATGAGTACCATCTGAAATTTTTTAAAAATATATATATTTAAGGTGGAAGAAGACTACGGGATCGACTGGGAAGGACCCTACAGCAGCAATATAGACAGTGTACCTGTCCCAGAAGTTTGCCTTGGACGAGAACTCTCAGCTCAACAGCTAGCTCGCTTAACACCTCCAAGTGCTTCCTTTGCTGATGCTTTAGATGTATATATTGATACAGTGCAGAGGGTAAATCAGATTACTTAATGGCTTACAGTTCCTTTGAATGTCTGGTGATTTTATGGTTTTGTACCACCTGTAGTACAGCATTACCAGAGTGGTGATCCAGGTGGCAGAAATATAGACTGAGGACATACTGTAAAAATATTCTATTTTGAAGAAAGACAAGGCTGATTTTGTGAAGGTGCCATAACAATAAAACAATTGAAAGACATTGCATTTTTTTAATCATTTCAATTATCACCATAGAAAAAAATAACACTGTTCCATAGTTCTTTACACTGCCTTAGTGCCTTACATAAGTCTGAACTTTTTTTTTTTATTAAATTTTTTTAACAATTGAACCATTTACTCAGCCAAAAAAAGGAACAGAAGATCTTCATTATGTAAGAACTGTTCGCAGTAAATATTGTAACTGAATAAGCTGTGTGTAGTCTGTCGTTTTGCAAATTTTGAATGACTTGTATAATGCATCACAGAACATCTAACAAGTTAAAATGATGAAAGGCCAATACAAGCTTTTAAATCAGTCCAAATCCATACTTGGTTGATGATACTGCAGCATCCAGGTCACTTTTAAAGGCGTCATAGTCCCTATATTTGGAGGGGATTTTTAAAACCTCAGAGCACGTAAGTGCCGTTGGCATGGGTCACCTCCAGGTTAAGTGGGAGGATTGGCCACCCTACCCAAAATTTTATGAGCTCTGTCAAGGACTCCCCATTACCTGTAAGATGAGAAAAATCTTAAGTCAGGCCTAGACATTCCGCAAGTGCTTAGGAGTTGCATGGTGTATATAATTGCCCTGAACGCACTAGAAATTAAACTTGTACGAAAGATTAGATGTCAACATTTGTTTACCAAATGTCCGAGCAATAGACTACACTCGTGCATTTAGGCGCCATCTCCAAGCATGCATATTCAATTTAAATGCAATTCATCAAGAGATTCACATGGGTAAGATTTGGGATCCATGCACATTTCATGAATCCCACGTACTAGGAGTTTATTTTTTTCTTGTTTCATCCATGAGGCCCATTTGTCCCAAACCCAGATTATAATTTTTTCTATTACCATTCTCGATATACTGGCGGATGAAACCAGTGAGTCTGCAACTGCTTTCAAGGTCCAGGCTGTCATCGTCATCGCTGTCTGGTGATGGCCAAATGATTTTGTCCAAGATCATCTGTAAAGCAACCAAATATACCTTTACCAACCATTCAGTCAGCTACAATACTAATATGAGAAATTATTAAAGGTTAACTACACTCTAGATCACTTTTTCGCTGTAAACGTGTTTGTATGCCTACCTGAAACTTATTCATGCATTCCATTATTTCAACAATTCTGAAATAATATTGTATATCATAAGACACTGGTAGAAAAGCGTCTTTGTGCTGTCCCTAATGGTTGAAATTTCCTTTCTGCTCCCCACACTGCCCCTGCCCCAATCATGATGTCAGAGTACCTCTTTGGAGGTACCTCTACGTCATATGGATAATTGTTGTCGCCCACAACGGTAACAGCCGGCACCTGATTGGTTAGACCCGCTACATTACTTTTGTTTCGCCTCCACGTTTTTAAACCGGAACAACGTGGCGTCCTGTTCAATTATCTTATTCCACCTAAATAGTCCACTAAAATATGTTTCTGAAAATACTTGGTGAGAAATAGGCCATGCAATTGCTGAATCTTGATTCATATTTGATGTGCGATGTCTAGTTTGACAGTTTGATCCGAGCTATACAAAATCATTTGTACAATGTACGTTCATTTATGCAAATGACGATGGACACAGCTCCTCCGCCCCCACCCCTCTCCCTCGCTCACCCCACGAAGAATTTTTCAAAATTGTGTAGTAGGCTGAGACAGTGGGTGTAGTTACTCTTTAAACTTTCATGTTACTCTGCCATTGACACATAATGGAAGGCAACTGGTTAGAGAGTGAAGTAAAGGGGAGGGGAGGTGGGGTCTCTAAATACATGTGCTTAAAATTGAGACATTAAGCAGAATTAGTGCCATTATGCTCCCTGTGTTGCATCAGAACTTTTCCAGTGTTGAGTTTAGCAGACTTGTAGCCTACTTTTCTTTTTTTGGCCACTTTAAGACCTCCGATGGCACTACTGGCATATAACATAACATTAAAACATTTACAAAAGGAATCAGTTTTCTGTTTGTTAAGAGGAACCATACATAGTATGCATGACCTTTCACTAATCAAATGGAAATGCACAAGAACACTGGCAATCAATGACCAGATTTCCTGTACATATTCAAGACAAAATACCTGTGACTGGATGAATTTGGAGGAGGCCCGTGGAAAGAGGACATCCAGGGTGTCAGGCCTCACTTTTAAAAGCTGTAGGACTCCAGTGTCCTTCAAGCCTTTTCGGATTTGTTGCATTTGCCTCTCTCGCCGACCAATAACCTGGAGTTGAATCATAGTACTTAAATCACTTTGTTGATGGGAAACTGAACTGCAATGTAGTTCAATTTAATACTGCATGAAAAACCAGGTGTACAAATCTTTCGCTCCTTTCACTCCAGAATTTAACGATTACTTTTTCATAAAATACTTATGAAAAATTCTATATTTTTATTCTGCTTGACCCAATAATTGCAAATGGTCCTGTAGCTATTGTAATGCTCATATACCGCATGATGAAGAATGGTCTCAGCCAACCACCTTCTGTTATTACGATTGAGAAGTGGGAGATCCCAGGAGAAGCAAAGATCATTGACTCATTGACTTCAAGCTGCATGAAACAGACAATGGGTCAGATTACTTAGCCAGGTAGTACATTATGAAAAATAAAATTTATATGCTGCTGCAACACATCTTGCAAATTCATTTAAATTGTTTTTATTGCAAGTAATCCAAATACTGTCACTACCTCCTTTTTAACGTAAACAATCCAAGTCACGGCATTTGTTGTACTAGGATTGCATAAGCTTTATTTTACATCAGTTACTATTGGTATTGGGAACAGGCATGTTAGTATTGATCCTTTTTGGTCAGCAATTCAAAAGATATAAACGACAAAGCCACATAAATAGTTCCACCACCACAAAAAAAACAAAACAACCAATTCAACGATGTCGGTAATGTCAGTGTCAGGGCAGTCATCTGTCGTCAGGACCACAGGTTCATCTCTCTTCCCAATGACTGTATTGAAAAATGCAGTGCTAAGGCCTGTTAATAGGGGACCACCGTGTAAAAAAGAGTGCCCAATCATTCGGCCAATGACCTGAAAAAGGTCAGAGTCGATGAGGCTTTGTGATGCTGAGGGTACAAGGTGGTTCTCTTGTCCGTTGAAAAAAAGAGTCCGACCACAATTGCCTGTAAATTTAAAGATGGAAATAAATTGTCAATAATTAAACATAATATCCACAAAAAGAATTTATTATAAAACGTGTAAGCTTGCTGAAACCAAGTACCACAAGTAAGTGATTTTAACTACAAAGTTTTTAATGTGTTACATGTCCCAACCTAGTTTTGAAAATTCACTTTACAAATCAACTGAATACAGTGTGTTGGAAATATACCTTTAAGCAAACAAACTAAAAAAGTAATGTGGACATATCTGATTAGTTGTTATAGGTTTTTATGGTCTTGCAAACAATATCAAACATTCACAGTTTAGGAATATGAAAAGTGAGTTGTAATCCTTACTCACCCAGGTTAAGGTCAAAGCCATATTCGATCTTGGACATGCATTGGGAGAAAAAATGGCGCATTACGCCATCGCCGATTGCTGCATCACCTGAAACATGTTTATATCAAAGGATCATTGACACGGTATACTGTGATGTTTTGCCTAATCATTCAAGAATCATGGAGGCAAAAGTTACTATCCATCAATCCATCCATTTTCTAACTGCTTGATCCAAGTCAGGGTCACGGAGACAAGAGGGCAAGCAGAGTGGCCGAGACATCCCTCACCCCAGCAACTTCCTCCAACTCCTCTGGGGGATCCCTAGCCCCCACCCCAACGACTTCCTCCAACTCCTCCCGGGGATCCCTAGGCAATCCCAGGCCAGCTGGGAGATATAATCCCTCCAGGAATCCTGGGTCTGCCCAAGAGTCTCCTCCCAACTGCCCAGTACACCTCCATAGGGAGACGCCCAGAGGAGCAGCGGCTCTACTCCGAGATCCTCCCAGATGGCTGAGCTCCTCACCCTATCCAGGATAGTGTCGTGGTTTCCAAGCGACAAGATTTCTAAGTTTTCAGTTTTCAGTCACAATTCTTTCTAAATTCTTCAATAAAGAGGATGAGGCAGAATCTTCCAGAATAATCAGACTTTAATACACAGAAACTAAAGCCGAAACAGCTTCTGCAGAAGTGTTCAATTCATTTTTAGTTACATCTTACTTTATACAGTTTCTTATCACAAAGTCCATCCCAATTCCCAGCAACCCATCCCAATTCTCCGCCCTGCAGGTGTGTCATCTCCTCACGCCACAATGGTTTCTCGGCCTAGCATCTTCTAGCATCCTCCTGATTGGTTACCACCAATTTTGCTGAGTTTGGGAAACTATGGTGGTTTCCACCTCTATCTCCTCCTCTTGGACCATTCCCAATTTCACCTTTGCCCCCAACTTTCTTGGACTGGCAAACAACTGTGGCGCAGCTGCATCTTCCTCAAAAAATAAAAAGAGTTTATATGTCATCCTGACTGGCTAACTATTCGTGCTTGTCCTGCCAACTACTTTGGCCTAAAATAACTCTAACACAGTCTATGAAAGTGCTTGCTACAGTATGAAAGTGCTCTTTTTACTCAGTGTGCCTCCAAATTATTCAGTGCTTATACATTGTGTTTTAATACATTTAATACATGTCCATGTCATTATAGGTAATACAGTTCCCAGGTGACCAATGGAATATTTCCAGAGTAAGCCCTGCCACCCTACAAAGAAACCCCATTTTGTATTCGAAATCTCACTCTTTCACTACCCACAGCTTGTGAGAATAGGAATGATAATTGATCGGAGAGCTTTGCCTTTTGGCTCACCACCACTGTCCGGTACAACACCCAAAGTACTGCAACAAAGTGTTTTTTTTTTCCTTTAAGTGTTAAGAACTACACTGAATGTAACTGCACATTTTTGGAGTCAACACTGTCTTTACAAGGGTATTTGGTTGGCATAGCATTGTATACCTACAACTACATATACACATAATATCAGCAATTAAATCCTAAAAAAAAGTTCATTTCAAACAGCCTCTGCAACTTCCAGCCTAGTCTAGTGACATTTGGCTAGCCTTCACAAAATTAGAACCACATATCTTACAGGCTATGTAACAAATTTAATGTAGCCTACTTTACCCCTTTGAACGAAGGGAAGGGAATGGCAACAAGAAAGAACTTCACTTGGAATGAAATGCAACCCCTTATTAAAAGTTTTGCTGTGTGGCAATAGCAGCCAACAAGCACAATGTTTGAGATAGATTACCACTAGCTTAACTTGTTTATCATTAACCTTAATTTATACAGGGTAGATTGACTGAGAACACATGCTCTTTTACAGCAACGCCGTGTTAACACACCCCCCAAATAAATTATTTAATTTACCCATCATGTGGACCGTGAATGGTCTGGCCCAATCCACATTCTGTCGCTTATAAAAAGTTATTATTTCCCTCTCTCTTTCTTCCTGAGTTTTTGTTAGATCAAGTTTTGTTACAAGATCTGGCTGGTGTTCCGCCCTCTGCATCAAATCTCTCCTGAATTTGTAGGCAGCTCGTTTAGGGTCCGGCTCAACCTTCCATTCTGAAAGAGAACAGTAACCCAACTCATCTTAGTATATGTCAAGTCAATTTTACTTACTCACCTTCTTAATAAATTACTGTACACATGTATTTGAAGTCTGCAGTCAAACGTTTTTGAGATATGTGACTATGGTTTTCACAGAAAATGAATTATTTTTAGAAATAATTAATATTCTAAAAAGGACCATTCACAGATGCAATAAGTATCATGACAATCAAGATAAATCAACATAAGACATTTTCAGAGGTCTGGGTTAGGGGTTACAAAAATGACATGACTTTCAATAAAATATAGTTCTGACTTTCAGCTGCTTTGTTCCTAGATATTTTTTTGAATTGCAGCTGTTTTTTTTGGTGTTCACCCCAGCAACTATCGAAATTTACCCTATAGGATAGCTAGGATATCAGAGATGGCTGTCCATGTCCTGACACAACATAGTAGCACTACCTTGTCAAGCTCTGCCAATTCAAAATAAAATACCTATACTGAGTTTGCCCAAACTAACCACACTGAAGTTATTGAGGTATATCATTTCATAAGGTAGATCCAATGCAGAAATTCTAAAATAAATTCTTACATTGTGCTATAGCTGCTCCTGCTGGTGCCTTGTGCATCACTGTGCAATTGGAATGGTCTATCCTCAGACCTGTTTAAATGATCAATGGAGAACTATCAAATTACATGAACATTATAATTCAAAAGGCAAACACATGCACACTTAAGAGTAAAAATATTTTGTCGTTCTAGTGCACACAAGTAAAATAAAAATAAAACATTTCTTACGATTCACTTCGGCCGTTTCTGTCCCATCTACTGCTGCTTGCTTCTCTAGTTTCCCTGTTCTGATGCCTTTCCTTAGTCCTGTTTCAATGTTTGAGGATAGATTGTATTAAGTAGGGCACTAACTACTAGAGATGTGGTCATTAATTGCAGGATAGTTTTAAAAAGGAGATGGTAAATTTAACAACGTTGAGGAAGCATAAATTCTGGCAATGTCATTATAATTACCATCAATCTTCCTCAATCCAAGTGTGGGCTTACTTTTCACAACTGTCAACATGTTCTTGCATTTCCGCTTGACTGATCTTCTCACCGCAGTACATACAGGCAAGTTTTGGCCCAGATGTATAGGTGGATGCAGCAGGAGCGCTCTGAATAAACCAATCATACATAAAATAAATAGATAACTATGTACTAACACATTGATACTAAAATACATTACCCATCATATTTTATGCCAAATCAGAAGTTTATTCTGATCAATGTTATCAATAAGTAGAAGTCAGTGCAAATGATTAAAAAAATAATAAAAAATGTACAATTTTCCCTTACCTCCATTGTTAGGTCTTTTTGGAGAGGTCTTATATAAATGACTGCTTGCCCAACACCACAGTCAGACAAGAACACTGGGAAATAGCCCTCATCTGGGCAATGGATGACCTCAAGTATCTTTGAGCGAGTACTGCCTCTGCATCGGAGAAGTTCGAAACCACCACAATGTTGAAGCTTTGGAAACTGTGCTAGGAGAATTTTTTCAAATCCTGCCCTTTCTAGAGTTATTCTTTCACCCCATTTAGGAATTCAATCATCCTACCTTCCAGACAGACAGAAGAATTGATGTGTGTATGTCCTGGACTTTTGGATTTTTTTTGTTGGTGGAGTGGAAAATCTTCTGGTTGGGTGTGGCCGAGGGTATGGAGAAAACAGTCTGCTTACTTCACCTGAAGCATAAAGCAGAGAACGTGCAATCCTTTTTAGTCAACAAATAAAAGGGCCTACAGTGGCCAATTAAAATGTCTGAAAACCCTGTAGCTAGCATCATGGAATCAAAAAATATTTTTACTATAGAAAATGGCTCAAAATCATCAATTAAAGCAAGTAATCTCCAAGTTTGTCTAATTCTGTTCACTTGTAAAACTTGATTGAAAGTGAGGCCGAATTGCACAATAACTTATGTATAAATAATGTAGGAGTAGCTGCCAAAAAGCTGAAAATTTCAGCAGGATTACATATTTTAGATTCTTCAAAGTAGCCACCCTTTGCCTTGATAACGGCTTTGCACATTCTTGCCATTCTCTCAAACAACTTCTGTGGTAAACAGGTATTCCACAGGTAAAAAGGTGATGCCATCATGACTGTATAAAAGGATATCAAAAGACTCCTGATATCTTATTTCCAGGTACTCTTAGAAGCGATACTATAACCTCTGCATTTGAATGGATTGGGACTAGATTTAGCTTTAAATTACACTGGAACAGTGTGGAACACATGGTTGGCTAAATGGCTCTAAGTCATCAAGGGTCTGACGTATCAAACATGCCTTAAACCATCACTCTGCTGCCAGAAATACAGTAGATATGGATGGATAACTTGAAGGGTTTCTTCTCCTGACTTATTTTTCCATAGAGTTCAATAGGAAAATTTGTCAGGAGAAACAACCCTTCAAGTGATCCATCCATATCTACTGCATATCTGGCAGCAGAGTGATGGGTTAAGGCTTGTTTGATACATCAGACCCTTGATGACCTAGAGCCATTTAGCCAGCCATGTGTTCCACACTGTTCCAGTGTAATTTAAAGCTAAATCTAGTCCCACCCGCCAATTCCCATAGAGATCCATTCAAATGCAGAGGTTATAGTATCGCTTCTAAGAGTACCTGGAAATAAGATATCAGGAGTCTTTTGATATCCTTTTATACAGTCATGATGGCATCACCTTTTTACCTGTGGAATACCTGTTTACCACAGAAGTTGTTTAAGAGAATGGCAAGAATGTGCAAAGCTGTTATCAAGGCAAAGGGTGGCTACTTTGAAGAATCTAAAATATAATACTTTTTTAAAATTTGTTTAACCCTTTTTTGGTTTTTGCATAATTTAATTTGTGTTATCTCATAGTTTTGATGTCTTTACTATTCCAAAATGTGGAAAACAGTAAAAATAACGGAAAAAAACCTTCTATGAGTAGGTGTGTCCAAACTTTTGACTGGTACTGTATATGAAACCATTTCAGTGGTTCACACAATGACACTTACTCAATTAGTGTCGCACATGCCCGCTGCTGCTAAATAGGGATTAGCCCACCCATACACATGATTAGCCCTTTGAGGGGTAGGTTTTTTTGGAATGTTGTCTCAGAATTCTTGGCTGATGTTCTAGAACTCAATTTTTTTCAATGACCAGCAGTAGTGATTGTTACATCATCATCATTAGAATGTTCAACCTCTATGTGAGACAGCCGACCGTAGGCTACACTTCAAAAGCTTAGGGACTTTGCTACCCGCACAGCGATAGCAAAGTGCACTAGCTACTTACAGACTGCTAGTTAGCTTCCCAAGTAACTAACGTCCAATGCCTATTCTGTTTTTAAAAAGGTACTTAGTCTTGCATTTAATATTAGTTATATTAAATACAGTTGTGTCTTGTTTGTGGATAAGAACTGTAGCCTAGTTATACCTTTGGCCCATATCAATCAACCCGAAAATGAATTTGTAGACCTACTATTTGGCGGGTTCCAATTTACCACCCCAATTGTGCTTCAATTAATTTTACAGGGTAAGCCATCTTTATACGTCCATTACATTAAATTGCATATGGGAGAATACAACAAATCAATAGTAGCCTGTAAGTGTAACATAATATCACTCCTAACCACTTCGGCGACATTAGCTAGTTACCATTCACTCCATCGCTGGTACTTGTTATACACACCTTGTAAACGCCCTTGTGCTACTACTTGTGTGGAGGACTGAGCCGAAGCCATCTTCTCCAACTCCGATGCAATCGCTGCCGGTCTTGTAGGAGCTCTGTTCGCCTCGAGGGTGGTGGCGGCCTCTCTTAAAAGTTGAGCAACAGACTCCATATTCGTTCGTATAATATGCTTGCTTCTTCTCATTCCAAGTCACCGTAGGGCTTCCCGGGCTTATGAACCCTGCCCCCGTAACGCCCCTTCTACGAACCCTGCCTACATGCACACGGTTTGATGAGAAGTTTTGACAGTTTGCATTTTCAGTGTGGATTTTTGGCAGGGTTTTTGCGGAAATGAAAATGCAAACGGATGCAATGCCATTGCATTTGAATTATGTCACTCTTGTGCCGCAAAAGCATGAACATGTAATGTTAAATGGCGAATTGAATTATCATTTCCTTTTTGTCATGGATCATGCGATTACAATAAGAAATTGCTCATTCAAATGCGGTTTTTCATTTTCATTTAAATTATGGCAGGGTTGTGTCGTAGAGAGCGATAAAAATGAAATGTATAATGGATTTGCATTAACATTTTCAAATTGTCAGATAAAGTGCGTACATTAACTTGAAAATGAAAATGCAAAGTGACCTTTTGCATTTTCATTTGAATTATGTCATGTTGTTTGCGCACATCGAATGTAAACGAAATGCAATCGGCGATTTGCATTTTCATTTGAATTTTGGCGCGGATATGCTTCCATACATTTCAAGTAGGTGTTGTTTAAAGATGTTTAAAACACAAAAACTTCAATTCGGGATGCAGTGCGATTTGAACTTGACATCAATAACTTCAAAGTCCTGCTCACTAACCACTATGCTACAGGTCTGAGTTACATTTCGGTGGCAAATGAGCCTAGTAAAAAATCACACACAAACCCAAATAAGCCATTTTTAAAATAATAATGACACTTACGCACAGTGGCAGTGCATCACCAGGTGGGAATCGAACATGCAATCTTTTGGTTACTAGGCCTGTTCCTTAACAGGCCACTCTGTACAACAAATGTTTGTAGGGTTCAGACTGAACCCAAGTCTGAGAAGAATACAAGTCCAACTGAGAATGAAGCAAGTAAGAATGAGAACAGTGTTTTATTAATGAATATTATAAATGCTGAATTATTGAAAATTATTTGATTATTAATTATTGATATTAATTACTGAATAAATATGAATAACGTGAGGATCTCATTCTTACCCTCAAAAAGAAATGTTTCCCAATATTTTAAACTGTATTTGTGAATGTTTGTACATATATCCAGGATCTCCTTTATCTTTTAAGTGTACATATTCTGCCATATTCAGTATATTTGTCATAATTTCATCCAAAGTATTATGGTTAATTTTGTAATGACGAATGCTGAAGAGTTTAATTAATTGATAAAGTCCAATCAATCAGGCATTTTTACCAAAGGGCACTACAGTCTGCAGCAATACAAACTGAACTGTTCACAGCTTGGCTCAACTAAGACATATCTATGCCAAATGTGTACAAGGCATTCAGCGGAGGTACATTGTATTGGATCACTAGTGCTTTGAAAACAGATTATCGAATTGTAGCCTAGAGGTTAAGACTGTGGCTTGATAACCAGAGAGCTGCTGGTTCAAATCCCAACATGGGCAATAGGGCAAATTTAACTGATGATGATTGTATGGTAGCTGAATACAGGGTTGCTGTCTGGTTAAGCAAAAAAAAAAAACCTTGAATCATGAAAAAATACATATATATGCCAAAATGGCATTTGGTCTTCTTAAGCAGTGCAGCCGCTTCTATATGTGACGTGTGTCTGTGTGTGTCCGTTCATAGCATGAGATTTAGACCAATCAGGAGTAGCCCATGCGTCACGTGCACCGCTTACTTCACCACCTGGGTGTGATTTTTCTACGTCAACCAGTCGTAAAAGAAAAAAGGCCAGAAACACCCATTTTGGCCCATTCGTGTTTGCAGAAAGAAATTGATAGGTCAAAGCAATATGGTGCAGGCTCCACATAACATCAGAGTCCTTTCATATCTGCAAACAGGAAGGGGTTAGGTCTAGGGCAGCGGTGTCAAACTCGTTCCATCTAGGGCGGAGTGTATGCAAGTTTTTTTCTAACGACGCTCTACACCAGCTGATTCCACTAATTAGTTCACCTCTTTGGTTGAAGAGCTGAGCTAATTAGTGAAATCAGCTGGTGTAGGTTACAGTTGGAACAAAAACCTGCATACACTCGGCTTTTGAGTTTGACATCCCTGGTCTAGGGACTGAATTTGTGGGCCTCAGTGTGAGGATTGATTACTCCAGCTGGACTTTCAGAGAAACAGACTGAGAAAAGGATTTTCAACTTGACAGAAGGTTATGTTTTCTGGATAAACGGTAAGCTGTATGTACATTATATATACAGATATAGATGTATATCTCTTGGGTAGCTTAATAATTGTGTGGTTCAAGGTGCATTTCTTTAATTTAATGCTATTGTTTGTTTCCTGCTTTATATTTTTTAGAGACATTGATTATTTTACCAACTGGACAAGCCAAGAGGTGTGCCAGTGGCTTGGTTATCTGTTTCCAGCACTTGTGCACTTCACAGATTTTTTATTTTTTCCAGTTTCACATGTTCACATCCTCTATGTTGAGGATGTTATCAAGTTTCATATGGAAAAATTTCACTGATGTTAAACTCTTGATAAAGTATTTGCACACCTGGTTATTGTAGTATGAGTGCTTGAAGGATAAAGTCAGATGTATAGAGAAGTACTCTCACACACCGTATCTTGCATTCATCTCCATTTTTTTATTAATATTATTTTATTCAGTGCTGACGTTTCGTTCAACAAACAGAAATGGGTCAATTTTGACCCTAACATAACAGGAAGGTTAATGGTTTACTTTATTTTCTTAAATTCATTCATTTAATTCAGTCAACCTGTTTTTTTGTGTTTCTAAATTAATCTGGGGTACATAGTTGTCTTTGACACTAACCATCGCTTTTCTCTCTCTGCTATGTCTCTACTGCCAGAGGTCACCCAATGTCAATTTCCGAAGACACCCTGAAGTGCCTAGACCTCTTAGTCATGTTCCTCCTGCTCTCACCTGTGACCCATTTCTGCTGGATCTATATCACCTTTCCCATCCTGATTGCTCCTCCCTCTTACCTCATAGGGCTTCCCCACCTCATCCAACAACCCTCCTAGATTTCTAAATAAAATTATTTGCTAAATAAAACTGTGCTTGCTATTCTATGTACATGGGGAATTGGACATGCCTTTGTAGAATTACTGCCTACTACTGCTAATAATATACATTAAAGAACTACGTAATAATAATAATAATTAATGAACAACACCTCCCTAATCTGTGGCCATGTTCCTGCTGCCCTTAAAACTGCCCGTGTAACCCCACTCCTTAAAAAACCTAGCTTGGATCCCTCTGATGTCAAGAACTACCATCCTGTATCTCTTGCCCTTCCTGTCCAAAACAATTGAATGTGCTGTCCTTAACCAACTGTCTGTTTTTCTCCACTAGAACAACCTGCTTGACCCGCATCAGTCCAGCTTCAGAACCGGCCATTCCACTGAAACTGCTCTCCTGGCCGTGACGGAGGCACTCACATGTAACCCCCCTGCTGAGGTCACTCCACTGGCTGCCAGTTGCAGCCAGGATCAGGTTCAAAGTTCTGACCCTGGCCTACACTGCAGCCAATAGGACAGGCCCCGCCTACCTGCAGGACTTAATCCAGAACTATGTTCCTGCTCGACCACTTCGCTCTTCTACAGCAGGGCGACTCGCACTCCCCCCCCCCCCCCCTCCGTGTCAACGGCTCTCGTTCGTCCCGACTACGGAGCTTTTCCACCTTAGCTCCTCAGTGGTGGAATGAACTTCCCATTCCCCTACGTTCTACTCGAACGCTGCCTGCATTCTGTTGAGGCCTGAAGACACACCTCTTCAGACTCTACCTTGACTGATATTCCAACCTAGGAATATCAGTTCCCTGTGTTTACTAGTTCCCTGTGTTTTTCCTGTCTGTTTGTTATAGTTTATAATAGTATTTAGAATAGAAGTGTAGTATAGCTGACTTGATCTTAGTATGAGCTTACTGAACTACAGTCAATGTTCATTACTAGGGGTAGCTGCTACATTTTGGGAAGGATGTGCTTTGTCTTGTCTGTTCTGTAGTGATCTTGATGACGTCTCTGTATGCACTTATTGTACGTCGCTTTGGATAAAAGTGTCTGCTAAATGAATGTAATGTAATGAAGAGAGACCAAAATAATGATCATACACCAAAAGATATGGAGAGCCTCAAGATTCTAAATGGTTCTATGTAGAACCATTAGAAGATTAAAATGGTTCTAAGCAGAACCCTTCATAGAGGGTTCTAGGTAGAACCATTCAAAGAAAAAAAGGTTATCGGTAGAACCCTTCAGAGGGTTCTACCAAGAACCCTTTAACAGAGGGTTCTGACCCTGGCCTACGCTGCAGCCAATAGAACAGGCCCCGCCTATCTGCAGGACTTAATCCAGAACTATGGCCCTGTTCCCTGTCCACTGTCCCCTGTCCACTCAGACCCCTGTCTACTATGTGCCCTGTCCCCTCACATTGCAAGCAGTGTGTGAAAGAAATCCCGCAAAACTCTTTCCAAACTAGTGAGGAAGTAGTTCGTAATATCGTTTTAAATTTTTTTTTTTTTATTGAGAATATCAATCAGTTAACATATGACAATTGTTACAAAGTGTAGACTATGAATGAAGGTAGAATTAACAAAAATAAAGTATTTCGTAATATGACCCACTCTTGTATCATAGATATGCATATACGCGCTCTACGTCTTTTACGTTTTTACTTCCGAGTTACTTACTGAAATTGTCGGGTGAGTGCACAGTTCTGCAGATGAGTGTGCTCCTGAATTCCCTCAACAAAACCCCGGAAATAAGGGGTTCATCCTGGTATTTTAAGTGCCCCCATTTGTGAGAAAAAGTCACCCACTCAAAAGCTTTTTGACGAAGTGGACTCAAATATGCGTACTCAAAAGGGTGTAGGGCTCTGACTCAGAGCCCTGTCTCCTGCATACAGTGCACTGGCAGTAGTGTGTTGTTTAATGTGCACTGTTTAGCAGTCCGCGAAAAATATCCGCCTTACTATTTTCCAACCGCACTGTGGAAGTGTCGTAAGCAGGTCATAAGACGTCCCACCTGTGTTGCCATGTCCACGGTTTTACAGCTAAATTTGGATACTTTCAAAGTGCAGTCAGGGGTAAAAATGAAAAGTCACAAAGTACACACTTATTTACAAAAGTAAAAACATGATGATTTAAAATACGTTGGTTTCGGTTTAAAAATAGCCTAGCCTATAATTTGGGCTTGATTTGAGTCGCCATTTGGCTGGAAAGTCTTACAAGATCTGGCAACCCTGTGCCCCACTCTTGCGCTGCCATGTCACGTGTTGTTTTTGTTGTATTTGAAGGAAAATGTCAGCGAAGCTGTGCCTAATTTTTTTTAAACGAAGCTTCACGTCATATTCATGTGACCAAAATGTTTGTGTACTTCTTGAAAAGTGTGCTCCCGAATGTACGCCGGAAGTAAGTGTGTCATCCGGGTGTTTGAAGTATACTGCAATTTGAAAAATCTTCACGTACTCTACGACTTTCTCGCCCTATCTACTCAACAGTGTGGAAGAGTGCTGATTCGGACACAGCCTATATGTTCCTGCTTGACCACTTCGCTCTTCTACTGCAGGGCGACTCGCACTTCCCCCCCCCTCCGTGTCAACGGCTCTCGCTCGTCCCGACTGCGGAGCTTTTCCACACTAGCTCCTCAGTTGTGGAACGAACTCCCCATTCCCCTACGTTCTACTCCAACCCTGTCTGCATTCCGTCGTGGCCTGAAGACACACCTCTTCAGACTACACCTTTTCTCGTGGTACTTGTTCCCTGTGTTTTCTTGTCTGTTTGTTATAGTTTATAATAGTATCTAGAATAGAATTATAGTATAGCTGATTTACCCACAGCTTACTGTGTACTACATTCAATGTTCATTACTAGGGATAGCTGCTACATTGTGCGAAGGATGTGCTTGTCTTATCTGTTCTGTAGTTACTTCGATGACGTTTCTGTATGCACTTTTCATTGTACATCGCTTTGGATAAAAGCGTCTGCTAAATGACTAATGTAATGTAATGGGTTCTAGGTAGAACCATTAGAAGATAAAATGGTTCTAACCAGAACCCTTCATAGAGGGTTCTAGGAAGAACCATTCAAAGAAAAAAGGTTATCGGTAGAACCCTTCTTCTAGGTAGAACCCTTTCATAGAGGGTTCTAGGAAGAACCATTCAAAGAAAAAAGGTTATCGGTAGAACCCTTCTAGGTAGAACCCTTTCATAGAGGGTTCTAGGAAGAACCATTCAAAGAAAAAAGGTTATCGGTAGAACCCTTCTTCTAGGTAGAACCCTTTCATAGAGGGTTCTAGGTAGAACCCTTCCAAGAAGGTTCTACCAAGAACCTAAAAATGTTCCCCCACAGGGACAAGCCAGAGAACCCTTTAAGGTTCTAGTTAGCACCGATATTTTAGTTAGCACCGAGTGTAGTCATCAGGATGGTATTATATTCTGACTTAGAAGCAATGTTCTTATGAAACTCAATTAATTCCCAGTGTGACAGACACATTATGCAATAAATATTTGAAAGAATGGAAGAAAACTACAGCAAAAACAATGCAATACAAAGACAATGAAGTACTCATTCAGAACCTAGGTGCCATTCACAGTAGTTTATTAAATTCATATTAGGCTAACCATACTAAACAGGCACCCAGCATGACTTAGAACACACACACCCTTGATTTGTTCCATAAACCACTGTCAAGCTTCAATGTACTGCTTTATAAGCAGCAGCAGCAGCAGTCAATATCCATATTTGGCTTCTTGTGTAAGCATCTGCTCCAGTGAGGAGACTTTTTTTCCTGCAAATGGTAGTGTTTAATAGCAATTGGGGGTAAGAATAATACACTGGGGCCATGCATATATTACCTATGTGCATCCTTCATAATGTTGTTCTAAACAAAATGCCTCCTGAATTCCCACACTATCTGTAACTGGGATTTACGAGTAGAAGACAAACTTATGTAATCTCTGAATTTCAATTGGTTGAATTTTCTGCCTTGCTCCACCTACTACCTCCCACTCCACGAGTCTGAACCAAACAGATTTGCGCCTGAATTTAGTTTAGCACTAGATAGATAATCAGTTAGCTAGCAGATCAACATGTCATGGAAGAAGCATTGTGTATATACCAGCATGCACGGCTGAAAATGTGTCTTTGCACAGAGTCCCGAAGAAAGATAATATTCGACAGCAATCTCCTGCAGTGGTGGAAGTGCGAATGCATTCAACCCGGATTCCGCGTGGCTATGCAGCCATTTTTTGGAATGCAGGAGAAGTTTTTCAACTATGTGTAGTTAACTTGCTACTTGCTAGTTTATGTCATTATTGCATTTCTGTCATTTTGCAGTCATGCTGTCACCAGTTAGCTAGCATTAGATAGGGCTCTGATTCGGACATACCCAAACTAACAGATTTGTAAACACACCCTGCGTGCACCGACGTTGATGTGATGTCGCTTCGCTTGTCAATCAAATTTGAGTGGGTGTGTTTTGGTCACTTGGGATAGTCCCCCCAGTCAAACAAGGATTTCATAGCTTCCGTGAAAAATAGGCAAAGAAATACATGTTTATTTAAAGAGATAGTTCGGAATTTTGGACATAATGTCTCAATTATGACTTACCCATGATGTAGTTGATTGATGGAAACCATTTTCAGCTAATTCCATGCTGTCCCTTCTTTTGGACATGCACACATTGCTAATGCTAGCGCAACTCTATGGTAACGGGTAGCATCCACTACAAAATGCCCTTAAACACTCCACAGTGCACCCAAAGCAAATAAAATACGACAACAGTCTATCAGGAAGCAACACTATTAATTGTTTCAAAGGTGGAAGCAGTTTAATTCTAATTCTAATAATTTCTTTTTATTGCTATCTATCTGTAAGCCATCTGATTTAGGCTAGTGCATAGTCACTCATAATGGATGATCCAGGCAGCAGTTCATACATTATAGTTTCATCGAACGTACTATTTTGGTTGACTGTATTCTCCAAGTGTACGTATGTAAAATAATAATTGGCTGTCATGGTGTCAGTGAGTGTAATGGTTGTTCTATCCACAGTCATCTCAAGTTGCACTTGCCATTTCCTCTTTCTTTATTTTTTTTGTCTTGAAAAATTCAACATTCTACATATAGAGGGGACCATTGGCGCCGGAAAGGAGGGGCCATAAGCCCCCCCACTTTTACCGTCCTCTCGAATCCCTGTATCCCCGCTAATGCCCCGACAAACACAACACTTACGGTAAAAAGACGTTGCCTGCATTCGCATCCACTCTAAGACATATGGAAAAATTATGCACGCAAACATAAAAAATACAGACTAGGCTAAAGTCACAATCAAAGTCCGTTGTTACACAAATAAAATGCATGCAGTGTACATCAACCAATAAAATTGTTTCAACGATGTGTTCACGTTGTATGTTGAGCCGTTAAAGTTAGCTCAGCTTGCTATCAATAGCCCTGTAGCCTATATTGCGAACATGCTTCTGCAAAAATGTCAAAAGAATCAGAGCATAAGGAAGTAAAGTGCAGCCAAACAAAACTAAACATTAATGTTACATCCCCGCCGTCCACAACTGTTGAAGTTTGAGTAAAGGCAATCAAAATGCACCCCAAGTTTATTTAGGATAGGCTATGAATGACATCCTAACAGCAGGGCGCGCTAATAATTTACCAGTAACGTTAGCCTAGAGGCTAAATCATTTTGGTGAATGTGGAGGAATCTGAAGATGAAGAAGTAGACTAGGATGGTCAGTGCTTTTCAGATTTTTACTTAAATATGGCTTTGGGATAGAAATATAGATGGTAGAAGGATAGAAGTGCGCTGCTGTGCTGACTGAACGCGTAGCTATGTCATAGTTGTTGTTGTCCTGTCGTAGTTTCTGCTAATTGAACAAATAAATGGTTGTGTCTTGTACATTTTGACATTTAACGTTAGATAAGTGATTATATACAGTGTGCAAATTCCTTTCCTCTACTTGACCAATCTTCATCCCAGGCTGGGATGCTATCATTCCCCCCTCTGATACTTGTCTTTCATTCTGAGTATGTTGAGTATAGTAAATCCAGAACGACAAATAAGTTTATACATTTCCGACTGTCACAATTAAATTCTAGACTATGATTTAGTTCAGAAGTTATGTTCATCGCCATCTGCACTGCTCTGCCTGCTCTTATCAGGTGTAGCCTAACAGTACCATTTTTATTAATAAGGCGTCATTTCCACAGGGGATGCGTCCCCCACAATATCTGAGAAAGCCTTATCTGCTGCCCCCCTCCCCCAATGTTACATCGACACAAATGCATAAAAGCGCCTGTATAGAGCTCCGTAGTCCCGCCCCCTCCTATCCCTGGCTGGTCCCGGAAGACTGCCGGAAGCCATTACTTTTCCCCACTTCGGGAACAACCCCTCACCCTTATGATGATATATGACATTGTATGGACCAAGATTTTTACATATATGTGATACACATTCCATTACATACTCATCACTGCGTTTAAATCAAATTTTAATCGTATAATTAACGGAGTTTGAGAAACATAACTACACTACCCAGAATCCCCGGTCACACATAGCTAGCGAAAATGGCTAACACTTGGTCTGCTCTTGTAACTTATTATGGAAGCTACCGGTCGCTCTGCTAGTGAAAATGGCGATCACTTTGTCTTATTATGGGAGTGAAACTAACAGTATCACCAAGGGCGAGAATCACTATCAGTCTGGCCATGTCGAAAGTGTCAGCTTTATGGCTTTCACTTCAGCAGTGTGAGCAAGTGAGTAGACCGGATGTTGTAGTCCTTTTGGTTGTTTTTTTGAAAACGCTCTTGTTGTATATTTGTTGGACATAATTTCAAATTACCAATTTTATAAATTATTTTAAAATATGACAACCCTTCTCTTGGGTGTTTTGAACGTCTAGCTGCCTGAATATAGAAAAAAAACATTTTCAGTCCATTGACACCCATTATATTTTTTCCGAAAAGTGGCACCAGAAGTTTGTCACCAAAGTGGGCGGGACTACGGAGCTCTATATAGCCCATGTACGACAATCAGTGGGCGGGGCAACAATGTTGCTCTGTTTAGTTACATTATTGGGGCGATAGACTAGATCAACAAACTACAATGTAGCAAAGCAGTGTTTAATTTCAGGCAGCACAATTATGTAGACTGCGAGGCTGTATAGAGTGGAAACGTGGGTCTTAGGTTCCTGAAGCAAAAACTCCATTCACTTTTTACCTTGCTGTGTCTGAATGGCCTGTGTAATAGCATAGGCCTACTGTATACTGCTTTGGCTGCTGCATACTGTTTAGTGACATGCAGTATGCAAAACATATTATCAGCGAAAACTCGGAAATAAGTAGGCCTATATCATTTGGGGATTTTAAGCACACTACATTTAGAGAACATTTCGCCTGCTTAACGTTCTCATCCAGTGTGGGATACTCAACTATCATAACGTTACTCAATAGTAGCCTATAGAAAGGTGTTGAATCGGACACAGCCATTGACAACCTAACATGAAACACCTTCATGCACACTCGTCTTTACCTGAATCACGTTGATTTGCGAGGCACTTCTGAGAATCATAGCCTATGCTAAAATTAAGCTAATAAAGTGCCGGAAAGTTTATTTAGGTCTACAGCATTTAGATGTAGCTTTTCTGAATTTGGCTATGGTAGAATTTAACAACAAACAAACAATACGAGGATTTATTTATGGAAGTAGCTTATTAGGCTACCCTTTTCGTTTTTTCATATTCCCCTATCAATTTGCACACTGTAGCCTAAGCAATATATAATTGTATAATTGATTAGCTAACGTCAGAATTCAAAATGTAGGCCTACAAGACACAAGCCTTTCTTTGTCAATTAACCTAAACTAGGCCTACAAGTTTACAGAACGGTAAACTGCCGCGGCCACCGAGGAGCAGCAAGCAATAGCAACGGTAACGTGTTCAGTCAGCAGCACACATCTATCTCAAAACCACGAAAAAAACAGAACAGAAAGTGACGCCCTTCTTAATAATGTCCCAATTAAGCGATCGCATATACGCCAGAATAAAAGCTAGCAGCCCAAGGGAAGGAATCTGTAGTTGCCTAGTCTCATTTTTATTATTTAAAAAAAAATGTATTTCTGATTTTCCCATTTTTCAACCAATTGAACCCATATTCTATTTCAATTCCCCCCGTGTAGCAACCGCTAGAGAATCACCACTACACAACCCCGTCAGCCGGTGGTGGGAAGGAGGAAGCCACGTCCTCTTCAGGGTGCAACTCCTCGTGCTCCTGACCATGATTCCAACTCGCCCAGGGCCGTTCTGTGCACAGCGATTCTCTCCAAGCCCCTCCCCCCACCCAGGAGCAGCCGCCAATTGCCGCTCCCACAGGGCACCGGCCATGCAGGGCGCGAACCCCGATCCTCGGAGTACAACTGCACCCTAGTCTTTTATTTCAATTTCTAACCTACATACATGTATATCTAACCAACAAGAAAAACTAAAGACTGAGAAAACTAAAAGGGTAGCCTATTAATCCACTTCATGAATTATTTAAAAGGAGAATATAGCACAAGCTTATTCATATTGCTTGAAAATATGTTTGTTGTTAAATTCTGCCATAGCCAAATTCAGGAAAGCTACATCTAAATGATGTAGACCTAAGGAAAGTGCATGGTAATTGATTCCTGCATGTTTTATGTGCTAATTTGAACATAGGGTACGATTCTCACAAACGCCTCGAAAAAATCAACATGATGTCCCGCATATTCCGGTAAAAGACTTTGCGTGCAGATGTTGTACGTGCACATGTGCGCGGATGCCTCCTCTGTTTTCTTCACAATTCGCACACAGTTTTGTATACGTATATATATATAATATGAATGAAAAAAACATTTTTGGCCCCCGCACTTTTTAAATGATTCTGGCACGCCTGGTGGGGACGGAAAGTATTCGGGTGGGGACGGAAAGTATTCGGGCAGTGACACAATTTTTGTTGTTTTTCCCCTGTACTGCAGAACATTGGATTTGAAATGAAACACTGACTATGAGGTTAAAGTGCAGAATTGCAGCTTTAATTTGAGGGTTTTTGCATCCATATCGGGTGAACCGTGTAGCAATTGTTTTTATACATAGACCCTGCATTTTAAGGGACAAAAAGTAAAATAAACTTAAATAAAGTCCTCTTATGTAATATTTGGTTGCATATCCTTTGCATGCCATGACTTCCTGATGTCTGTGACCCAACAACATTAAAAGGCTCTTGATATTGTTATGGTTTTCAACCCTGTTTCCCCATGCGGTCGTTTTCCTCGGTGGCCACGCGAGGGCGCTGTCCTTTTTGGTAGATGCTTGCTCCGCCCTGCTGAGTTGGCGGAGCTTCTGTTAAAGCATTTACACCTGTTCATAGTCACCGGAGAGTTATATAAGCCTTCCGTCTCCTACGTTCGGGGCTTCGACATTGATTGTTTATTGTTTGTACTGTGGTGTTATTGTTAGCTGTGAGTTTCTCGTACCCTTTTGGCTATTCGCCCATTTTTAGCGTCTCTTTGTAGAGGCAGGGCTTATTTCTTACTGGCTTGGTTGTTGATTATCTCGTAGAAGTTTGGGACCGTAAATCTCTGTTCCATTTCGCCTCGTCTCCTTCATTCGTTTTCTGAGAGGCTGTTGTGCTATGTTGCGTAGGTCTTTTGTAGCAGCCGTCCTGTACGCCCTTTTTACCTGCGAGACGATTGTAGTGAACTGTTGTTCTGTTTCGTTCTCCGGGTGTTTGTCTCTTTATATGGAGCTTGGGCGTTGTTGTGGACGTGTTTGTGTGTGACTGCGTGTTGTCTAATTATAGCATCGGAACGTTAGCTCTCTGTTCCATTTCCCCTCGTTTCATATTTATTCTCTGAGAGACCTGGCGTTTTGCTTCTACTCAATTCCGTGTTACTGTGAGCCAGTAAGTAGCCTTGGTACGTTTTTCCCTGGTTAGTCTCCTTCTCGTGGACTACGTTCCCCGTTGTTGTGATTCAGGGTTTCATTTATATTGAGGTTGTCGTGCTATTATGTTTGCGTAGGTCTTTGTTACAGCAGTCCTGTTCGCCTTTTTGCCTGCGAGACGATTGTTGTGAGCTGTTGTTCTGTTTCGTTCTCCGGGTGGGTTGTCTCCTTATGTGGAGCTTGGGCGATGTTGTGGACGTGTGTGTGTTTGACTGCGTGTTTTTAATAATAGCCTCGGAACGTTAGCTCTCTGTTCCATTTCGCCTCGTTACATTTTTTCCATTAGTCAGAGGCTAGGGCGGTTGTTTTATATTCTAGCTTGCGTTAGTCTGTGGATAGTAAGTTATGGGACGACGGTGCTTCGTCGGCTCACCTGTAAAATGTTTCTCTCTCTTGGGAGATCGGGTGTTTACCCTCTTGGTTTTATTCATTGGACTGCGAGCCTTTTTATATCGCCAGGGAACGTTAAATCTCTGTTCCTGTTCGCCTCGTTACATTTCCCCTTATTTAGAGGCAGGGCTTGTTTTTGTATTTGTGCTTGTCAGTCAGATAGCCTATAGTTTCTGTGCAGCTGTCTGTACCTTTCGTCTTTTGTGCTTGTTCTCCGGGTATGGAGTTTTGGGCTATTCTGTTCAGAACTTAGTTCTGTTTGCCCTTCGGTGCTATTTGTCTCTTAGTGAGACCGGACGATGTTGTGGACATGTTTGCGTATGACTGTGAGTCTCAAACTATGCCTTGGAACATTAATTACCTGTTCCTTTGCCTCATTACATTCCTCCTGTCTGAGAGGTTAGGGCGTGGCTGTTTTAAGCTTGGTCATTTTTGCTGGTAAGGTTATGGGACTGCGTTTCTCCGTCGGCTCGCCTGTAAAATGTTTCTTCCCCCTGGGAGATCGGGCGTTTACCCTCCTTTTGGTTCCGCATTTGACTGTTAGTTCCAGCTTATGTATTTAGCCACGTAACTATATCTGTTCCTTCTCCTCCATTAAATCATATTCATTATTTGTTGACTACTGTTTATTTGTTTGTGCCTTTTTCGCTACTCGCCTGTTCTGATTTGTCTCGTTACCGAGACAGGGCACGTATTTATTTCTGGCTGTTCTGATCCCTGTCCTAGCGCTCTAGTTACTTGGCGTTTTGACAGTTAGCCGGTTAGTAGCATCTGTCGTGGTGTTTGTGTTCCTTGTCTTGTCTCCTCCCTTATCTGCGGGTATCCCGCCTTAGTGGCCTAAGGGCTTAATGATTCCCCTTGCTGCGATTGGCTCCTCCCACCTCACACGTCACGCCCCATTATAGATATCTTATTTTCTGGTACTCTTACAAGCGATACTATAACCTCCCTACATTTCACTGGATCTCTATGGGAATTGTGGGTGGGGGGGGGGGGGGGGTCGGAGGACTAGATTAAACTGTAAATTACGCTGGAACAGTATGGATCTCATGGTTGGCTAAATGGCTGTAAGTCATAAGTCATCAAGGGACGAGCCTCAAACATCACTCTGCTGCCAGATATGCAGTAGATTTGGATTAATCACTTTAAGGGTTGTTTCTCCTGACTCATATTCCTATTGAACTCTATGGAAAAATAAGTCAGGAGAAGAAACCTTGAAAGTGATCCATCCATATCTACTGCATATCTGGCAGCAGAGTGATGGTTTGAGGCTTGTTGAAGACCCGGATGCTAATCCCATAGCTATGGCACCAGGGAGTACCATGAGAGAGTAGTAGAAGAATGCTGCACCCTGCAGCTAAGAGATGAAGGTGCAAACAAACCACAAACAGCGCCAAACGGGAAATAGACTGATTGCGGAACTATATATGCTTCAGACACACCATGAGAGATGGCGGCAGCAAGACGCTGATGCCGGAACTCCGTAGGAATAGGGACAGTCAGACGCTGAGCTACCCACTCCTGAAGGGCGTGGTGCCAGATGCTACCACTTAACCCCTTGGCACAGATGGCAAATTTGGTCTATTTAGGGGGTGCTCTGTTTAAGGCTTTATAACTCCACATAAACTTGGTATTTGGCTTAAATCGGTAATATATATACATTTCCTGGATCATAAACTCCATGTCCACAAGTTTTGCAAAATCAGAGGATGATATGCAGAACTACTAAAGGTCTATCGTGCAAAATATAGGCAGTGTACCGTTGTCCATTAGTGTCTCCAAATCTATCCAAATGCCTAAATTGTGCACTGCTCTAAATAAAAAGAATTATGCTATATTTAACTACAAATCAACAGTTTTGGCTCATAAAACTCACTTTCGCATAATTTTCAAGTGGGAATTACTATATTTTCATCAGTATAGGGAGGTAGATATCTATGGGTCTAAAACCCCTATGCAAAACATGTCATAATTAATAAAATTTGTTTTTTCCATTATAAAGAATATATATTTGCTCCTTCTAATGGCTTAAGATAGAAAACATTGATATCACAGTGTTACATACACCTAAATATGTTGCCTAATCATTCACTCTTCTACCTCAATAAAACATCACTTTTCCCTGTACTCTACAGTATGTATACTTCTGCCCTGGGATTGCATTTTTCTGTAGTTTAAAAAAAAAAATTTATGTTCCTATTCATAATGACTCCAAGGAAAATTTTGCATTAATCTACCACATAATCAGCGCACAGTAAATTGGAATGAGCATTTGTCATGCCCTAAGAGACAAGTATATACGCTATAGCCTATATTATGTACGATAACATGAACATAAAATAGTATTCCACCATCTGCAAAATGCTGCCAAATGTTCTATCTTCAATGAACATTGGTAGCCTACATCAAAAATAAATTTAACGATTGCACTACAGTATGTGAAATGCACTCAACATGCGAAAATAAGAATAGGGCTATCAAACATATTGGAAAGACAGTGCTTATGTAGCCAGCGAGACCAACGGCATTTTAGATGCAAAAATACTTACATAACGGGAAAGGGAAACTCCTCTCCCTAATGCGTTTTCTATAGAGCTTGCGTAATATCAGACCTTTAAAACGAAAACTGCTGTTACGCTGGGCTGTAGTAAATTGTTCAAAGCACCCAAAAAGACATGGCATATACCGTTGCTAAGGATATAATATAATCTATTGGATAAACAATTAAAACAGAATTAACTGTAATGAATGAGACAGGCTTACCGGGCATGAGTCGACGTTTCAGATAGTGTAATAGCGGTATAAAGTGTTGTATATTTCTCAAACCGATTGTACCAGACAATAAATGACCACTGAATTTTGAAAGGAACATCTCGATGTGTAAAATCAATGGTAGGATTGTATATTTATTTCATATTCAGTAGCATATATTGCTAGTAGAATACATGGTAGAACTTTCAGTTTATTTTGCATTTGAGTGAGCAGGGCTTTTCACGGCTTTTCTGGCACATGATGAGGCTATTGTTGGGTTTATCTTGTTGCTATGATGGAATTTTAATTTTATATGATGAATAAATATATTTATGAACTCAAAAATACCCACTATGTCACGCATGGATAGACTAGGTGCGGGTTGCTTGTTAAATGGACTTGCTACGGGGAAATAGTGAGACTTAGAAACTCCGTATTCAGCAGAAATCATCACGAATCGTCTACCAATAAAGTTTAAACACAGAGTTTGTGATTTGCACTAAAAGTTTGGCTGCAGTACCCAAATGTCTCAGTTGAGCAAAAAGGTCCCACCGGTGTCATCTTCTATGCAAAGGAGTTAATAATAATAATACATTTTATATATCTGCGCCTTTCAGGAAACTCAAGGACACATTACAGAGTAGAGGGGGAGGGGAGAAAAAACAATTAAGGGGAAAGATCACATAGAGCAGAATAAAAAGTGGGAGGGAGGGGCATATGATGAGAAAGGAAAGGGAGAAAACAGGTGTAGTTCAGAGGGGTGGGGTGTGCTGTTGTGCAGGGATTGGGTCAGAGACTATGAATATGCTAGGGTAAACAGATGCGTTTTGAGCTGGCTTTTGAAGTGATGGATTGAGTTGAACAGCCGGATGTTGGGAGGGGGGAGCATTCCAAAGTCGGGGGGCCGTGCGGCTGAAGGCCCGGGAACCAACGGTGGAGAGACGGAAATAGGGGGTGGTGAGCAGACCAGCAGAGGATGAGCGGAGGGATCGGGAAGGGTTATAATTCAGGAGGAGATCTGTGAGGTAGAAGGGAGCCAATCCATGGAGTGCTTTAAACGTGAGGAGGAGAACCTTGTATTCAATGCGGAATTGGACGGGAACCAGTGTAAGTTTCTGAGGACAGGGGTGATGTGGTCGCGAGATATGGAGAGGGTATTAATGCGTGTGGCGGAGTTCTGGACCATTTGGAGCTTATTGAGCAGTTTGGAGGGGACAACAGAGATGATGGAGTTACAATAATCTAGACGAGAGGTGACCAGGGCATGGACAAGTATTTCTGTGCTGGACTGGGACAGTGAGGGGTGGAGTCTGGAAATGTTATGGAGGTGGAAGTAGGCAGTTCGGGTGATGGAGGTGAGATGGGGTTCAAATGAGAGGGTAGTGTCCAGGATAATGCCGAGGCTTTTTACATGGGCGGAGAGGGGGACTGTTGTGCCATCAATGGTAATATTGGGATTATGGGATTTGGTGAGTGTGGTTTTGGTGCCAATGAGTAGAATTTCTGTCTTATTACCGTTTAGTTTGAGAAAGTTTTGGTTCATCCAGTGTTGTCCAGAATACAGGTGGTTCGTTCATGGGGAGGTCCAGTGGCAGAGGGGTTGGTGGAGATGTAAAGTTGAGTGTCATTGACGTATCAGCGGAAGTTGATGTTGTGGCGTCTCATGATTTGGCAAAGGGGGAGGAGGTAAATGATGAACAAGATGGGGCCTAAAACTGATCCCTGTTGGACACCGTGGGTGACGGGGCCATGGTTGGACTGGTGGGTTTTTAGTGAGATGAATTGTTGTCTGTTACTGCGCTCAGTAACTTACACTCCCCAGGTATAGTAGGGGGCTTGTCTGCCCACACCCACTGAGAAGCCACTTCTCACAAAGTTACGGAGGAGCTGGGGCCTTTGAGATAATACTGATCAAAGCAAGAGGGGGTAATCTCTGGCTCAGCAGGTGGGGGAACCCCCAGCGCTTCCACTGCCCTACGGAGTAGAGCTTTACGTGGGTCACCGCTTTGTTCTGCTGCCTCATGAGAGGGGGGTGCCGTATCTGTAGAGCAGAGATCAGATATCGATGGGGTGTCAGTAGCCTCAGGTGGCATCACGCTGAACTCATCTGGGGCGTTTATCTCCTCAGAGCCAGAACGACTCACCAGTGAGGGGCCGCAGCTTTGGGATGCCCGAGGAGCAGACTCAACAGGAGGAGCTGGAGCTGCCCCAGTCCTGTCAGTCATCTGCCTATCCCCTGGCAGCTTCAGCCCAGGCTCGTCGTACCCAGCCCTCCTGTTCCTGCCCTGGTCTCCTGTATCCACCAAGCCCTCCTGTTCCTGCCCTGGCCTCCTGTACCTACCAAGCCCTCCTCTTCCTGCCCTGTACCTACCCAGGCTCCCCTGATCCTTCCCAGGCTTCCCGCTCCTCTCAGGCTCAGTGCCTGTCCCCAGGCCTCCGCGCCTTCTGTCCCCAGGCCTCCGCGCCTTCTGTCCCCAGGCCTCCGCGCCTGCTCTGCGTTCTCGCCTGGTTCCTGTCCCGCCTGGTTCCTGTTCCTGCCTGGTCCAGCCGCCTCCTGTCCAGCTTGTCTTCTGCCCCGGTCCGTTTCCTGCCCAGTCTATCCCGGCCCATTTCCTGCCCAGTCCTGTCCTGGCCTGTTTCCTGTCTAGCCCGTCTGTCTGATTAAACATGCTCCCTAGCGGAGCTGTCTCTGAGTCTTGAATTTGAGTCCTGTCCAGTTCTGGAATGTAACAATAGTTCCAGTAATTAACCATTAATTGTTGTATGAATAAAACATTTTCCATTAACATTAATTGATTGCTTTGCTCTGCCTGTCCAGACAAACACTACTCACCCATATGACATATTGTTCATTGAACATCAAATAACACAACAAAGAAAGGGTCTGTTTTTCCAGTACATTTCTTGAAGTAATTTATTATATGTGGGTGGCGTTTGCTTTAGGACAGGCAATGCAGTTTCTGTGAGTAATATTTTATGGATGTATTAATTAATGATTAATTAATGACTAAAGTGTTAATGAAAAAAACGTAAATTGTAGCCTTATTCAAAGGAGTAGAAATGCAATGCTCAAATTGATGTGAGCCATTAATTAAAGTCCATTCCATGTTTTGTTATACAGTGCCATTGAGTCCCTTCAGGGTTGGTGTGCCCAACACAGTGTCACATTTAATTAAACTGAAGGTATTGAATGTGGCACCTCATAAATAAACTTCCATGGAGTCACCGCAGTATGCTCACTTTTACTTTGAAATTGTGAAGCTCGGACTTCAAAGCTCACTTTAAATTGTCACATTCAAGTAGCATGGGAGAGCTCAACAAGAATTTTAAATCAGTTGTTTCCTAGAAATAATATATTTTTGTTGGAGCTCTAACGCTTGATAAATGTATCCAGTTTACAGGGGATTGTAACATAGGTTATAGTCTATTCCTCAACCACAGATGGTGCCAACGAGGAATTAAGGGGGTATATTAGAACATTATACATGCTGAGTCAAATAAACAATGTATCTAGCACTGAACCTGAGGGAGATGTTAAGATTATTTAATTATAAATTTAACCTAATAACAGCCAATTATTATTATTAAATATTATTAAATAATGAGTGCTTCCAAAATTGTTTGATATTGATTGTGGGTTATTGAGATACATTGTATAGTCTGCAGTTGAACAGGTTTGATATTAGACTGACCAGCTGTTGGATGCACTACATACACTCTCTAGAAATATTTCAATGATGCACCTGAGAAGACACTGAGATGTAACAACTTTGTGAATACTTACAAATAAGCTTATAAGCATGCCAAACCTACACTGAAAAATATTTGACTGTAAATCTACATTAAATCGCAGGTTACTCTTTCACAGTAAATTATAATCAGATCAAAAACATCTACGACGTAAAAAAAGCCAAGTTACTCACGCATAGCCTACATAGCGCTGTCTATAAGTTCTTAATTCCAACTTGCAAAAACTAGGCCTGCCTTTAAAAGTCTTGATATCAAAATGTGGCCAAGTTACAACTAACAATATTGCCTATCGTAGCTCACACTAAATAAACTAGCTCTATTCCAAAGCAATGCTATCCAAACTTTCCTAAATTATTTAATGCAACTTGGCTCTGTGTTTCTTCATCTTTGCATGTGAAGAGATTGTGCCTCATGGAACAACATATGATTTCAATGAATGTTTTTTGACAGTTGATAAATAATTACACTCCAGAAAGGACATGGTTGTACTTTGTTGGCAAGTTTACTTTAGAAAATGTACAGGTTTTAAAATGTTAACTGCTGCTACAGAATTCTTTACAATTCACAAACAGACATTTATATGAAGAAACATCATGTACAATAGAGAAAGGGGTGATGAATAAATAAATGCAGATAAAAATGAGTAATATTTTTACCTAGAAAATAGCGTACATATAGCATTTTTACAAACGTATCCAGACATGTTTGTGGGTCAGATGGTGGCAAATGAGTAATAGTACCAATTTTCTTAACATAATAGTATTTATGATATTTGTAAACAGAATTTTGTGAACACAAGGATATCTATGCTCTGTAGGACCACACAGGTTTTGATAGAAATCCAAATAAATAAATCAATAAATACATAATAATAATTATAATAATAATAATTATAATAATAATAATAATACATTTTATTCATTCTGTGCTTTTCATAGACCCAAAGCAGTGGATGCAGACAATTGTTCAAACATGCCCTATAGTGTAGTAATTTTTCTGTTTAATTTCTAAGTGCAACACATCTGAATCAGAGTATTTCCACTATAAATTATTTTCATTTTGCAGTTTGATGTGGCACATACAGTTTCATTGACCACATTCTCTTGAGATGGTAAGATGAAGAAACACAGGGCCAAGTTAAATTAAATAATTTAGGAAAGTTTGGATAGCATTGCTTTGGAATAGAGCTAGTTTATTTAGTGTGAGCTACAATAGGCAATATTGTTAGTTGTAACTTGGCCACATTTTGATATCAAGACTTTTAAAGGCAGGCCTAGTTTTTGCAAGTTGGAATTAAGAGCTTATAGACAGCGCTATGTAGGCTATGCGTGAGTAACGTGGCTTTTTTTACATCGTAAGAAAAAAAAATCACTTATAGCTAACTAATGATCAATAATGCATGAAGATAAACACGGAGAGAGACATGCATTCCAAAGAAATGTATGCAGACATTCGCGTAACCATAACGCCCACTATTGACAAGAATGAGAACAGTTATCCTATTACAGACAGCACACAATTACATTAAAAGAGTTTGTAGATGAGCAGTATTTAATGTGTAATGAAATACAATGAACAGCACCACCTGAGCTATGGATCATGAAGAAGCATGTAAATGAATGAACCAAGTCTATATGGAGATATGCATGCACAACGGGCTAGACGCAAACACATTCTAGCTGAAAGACATACAGCCTAAATAGCTAGTACAGCCTAAATAGTTTGCATCAGTAAAATATGGAAATACAGTTTTAAAATAGGGCTATTAGTATTCTATGAAATACATCTAACGTTGCCGGATGCGTAACTCCAACCTTCCATGTGTGGGCTACGAGCTAGCGAGCGAGCTAGTGAGTTCATAAGCACAGCAGAGTTGGCCTATTCAACACTGGATTGCCGGATGCGTAACTCCAACCTTCCATGTGTGGGCTACGAGCTAGCGAGCGAGCTAGTGAGTTCATAAGCACAGGAGAGTTTCTTTTCAGTAGTGTAGAACGTTACCTGTGGGAAATGTTTTGGTACCGGACAGCTAGGCTTAGTTTAGTTTTCTGTAGTGCAATGAATGTAGGCTATAATGCATGTTGATTCGCTTCGTAGAAGCCTAGCTTGTATCTGCTTCCTGACGAGAAGCAGGAAGTAACGTTGGCGAACAAGCTTAATTGGACAACGCATATTTCCCAGGAATCTTAGCCAGAAAGAAAACAAAAGATACTACTAAGAAAGTACATACCAGAGATTATTCTTCTTCTTCTTATTATTATAATAATAATTAAAAGTGTTTGCAGTAAGCTACATTATCAGCAGAGTAGCGTAGACTAGAGCCACATTCGGAGGCTATTGTTTTTTTTTGACTAACCATGAATCAGATATGTTTGGGGAATTGGCGGTTTATAAATCCGATCTCTTAAAGGCTTGCAGCTTAAAAGAGGCTATCATCAATTCTTAATGTAGACTATTATCGTAAATTCTTAATTTTCCTAGTAGTTAATTTTATGGTGACCTTATGTTATGTGTGAAAAGGATAAAGTGAACAGAGCTGAAGTGAAGAAATTAATGAATAAAGAAATGTTGGCCGAGGCAAGGGTACGTTGAGGTTCGGTTTCCACAGTCAGTCATGACCGCAAGAGCAGAGCGTAACAGCCTCCCCAAACCAGACAAGAACGAGCGTCCGGTTTGGGGAGGGTGTGATATAGTACAAGTGAAATACAAGTGAAACACAAGTGAAACATTGAACAGTTAATATTGGAAACCTCTTTTGCCTTTGCAATAAAAATATGTTAATGTGTTAATGTGAAAATAATAACAGTCTAAGAAATGAAAAGTACTTAACAGTTGCACATTGTTTTTGTGGAAAATAAGCATGTGCCCTGCTGGGCTCGAACCCACAATCCACTGTGTGAGAGACCACAGTTGTAACCACTAGGCCACAGTAGCTTCTTCGAAAGCATGAAGCCATTAGCTACATTAATATTGAAAAACACATTAGTATGAAGTGTTTATATTGGATGATAAGCTTGATGAGCAAGTATACGGACCATACCCTCAAAAAATAATAATAACATCGCGGCGGAGGCAGGCAGTTTGGCAGGAAAAATGGGAAGAAGAAGAAGAAAAAGAAAAACGGCAAAATAACCCAAGTTTGGGGCTTTATTGTGTGGATGTGTGAAGTTGTATCTGAATGCTGTGTGGTTACATGAGGTCAGAACATACAGAAGTTAATGTTTTTAAGGGCTGAGAGTCTGTGGTTACTTCTGTAGGAAACCCTGAAAAGTGCCAAACTCTCTGTGCTGTATAGGTATGGGGCATGCCCCACCAAGCCGTAACTTGGCGGATGGCATACCTGCCATCCCAATAAAATGACAACTGTATACTGTCATTTCACAGTTAACTTGCCCATGAAATTCCTGTGATGTAGCTGCATGCTGCTGTAGAATTACAGTAATCAGCTGTTTCTAAATGACAGTAATCACATGTATTTATATGAGGGTGGTTTAGAGCTATGTACTTTTTCCTTGACTCTGCAGATCTCCAGTCTGAATTTTTGTTGGAATTAACCAAATTTATTCTCAAGTCTAATTATTTTATGTTTGATAATGCATTCTATTTACAGATTCAAGGTACAGCCATGGGGTTGGCTTTTGCCCCAAATTACGCCAACCTGTTTATGGGTCATTGGGAGGAGTTTTTTTGTTTATAAGGAGTATGTCAATCCTTTTTTTAAATATATTATGTTGTGGAAAAGATACATTGATGACATTTTACTTGTATTCACAGGTTCTAAAGACAAATTGCTTGCCTTTTTGGATTATATAAACAATACATATTCGACCCTTAGCCACATTCTCACAGCGAGCAACTTGGTCGCTGGGTCGGTCAAAGTCTACTAGGCTGGGGGCGGGGCAAGAGCTTCCCGTTGTGTCATCCAAGTCAGCTTGTGCAGCTACAAATTTTTGATGAAGAGAAAGAACGGCAGTAGTCTGCATATAACAAAGACATATTTGCGATGTATGCTATTCTTTATAGTTATGTCATGACACTGATAATTATGTGTTCTCGCTAGCTAGCAATAGGCTATATCTATCGTCGTCGCGAGCTAGTGATCTTTATCTATCTATCTAGATAGATAGATAGATTTATGTATAAAACTCAACATGTAGTTTGGGCTCAATGGGATATTGGTGATATATGATATATCCTTTAAGGTTATGTTATGACACTGATAATTATAATTATCCTCCATTGCTGCAATTTGAGTGAAATCGGGCGGAACAATTATTCACAAAATGGTTTTGTGTCGGTTGGAGAAATATGAAGCGTGGAACTCTGATTGGCTGTTGAGGCCGATGGTCGCAAAAAAACTGCGGGCAACATTTATTGGCTGATTTTAGTCGCTCAGTTTCATATAAAATGAATGTAATTCCGGCAACTGGGCGACTGAAGTTGCTCGATGTGAGAACGCAGCGTCAGATTTATGTTGGAGTATGATGTTAAGCAAATTCACTTTTTGGATATATTCATTTTGGTTGTAAACGTCTATTTTTCAAAAAACAACAGACCAAAATACTATCTTGCATGCAAATAGTCATCATCCAAAGCAAATGAAAATATAATATACCTTATGGACAATTTGTAGGTCTCAGACGGATATACAGTAATGACACTGATTTTGAATTGAAGGCAAAGGAAATGCACATACGCTTTTTGCAAAGGGGTTATAAAAATCGAGTCATTACAAAGGCTCTCAATAGAGCTAGATATTGAGACAGAAATAATTTATTGAGTTCTGATACTCGTCTAGAAAAACAAGAAGGTATACCTTTTTCTATTTCTCAATACAGTCATGTATCACCAGAAATCAAAAATAATATTTTAAGACATTGGAAAATACTGACTCAGTATTTTCAGCACAGTTACAAGCATTGGCCTCCTGTCCACCTAGGTTCTGTTTCAAAAAAGATAAAAGCCTGAAAGACTGACTGGTAACATCTATGTATAGGTCCCAGAGTTCAAATATGAATTGGCTCAAGAATATAAATGGTTATTATCATTGTGGAAAATGCACACATTGGGCTAATACAACCAATTCTAAAACTTTTAACCACCATCAATATCCCATTAAACAGTTTATTAATTATTAATTCAACACATTATTTATTTACTCAAGTGCCCTTGTGGAATGGTGTATGTTGATCAAACTAAACGTAATTTAAAATTACGCATTGCAGTATGGAGGACCACAAGTGTCACGGATATACTAATAAAGCATTTCATTAATTAATAACTAATTGTACATTTAAAATAGACATTAATAAATGTGTCTACAAATGAATTTATTAATCTATAGATTTAATTACAATGTAATTAATTATATGATATTTTACTGGGCAATAAAAAGAGGAATTAGAAAAACAATTTAAATGAAATATTAATCCATCAATAAATAGTTAAAATTAAAAAGGGACTTACAAAAACAACATAAAGCAGTCAATAAGTACGTCATTTAAAAATACATTAATGAATTCATAAATAAATAATGGAATTTAAAAATCTATTTGAAAATGCAGTTTAAAAATAGAAATAACTGGATTCACAAATTTAATTAAGAATACAGATTTTTAATCGGGCATTTCCTTTCCCATTTGCATTTCCATTTCCCCGCTGCTTTTTCTTTTCCTATTAGCTATTCAATTTGCTTAGTCATTTAGCTGCTCCTTTTAGCATCTCCGTGACACGTTGGGCCTTGCGCTGGTAAAACGAGGTAAAACAATGCAAATTTGCCATGGGATGTAACAAGCTCTCTGATTGGCATATCAGTTGGCATATCAAATGCAGACGTATCACATGGATGTGGGAAGGAGAAGGTGGTAGAGGAAGAATTGCGAAGCACTAAAATGGAAGAAACATGGAATAACACAATAAATGCCATAATTTATTTGGCTGACTATGTCGACAGTAATGTTCCAGTTGACTATGACTATGCCCTGACGAGGTTGCTTCAGCTAAGGAAAAACTTGGAAGCATCCAGCTGGCATTTAGAGGACGCTGTTCAGGCGAAGTTTGATGAGGTGGAGCATTTAATTCACCAAATGGGTAACGTCAGAGATTCAGCCCTGTCTTGACATACAAAGAGACCAGTTACAGCTGCAGATCTCCCTTGGAATCCCGCGCAGGGAGATAGCAAGACGTTTTGTTGTGTCTTTGAAAACTCTCCATCGCAGGATTGCCCTGTGGGGATTAAGGTAAGAAACCTAGTTGTCTAGCTAGCTAAGGCTAATGACATCTAGCGCTAACTGTCACCCCATGTGGGTTGTCCTTAGGAAATATTATTTTCACTGACCAAGGAAAGATAGGACAAGCGGTGATAGATGTGCCACAATTATTGACACGCCTGCATTTATATATACAATAAAGTAATCATTTTTAATATTTGGTTGCATATCCTTTGCATGCCATGACTTCCTGATGTCTGTGACCCAACAACATCAAAAGACTCTTGATATCTCATTTTCTGGTACTCTTACAAGCGATACTATAACGTCCCTGCATTTGAATGGATCTCTATGGGAATTGGGGGGTAGGTAGATTTAGCTGTAAATTATGCTGGAACAGTATGGAATACATGGTTGCTAAAATGGCTGTAAGTCATCAAGGGTCTGAGGTATCAAACAAGCCTCAAACCATCACTCTGCTGGCAGATATGCAGTAGATATGGATGGATCACTTTAACCCTTTGACGCAGATGGCAAATTTCACCTATTTAGGGGGTGCTCTGTTTAAGGCTTTATAACTCCAGGGGCTCTATCTTGGCAATCTTGGCGCTTGGTCTAAGTGCATGGCGTAAAGTCCATTTAGGGCGTGTCCAAGTCCACTTTTGCTATTTTAACGGCGTGTTTTTTGGGCGCTAAGCACGGCGCAGCGCGCAAATGGGCTGAACCTAGTCTCTTCATTAATTATAGGTGTGTCTTGGGCATGACATGCAATAAACCAATCAAAATGTCATATCACATTCCCTTTAAAAGCCTGCTTATGGAAATCTGACCAACCTGTTTTACTGGTAGCGTAATGCTTTAAAACAATCCATTTCCCAGGAAGACCATTAAAAGTGCGATTTACAGCAGGGGAAACAGACCTGCTCCTGTAAAGCGCACATGCAGATAATGGTATTAAAATTAATTGTGAATTAATTGTAACGTGCTGCAAATTTGTTTTCGTTTCTAATTAGACGCTTAGTTCTCTTTAAAATATTTTGTTCAGTTATGGAATAACAGGTGAAATAAGCAGGGTTTTAATAAGCTGAGGGTATGGAAACCTTGTCACTGTAATTTAAAAAATATGAAGGACGAAGAATAGCTAAGGTTATAATTCAATTAACATGGTGACATTTATCTCCATTTTTTAACCATAGGCTATCGAAAAAACCTTATGCACAGCGAATCCGCTGTAGCCTAGGCTATTTGAAAAACAATAAAAGCAATATTCACTGGACAAGGTTTTGAACTTTTTTCAGTCACAAACCATTCTATTTACTTACAGGCTGTATTCCTAGATAAACAGAGCTGTATTGTAATGACATCTGAAGCGCATTTTCAAAACTCAAATGTCCGTCTATTGCAGTGCGTGAGTTTTCCATTGAATGACAATTCACGCATTAGGTGTAAATGACAATTTGCTTGATATAGGTGTTATCAGCTCCTTTTTAATGAATAGCCATTGTCCCATACCATCGCACATCGCCTGGAAGTTGATGGAGTGGGCTGAAAGCAATGTAATGTGGCATTGTTTCCCTTCGCTGAGGGAAAGGTATGTGGACCTATGGAACCTTTTATTATTATGCATTTTTGATATAGCCTACACAATAATAATATTTCACGTTGTGATCTAGATATTTTAGTCATGCTTGTGCGCGTCCCTGTGTGTAACAGACAGGAGGGTATGCGCATTGTGCACACGCCTTGTCATGGTTTTAACCCTTTTTGCCTATGCGGTCGTTCTCCTTGGTGGCCACGCGAGGGCGCTGCTCTTTTAGTGGATGCTTGCTCCGCCCTGCTTAGATTGCGGAGCTGCTGTTAAGCGCCCACACCTGTGCGTGGTCACCTTGAGAGATATATAAGCCTACCGTTTCCTTCGTTCGGGGCTTCGAGATTAATTGTTCATTGTTTGTTCATTGTTTTGTACTGTGGTGTTTTTATTGGCTGTGAGTTACTCGTACCATTTGGGCTACTCGCCTATTTTAACGTCTCTTTGTTGAGGGCTTATTTCTTGCTGGCTTGGTAGTTACTTATCTCGTATAAGTTTGGGACCGTAAATCTCTGCTCTATTTCGCCTTTTTGTGCTTTTTCTCCGTGTATGGAGATTTGGGCGATTCTGTTCGGAACTGTAGTTCTGTTCGCCCTTAGGTGCATGTCGTCTCATGGGAGATCGGGCTTTTCGCTTCTACTAGGTTGCTTAGCTTGTAGAAGTGTAGAGTAGCTGTTCTTTGTTCCCTTTCGCCTGTTATTGGTTTCTACTGAGAGTCCTGGCGTTTGCTTCTACTCATTTCCGGGTTACGGTGAGCCAGTGAGTAGCTTTGGTACGTTTATTCCTTGTTTTGTCTCCTTCTCATTGACTACGTTCCCCTTTGTTGTGAGTCAGGGTTTTTCGTTACATATTCTTTTACTGAGAGGCTAGGGCGGTTGTTTTCAATTTAAGCTTGCGTTAGTCTATTTGGATTGTAAAGTTATGGGACGACGGTGCTCCGTCGGCTCACCTGTAAAATGTTTCTCTCTCCTGGGAGATCGGGTGTTTACCCCTTTGTTTTCTGCATTAGACTGCAAACTTATTAAACTAGCCATGGAACGTTAAATCTCTGTTCCTGTTCGCCTCGTTACATTTCCCCTTACTGAGAGGCAGGGCTTGTATTTGTTTGTGCTTGTGTTAGTCAGATAGCCGATAGTTTCGGTGCAGCTGTCCTTTCGCCTTTTGTGCTTTTTCTCCGTTTATGGAGATTTGGGCGATTCTGTTCAGAACTGTAGTTCTGTTCGCCCTTCGGTGCATGTCGTCTCATAGGGAGACCGGGCGATGTTGTGGACATGTTTGCGTGTGACTGCGAGCCTCAATCTAAGCCTTGGGACATTACTTATCTGTTCCTTCGCCTCGTTACATTTCTCCTTACTGAGAGGCTAGGGCGTGGCTCTATTTTAAGCTTAGTCATTTTTGCTGGTAAGGCTATGGGACTGCGGTGCTCTGTCGGCTCGCCTGTAAAATGTTTCTCCCCCCTGGGAGATCGGGCGTTTACCCCCTTTAGGTTCTGCATGTGACTGTTAGCTTATGGAAGCAGCCACGGAACGCTATCTCTGTTCTTTCACCTCTTCTGAAACAATCGTATCATTTTGCAATATTTGTTGACTGTATTTATTTGTGCCTTTACGCTACTCGCCCGTTCTTATTTGTCTCGTTACCGAGACAGGGCGCGTATTATTTCTGGCTATTCAGAACCCTGTCCTTGCGCTCTACTTGGCGTTTGACAGTGAGCCGGTTAGTAGCGTCTGTAGTGGTGTTCGTTGTCTTGTCTCCTCCCTTAACTGCGGGGTATCCCGCCTTAGTGGCCCTAGGGCTTTAAGAATCCCCTTGCTGCATTTGGCTCCTCCTTCCTCACACGTCACGCCCCATTACACGCCTATGTAGACGCACTTATATGCGCCGTTAAAATAACATGTAAACAACTGCGACATGACTTTAGACCAGGTTTGTGGTGGTTCTTGCACAAGCGCTTTCTGCTGGCTCAAGATAGCAATACGCCAAAAAGAATCCTGGCCACTCCTCATCTTAAGACCAACACACCCAGTTCACTTGTAATGGGCGCAAGAATACATGATAGTTAAAGAACGTGAACGCAAGGCGTTATAATGAACCATGCGCCGGGTGTAAGATAGCAAAGACACTTGCGTTTCGGTTAGCGCCGCTTAGCGCCGGGTGTAAGATAGGGCCCCAGGTGTGAGCATCATAATAACTTGGTAAATGGCTTAAATGAAACAAGACAGGTGTACCATTTACAATACAAACTTAGATTTGTTTATTTTCATAATTTAAGTCAAAATAAAGTGCCAGAAATACAAAGAAACGTTGGGGAAAAAATTAAATAGTTTTTCTTTAGTTTGCTGAGAGCTACATAAGTGAAATGGGTAATATATACATTTCCTGGATCATAAACTCCATGTCCACAAGTTTTTAAAAATCTGAGGATGATATGCAAAACTACGAAAGGTCTATGATGCAAAATATAGCAGTGTACCCTGTTGTCCATTAGTGTCTCCAAATCTATCCAAATGGCTAAATTGTGCACTGCTCCATCATGCTCTGCTCACCTGGAATGGGACCCAGCTACCTGTTCAAGTCCTTATCGATTCTGGAGCTGACACTAATTTCATCTGCCCTGCCTTGGTCCGTCAGATGCGCATTCACACCGCCCCGACGGAGACACCTCTTCACACTCTTTCCGGGACCCCTCTGGCAGTGATCCGAGAAGTGACCAGCCCTGTGGAGATACTGGTCTCTGGCAATCATCAGGAGATTTCTTTCTTTGTCATGGAATCGCCTTTCATTCCTGTTGTGCTCGGATCACCATGGTTTGCCAAGCAAGGAGAAGTACATCACAGAGTCCCTGGCTTCAAGAATCATTCGTCCCTCCTCGTCTCCAGCAGGAGCCGGATTGTTCTTCGTGGACAAAAAGGGCGGCTCACTACGTCCATGCATTGACTACCGTGGTCTGAACGACATCACTGTCAAGAATCGCTATCCCTTAACTCTCATTTCATCTGCCTTCTCCACCCTGCAAGGCTGCAGCATGTTTAACAAGCTTGACCTTCGCACTGCCTACCACTTGGTGTGGATCCGAGAGGGGGACGAGTGGAAGACGGCCTTCAACACCCAGCCCGGACACTATGAGTACCTGGCCATGCTCTTCGGGCTCACTAACGCCCCCGTTGTGTTCCAGGCGATGGTCAACAACATGCTCCGGGACATGATCTCCCAGTTTGTCAATGTTTATCTAGACAACATTCTAGTGTTCTCCCGCACTCCCGAAGAACATGTTCATCACGTGCGCTAAGTGATTAAGCGCCTCCTCGAGAATCAGTTATACCTCAAGGCGGAAAAGTGTGAGTTAAACCAGTCATCTGTTCAGTTCCTGGGGTTCGTCGTGGCTCAGGGAAGACTGGAGATGGATACTGAGAAGGTGAGGGCGGTCCAGGAATGATCGGAGCCCAACAATCGCAAACAACTCCAACGCTTCCTTGGATTCGCAAACTTTTATAGACGCTTTATTCGCAACTATAGCTCTGTGGCGGCTCCTCTGATGGCTCTTACGTCCACTAAAACAAGGAGGCCAGCTCAACCTTCCTTGAACTGAAACAACATTTCTCCTCTGCACCTGTCTTTTCGCATCCTGACCCCAGCAAACAGTTTGTAGTTGAAGTGGACGCCTCTAACACTAGTGTGGGAGCCGTTCTGTCTCAACATGCAGAAGATGACAAGATGCACCCCCGCGCCTTCTTCTCCCATCGTCGTTCGGGCGCCGAGCAGAATTACAGCATCGGAGACAGAGAGCTATTAGCGGTGAAAATGGCCTTCGAGGAGTGGCAGCACTGATTGGAGGGGGCCTCCATCCTGTTTCTCGTTTGGACTTATCACCGCAACTTGGAGTATCTTAGTTCTGCCCAAAAACTCAACCCTCGCCAGGCCCGGTGTCACTATTCTTCTCCCGCTTCCAGTTTACGCGGTCTTACCGACCGGGATCTAAAAATGTCAAACCCATTGCCTTGTCCCAGCTGCACAAAACGCCCGAAGAGGAGGGGGGTCCCGAGACGGTGCTTCCTCCCGATTGTGTGGTGGCCGCGGCGAGACTTGCCATTGTTGAAGTGGTAGAGGATGCTCTGAGCGACGATCCGGGTCCGATTGACACTCCCGAGGGGCGGCTGTATGTCCCAGAGACGGTGCACTCCCAAGCGCTCATCTTGTCTTGCCATCCCAGTGCCGCTCGTACCCTGGCCCTCCTGTCCCGCCGGTTCTGGTGGCCCGAGATGAGGCAGTTAAGAGCCAAATTCCTGGTGGCCTGCAACTCCTGTGCTCGTGTTAAGTCGAACAATCTATGCCCTAGTGGGCTCCTGCAACCCCTGGCCATGCCCCATCACCCCTAATCCCACATCGCTGTGGATTTTATCACCAGTCTGCCGGCTTCTAATGGGAACACCGTGGTTCTCACCATTGTGGACCACTTCTCGAAAGCCGGACACTTTGTGGCGCTACCGAAATTCCCTTCCGCTAAGGAGACCGCTGAACTGCTGGCCCAGCATGTCTTTCGCCTTCATGGCTTCCCCCTGAAGGTCATTTCAGACAGAGGTCCTCAGTTTGCCAGCAAATTTTGGCGCACCTTTGTGAGGGAAGGGGTGCGGACGACCACACGCGACCGACAGGGGTTTCTTAATGTTCTCCTACTGAAGTGGAGAGACCACAAAAAGGGGAGAGGAGAACTAAAAAAGGAAGGAGAACCTTCCCGGCGAACTCTGCCGAAACAAAAAACAACCCAGGAAAATAGGGCGAAACGCTCACAGACTGGAGCAGAATGATAGTCAGAAAAGATCATCCTACTACTCTGATAGTAACACAGAGTGTATAAAGAGAGGCTGATAACAGGAAAGAAAAAGAAAGAAAAACAACCCGGGCAAGCGGGAAAAAACTCGCAAAATGAGAGAAAAGGAAACGCCTCAACACCTTAAGCAGCTAGGACAGAGTAAACAAATAAAGAGGGGAGACAGAGAGAATGAAGGTACTCCTCAGCGAGGAAGCAAGGGAAATAGAAAGGCTAGGAATGAAAAGGCGAAACGAAAGAGACAAATAATTCCTAAAGAGAAACGAAGCCCTAAGGAAGTCCTGTGTTACTTTTGAAGCAAAAGTAAAGAGGTCGTCTGAACCTATACCTTGATACCTGGCTTAAGAGTGTGGCAACAATGATACTCAAGCACCGGAAACAGGAAGAGCCGGGCTTAAGTAGAGCCAGACAACTGACACAGGTGAAAAGGATAATAACCGGGCGAGAGGGAAAACCTGGCCCGGACGCTATCCCGGCGCAAAAATAAGGAACCTCCGTAGAGAACAAGACGGCGACCTGAAAAACCGTGACAGCCTTCTGTGCTCTCATTGGAGCTACCCCTGGCTTCTCCTCCGGGTTCCATTCAGAAACCAACAGCCAGACTGAACGCCTCAATCAAGAGCTGGGGAAGGGCCGGTGCTGCCTCGCCGAAAGGTCTCCCACTACTTAGTCCAGTTGCCTGATCTGGATTGAATATGCATACAACTCCCTCCCTGACTCCTCCATGGGAATGTCCCCATTCCTCTGCTGCCCCTATTCCCAGAGGAGAGGGAGCTGGAGACGCCATCAGCGCAGGCCCTTGTATCCCTTGCCCGGAGGACCTGGATGAGGACCCGGTCCATTTTGCTGAAACATGTCTCCGGGATGAAAGCCCAGGCCGACCGTGACATCCTGCCGCTCGTTACATAGTCAGCCAAAAGGTATGGTTTTTGTCCCGGGACATTCCCCTCCAGACCACCTGCAAAAAGCTCTCTCCCTGTTTTATTGGCCTATTCCCCATATTCCGTGTCATCAGCCCTCCTGTCATTCGCCTCCTTCCACCTCCCCTACACCGCATCCACCCTGTGTTTCACGTGTCCCATGTTAAACCCGTTATCTCCTCTCGTTTTAGCCCTCTGGGCCTTCTCCCGCCTCGCCCCCGACTCATCGAGGGCGGCCCGCCTTACACTGTCCGCCACCTCCTGGATGTCCGGCGCAGAGTGCGAGGATGCCAATTCTTGGTGGACTGGGAGGGCTATGGCCCAGATGAGCGGAGTTGGGTAGCGGAGCGCAACATCGTCGACCCCTCCCTGATCCACGAATTCCTGCACCTGGGGGGGGGGGGGGGGGGGGGGGGGGCGGTACTGTCACGTCCCATGCCTCCACGTCTTAGTCTATTTCTGGTTTTTCCATTTATATGTATTGGTAGTCTGTTCCTAGAGATGAACGTGCTTTGGTGTGAAAAGTGCAAATCAATCCCAGAACAACAGCAAAGGACCTTGTGAAGATGCTGGAGGGAACAGGTACAAAAGTATCTATATCCACAGTAAAACAAGTCCTATATCAACATAACCTGAAAGTCTGCTCAGCAAGTAAGAAGCCACTCCAAAACCGCCATAAAAAAGCCAGACTACAGTTTGCAACTGCACATGGGGACAAAGATCTTACTTTTTGGAGAAATGTCCTCTGGTCTGATGAAACAAAAATTTAACTGTTTGGCCATAATTACCATTGTTATGTTTGGAGGAAAAAGGGTGAGGCTTGCAAGCTGAAGAACACCATCCCAACCGTGAAGCACGGGGGTGGCAGCATCGTGTTGTGGGGGAGCTTTGCTGCAGGAGGGACTGGTGCACTTCATAAAATAGATGGCATCATGAGGAAGGAAAATTATGTGGATATATTGAAGCAACATCTCAAGACATCAGCCGGGAAGTTAAAGCTTGGATGCAAATGGCTCTTCCCAATGACCCAAAGCATACTTCCAAAGTTGTGGAAAAATGGCTATTGGAGTGGCCATCACAAACTCCTGGCCTCAATCCAATCTAAAATTTGTGGGCAGAACTGAAAAAGTGTGTGCGAGCAAGGAGGCCTACAAACCTGACTCAGTTACACCAGTTCTGTCAGGTTGAATGGGCCAAAATTCCAGCAACTTATTGTGAGAAGCTTGTGGAAGGCTACCCGAAATGTTTGACCCAAGTTAAACAATTTAACCCTTTAAAGCCGGACCATTCTAATTTCAGTACAATTGTTCTGATGGTTTGACGTATAATAGCTCTGCCGTCCAATCGCTGATTTACTTTTTGAAAAATGCTAGTTACAGATGACAAAATAAGCTACAATTGCATATAATTCGTTCATGAGCTTAGTGGGCAGGGATTTATTTGTAGACCGCTAAATAAAACGGCACATCAACCTCGTAAATCTCCATTTGCTTCACCGCGGGCGGAGCAGACCACCTCGGACAGAAGACTATCGTCTGAAGACTTTACTGCGACTGAGGGAAAGCCAGTAAACCCCCTGAGGTAAGAAATATTTAAAATAATAATTAACCATAGATATTATTTCAGAAACGATTTTATTTTGAATAAAATCCTGTTTTTGTACCGCAGACTTTCTCATATTTTCACTTGAAATTCGCTAAGGTAGCTAACGTTCGGCTCTAGCTTCAAATGATGCCACTGTGTTGTTGTTCCCCCAGCTCGTTTCGAGATGAAATTGTGAAAAAGTCTGTCATACAATGAATAAGTGAAGTGATAACGTTAGATGTGAATATTTTCCGTATCTTAGTGTAGACTTTGATAACTAAATAATAGCGAACTAAAGCTAAAACAAATATCGTTAGTCTAACAGTGAGCTGTCATCGTCTAGCCGCGCGAACAGCCATTTTCTTTTCTGCGTTTTTGTTTTCCTAATTTGAAACGTTAGCTCTGCTGTCTGTCTTGCTAGCTTTATAAATGTTATACTCAACTATTAGTCTTATCAATAGCAAGTACTAACTAGCTAGTTTTGTAACATAATGTTATGTATAAATTTGAAGGTTGTTGTTGATCAGTCCTGTCGAAAATGAATGGAGTAGAGAACTAAACAGCAAACATTTCCTAACGTAACATCAGCTTCCCGTTTTATTTTCTGACTCACGTTTTTGACTTGAGCAAGATTAGCCTGTTTAGACAAATATGACAAAAAGACGTCATTCAGTTGAGCCAATGTCACTGATGATTTAGGTCTGTTCATTCAAAACAATATCTTATATGAATGGACATTATGCTAAGTAGTCTAACATTGTGTTATTGTTGTGCTTTTTATCTAGGCTAACGTTATTCTGGAGCATAGTGTTTTCTGTAAAATGTCATTCTCACTATACACCCCTTTAATGACTCAGAAATGGTTTTATATGTTATGGATTAATGAAATGGCAACTGATAATATATTTATCTATTACAGCGATGGATGGACATTAAGCTTGTGTCCAGAATAGCTATTTTATCTATTCCTGACATAAGCATAAAGCGTTTGCTGTAAGATGATGTTATTGCAAGTATACAGCCCTTTAATTACTCAGAAATGGTTTTATATGATATGTTATGGATTAATGAAATGGTAAATGATTACATATTTATGTATTGCAGCAAAGGATGGACATTTAGCCATCTGATACAGTCCCTGAAGAGAAGGAGGTGCTGAGGGTCATTGCAGCTTGCCCATAGATTTCTCTGCTGTATCTGTACTAATACATTAATGATTTTACTGTAAATAAATCCAATGCATTAATTTTACGGGTATCTAAACTGATATTTGCCATGGGTTTTATCTTGTTTTTATTTGTTTTGCAATGTTATCCATTTACTTAGTTCATCCATTCACTATGTTATACATCTTTTTTTAAATAAAGTGTGTGTTTCATTGAACACATAAATTGTATATTTCAGTGTATGTGTCTTTCAATTTTGCATTATACCAACAGATTCTCAACAGTGACCCATTAGGAGTATGGATAAGTGGTAATGTGAAATGTCAATGAACCTAACATTCTAATAAAATTATTTTTTGCCTTTTCCCATGCATCACTAAGATGTTATAACTTTTGAGCAGTAAATGATAAATCTGTTCTGATTTCTAGTCTATATCACTTACAAAATAGTGAAGATACCACACAGTTTGTCTCCCTCGATCTTGAACATGAAATGTTTAAAACCTAGGTTTCTCATGGAGAATAGCCATTTAGAAAGTTTTTTTTATTATTATTTATTTTGTGATTTGTTTTAATAATTGATATAATTGATGATATTGTGTTAAAGTAAGCATATTATTGTATATAAATGGAAAGCTCCAGTTATCCTGTTTAAAATGGTATATTATCTTTAGGAGTGTAACATAATATGATCACACCACAAACAGTTTTGCATACACATGTCATATTTTCAATTAACCTAACATTCTAAAGCGTTTATTTTAGCCTTTTCTTACCCATCACTGAAGTGGTTATAACTTTTGAGCAGTAGAAGATAAATCTATTCTGATTTCTATTCTATATGACTCACACAATGGTGAAGATATCATACACTGTAAGTTTCCCCCTATCTTGAACATGAAATGGGTAAAATGGTAGGTTTCTCATTAGAAAATAGCCATTTAGAATGTTTTATAAATTTAGTTGGTAAATGTATTTCCATAATTGATGATATTGCCATCAAGTAATCCTATTATTTTTTATATCAATTGAAAGCCCCAGTTATCCTGTTTACAATGGTATATCAAGTTTAGGTATCTGATGTCATATGATCACACTACAAACATTTTTGCAACGCACATTAAGAAATAAAATGGAATAGAATGTTGACCCAATATTCGCTTAGGCTGGAAAGGGTTAAAGACAATGCTACCAAATACTAACAGAGTGTATGTAAACTTCTGACCCACTGGGAATGTGATGAAATAAATAAAAGCTGAAATAAATCATTCTCTCTACTATTATTCTGACATTTCACATTCTTAAAATAAAGTCGTGATCCTAACTGGCCTAAGACAGGGAATGTTTATTAGGATTAAATGTCAGGAATTGTGAAAAACTGAGTTTAAATGGATTTGGCAAAGGTGTATGTAAACTTTCGACTTCAACTGTAGCTTTAGAATACTTCTAAAAATTATTTGAAATGTAAACAGATTGAAAGATTTAGATCCACCTTTCAAAAGCTATTATCACAGCTATCAATATTGGTATAAGAGGAATAGAGAAATAGCCTACACAAAACTGCAGTAGGGAAATACAATGCCTTTTAGTACAGGTCACTATCATGGGTGGCAGCACATACTCTAAGGGTATGAATTAGGCTCTTTGAGAGACGGTTTGAACCAATCTGCCTAGTGATGAGTAGATGTTGTTTGAAATACAGCAGACCAACATAGCTGCAGAACTGTATAGCAGTCAGATATAAAAAACAGAGTACTGGAAATCCCTGATAGTGTAGAGAGCTGAAGTTTGGCTTGGTGGTGCTCGTTTGAATTTCCTGTCTTTTGCAGTCCAAGCCAAATATCACACTTAAAACATAGTTTTTTGTTATTAATAGTATCATACTTTTGCATTTTCTTTCATTAAAATTGACCTTTGGTTTCATGGTCTGTGCTATTGTTTCAGTTTTTCTTTCTGGCTCTTTCCATGGGTCACTGCCTCTTGTGCCGTGTGTACCACTGACAGTGGAACAGGAGGAGAGCCATTACCTGTGATTATCTCACCCACACCTCTACACTATGTACTTTGTCAAGTCCAGGGACTTAGCCTCTACCAAATCACAGGAATAACCGCCACTATTGGAAGTCTCTGCATTGACAGGGCCAGGCATGAAAAAGCCAACATGAAAGATCAGCAAAAAGTGACCTAAACCATTTAGTTCTGTCTAAGAGCAGTCTGTCTTCATTCCCCTGTCAGCTGTGACAGATTCAGGCTGACACACACTGTGATGTCTGAAGCCATGTGTGAAACATGGTGCAGAAACTCTAAATTCCCTGCTGAGCGCATCTCCTCACTGTGATTTCAGGGATTGTGGCTTGCAGGGATGCAAATTTATATTTCACTTGAAAGTCTCCCATATTAAAAAAATAAGAAAAGATAAAAGTCAACCGCATTTGTGACCAGATCCAAGCTTCAGATACATTAATAACAAAAAACTACATTTTAAGTGTTATAGGGATAGTTCGGAATTTTGGACTCAATTACTCAATTAATAATGTCTCAATTACGACTTACCCATGATGTAGTTGATTGATGGAAACCATTTTCAGCTAATTCCATGCTGTCCTTTCTTTTGGACATACACACGTTGCTAATGCTAGCACAACTCTATGGCAACCGGTAGCATCCACTACAAAACACACAAACACTCCACAGTGCACCCAAAGCAAATAAAATATGACAACAGTCTATCGGGGGAGCGATACTTTAAGTTACCTACGAATGTAGTGCCGGCACTGGTCGACTACAACAACAAAGAAGAGTAACAAGTTGCAATGGCCACGTTCGCTCCGCCACCGTACTTCCACAAAGAATATTAGGTCAGCACAAAGTAAAGGATTGAACGATAGTTTGACTTCAAAAATGATGGTATAAACACTCAAAATAACCCTGATAGACTGTCGTCGTATTTTATATGCTTTGGGTGCACTGTGGAGTGTTTAAGTGCGTTTGGTAGTGCATGCTACCGCTTGCCATACAGTTGCGCTAGCATTAGCAACGTGTGTATGTCCAAAAGAAGGGACAGCATGGAATTAGCCGAAAATGGTTTCCATCAATCAACTACATCATGGGTAAGTCGTAATTGAGACATTATGTCCAAAATTTCGAACTATCCATTTCGATATATCCATTCCTTCTGGGAAAGTGGTTTTTAAGCCCAAAACCTTGAGTTAAAACTTCGTAAATTACGTTGGAAACAACGACCTAATTCCCAAACATGTATTGCAGCTTGATGTCACACCATAAACTGTCATGGTTATTGCTGCCTTTGAGATTCCTTTGTTTGAATTCTCGTTTGGGCGTCATCTCGATGCTCTATCTGATTTTTTCTTTCCGCCTCCGTTTCGGTGTTTGCTTTTCGCCCGACAATTATTTCCCACACCTGTGCGGTGTTTCCGCCGGCTATAAATGCTAAGGACTTCCGCATTTCCGCACTTCAATATTGTCAGTGTTATGTTGACTACGAAGTCGGTAAAAATCTAGGATTGTCGGTCTTTGGTTTATGTTAATAGAGAACGCAGCAAGTCCATTTAAATATATATCAAAGATAGGGTTAGATAGATGAGAGAGGAACGAACCTATCTTATTCTCCTTCTTTGTTTTGGCTGCCTGGTATCGTTTTGTTTTAAACTCGTTTTCTCTACTGAGTTTAAAGATACAGGTTCGCATTTCTTTCTTTCCTTTTTTTTGGGTTGGCTTATTATTCTCGCTGTTAATTCGAGATTCGCCTCCTTTTGAGGTTGGTTATTATTTTGGCTTTAGTCAGGGAGGTTTTGTTCCCTATCTTTTGTTTTACTCCTTTCCCTGCAGTTAGTTTTCCGTTTCTGTGGCGAGTTTGTGTTTGACTCGCTTTCTGAATCCCTGTTCGTCGCATTTGGTTCTCCGAAACAAAATAGAAATTACTCCAAACATTACAATAAACAATGTGCTGGTAAACTGTTCTGCTTAATTGTATTTCACAAAACTTTGGTTTGAAAAATCGTTATACCTTTAGACTTCAAGAAAGAATACTTTAAAACTTTCATACGGCTGTACATTATTTTTTTCACATTTTAAACCGACTTGTGCTTTTCAGCACTTCATTATGAGTCGTTCGGCTGTGTTCAGTTTGGCGTTGTGAAACTCAGCCAGTTTCTGAAGTACCAATCCCGTGGCTTAGTATATTTTAGCCAAGGGGGTTTTGTACTTTTTTGCATAGTTATATGCAAAACTGTCGTCAATTGGGTGTATTTCTTTGACTGATAGCACCATAGGCCTATATGAAGTGGGAAAAACGCGCATCTACCCGCCTCCACTGTGAGTGTGATTTGCTTTCCATTGGGTTTTTAAACAGTCTGTCAAATATTCCAGCCAAATATTCCAGCCAATAGCGAAGACTCTTATCTTTCAGACAAGCCCTCATTCAACACAATGGGTTAGGTTGTCACATAAATCCAGCTGCGCGTAAGAGGAGGAGGCGTACAAGCGTAATGTTCCTACCAAGATGGCGCAGTGTTTTTAGCTTGTAGCAGCTAGCTACATCCCGTTTAGCAAAGTATGATTCATTAGGTAACGGTGGCTGTTCATCTTTTTACTTTACAGTCTCTTTCATACAGTTTTTGGTTAGTTATGTCTAGGTTATTCAGGCGTTTCTCTGTGCAGCAGGTCCTAGCCCGAAGATGTTTTTGCGATGTTGTCTCAGTGACGCTGAGTGGTAAGCAAACATATTTTTTTGCCGGTATACCAGTGCAAATTCACTGTTATGTATAAAATGAATCCCTCTGAATTAAATGAATATAGCTAACATTACTATATTGTAACAATGGCAAGCTAGCCAGCAAAATTACACATAGCAGCTGGCTATCTATTTGTGTCTGAGACGAGCTGTTCCGAGTTTCTTTTGAATGAAATGGCGTCTGACGTGTTTGTTTAGAAGTTATTGTTCCACATTAGTAAATTGTTCTGTATGCAGTACAGCAGGCTGTGCAGGTAAACGAATAAGCAAATTATGCATGACATAACATGAGGGAGAGATAACATGAGGATGAGTTTGTTGTTGATTATTATGCAGGGTTTTATTTTATCTAGGAAACTGGTGGACATTTGATCTCGTTTGCATAAGGTCCGTTTACCTGGACTCATTTCTGGCTAATGGGGCTCTGGTGGAATACAAGATTCACTGTGCTGCTACATGGGTTTGGAGAGCTTTTTGGGGACCACGGGTAGGCTAGTTAGTTGTGTAATATGAAACACACCAAAGACACATCTAAAAATGAACTTTTATTGGCAGTTATCAAATTTTATTGTAAAACTTAAAAAAAGGAATCATATTGAGACTTTTCTGGAACCTTGCCATTTTGCACAATTTGGCACAATTTGTGCCAACTTTGGAAACCGAAATGGTTCACCTGAAAAAAAGCTCTGTAGAATTTGAATGGTTTGATATATTGACACCATATCTTTAGCAGAGATAGGCAGCATATTGAGGAATCACAAAGAGGAGTTATTTCCTCCATAGCACTTGTAGCTCATCAGGTAAAAAATCTGAAATTTGAATGTAGGTACCCGTTTTTTTTGTTTTTTTCACAATTTCTGTATATAAATTGTTGTAATTAAGTAGCAAAAAGTGTCTGTATATGAATTATGCTTAGTCATAATAGTGCAGTTCTCTATTTTAATAAAAGATATGAACCATATTTGTAGTCTTTAGGGTTTTTGAGATAAACAGCTTTGTTGGTCACTAGTAAAAACAGGCGAGAATTGGTATATTTTGCCCTTGGTATTAAGAGGTTAAGTACAGGTTTAAAATCAATACAGATGTTTGCATTTTTTAAATTGATGTCAATGTGTTATCTATTTTAGTAGCCTAACTCAAAAGTATTTTGATTTGTTTTTTGTAGATTTTGACTACATTGAGCAAGAATTGGTAAAATGTAGTTATAAAATGATATTATCATTAGCTATGATAGATTACATTGACAATAAATTGATTTAACCCTATTTACTTTGGCCCTTTTGAGGCAATGTCCTCCTGGTTTCTACTAGTTTTATTTAAATGTCAATATCTAAAAAAATATTCCCTGCAAAATCCATGGTTTTAAGTTTGAACTGAAGAAGAAGCTGTATCATTCAGAAATTTGCTACAGAATACATTTATTTCAGAATAGTCACATACAGTATATATATAATAACCATAACATACGTCGCCTAATGTATTTAAATACGTTTAAAAAAGAACGTACGAAAGCGCGTGTGTATTCACACAAGTACAGCAACTTATTTCAGCCCTCAGTACGAGGGGTGGTCACTGCGGAAATGTCGACTGTACGGGACTTTGGCGAAATATAACAAGATAAACTCTTCAGGGTTCATGAGAAAACAGCTGTAGCTGAATATACTGGTAAGTACTTGGTTTCTTAAACATATTTATACGAGAGATTTTGGAGCAAAAAATTAGGTGTCTTCTAAACCGAAAGTGGATCAGGTACTGTATATAGTACAGTAAGCAAGGGAAAACGGCGAATACTCATTTGTACAACGTTTAAAAAAAATATTATTGTTTCTATACGTCAACATTTTTTTTTCTTAGCGTGTATAAACGGTGCATTTGATGCATTTTACAGTCTGTGGCTGTAGCCAGAGGAAGGTCGTAAGTGCTGTGGGCTACTAATAGCACCCTCCTAATTTATTGCACGGCAGTGTAACTGGAGAAGCTGCGGTTTTCGCAAGAGGCTACCCTTTAAAAAAATACTGCGTCAAAATTTTCGGGGTTTTCTTAAAGCTGTAGTTTATATTTTCAGATGAACATGAATACTGTAACTGAGTCGCATGCGTCTCAAATACTAGGGGTGAAGTCTATAGGATCAGTTACGTTGATTTCCATTGCTAACATCAACATTGTTTCAACATTATTTTAATGCATTGGTTCAACGTAAACTCGATGAGCACCTGGATGCAGAATCAACATCAGAGATCAACATTGAATCAATGCTTCATCTTATGTTACTTCAACACTGATTCAATGTTTCCTTGCTATCTGGGTAGGACTTTTGGAGCAACCAGAATACTACTATCAGATGTTTTCATTGGCTGACCATGAGCATGAACATGTTGTTATTCAATGGGGAGAATTATTCTTTGAGGGTATGGAGGCAGGAAAAGGAAGGAGGAAAAAATGCGAAAATAAGCTTGGGGCTTTATTGTGTGGATGGATGTGTGGCAATGTACATGAATTATGTGTGGGTACATGAGGTCAGAACGTACAGAGGTTAATGTTTTTAAGGACTGAGAGTCTGGTCAATAATATAATTATACAAACTATAGTATTTTATAGTAATGATAAAGATACCATAATATAGTATAGGCCTACTACAGAGCCTACTATAAGGATAATATAACTATACAAACATATTATAGTATTTCTATAGTAATGTAAAACACCATAATATACTCTGGCAGGTAAAAAGCCCAAATTCCTGCCCTGGTTCAAATGTATTGTAACAATGTCCAAATCATTTTCTGGGTGTTGAAATGTATTCCTGAAAAGGTTAAAATGCATGTATCTGACCTACACTGGATATACATTTTGGCCAATGTAAATACATTTCAAATATGTTTTTCTTGTGTATGGGTATACTTTAGAAATAAAAATGTAGAAATGAATTCAGCTGTGCCATTCTTTATTTCAAGAAAATATTTTTGCAACATATGGTTTCACAGCCTTTCTGTTAAAAGTCTTTATTTGAAATATAAGTTTTGATAACAGTCCAATAGCCTAAATTCTTGAAACAAACATTGAAATGTCCGCCTTTAATAACATTGCACTGTGACAACCCTGTTCAGCAGTGACATATATGGAAGTAAACGTGTGGACCCAGGTTTTGGTGTGAATGGTGTGAACTAAAGGGCAATGTCAGAAATGGCTTGTCTGGCCAATCATTCCATTCAAACTTGATTTCTTAGTGGCCGTGCAACTGATTTGTCCAAACTGATTGGAACCCATAACAAGCCATCAGTACCTCCAGAATATAATGAAAGACTTTTTGGAAAGTCTCACACCGAAGAGACTTATGGTTTCCCGGGTGACAGTGTGCCCACTTGTGCATTGTCCTGCAGGACTCCTTGCTACAGCACTGGCATGCTCAGAATTTTGGTCTGTAGCATGGCCTCAGACGTCTGACATAACGCAGAGCAAAAACCTTTGCCCAAATATTGATTTCCGGATCAAAGCAAAATTTCTCTATGGAAAGAATTTATAGAGTTTCACATAATCGTCCCTGTCACAGTCTGTGGACGTTTTTATCCAGACACATTTCTCTCTTAAATGGCACTGAATCCACTGAATTCTGATGCCGCTTTCTAGCCAAAATAATTACTCTGCTAGCACAAGCTAACACTGCTGTGCATGTTATACACGTCACAGCTAGTTCTGATATCTCTGGTGAGACTGTTACAAACAAATTAGCAAACTAGCTAGCAAACGTTTATGTAACATGGCAGTGTCAATGTGTAGAATGTATTACTTCTACTGCAATTAACAGATGTGGCTACAATTAACACTTGAGGACAGATACATATTAGAGCGATATGGTGAACCTGTCATGAACGCTCTGGGGATGTTTGGCAGGACGTGAAGTGAGGTGCTAGCAAGCCCAATAGACGTCTCAATATTCATTGTGATACCACAGGTTAGAGTTCCATATTGCTTTTATTAAATGGTGTGACCCTACATATTATAATAATTCACCAAAGAAAGACAACAACTTTAAAAGTAATGTTTTAATAGATGCGTGACCTTTTGCTGAATTCATTAGGTTACTAAGCAACAATAACGGATAGGGTGGAAATCTGTACGTAGCCTACGAATAGCAAAACTGAGAGTAGGCTACGGCACGTTGAATTTTTGTCATGAATAAAACTGGCCTAATTGTTATCATTCAAAGTAGGCTATAAAAGCAACTACAGATGAGCAGATACGATAAAACTACATGGCATGTGAACCACTTTGAACATTAATAATGTATTGGCTAGTTGTCTCCATAGGATAGCCTACAGTTCAACATGATTGAACATTCCCCTGCCTTAGGCCTCACACAGAAGCATTAGCTATTGAATTTTCAATTTTAGGCATTTGGCTGACTGGAACCCTTCCAGTTTCAGTCGCGCTCTTGCTATGTCCATGTTAATTTGCCTCATTTAATTAATGCCTGAGGGGCGGAAATGATCGTTGTTTTAACTCACCAGATCAGATGCATTTGCTCGCTAGCTCTGTCCATTTGTGAAGTTAACGTTACACAACCTCCTTCTTTGTATAGGCTATCATTAGTAAGATTGCTAACCGACTGTTACTATTATTAGCTATCTTAGACAGACTCTATCTGCTAACGGTAGACATTACAACTGCTAGCTAACTAAAAGAAAATGGCACCATAGCGGTAACGTTTACAGACTGCTTAGTTAGCTAACATTATAGCAGAACGTTGCAATGAATATGACAGGTTGGGTCTTTAGGCGGAGCAGTTCGGCTTACTGAAATTGAATGAGTTTTTATAGTATTATTTTGAAGGATTTAGGGAAACCCCATTCATTTCTCCCATAGGCCGTCTATTTTCTTGATCCGGTAGTCTCAAAAATGCTAACAAATCTGGAGGAAATAACAACACGACTGAGGCCTATGGAAATCAGTCAATCAAGGCAAAGAAAAAAGATTCTGAGTACGGTTTTGTATAGTGTACACTCAAATTGATGTGAAATTTGCACTTCTGACATGCACTTCTCACAAACAGAATATTTCTGTGGTGGTGGTACATTAAAGTTTTCATTCAATGTCACAGCTTTGCTTGTGAGCAGACATACTGTTGACAGAAAAGACATTACACTGTAACAATGATGTAACGCTTCCTTCAAATACTTACCTAAACTGTACAGATTTACTTTTTAATCACAATAAACTTTTGAACAATTGAACAATTACAGCAGTATGAAATATTGAATAACCATCAGTTTTCTCTCCATCACTACATATGTGCCAGTACAGAGATTACATTTGCATGTAATGTTTTCCAGACCATAATACAGTAGGGATGTCACTGAAGGCCATACTAGCAAGACAACATTATACTTTGGGCATCAAAACTGGCACTGCATATGTGGACTCACACACGTTGCTCATCCTGTTTGAAATACTGCTCATTCCAGGACTTTATGGATGCTCAATATTGTGTTATTTGTTTATCAATTTATTTATTGGCTGTTCCCTGACTCATGTTTTCCCTCACTATCTTTTTGTCAACAAAGCAAGGCAAAAGCAGGTAGAATATTAATGTCCACCTCCTAATGTCAAGTCACATTGTCTCGGCCGCTGTATACTCCTACTTCCTTAAACAGCTGGTAAGCACTGGACTGGCCAAGGCTCTACCGTGCAGCCCTAGATGCCTTCAGGCGCTAAAAATAACAACTTGTATTTACACCTTTGCTACAGCAGAATAACAACTAGGATGTAAAGTGAGAATCATGCCTTCTACCCCCGCAGACATACCTTCCCCCAGTTGGTCAAGTTCTTTTTGCCTCTAGAAATTAGCCCCGGCTTCCCTACAGAAAGGAATCATCACAAGCTGTCTGTTTTACTGGCTATTTGAGTTACTATAGCAACTGGTCTGCACATCTAGTGAAAGTGGGAAAATGGGGGAGGGAGGAGGGGGGGGGGGGGGGGAGTGGGGTGCTGAAGGTCTCCATTCCTTCTTTTGTGTCATTTGTTAAGTTCTTGTATGAAAAAAGAATGTGCAAAACATGAGGCTTTAGACCATATATGATAGATTATAACCCACTGTACTGATGATTATAGCATTCAAATTGTGATTCCAATATGTGCAATGCCCCAAATCCTTGTTCAAACAACATTGCTCAGTCTGGGATTTGTGATTTCCATCAGCCTTTTAATCTTTGCCAATGTTTTCAAGGCTGCTCCTAATTACAATGAATCAATAAAGAAATGATTTCCCCTTGGCTCAAAATTCACAACATTCTTATGTAAAACCTGACCACACAGTAAAAGCAATGCTGATTCATATTGGTGTATTCTGGTTCATAGAATCTCCCAGGTACATTTAGGAGATCAATGCTTCATACATTGAAGAGCTGGTGATGAATAATAAATCTGACATCTAGATCTGACCTCTGATTCTTTGATTATCTGTACACAGAGTGTGCCTTTTGATAATATACCTCGCTGATGTATAACAGGACGTTTATGTCTCTTTCTCAGGATAGCATTGTTATAGCACACAGGAACAATTTTCCATTATTTAAAGCAGGAAGTGAATCGAGCACACAGAAATAAAGCACACTATCCGTTATTGTTGCTTAGTAACCTAATGAATTCAGCAAAAGGTCACGCATCTATTAAAACATTACTTTTAAAGTGAATCGGCATTTTTAAATGTTGCAAAAAATTAATGAGTGATATATTTACATGCATGAAATTTAGCTTGAACCACATTTAGAATGATCAAAAGTGAAACGGAGTGGTACTGTTACGTCCCAAAATCCACCTGTGTTGCAGTAACCAGGTGTACAGTAATAGAGGTAACACTAGGCCACTTAAACCCAAACCACAACCTCAAAGATAAACCCAGTGAAGCGCAAAGTGATTTAAAAGACAAAATGTTTAATGACACAGGCACTTATGGTAAGAACTAACTTAGCTATTCTCTAAAAATATAACAGTTTGACAATATTTACAGTTTGGCTACACAGGCTGCATGCTCTCACCAGGCAGCAAATGTCCAAAATCAGACCCACGTCCAGAAGGGTCTTCTCTCCCTGGTCTAGCGAAAAAGCAGCTTAGATGTCATTCAGCTACAATCGATCCATTCACGGGTAAACTACTGACAAATCTGGTAACCAAAGTTAGCGCAAAACTCAGTAGGGGAGACCGGAGATGCTTGTCACACTTTTTACTTTTGTGTGTATTTCTCAGTTTCAGCACATCATACAAGAGTCATTTCAACATTATTAAAAAGCATTATATCTTGGGTAATAATGGGTATCCCTTTTTACTCGCAACTTCATTCATGAAAATGTTACAAACTACAAACAGACACTGTGACATTTGTGACAGCCAACCCCGTTGCAGGGTTAGTTATCACAAGTTGGGGGGTTGGTTGTCACAATACTTTTCAATGCATTTTTAGGAAAAAATATTGGATTTTAAAAACATTTGTAACATCTTTGTTGAAGCTGGATGCACCAGATATGTTTTTAAAAATGGAGAAAGTCAAAAGCACATTGAATTCTTAAATGCAAAAACAAATACATTATAGTGAGAACTCACTTAAAGGGGTATACCACTCATCTTCAGTATTGAAATGGTCAAAACTATACCCCCCTGGTTGTTTTAAGGTCCAATGAACACATTCCTACTCTTCTCTGTGTCTGAGAACAGAGCCGATTGTGCATGCTTTGCCATGCACCTTGAGAGCCCGGTTGAAATGAGTGGAGAATGTCAACAAGAGTTGAAACATCACGACTTGAAGATTAAATTTACACTAGTTTGAGCTTTTCTGGGCAAATGAGCTATCTGACCCACTAGTGCGATGTGTTTTACAGCATAAAATATAGTCCAATGTTATCGTAAACCAACTAGATTTACTTTCGTCGCAATTCCATATCTCACTCTTCATCCACCAACAGTGCAGGGGGTAGCTTCACCTTGGCTGTGATGTTTATACCCATATTTGGTGTTCCACCTTCCCGGCCAATGAATAGAGCCAGGGAAGGTGGAACTCCAAATATGGGCGTCACCGCCAAGGTGAAACTATCCACCTGCAGTTTTGGTGGACAAAGAGTGAGGTACGGAGAGAAAATCACTACGAAAGTAAATCTAAATTTCATCTTCAAGTCATGATGTTTCAACTCTCGTTGACATTCTCCATTCATTTCAACTGAGCTCTCTAGGTGCGTGGCAAAGCATGCACAATCGGGTATGTCACAACCCAGCCGCTCAAGGAGCCTGCCTGCTCTGTTGTCAGACACAGAGAAGAGTAGGAATGTGTTTATTGGACCTTACAAGAACCAGGAGGTTATAGTTTTGACCATTTCAATGCTTAAAATAGGTAGTATTCCCCTTTAAATTCATTTGGAGCATATTGAATGATTAAATAAATGCATGCATGAGTTCCAGAATTCCAGTTTAAATTTAATGTTTTTGTTTTTGATCAAACTTTCAAAACAGAATAATCGATCTCTTCAACAAGTTTAGCTGAACTGATAAGGTGAAAAGCAAACACAATCAAAATATTTACGAACGTAGTGTGTTAACTAGGAATGTCTGAAACGGAATTCAAAAAATGAAACCATATTCCATGAACTGAATCACACAGGTAGAGTGAGTAAATGAGTATGAGGCTATATACACTACTCACAAAAAGTTAGGGATATTCGGCTTTTGGGTGAAATTTCAGGATGAACCTAAAATGCACTATAACCTTTACAGGTGAAATTAATTTGACCTTCTCTAAACTTTTGAATGCGCATGTCCAACTATTCAATGTTTCAGTACTTTTTGCACAACTTGCTGTTCTCTAACAAGGAGCTGAACGGCAAAATTCACAACAGGTGTTTGATCCATGAATCGACCAATAAATTTCCTGGTTCAATTAGAATTGGTATTTAAACAGTCCTCTTCATCATGCTGTTCACATTTTGACATCATGAGACCAAGACGACACCTAACAATTGATCAACAGTACCTCGCCATTGCGAGGCTTCAAACAGGATGTTCTCAGAGGGAAGTGGCCACTGAGCTTAGAGTGTCACAGAGTGTCATCAGCAGGTTGCAACAGAGATACAGAGAGACTGGAAGAGTCACAGAAAGGCATAGAAGTGGACGTCCTTTGGCCACATCCCACACTGATGACCGCTTCATTGTGAACAGTGCCCTGCGGAACCGGATGATGAATGCCACTCAACTCCAGGCACATTTAAGGGAGGTGAGAGGCACCCAAGTGTCACGTCAGACCATTCGAAACCGTTTACATCAGCGTGGTCTGCATGCTAGACGACCTGCAAGGGTACCTGACCACACCACCAGGCACAGGCGTCATCGTCTTGCATGGGCCAGGGAGCATTTACGCTGGACGAGGGACCAGTGGGCCTCAGTGCTGTTCTCTGATGAAAGTCGATTCACGTTGAGCAGAAATGATGGCCGCCAACGATGTTGGAGACGTCAAGGAGAGCGCTATGCATCAGCCACTGTTGTCACCAGACGACCCTTTGGTGGTGGCGGTGTTACAGTGTGGGCAGGTGTGTCTAGTCAATACAGAACTGCCCTACACTTTGTGAATGGTACAGTGACAAGCCCATACTACCTGAATAACATCATTAATCCAGTCATTGTGCCCCTGCATGAACAACACAGGCCTAATTTCATCTTCATGGACGACAATGCTCCAGCTCATCGAGGTCGCATCATTAGGGAAAGGCTGCTGGAGACTGGGGTACCTCAAATGGAGTGGCCTGCACTTTCTCCAGACCTGAATCCCATAGAAAACCTATGGGATCAGCTGACTCACCGTGTAGAGGCTCGTAACTCTGTACCCCAGAACCTCAATGACCTGAGGGCCGCCCTTCAAGAAGAGTGGGATGCCATGCCTCAGCAGACAATAAGTCGACTTGTGAACAGCATGAGACATCATTGTCAAGCTGTAATTGATGCTCAAGGGCACATGACAAGTTATTGAGACATTGACATTTTTGTTGTGGTATACCCACCACTGTTGTTGGCTTTTGTTTCAATAAATTGTTTGAGATGAGGAAATCACCATTGCATGCTTCTACTTAAATGCCCTACTTTCATGATACGTATAATATCACTGTAGCGTGAACTTACATTTTCCATAAATTTCACCCGAAAGCCAAATATCCCTAACTTTTTGTGAGTAGTGTATGTATCTGTGAGTGTGCCTGTAGGGTGTATGGCTGTGTAATGTGTGCATGTGAAATGTGTGATATTCACATACTGTCTGAATCACAATAGTCACAGTTTTGGCAGATATATTTCAGTCAGGCCACTGTTGTTCAAATAACTTTATTGACATTATGAAACAATACATTTTAGGTTTGGCGGTATGGTTCTGTTCACCAAGCCCTCCCGCCCATCCACGCGAGCAAGCATGGGTATGGCGGCGAGGGCAGCTGCATAACCCCCATTAGGGTTACGCTAGAACAGAACCGCAGCACTGAGAATGGTTTTGACAGAATCCATTCAGTCAGTTATATATGTCACTCATTCTTGAGAGTTGGGACAAAACATGTCCCACATAGAAAAGTCTAATTTATATTAAAAATCAAGAAATTCATCATGATTTACATACTTACAAAGTTAAATCTAAAGGAACTGTGTATACCTATGTTATTTTTTAGCACATATTTTTATCTTTTTTGGGGAAATTTGTTTAAATGTATGGTCTGTGGTTAGAAGGTCCATGTTATTGTACTTGTCCTCAGCAAGAGGTCACAATATTGACCAGCCCAAAAAAACTTTAAAAAACTCTACAATTGTGAATACATATATATCAAATAAAAAAGAAGGGTTATAAATATATAAAACAATGCATGAAGTGAACGTCAAACAATATTTTCCGTAAAAATCTGCCTATCAAAGTTGTGTCCTCAGTTTTTGTCAACTCCGTCAGATTTTTTCATAAACCTCATTAAATCAGGAAATAGCATGGTCAGCTATATCCCTGAGGACCCCTTTTCATCTCCCTGCCTGTGCTGAATGCAACACTACCACACATGCTCTGGTAAGTTTTGCATTTTTTGATATTTTAGACAAACAATGTCAATATTCCTATGGTCACAGCTGGACTATGTCAACACCATCTCTCCATTATGATAAGTTTTTTTAAACCATAGTGGATTGAATTTAAGCATTTTAGTGAGGTTATTGAGACAGCTAGCAACTGAGGAAAAACTAGCTAGCTGCAGTGTACAATACATGTTTTGGAGGGAAAATACATGCCCTTACGTCAACTCCGTCAGACGTCAACTCCGTCAGGTTCTACGTCTGATGGAGTTGACGTGTAAGCTGACGGAGTTGACAAATCCACCTATAACCTCTTAATGTGCTAATATAATATTATTTATGAACATAGTAAAGGATTAAAATGTTATTTCAGGGTTTTATTTACACATAAATGTACATATATAGCATGCATTACATTATTTAACCATACTGTATAACCTACACTTCTGACTTGTAGAGCATGGGCAGGCTGTGGTCTGCTTATTATTGTGTAACTTTCCCAGCACTTATATATTAAATAAAAAAGCCAGTGTGTAGATTTTCGCAACATCTGGTTGTGAAACCGAATATTACATTGAATGGCGGCCTCTGTAGAGGGACCCACTTCTATGTATTGTATGATGTGTATGTATTGTATGTATTGTAGGAAAGCATGGCTAGACAGAAATTGTCAGTTGAGGAGCAAAGGAGAAGAAATAGAGTACCAACGAAAGAGAAGAGAAAAATTAAACAGTGACCAAGAGAGCAAACATGACATGCAAGAGAAGGAAAAACAAAGGTGGAAGAAGTGAGTTCAAGACAAAAAAGTAATACAAATAGGCGAGATGGGAGACAGGGCAAAGAGGAACCAGAGAAAGTATTGGAGAGAGGCACAGAAAAGGTCCAGACAGAAAAGGTCCAGTGAAGATGCAGTGCTAGAGGCAGACACCCCCCCAGATAGTCCGCAAGATCAGAATATTCAAGAATGCAATGCCAGACACAGCAGACAGTCTCTCAGACAGGAAAGGGAGAGAAGAAAAATGAGAAAAAGGCATTCAAGAGAAATAAAAACTTTGAAAGAGAAGCTTAAGAAGGTAACAAAGCAACGAAACAAACTGAGAAAACAAAAATGGCGAAGAAGAAAGGCTACAAATAAAACACCACTGGACTCCCCAGGCACAGAAACAAAGAAGATGCTATCAGAAAGCAAAATTAGGAATCCAAAAATCAAGAAAGCCCTTATATTCCACAACATCCTCAGAAGAGAGCTGAAGAAAAACAAACAAACTCCTGGGCCACGGCGTCAGGAACCAGCACTGAGTGTGTCATCAGGCAAGATTCTCAAAAAGTATTGTCTCCTTCACCAAATCCACCAGTTTGGGAACACAGGAGGAGAGGAAGAGGAGAAGAGGTGGATGAGAAAGAGGAGAGCAGGAAGTGGTGTAGGAGAGGTAGATGAAGACAGGGAGAGGAGGGCAAGGAGAGGAGGAGAAGGGCCCCTGCTCTCCATTATTGTTTTTTTGATAGTTGGAAACGGTGTAATTTATAATAGTTGGAAACGGTGTGTGTACAGTATGTTTATTATAATTGAATTTACAGTATGTTCAATATAAGACGAGGAGCAGTTAGTTCTTCATCTATCTAGTTCTTCACCTCCATCTGTTTAAAAACACATTTGTTCATTAATCAGCAATGCACACACATTTTTTGTCAACACCGTCAGTTTTTCGTCAACACCGTCAGTTCTTCGTCAACACCATCAGTTCTTCGTCAACACCGTCAGTTCTTCGTCAACACCGTCAGATGTATGTATGTTTTTGTTAATTAAAAAAATATATATATATTTCTTTCTTCAGTTTATGTTGTTTATGTAATAAAGGACCATCTGATCTACATCCTCTTATGTCTTATTTATTTAAGGAAATTGTTTTTATAATATTAAAATTAAAAACAAAGTTTGAAAATGCAGATATTTAGAAATCTGGGTTTTCAGAATAGTGTGAAATCACAGCTTAAGTTTACATATTGTATTTTATTACATATCAGAGTAACTAAACACTATTACAACATACTTCAGAACTTTAGATTCTTGTTGGACTGGAATAATTAAAATTGTATACTTTTTAGTGTGTCTGACGGAGTTGACACAAATCAAGTTGTAAAGGGAAACATGTTTATTTGTTAAAAATGTGTTTTTATTTAGAACCTGTTCCTTTACATGGTTAAATAGCTAAGACCTTTCTCTACAGAAATATATAACTCTAATGAATATAGTGTGCATTTAAAAAAAAAGATTTTTAAAACGTGTTTTGTCCCAACTCTCGAGAACTAGTGATATATATATATATATATATATATATATATATATATATATAAATGGCACTTTTAAGTGTCATTATCACAACAATTTACAAGGAACCGGGCCTGAACCCCCATAGAGCATGCCTAAGGCGACGGTGGCAAGGAAAAACTCCCTGCTGTTAGCAGGAAGAAACCTTGGGCAGAACCTGACTCTGAGGGGGAAGTCCATCCGCCGCTGACTGGCACCGGTTACTAAATGCTGATTACAGAATAGAAATTTGTAGACCGAACATATGAAAATGTCAATGTATAAGGAGCCGGTGAGGAAGACTGATTGAAGCCCGGCAGGTGCATCATAGCTGGGTACATGCATGGAGCTGGAGCCGACCGTCTGCTTCTGGAGAACGATGTTTGTTGATCTATAGCTATCGCTCCGGCGGATGCCGAAGCGGGAAGGAAAGAGGAAAAGAAATCAGTAGGCACTCGAAAATGTTAGTGATTCATGCAGGAGCGATATAGGCTAGGTGTATGTGCGCAATGGGAAACTGAAGAGGATGGAGCTGGGGTGGAGGGGGGGGGTTTTGTGTGCAGCGGGTGTGCTGGCAGGGGATCCACCATGGTAGGGCGAGGCGGTTAAATAGACCGCCTTGTTATGTGAATGGACTGATGGGTGAATCGTCACTACTCAGCTGAGCTGTCAGCTGATTAACTATGGCCGGGTTTCACTCTCGTGACCTGCCTGAACTGACGCTATGCTCGATTTCAGTCAGGCCACTGTTGTTCAAATAACTTTATTGACATTATGAAACAATACATTTTAGGTTTGGCGGTATGGTTCTGTTCACCAAGCCCTCCCGCCCATCCACGCGAGCAAGCATGGGTATGGCGGCGAGGGCAGCTGCATAACCCCAAAAGACAACCATACGCCAAGTGCTGCCAGCATGTGCACACGTGATGACCGCGCAACGACCCCTCGCCTTGGAGGAAGCCGATCTGTCCATCTGCTCAAGGATCCCCCAATACCACAACGATCAATGTCATGTGCACCAACGCCTGTTGGACTCCCCCGTGCGCCAGACGGAGTGCGAACCAACCCCATGAAATCCATGTGTAGTGATGAAGAACAATGTGTGACCTTCTGGCTACCGATGAAGCCATACTGTCCTTCAGCACAAGGTCCTTCTAACGTAACATGGATCAGTGGCTATGTGCACCAACGCCCGTTGGACTCCCCTGTGCCAGATGCAGTGCAAAATAACCCCAGGAAGTTCTACGTGTAGTGATAAAGAACGATGTGTGACCTCTGGCTACCGATGAAGCCATGCTGTCCTTCAGCACAAGGTCCTTTAACGTTACATGGATCAGTGGCTAAGTGTACCAACGCTTGTTGGACTCGCCCGTGTGCCAGAGTATAGTATGACTAACCCCAAGAAGTTTATGTGCAGTGATAAAGAACAATGTGTGACCTTCCAGCTACCGATGAAGCCATCCTGTCCTTCAGCACAAGGTCCTTTAACGTTACATGGATCAGTGGCTAAGTGTACCAACGCTTGTTGGACTCCCCCGTGTGCCAGAGTATAGTATGACTAACCCCAAGAAGTTTATGTGCAGTGATAAAGAACAATGTGTGACCTTCCGGCTACCGATGAAGCCATCCTGTCCTTCAGCTCGAGGCCTTTTAAACGTTACATGGATCAGTAGCTATGCGTACCAACGCATGTTGGACTTCCCCTGGGAGCCAGACATTGGATTACCCGGGGAAATTCTATGTGTAGTGGTGAATAACAATGTGTGACCTTTCAGCTACCGATGTAGCCATCCTGTCCTTCAACCCAAGGCCCCTTTACGTTTACGTGGATCAGTGGCTATGCGTACCAACGCCTGTTGGACTTCCATGGGAGCAAAACTAATCAGGGGAGTTATATGTGTAGTGATGAAAAATTATGTGTGACCTACCGCTGTCGGTCCTTCAAAATTACGTGGATCAGTGGCTATGTGTACCAACGCCTGTTGGACTTCCATGGGAGCAAAACTAATCAGGGGAGTTATATGTGTAGTGATGAAAAACTGTGTGAGACCTTCCAGCTCTCGGTCTTCTAACATTACGTGGATCAGTGGCTATGTGTACCAACGCCTGTTGGACTTCCATGGGAGCAAAACTAATCAGGGGAGTTCTATGTGTAGTGATGAAGAACTATGTGTGACCTTTCGGCTACGGATGAAGCCGGCATGCCTATGGGAGAAGCTCTTCATCCCTTCAGGTCACTGCCAATTAATATTGTACCAACGCCTGTTGGTCTTCTCCCTAACGGTCATGGAGGATGCTGTGCGTAACATTGGCTTCATGGCGCCCGTATGCCTAGGGCCATTCTAACTACTGAAGTTGTATTTGTAGTATATGTATATGTACCAACCACGTAAAAGCTATGTGTGAACTTTTCGCTACGGATGAAGCCGGCATGCTTATGGGGAGAAGCTCTTCGTCCCTCAGGTCAATGCCAATTAATACCATACCAACGCCTGTTGGTCTTCTCCCTGACGTCAGGGAGGATGCTGTGCGTAACATTGGCTTCATGGCGCCCGTATGCCTAGGCCATTCTAACTACTGGAGTTGTATTTGTAGTATATGTATATGTACCAACCACCTAAAAGCTATGTGTGACCTTTCGGCTACTGATGAACCCGGCATGCTTATGGGGAGAAGCTCTTCATCCCTCAGGTCAAATTCCAATTAATACCATACCAACGCCTGTTGGTCTTCTCCCTGACGTCAGGGAGGATGCTGTGCGTAACATTGGCTTCATGGCGCCCGTATGCCTAGTCCATTCTAACTACTGGAGTTGTATTTGTAGTATATGTATATGTACCAACCACCTAAAAGCTATGTGTGACCTTTCGGCTACTAATGAAGCCGGCATGCTTATGGGGAGAAGCTCTTCATTCCTCAGGTCAAATTCCAATTAACACCATACCAACGCCTGTTGGTCTTCTCCCTGACGTCAGGGAGGATGCTGTGCGTAACATTGGCTTCATGGCGCCCGTATGCCTAGGGCCATTCTAACTACTGAAGTTGTATTTGTAGTATATGCAAGAACAGCGCGAAGCGTGAATTTTTCATAACACAAGTCCAAATCCAATTATGCATAACGCAATCCAGTCCAGGCGTCTACTAGCCTATTGATGAAAGGGACAGACGAGCATCCTTTGTTAATGATGTTGACGGTGGCTTGGTTGTCGCAATAGGCCAAAATTTGTTTCCTTGGCCAGCTGTTTCCCATAGGATGCAAGTAACGATGATTGGGTAAGTTCGAACAAAGCTATAAATTGAATATTGCGAGGCAGAGTTTGCAGCTCTTTAGGCCATGTTTCTGCAACCATAGTATTATAAACCCCCAAAAGCAATAGAAAGCGCTGCGTCGGTAAAGAATTTAAAAGTAACTGATGTTTCGACGTAGTCGTTATGAAAACGCAAGGCTTTAATCCAAGTGCGAATCTTCCAGCCCCGAAATTGGACCTCTTGCTCCGCCTATCCACTTGCTATAAGTTTAAAATCCATGAAAATCAACCATGCGTCGAGAGCATCATGTTGCATAATTAATTGAATTTTGCATCGCAAACGTTAAACGGTCTGAAATTGATGATTTAATAGCAACTCACCTTTATTAATAGCTACCAGACATCATTTATTAATGCTTATTATACATTACATTCATTTATACCACGGCATTGTTGAATACTCGGTTCTGATGGGGTCAATACGCATTCCAAGGTTGTGCATTGATTTTCACCACCGCCTTAACAGTGTGTCTTCGTCCCGCTCGTGTCTCGCTTGCTTTCAACTTGGCTATCAGCTAATTCTCGCAAGCATCACATTCGAACCTATGCTGTACTTTAGTCCACAGTTGTATTAAGAAAATTATGCATGTTTGGAAAATTCAAACATGAACACACTTATACGACCGAAAAACAGTTCCGGTTTCGATATTTTACTTTCAGCGGTCAAAATAACTTTGGTCTAGCACTCCGCAAAAACGGGACGCACATCACTGGTTCTTTGCAGAGTGAAATGATTACACGTGTCACATACTGACTGATCTACGGTATTCGGGTTTCTGTAGTTTTCGCGAAAATCAATGTTATTCTTTCGTCCCAGTTCTCCTAGTAGTATCCACAAAAAACTACACGCGTAATGTTGCAATGTGAATTAGGGTTGTCTGCAATCAGTAGTATGCTAGGGTAATATATAGCCTACAAATCCCTGGCAATGATATAATTTAGCCGTAAGAATGATGAATAGGCTACAACACTTAAATTCAACCTGAAAACTATTAGCTAGGTATCCGAGTAGGCTACGCAGATGCAGTAGGCCTACGAGCTCAATTATGTCCCGATAAATTAAAATACCATGCAGGATACAGATCGGCCAACGCAATAACGTGCAAGATATAGAATGTATAATTACATACCAGGTTAACGGTAGGCCTAGTCTTCACATCATTACCGATTACACACGCAGAACTAGTTACGAAAATAGTTGGAGCAGCAGTGCGTTAGGACGTGAACTATGTAGACTAATCATTTGTCGCATTTGTTTATTTATTCATTTTCTCCCCACTTACGTATCAGCCTCCGTGAACGGCCACGAACCTCTCGTATCAGAAGCCAGCTCAATGATTAGCCTAGTCGGACCGCGTCCACGAAGTATCAGATCTCTTTGGTCTCCCACTTCCAGAACGAGGCAGCGAGTATACGAACATGACCAACCAATAATCCGGGGCAGGGTGTATGCTTACCGTTTAGGTTAGCCCAAGGATCATATAAAGGTTACCGTGCGTTTTATGCCTCTGAAGCCAATATAGTCTGTTAATGTCAGCTAGCAATCCTGTTGAAAGGTTTCGAATACGAGCAATAAGGTCCGGGTTACACGACAAGACACACGCTTTAAATAGCCAGCTTACGCAACGTGAATATCGCACTTCCTTGTCCGGGAAATGTTATTTGAATATCGCCAGTTTCCATAGCGGACCATAAGCTTAAACGATACTTGCAGTCACTTAGCTTTAGCAACAAATTCAGGAATCCTATTCGTTTTCGCTGACAGTGTGCAGTCATGCATGCAGGGAAGCAGGTTTCGAAAAACCGAATGTTATTTGAATATATCGCCCTTTTCTTTTGTCTAACAGAGCATAAAACTTAAGAATACAGAGCTTGACATCACTTAGCTTTTACGTAGAATTTTGCAGGATTCCGATTCTTTTTCCCCGGCGTGTAGTAGAACAAGCAGGATGTGCAGCGCAGAAGATGTTTTTTGTGTGCAGGTTTTTGTGTGCAGCGGGTGTGCTGGCAGGGGATCCACCATGGTAGGGCGAGGCGGTTAAATAGACCGCCTTGTTATGTGAATGGACTGATGGGTGAATCGTCACTACTCAGCTGAGCTGTCAGCTGATTAACTATGGCCGGGTTTCACTCTCGTGACCTGCCTGAACTGACGCTATGCTCGATAATGGCAGGCCTGGTTTGCACTCTTCATGAGCCCAGTTTTTGCATGTAATACACTGAACCCATTCCTGTAAGGCTCAATACACACCAAACAAATGCACTCATCATCGTCAGAAGACTCAGATGGTACTCTCCTCTTAGCCTTTTTTCCCAATGGTTTGGTTTTCTGTTTGGTGGAAAACAATGACTTTTTCAAACCCTTGTTTCTTTTTTCTGCCTCCAAGTCATTTTTAATCGGCGTGTCCGTCAAAATGGCGGTTTTCCTTCTCCGCCTTCCTTGTTTGCTGTTTTTCCTAGGTCCAGCTCTGGGAAAAGGACGTATGTCCTCTGGGGTTGGGACGCCCCTGGAGAAGGTATTGCTTGAACCAGGTAAGGCTGCAGGCAAGGCGCTTGTGGAGGTGGAGGCTGCAGGCAAGGCGCTTGTGGAGGTGGAGGCTGCAGGCAAGACGCTTGTGGAGGTGGAGGCTGCAGGCAAGGTGCTGGTGGAAGTGAAGGCTGCAGGTAAGGAGCTGGTGGAGGTGACGCTGGCAAAGGTGGAGGCTGCAGGCATTGGACGATCTGTAACATAAGATGGCGCAAACTCTCCTTCCATGAAGATGTCCTTGTTGAAGGGTAAAATTCCGCTGACCCTGAAGCCTGACTGGATATTTTGGGGAGTGGAAGCCAGAGGGTATGCTGTGGCCACTATACCAGGGATGTCATAAATAGACATGGTCTTCCCTAGGTTTGTCGTCATCCATGCGTCGCAAGCAGAGTTGACATACTTCTTTAAAGGCCCGTACACGGATCTATCAAGGGGCTGTAGCCGATGCGAGCAGTGGGGTGGAAAAGACAGCATCACAACACCATTTAATTTATCAAAATTCAGCCCATCAATTGAGAGATGGGAATCGTGGTTATCCAGCAGCAGCAAGCTTGGTTTTTGTGGTGTGCATTTGGTGTGCTCAACAAAGTGCTTTAAGAAGTCGAAAAAATTGTTCTCCTTCATCCAGCCTGATGGATTAGCACTGCCCGTGCTCCCTACAGGTCCATTGGTCAAAAAATGGTCGCGGTAGTTAACACGCGGGAAAACAAAATAGGGTGGGATGCTGTTCCCTGTTGCTGACAGAGCGCATGCCAAAGTCACCAGAGTGCCTCGTTCGGCTGAGGTCACAGCACCGACTTGCTTATATCCACGTCTAGCCACCACCTTATCCGGCTTCTGGACCGTTGTAATGCCAGTCTCATCCATATTCCATATGTCTGATGGGGTAAATGAGTGCCTCCGGAGTACTTCCCTGAGATTGGTGAAGAACCTCTCCACATTTTCTTTATTAAATGCACTGGCCCATGCAAGACTAGTGGCCTCTGGTTTTCAGATTGAAAGCTGGGGATGCCTTTTCAAAAAAGCGGAAAACCAGTCAGCCGATGCCTGCTCCAGTTGACTCCATGACTGAGGAAACCTTAGTTCCTGCGCAACTGCCAGTTGATATGCCAGTTTTCTAATTTCTTTGGGTGACAGACCAAAGTAGATGTCGGCTGCCTTTGTGATGTACAGCACCAGCCTTTGATACTATAGATCATCAAATACTCATTGACAGACTACATCATTGGATTGGGCTCTCGGGCACAGCTTTAAACTGGTTCAAATCTTACCTACAAGATAGAGATTACTTTGTAACCATTAATAACTACCAATCAGAACGGACTACTCTGACCTCCGGGGTCCCCCAAGGTTCCATCCTTGGTCCTCTATTGTTCAACTTATACGTATATGCTCCCCCTCGGTCAAATCTTTCAAAGGTACCAAATGTCATTACCACAGCTATGCGGATGACACACAAATTTACCTGTCATTTACTTCTGACGACTACAACCCTATTGACTCTCTATACCAATGCTTAAAGCAAGTTAACAGCTGGATGTGTCAAAACGTTCTCCAGCTAAACAAAGACAAAACCAAAATTATTGTTTTCGGGAACAAAGGACCGAGACAAAAAATAGCTCTCCACCTTGACACTCTTGGTTTACGAACAACCATGCAGGCCAGAAACCTAGGTGTACTCATTGACTCTGATCTCAACTTTGATAACTATGTCAAGTCGATAACCAAATCCGCCTTTTATCATCTTAAGAATATAGCAAGAGTCAGAGGCTTTATGTCTAAACAAGACCTAGAAACCCTCATTCATGCCTTAATTTCAAGTAGGGTTGATTACTGCAATGCTCTCTTCACTGGTCTCTCAAAAAAGTCCATTAAACGGCTCCAACTTATTCAAAACGCTGCTGCCAGGCTTCTTACAAGGACTAAAAGAAGTGCACACATTACTCCAATCCTTAGATCATTATACTGGCTTCCAGTCCGCTATAGAATAGATTTCGAAGTGATGCTAATAGTTTATAAATCACTCACGGCTTAGGACCAAAATACATCTTGGAAATGCTCAGGCCATATAAACCAAACAGATCTCTTAGATTTTTGGGATCGGATCAGCTCATTGTGCCTAAGGTTAAAACAAAAAATGGGGAGGCAGCCTTTAGTTTTTACACTACCCATAGCTGGAACCTACTACCCTATGACCTTAGACATGCCTCTTGTATTATGTCTTTTAAATCTGGTCTGAAAACTTTGCTCTTCTCACAGGCCTTTGACTGAAATTTTGCTGCATTGTACTGCATTTTATTGTACTTTTATTAAGCCCAGCCGGTTTTTTTTAACTCTATTGTTTCTTGTTTTATTTATCTTAGAGTGTTCCATTAGCTCCTGTCTGTCTATTAAAAAGACAGAGGCACTTCTATCTTTTCTTTTATTCTTTTCTAATTTATTTATTTTTAAGCTTATTTATCCTTTGAAGCTGTTTTATCTTTTATTTATTTTTTATCTCTTTTTTCTTTTTTTTAAAAATTATTTCTTTTTCTGCACCGCATATACTTGCTGCTCCCACCCATGGGCTAATATTTTTACAAAAGTCCTGCAGCGTAGCTGGCAGGTATAATATCACCCAGAGAGAGAGGCTGTATGGTGCGTAGCAGATGGCAGGTAGCAGGCTGTTTGTGGTAGGAGTGTTTGTTGGGGTATTTGTTTTGTGGGCCCAACCAGTATTGCGTTTTTTTATTTTTATTTTTTATTTTTTTTATTTTTTTCGGCACGCATATAGTCACACTTTATCACAATTTCTGTAATATGCCCTGACAAAACACATTACCTGCCGAAAAGGGATACGGGAAAAAGCAGCCTGCTTATCAAGTCCCGCCCCAATTCCTCAATCAAATTTGAAAGTTCACATTATACATTTGTTTAAAACAGATTGTTTCGTATCACAACAGCATAGCTGAACTTGCTTTATAACAAAACAGTCCGAGAAAGAAAAGGAAAAATAAAATCAAAAAAAATAAAAATAAAAAATTAACAAAACAATAAAGTCCAAATAAGTCATATTTAAATGTACATGTCATACATTAGACAAAACAATTTGTTTAATTTCAACAGCAACAGTCCAGAATAGTGTTCAGATAATGTCCCAATAAATGTGTCCGTTTCTTCGTTTTTCTGATGCTCGAGTGTCCCCTGTAAATGCAGAGCATAAACCGCTTACAATTGTTTTTGCACATCTTGACATTGTTTTCATTTTCCTTTCATGATAACTCACTATTGTTTATTTCTGGTAATCTTCTATCATCTTCCATTTTATATTACTCTTGAAGGTCTTTAAGTTTATAGACATTTTAATCTCATCATGTAAACTGTTCCAAAGCTTAACCCCCTCAATAGATAAAGAATGACCTCTGAGTGTTGTCTTTATAGATTTTTGTTTATATATCATGTATCCTCTTAGGTTATGTATGTCATCTCTCTTTAGAAACAGTTTCTGTATATTTATGGGTAAGAGATTTTTGGAGGCTAAGAATAATATTTGTATGGTATTATATTTAATTATATCCTGCCACTTGAGAAACTTTGCCTTAATAAACAAGTCATTTGTGTGGTCTCTATATGGGACACCATATACTACTCTCATTGCCCTTTTTTTGAAGTTTAAACAGCGGCTCTGTAGTGTCTTTATAAGTGTGCCCCCACACTTCAACACAGTAGTGCAGGTGGGGTGTTATGAGTGCTGAGTAAATTGTCTTAAGTGAATGTTGATTGAGTAATTTCTGCATTTTCCACAAAATAGACACACTTTTGGCCAACTTACATTGAACTAGCTTCACATGTGGTTTCCATGTTTTATTATAACTGTTTTAACTTCTTATTAACATTGTTCAATTCTAATTTACTTTTTATATAATGTCTTTCTATGTCTTATGTAAAGCACTTTGAGTTGCCTTGTGTATGAAAATGTGCTATACAAATAAACTTGACTTGACTTGACTTGACAGCTGGATCTCTGTCTCAGTGGAAATAATCCTCCTATTGGGGATGTATCCGACTGGTGTCGATGGTGTGCCTTCCTGTCCCTCTACTTCCTCAGCACTTATTTTAGCGCAGTACCAGGCCAGAGTCCGGTAATTTATATTAAAGTCTGTTGCTGTGCTTCTAATAGACTTGTTCTGCAGCTTAACCTGTCTTACAGCCCTCAACATTACATCCGGAGGTGTACTTCCCTTATCAGTTTTCCTAACGAATGTTCGCACCATCTCTCCGCCTCTCTAGGATGTCTCTCTGCCTACAAGGATGGCAAAAACATTACACTCATAACACACACACACAAACCCTAACCCTAAATATAAGCTATATGGCCTAAAATACCTCTCACTATTATGTTAAATTACTTAACAATGGGGTTATTAATATATTATATTTAATATATAATTATTATTATTATATATTAATATTATATATACATATACTGTGTGTGTGTATGTGTATATATATATATATATATATATATATATATATATATAAAATTAATATAGCCTTGTTATATGTAGAGGAGTATTTGACACATGCACATACTCACCTACACTCCCACCCTATGTATATATGGCCTAAAATTACTTAATAACCTATAGCCTAGAGGAGCGTATGACACACACACACACACACACACGTGCGTGGCACGCACACACACACACACACACACACACACACACACACACACCCTACTCCTATGTATATATGGCCTAAAATCTCTATATTGCCCATTATGCACTCAATTACCTAATAACGGGGGTTGGTTGTCACATGGGACGACCATCCCCAAAATCAGTGTGACGACCATCTCCAACTCTCTTGTCTGCCATTTTGTCTTTGCTACAGCCTGCTAGCTACCACTAGCTACTTAGATTTACCACTAAAATAATACTGTGTTTTTACTTATTTTGACAGCATTCTTTCTTTTTTTATTTCATGATACAGAAAACATATATGACAAAATCATCAAAGTGTTCAAATGTCACTTTTAGGTATGAAAAACTGAAAAATGTTCCTCACCTCAACAATGTGTGACCTTGAACAAAATAACAAAGATGAGTGACTATAGAATAAGTAAATGCGTGAGTCACAGTCCAAATTTTGCAACAGTTTTGCAACATAGTGGCCGATATATAAACAGCATGACAACCATCCCGTGACAAGCATCTCCGGTCTCCCCTAGTAGTGCAGCGTCGTGATGGTCGTGGTGATCGCAAGCATCAGGTACTCGAACTCTCGTGATGCAGACGGAGACAGGGGATTTATCCTCCTGCATCTTTTAACCCCGCTGCTCCTTGACGGTACTCGGCGTCCCCAGCTACGGCATCTTCTCAAACATTGCGACGTCCACGTCTCCATGTAGGCTGAAGATGAACTAGCGATCAACTAACGAGGTGTAAAGAGGATTGCGTGTGCTAAAAGTGAAAGATAAGTTGAATTCTCATTTCTGCGGGTTAGCCTGAATGAATATGCAAAAATGGGCAGCCCTACGTTATTTCGTGAAATAGTGGGAGGTGGTCATGCAAATAGATTACTTTAGAATGTGTAAAGTGATTTACTAAGCCCGAAAGGAAGTTTTGGAAAGGTATATGCAGGTGCATTTTAGTACAAATGGAAAGCAGGTATTAAAAGACACTGAATCAATAAGATAACGGCAGTCATTATAGCAAGACACGTAACGGTGTGTTTGGAATATCCATAAATCAACGTTCTGAATGATTGCATAACAATGGGGGCTAATTAACTGACCCGTTCTAGCTAAAGCTCGAAATAGGCTACACAAGAAGAGAATTTGTGGATACATACATCACAAACAGTAAGAATACATTTTTTAATCATGAAGCAAATCATGTTACATAGGCTAATACAAGAGTAACTAGTATTTGAATCAAACAACCAATAGCCTACAACGTATAGGGCCTATTACAACAAACAGTGAATGACAAAGCACATACAAACTTTATCAAAATAAAACGTGAGATCACATGGAAATGTAATTTTATGTAACAGTAATGGCGTGAGTAGGCTTTGTGCTTCTAAACACGATCATTTCAGTCCTGACAAACATCTGTAACTCCCAGCAGAAACTGAGACATTCAGTGATAGTTTGTCGTAAACCGCCAGCTTGTTCAGTGTAAAAGTCCTACACTTGCTGCCAGTCTTTTCATAGTTTTCTTACATTTTAACCATTCCAAACACGCAAAACCTCTCATTTAAATATGGTTGTTTGCGGCTGGAGTAATTTACATAATAACTCTTAGTTGATCACCCACAAATTGTGAAATGTTAACGTGTGTAAATACTTTGGCTGCGCCCGCAAAATAACACCCCTTATTTGGGATCTTAGAAAATCGACCTCTATGTCATTGTTATTGCTTGCATTTTTGTTTTTTCGTTTTTTTTAATGAGGGGTCCTGCCACCGCCCCCCCCTCTTCGGAGGTCAACTTTATTTTTATAGTGTTATGTACAAAAATGTTTTGTGCTGGAGTCTCTCTGAGGGAGGAAAAACTAAATTAAGTAAACAGTAAAGTTAAGCAAACAAAGTGTCATAAAACAAGACAGAACAACAAAAAACAAAAAGGGATAAGTGGAGATGTAATAATGTAGAAATAAAATAATAATAATAATGAAAAAAAAATGTTTTCGCAGAAAGGAGGGATAGATTAAAGGGAGCTAGTAGAGGGGGGGCATGTTTAGTAAAATCGGTTTACTGAAATCTGTACTATAATTAGGGATTTAAGATACAGATGAATGGATTGTGTTAAAATCAGCGGTTTGTTTTTTGATAGCGGCAGATAAGTTTTCCAATGATATGTATTCGATTAGTAGGTTTTTACAAAGTGAAGATTGATTTTTTTCCTTGCTTTCCAGTTCATGAGGATGGTTTTCTTGGCGATGATTAGGGCTACGGAAAGTATTCTACTGTATGTGTTGTTTATGTTGATGTTGGATATGTCTCCTAGTAAGCAGAGTGGAGGGGATAGTGGAATGTGGCAGCCTAAAAGAAGAAAGAGGTTGTCAGTGATGTCCCGCCAGAATTGTTCAATTGGTGTGCAGTCCCATGTGGCGTGCATATAGCTGTCTGTGGTGTTTTGTGTGCAGTGTGGACAAGTTTCAGAATCTATGAAACCCATTTTAAACATCCTTTTCCCCGTGTACTGTACTCTATGAATAATCTTGTATTGTATGAGTTGGATGTTTGTGTTGGTAGATATAGAGAAGATGTTTTTGCAGATTTGGGTCCAGAAGTCGGCATCAGGGATGATCTGCAGGTCTTGTTCCCATTTTTCTGAAGGGATGGATATTGTTAGGTCGGACGTGGAAATTATCTTGTAGATTTTGGATAGTATTTATTTTTTAGTAGTGATGTTGATCAGGTCTAAGGTTAGTGGAGGAAGATCTAAATTAGATGATTTAATGTTGATTTTGGACTGAATAGAGGATTTGATCTGAAGAAATTCTAAAAAGTGATTCTCCCCATTGCTGTACTTGTAGACCAAGACCAACATCGCCCAAATCTTCCCTATAGGAAGACATGCACCGAAAGACGAAACAGAACAGCAGTTCCGAACAAAATCGTCAAAAACTCCATGTAAGGAGAAAGGTACCGAAAGGAACGAACAGGACAGGCTGCACCGGACATTTACCGGCTAAGGACCAAAGCGAGATTAGTTGAAAATACACGCCCTGCCTCTCTATGATGAGGAATATAACGAGGCGAACAGGAACAGAGATTTAACGTTCCATGGCTAGTTTAATAGGCTTGCAGTCAAATGCAGAAAACAAAGGGGTAAACACCCGATCTCCCAGGAGAGAGAAACATTTTACAGGTGAGCCGACGGAGCACCGTCGTCCCATAACTTTACTATCCAAAATGACTAACGCAAGCTTAATTGAAAACACACGCCCTAGCCTCTCAGTAAAAGAATATGTAACGAGGCGAAGGAACAGAGAACTAACGTTCCGAGGCTATTTTCGGAAACACGCAGTCACACACAAACATGTCCACAACATCGCCTAAGCTCCATACGAGGAGAGACATACCCGGAGAATGAACAGAACAATAGTTCCGAACAAAATCGTCCCGCAGGTAAAAAAGGCAAACAGGACAGCTGCAACAACAGACCAATGCAAACTTAATCGAAAATAGCAAGCACTGCCTCTCAATATAATAAAGAAAACCCTGACTCCCAACAAAGGGGAACGTAGTCCACGAGAAGGAGACAAAACAGGGAACAAACGTACCGAAGCTACTAACTGGCTCACAGTAACACGGAAATGAGTAGAAGCTCAAACGCCTGGTCTCTCAGTAAGAAAACCAAACAGAGGCGAAATAGAGCAGAGATCTGCGGTCCCATACTTCTACGAGATAAGTAACCAAAGAGCCAGCAAGAATAAAGCCCTGCCTCAGCAATGAGACGTTAAAACAGGCGAGTAGCATGAAAGGTACAAATAACGCACACCAAATAAATAAAGCCCTAAAATCAGTACGATAAAAAATGCCCTGTCTCTTAGTAAGAACCTACTATACAGATACATACAAACAAACAGAAACTCCTCCTTGCCTTCACGGAAGAAAGCAGACAGAGAGAGGAGAAAGAGACATAGAAAGGCAAAAATCTAGGCAACGGACAAACAAGGAAAAAACCAGGAAGCGAGGACAGAAAAGAGCCAGGGGGGAAGAGTCCGAATAACTACATCCATAGGCAGGTAAGCCAGGGGGGACGAGTCCTAATAGCTACTTCCACATAGGCGAGTCCCGCATAACTCCAATGAAGCACAACGGAGCAAAACGGTCTCCTTAAAAACCTAGACCAAAATACTACTGACTTAAACATACAAAGGGCAGAATAACACCACACACAAAACAGCACAATACACCACAACAAACAATCAATATCAAAGCCCCGAACGAAGGAAATGGAAGGATTAAATAGCTCTCAGTGACCACGCACAGGTGTCGACGCTAACAGAAGCTCCGCAAACTCAGCAGGGCGGAGCAAGCATCTACCAAAAGGGCAGCGCCCTCGCGTGGCCACTAAGGAAAACGATCGCATAGGGAAACAGGGTTAAAAACCATGACACATTTGTGAATGTATTGGATTTGGTGGGCAATAAAATATTGAAGAAAATTTGGTGCTTCCAGACCTCCTTGGGTTTGGGATTTTTGTAGTGGCTAGTTTGATTCTAGGTGTCTTGTTTTTCCAGTAGAATTTTGAGATGATGGAGTCTAGGGATTTCAACCAGGATGGTGGGGGCTTGATGGGGATCATTGAGAATAGGTTGTTTATCATGGGGAGTGTGGTAATTTTGATTGTAGCAATTCAGCCTATGAGGGATATTGATAGATTCATCCAATGTTGAAGGTTGTCCTCTACTGTTTTGAGAAGTGGGTTGAAGTTGAGATTGACTAACTCTGACAGCCTAGGGGAAAAGTTGACTCCTAAATAGGTGATATTACTTGCATTATTGTTTGCATTTTATGAGTAAGACTGTTAATGTGATTGGAGAAGTTGTTCAATTATGAAAGTTTTTTTGTTGGTAACAAAGCACTAAAACCATTTATTTTAGATGAGAACTAATACATTTGTTTTTTTCTAAGTGTTACTGATTGATCCTGGTCCAAATCTTGACATTTTACTGTAGTCAGTGCAAAACAGCGTAAACCCAAAGCATCTGGCTCAAAAGTGTCTCTAGTGGTAAAATGTTAGCTACTGCACGTCCAGTCTGTCATTGGCCAGAAACTTCCTCCAGCTGACATATTCCTCTCGGTGACGAAATTGAAATCTGTACAGCTATGTCCTGAAGTTTTGTAGCGAGGGCCGGCTACGCCCCAGCTATAAAAGCGAATCTCAGTGGTTGATATGCGTGCCGTGGACGGGGAGAGGAGATAGGAGAAAGAGAGCGAGCGATATATATATAGCTAGCTTACAGTTTAGCTTTTTTGAATATTCTAGTAAGTTATAGTAACCTATTTTCGGTATATTTATAGTTAGCTTGATAGTCCCTTGTTTTTTGATAGTTCGTTTTTCAGTCTAGCTTAGCAAGTAGCTAGCTAGTTTATGTTTTAAAAATAAATATATAGTTTTTAAAAATAAATGGCATGGGTAACTATTTGTACAGCATGTGATTTGTTGTTTACTGGCCGCATCATTATAAGCCCAAAAGAGGCTATGCATGCCATATTCTCCACCATTGCTTCTGCCTCGGCAGCGGCTTGCTTCTTGGGGCTCGGCAGTAGCTGGAGATAGCGTGTTTGTGTGTGAGTAAGAGAGGTAGCGAGAGAGAGAGAGTGGAACAAAGCAGCCGCCTTGAGTGCTGTCTGGAGCAGAATGGGCTTTTGGCTACTAGTGAAAAAAATCACTGGGGCATGGTTTGATACCTGGAGCTCAGCCCCTATATTATTACCTTATCACGCCCAGATTTCTGCATTTTTCGAATTTCAAAAGGGGGCGGGGTCTAGCTAAACCAGTGGGTTTTGTTACCCTTTAAAGAAGAATGAGCCTAAAGAACAAGAACTAAAGCATATAAATACTTGATGCTGGAAAACATTAGATAATGGCATGTCATTAACTATCATAATTAGAGGCCACATTAACAATGCAACAATAAAAAAAAAATAATAATACTTTGTCATACCAATTGCATTCATCAAATAATGTGTAACAGTAGATGGGAAAATTATGTGATTGTTGATACAAAGCCATATTTTGTGAAGGAGATGTTTATCCGTAGTTATCAGTCTTGAGTGGTGCTGTTCAATCCAGCTCTGGATGTCATTCATGCAAGCCAAGATCCACCTGGTGATGTGGGTCATTTGTGGGAAAGGAAAGAAAGTTGAGCGTCATCAGCATTGCAATGAAATGACAACCCATGGGCAGAGAGATCTGCTGTAGAGAGAGAAGAGGAGGGGACCAAGACCATAGCCTTGATGGACCTCTGTGGAGATACTGCTGGATAGAGAAGAGGAGAGGACCAAGAACAGAGCCTTGATGGACCTCTGTGGAGATACTGCTGGATATTCTAACAGCACCAGCTCAGATTACCTGGAAGGAATGACTGGTGAGGTAGGATGCAAAGCAATCCCATGGCCGTGCCGCAGAAATTGACGAGGCATGTGGCACAGTCTGTACGGTGGCCGACTCTCAAACCATAGACATGGTCGGGGCTTATATCCCTGCCATGGTACCTTCTGAGCTGTCATCCTTTTTCTTTTCTTTTCTCCTCTCTGCTTTCTACCTCACTGAATAAAGATTTTAAAAATATAAAGGGAGGGCAGCCCTCTCAGCTCTCCTTTTGTTAAAAATCTGTCAGAAATCTGCCAAAATACAGCACTCCAAGAACTGTATTGACTGAGTGAATAGCTTATTCATTCAGTCAATACAGACCATGCTGTCACATTACTTTTTACTAAACTGCAAACGCTCATAGAGCTACAGACGCTCTTGTCCAGAGCGGCTTACAAGTGATGAGAGGAGCACCTTTCATTGATGACAGGTGGTAAACTGTGTGCTTGATGAGTAACTATAGGGCTCCACTCCCTCAACTTTTTTTATGACACACTCTCAACCATTCATGTCAGCCATACGAAAGCTGTGTATAGCTTGCTACATAAACCAAACAGGAGAGTGTCCATGAAAGTTATTAAAAAAATATTTGAGGGGAACTTCCCAAATACATGGTGAAATAACAGTTTTTCAAATGTGTTTCATAGTCAGATGTAATTGTAGCTTCAATTTCAAAGTAACTTAATGTTAATGTTAGGAAATATTAAAAGGAAGGATTTGAAGAATACAAATCCTTGTATTCGCTCTCATTTGCACTGACAGTTGCTATTGTGAGCAACCTAAGTACCCTAAGCTAGCTGTCACGCACATTAACGTTGAGGACAAGTTGAAAATCAAGCAATGTAATTGGAGGGAATACCCGCCAGTGCAGGTACGCATCATCAAAACGTCACACAACCGTTTCACAGGAAGAAGTGAGGAAAATATTTTGCAGTGCAAATATAATAATTTAATAATTATTGAATAATAATGAATTGTTTGGTCTACATCATTTCCTTGAAGTAATTGAACTATAGCTAACCATTTCATCACTTAAAAGAGGTATATTTTCATTGTGTAGGGTCTTTAAGGCTTTATGCATGAATAGAAAATCACTCAGGATAATTGTTTTTCTTTATTTTTATTTCACTCCAATATCCGCAGTCTACCCAAGCATTTTGACAATCTTATTGATTATCTTACAATGCTCCCACTTAACTTCTCAGTAATTGGTCTGACTGAAACTTGGTTGCATAGTCAGAAAGTGTCTATGTTCTCTATCAATGGCTACTCTCATTTTCACTGTTTTAGATCTGATCTTAGCGGAGGTGGTGTGTCTCTCTTTGTGGAAGAGAGCATCCCAGCTACCGTGCGCAATGATCTTGTTGCATTAGTTGGAGATAAAACGGAGGCTGTGTTTTTGGAGATTGCTGCACCTTTCTCAAAAGAGAGAATTCTTGTTGGCTGTATCTACAAACCCCCAGATTCTAATACCGATCGCTTCACTAACTGTTTCTCCACCACTCTGAGTAAAATCGTAAAAGAGAGAAAAGTATGCTACATTATGGGCGATTTTAACATCAACCACCTTAATGGCAAATCATCTGAATTGATTAATAATCTAAATGTTTTGTCTTTCTTCTCGCTCATAACTAAGGTAACGAGAATTACGGAAACTAGCCAAACTTTTATTGATAATATATTTACAAATTCCGACTGTGTTCCTGGGGTAGCTGTAGGCAATCACCCTACATGCAAGATACGTATCAACAATATTGGTTTCCATTTCAACAGGTGGGTCAATGACAAATAAGGTTTTCAAAATGAAAAAAGAAAAATACTGACCAAAATGGATTTTAAATACATTCTTAATTCCACAAGAATGTATCCTGTGTATTTATATTTGTTTCATAGCTTTTAAGGTGATATAAATACATTTTTAAACAAGATTTCAGATTTTACCACCCAGAAATGTCAGGTGGCGCGACCATATATGAATTCTGAATAATACACTTTTAATGTATTTACCACTACTGAAAACCTGCAAATATGAATCATTGTAGTGTGTAAAATACACATCACATGGTAAATTCCACTTTAATTTCTTTATTTATGGCAGTTTAATTCCATTTATAGAAACGGCCACTTCTTTTTGTTTTCAAACACCTTATTTTCCATAGAGAGAAAGAAAACAAAAATTCTAACAGTAAAAATTATTTGTATACATTATTTAAAGATTTTCAGTTATATTTCTGATTTAATTTTGCAGACTGAAATGGGAATGGATACATTTAAATGTAAATTTTCTGGTCGCACCACCTGACCATGACCAGTCGCGCCACCTGACATTGTGCTCAATAACGATTGATATTCACTAAATAAAAAGAAGGATATGTAAATGCATTTTACTCTGGTTTCATTTGGCTTTTATTTGAAACCTGAGCATTTTATACTGGAACTTAATCATACAATTACATTTAATTCAGGCCAGCAACAGTGGTAATGTCAATAAGATAACATTTGATCAATGCTTAAAAAATATAACTGAAACATCAAGTCTCAAGGAACACATTTCAATAATGAGGACTACATTTCATTCAGGTCAGCATTCAAAACAATACTGCACATTCAACATTTAAAACAATACTGCCACAATGGTAATGTCAACAAGACAACATTTGATCAATTGCACATGTGGTCACTGCACTGAACTCTCTTCAACAGAGAATGTCTGTTGTAGGGACGTTGCAAAGGTAAACGTGTAGCATGCACATACTACAACTCCTGGCTCAACTATGCTTTATACTACAGTGAGCACCATAATTCATTGGACAGTGGCACATTTTTTGTTATTTTGTTTATACTCTAGCACTTTAAGTTTGAAAGGATATGGCAATGACAATGAGGTTGAATTGCAGACTGTCAGCTTTGAGGGTATTTTCATCCATATCAGATGAACCGTTTAGAAATTACAGAACCTTTTGTACATAAGCCGCCCCCCCCCCCCCCCCCCCCCCCCCATTTTCGTGCATCAAAAAATATTGGACAGTTTAACATAATGTAGAATAAAGTAATAATTTTTAATATTTGGTCGATGTCTGTGACCCAACAACATGAAAAGACTCTTGATATCTTATTTTCTGGTACTCTTACAAGCGATACTGTAACTTCTTTGCATTTGAATGGATCTCTCTCTCTCTCGCTTCTAAGACTACCTGGAAATAAGATATCAAGAGTCTTTTGATATCCTTTTATACAGAGTCATGATAGCATCACCTGTTTACCTGTGGAATTGGGATGGCAGGTATGCCATCCACCAAGTTACGGCTTGGCGAGGCATGGCCCATACCTATACAGCACCGAGAGTTTGGCACTTTTCAGGGTTTCCTACAGAAGTAACCACAATGAGCACAGACTCTCAGCCCTTAAAAACATTAACTTCTGTACGTTCTGACCTCATGTAACCACACAGCATTCAGATACAACTTCACAGTTGGCATACAAACACATTTATGTTAGCTCAAAAAAAAGGGATCTAGAGTATACCCTTTAAGAACTAGTCTAGCTAGCCAAGCTGCCGTTTTCCATCGTCAAGACTAATGTTAGCTCAACAAACGACCAAACGGTTCTTGACCAGCCACCGATTTTTAAACACTTGACACAAACCGAGATGAATCTAACAATGACATAGGAGTGTAGATATTGGCACTACTAGCACTAACTTTATCTAAAATTGCTGGAGATGTTAGCTAAGACCATGCACATGGTGATGGTGGGCTAAGTCTGATTAAAAAATAATACCAAATATTGTGACCAGAGAGTGAGAAGTAAGGTATTTAAAAATAACTAGTCTAGCTATTAATATACAAGTCTGAGTTGAAAATAACTTGTAAATCAATGGATGATAATGGATTAAAAAATAGATCATCTTACCTTGAATTGAAGATGAGGATTATGAGATGCAGGCACTGGCAGCATTTCCGTTGATTTAATCTGGTTAGTTTCAAATTGGGTGCATTTAAGTTTCAAATATATTTTTATGAGTACACTTTTAAAATATGTTTATTTGATTAAAAGCAACTTAATTTGTTTACTTATGAACAAGAGCCATTTTTAAATTTTTTGAGTGTACTTCCTTTGCTTCTCATCTATGGAACCCGGAAGTAACAGATTAGACATTGTGGTAAGTACACACAAATTGCCACATTCATCTGCATAGTAAAACAAATTACAACACACAGACTGCTTAGTTATACTGCTAAATATACTGTAAAACTCACACCAACAGTAGCTGGCCACACTATTGACAATGAAAGCTTTACTATGCTAAACATCCTAAACTATATCATATCTATTTGTTACAGAGATGCGCCATATACTCCCGAGGCGCCCTGCCTCCCGGGTTCCCTGACAAAAGTGGCATTCCATAAAACCATTACGTATACCAAATAAAGATTTAAATGTTTGTGTCGTTCAAATAAAGCCCTGACATTTGTGCTAGGGTGAAACCACACACATAACAGCAGAGTATTTACTCCCCTATTTATAGAGCAGGCAAACTGTGTTAGATTGGGCCCCGGCAGAGACTGGTAAATTGGTTCGGGAGGAGGGAGTCTTCAGCACAAAACACTAGGCGGAGAAAGCTTAGCTGTAGAATTCCTTTTAGGCCAAGTCTGCCGCCCACACACTACAAAAAAGCAGGATCACATCGAGACATTAATCACCAATTCATTCTTTGATGTTCCTGTTGACAATATGCCCATAACCGGGATTCTGATGTAGACTGCACTAATCATCTGGGGTCAGTATTCATAAGGCTCTTAAAGATTATAGGTAAAAGGCGGTGGAATTAGGTGCATGCAGTCAGTGAAATCGGGACTGAAATGACTCACTTGCTCCGTTAAAGACTTAGGCTACTCCTCCATTCCCAGTAAAACATATCCTGTCCAGCTAGGGCTTGACAGCAAAATATTTATTGGAGTAATCTTATTTATTGGAGTAATCTTATTTATTGGAGTAAGCTTATCAGTGTTTAGTGGTGCTTGGGTCTCATGTTAGGCACAGCTATTCCCCCCGATTCCCCCACCGAAAACATTCTGCAGAGTTTTTACGCTGCCTCACTCCAGGCTACTTCAAGTTGTCATGGTTTGGCTGTCTTCCTTCCATCTCTGTGGTCGTTTCCTCTCTGAGCCATGTGTGGGTGCTCTTGTCCCATTTTTCTCCGCCGCCGTGCTGGGTTTTTCCACCTCCAGGTACTTATCTGCATGGACGGCGCTACACCGGGGCAAGGGTGGGCTATAGCCCCATCACAAATTTGCTTAGCCCCGGTTTAGCCCCCCCCAGGCATTTTAATAACATTTTTATAATTATAATAAAAAAATATATAAAAGTAAATCAACAATTCTAATCCCTTTCTGATATTCACCCTGGCTACGCAGTGTATGTAGCCTATGCTATGACGTAGGCTACGGGTGTGGGGGTGTGTGTGTAGGGAGCTCAAGCAAATGACAAAATAACGTAAACTGATTTCTAACGTTAGCAAACCAGTGTTTCCCATAGCCTACAATACATCAGGCCTACAGAGTTCGCCACCATGTCAGAAAATATTAAATGGAAACGTCATTGTTTGAAAACTAATTTACTATAATTTTAAAATCAATAGAAAATGTGTTCGCATAAGCTCTCCATGTGATCCGTCTTTGGAAATGATCAACTACTCAACAGATTTGTGGAGTGTGTGGACCTCCCTAGGTAGCAACTCCCAAGTGTAAACTACAGTGTTTTGATTGGCGGTAGACTAATCTCACAACATTGGCTGCTTGGCCATGCACAGATGAGTAGATTTGGAAAGTGAATAACTAACCTAAATTAGCTAAATGATCATTTTCAATCTTCGTCATCTCGACTTCAGCTAATAAGAAGAGCTTGCCTCCAAAAAATGGCCAGGTACCGTTAAAGATCTCATATTTCTTCCATGTAGCTAAATGTATAAGCTAAATGAGATAGGGGAGAGTGGTAACTAACTGATATGTAAAGTTTGCGATCTTCGTTAGATAATGAAACTCCTAAATGTCCCAATCACAGAGCAGCGGTTAAACAACGACATTTTAGCCATCTTTTTTGACATAACGTTACACTGATAATTTATCCTCTCTTCTCACGTCCTTTTTCATTATTTTCCGGTGTCTTATTTTCTTTGATGTCTGATATTTTTAAGTACTCGTATTGATGAAGCCAAATGACATTTGTAATGCCATTTCAATTTACAGAATTGTACAATTCTGACTGTTGTATAGATGCTCTGCCACTTGTGCAGGCCCCCCCAGCGCACACACAAAAGCCATCCTGGGGGAAACACAGCTAACCTTAGCACCCCCATGTATTGACCTAGCCCACCCTTAGCCCAGGGAGAGAAAAGTTCCTGGCGCCGTCACTGCTTATCTGGCGCACCTGTGTTGAGTTCCCCGCTGGCTATATAAGCACGGTGCTTCCTGCTTCCGGTGCTTTTGTGTTTTCATTGCCATTACACAAAGCCAGGCATTTACGGTATAGGAATTGGCGACCACTTGTTCTTTTGCTTCTACTAAAAGTACACGTGGGGTCTGCCTTAGTGAGATAGGAGTTATCTTTTCTTTTAGAGTTTTCGTTTCCCTTCTCACTCATTTCCTTCCTTGGTTTTCTCTCCTGTCTGTTTCTCGACAGTACCTTGGTTTCTTCCCATCTCTAGTGGATATCCACGTTCCGTGGATATCTTTTTGATCCCCTCTCTGTCGCGTCTGGTCCTCTGAACCCGACCCCCCTTACAGAACACAAAAGCCACTATGGAGGGACCAGCGACTACTCTAGAGGAGGATCTCAGCCATGGCCACATCAACCACGGCAATGGCCACACAGGATCAGACTATTAGGGCCCTCCAGGCGCAGCAGCAGGCCATGTTAGTTCAACCAGGCCAGATGGCTAACCAGTTGTGTGTGCAGGAGGGCTGGTTCCGGGAATTGGTGGAAAGTGTTCGCCAACTCACAGTCACTCGCTCCTTCTTCCTTGCCCGTTCCTATTACTATGAGGGAGCCCAAGCTCCAGCTCCCCCTCCGATATGACGGGGAGGCGGGCAAGTATCAGGGCTTCCTTACACAGTACCTCATATTTTTTAAATCACAGCCCTCTCTGTCCTCGTCACAGGAGTCCTGCATAAGGTTCGGCCTCTTGCTACTTACAGGGACCACCCTCGCCTGGGCTAGTCCCCTTATTCTGGCTAATGCTCCTGTGATGAGGGATGCGGATAAGCTGATGAATGAGATGGCGTTAGTCTTCGACCATGACGTCTCCGGTCAGGAGGCCGCCATGCGACTAACCCGTCTCCGCCAGGGCACCGATTCGGTAGCAGCATTTGCCATCACGTTTCGAGCACTGGCAGGAGACCCTGGTCTGAGGGTCCCTTGATTTTCCTGTTTTCCAATGCGTTATCAGACCCTATTAAAGAAGCCCTGGCTGTGATTGAACCACCTGCTGCCTTCAATGCTCTGGTATCCACAGCTATCCACATCGATAACCGTGTCCGGGAGCGAGAATGAGAGAGACAGAGAAGTGACAGGAAAGAACGGGGTCGACTTGCTATCTCTTTCTCCCTTCGGTAATGCCCCCAGATTCCTCTGCTGCCTACTCTTCTTCTAATAGGGAGGAGCCCATGCAGGTAGACGGCACTTCCCTGCACAAACCTAAACGACTCAAGATTGGTGTCTTTATTGCAGGCACAGGGGGCATTTATAAGATCAGTGCCCTAAATTGAAGGGAAACAGAAGGTCTCACTAGGGGAACTGGGGACCTTAGCGAGACATAATGTTACCACCTCTGGAACTTTATTGTGAGTTCAGCTGCTCTGGAATAAGCGCTCAGCTTGTGTTGACGCTTTCATTGATTCCAGAGCAGTTGAGTCTTTTGTAGATGCAAAATGGGCTAGGGTACAAGGTATTCCCGTACACCACCTCATTCGGCCCTGCTTGGTGACGGCTCTCGACGGTTGCCCATTAGGTACCAGGACCATCAAAGAGATTACGGGGTCCTTAAATATGTGTCTTTCACGATTCTCATTCGGAGCACATTCAGTTTTTTTTGGTGAACTCTCCAGCTTATCCTCTTGTGCTGGGACATTCTTGGCTGGTTCAGCACAGCCCTTATATTGATTGGGGCGGGGAGGATAAGGCTGTCATTCTTAGATGGGGGTCCCAATGCAGATCTCACTGCCGGCCAGCTGTATTCCTCGCCTTAGGAAGGTGCAGTATTCAGTCTGAGCTCAGCTCCGACTCGGACCTGGAGGAGGCTGAGTTTCTTTCTGACCAGGGCAGCTCGGCTCTCCTCTCTGAGAATGGGAGGAGAGTTTGGCTTGGAATTCCCTGGCTGACGGCAACTCCCTTTGGGAGGAGGGCTCTTTTGAGGAATTCTCTGATTCTGAGATCACGTGGTCTCCCGTGCCTGATTCGCCTGCTGAGGGACTGAGCATTAAAGTGGCAAGGACGTGTGATTTTCCCTTGCCAGCCAATGTACCTGCCGAGTACACCGACCTTGAAGGGTTCAGCAAACAACGGGCTACCACTCTACCGCCACACCGTTCTTATGATTGTGCTAGTAACCTGTACTCGGGCACTGTTCCTCCTAGGGGGCACTTATACTCCTTATCAGCTCCTGAGAGCTCTGCTATGAAGGAGTATATTCAGGAGGCCTTGGCCAATGGTTTTATCAGACCCTCTACGTCGCCTGTAGGTGCTGGCTTCTTTTTTGTTAAAAAGAAAGACGGGGGATTGAGGCCGTGCATCGACTATCGTGGTCTGAACGAGATTGCCATAAAGAACCGGTACCTGCTGCCCCTTATGAATTCCGCTTATGAATGAGCGCCTTCAGGGAGCAGGTATTTTCACTAAACTCGACCTCTGCAACATTTATAACCTGGTGTGTATGCGAGAGGGCAATGAATGGAAGACTGCTTTTAACACGCATAGCCGTTCGGGCTCACTAGCGCCCAAACTGTTTTTCAGGTGCTAGTGAACGATGTGCTCTGGGAGATGCTGGAAAAGTTTGTCTTTGTTTATCTTGACGATATTTTAATTTTCTCTCCGAACCTGTCGACTCATATTGGTCATGTCAGGCAGGTTTTGCAGGCCCTCCTAAAAGCACGGTTGTTTGTCAAGGCGGAGAAGTGTTTGTTTCATTCCAACACTGTTTCCTTTCTGGGGTTCATCATAATGGAGGGTGAGGTCTGTATGGATCCCGAGAAGGTTTTGGCAGTATTAAACTGGCCCACACCGCTGTCAGTAAAACAGGTTCAGCGTTTTCTGGGCTTTGCTAATTTTTATCGGCGGTTTATCCGCAATTTCAATGCAGTGGCTGCACCCATTACTGCCCTCACATTTCCTCTGGAACCCTAAGGCTGAGGCGGCTTTCGCTGAACTTAAGAAGAGGTTCAGTTCTGAGCCCATCCTGATTACTCCCAATCCCTCCCTCGCTTTTGTTGTAGAGGTGGATGCCTCAGAGTTAGCGGTAGGGGCCATTCTGTCCCAGCACTCACCGCTCGACCGGAAGATGCACCCGTATGCTTACTTCTCTCGTGCTTTGACACCTGCCGAGAGAAATTACGACATAGGGGATCGGGAGCTGTTGGCAGTTAAATTGGAAATAGAGGAGTGGCGTCATTGGTTGGAAGGGGCTGAGCACCCCTTCACGGTGCGACCATAAAAACTTGGAATACGTCCAACAAGCAAAGACACGTAACTCTCGGCAGGCCCGGTGGGCACTGTTCTTTGCTCTATTTAATTTTCGGCTGACTTACCGTCCCGCGTCTAAGAATGTCAAACCGGATGCCCTCTCACAAATTTTCGACCGGTCTGAAAAAGACCCGGTTCCGGAGCCTATTGTGCCCGCTGCTCAAATTTTAGCTCCGGTTATGTGGGACATCGAGGTGGCTGTTCAGAAGGCGCTGCGCCTTGATCCGGGCCCAGGTGGGGGTCTTTTAGTGCCGTTCAATTTAAGTTCTCGGGTGCTGCAGTGGGGTCATTCTTCCCAGCTGATGGATTTCCTGTCCAGACGGTTTTGGTGGTCCAACATGGAGAGGGATGTGCGTGAATTTGTTGCTGCCTGCGCGGGCTGCGCTCACAACAAGGGGTCTCAACTCCCACCCTCTGGCTTTTTACGCCCTTTACCCATCCCCAGCCGTCCTTGGAGCCACATGGCACTAGATTTTATTACCGGTTTGCCTGCGTGCCAGGGCAACAAGGCTATTCTAGTGGTTGTGGACAGGTTCTCCAAGGCGGCACACTTTATCGCCCTACCGAAACTACCATCAGCACCGGAGACCGCTCAGCTGGTGGTAGATCATGTTTTTAGGGTGCATGGCCTTCCTCTGGACGTGGTGTCGGATCGCGGGCCCCAATTTGCCACTCAGTTCTGGTGTTCCTTCTGTGCCCAGCTAGAGGTGTCCATTAGTCTGTTCTCTGGGTTTCACCCAGAGACTAACGGTCAGACTATGGAGCTCAATAACTGACAAAAGTATTTGAATTTGAATTTAGTATATTTGAATTATATACGTGTGACATTTCATAAACTAGAATTTTTTGTGGTGTATTTCATAAATTTGCATTTAAACGTAGATTGAAATTCAGATTTTAAAAATTCAGATCCATAAATACAAATCTCTCTGATTCAAATTTCTGAAATTCTGATTTTAAAAATTCAGATCCATAAATACAAATCTCTCGGATTCAAATTTCTGAAATTCAGGTTTTAAAAATTCAGATCCAAAAATTCAGATTTTATGTTAACTAGGCCAAAGGTGAAGCATCCGGGCTTCCCAGGAAAAGTAGAAGCTTTCGGAAATGTCGAACTCGCATTTAGCCAATCACAGAGCTGCTAGACTTCAGCTAGCGGCGGCAAGTGCAGCAACGCTGTTATTCACGCCGTGGTGCAGATGACGAGCCATAATGTTAACGAGGTAAGTATATAGTTGTATAGCCTACGTTAGTTTTATGCAGGGTTGATAAACACTCAAAGCGCTGTATTGCTACTAGTGTGATATACAGTCAAGCCGGAAAGTCTCCCCACCCCTTTCACCATCTCCATGTTTTATTACGTTACAGACTTATACTACAATAGATTGAGTTCATTTTTTGACTCAAACATCTACACACAATAGCCAATAATGATGAAGTGAAAACAGGTTTTTAGAAAATATGCAATTTTATTTTACTGACAAAAATAGGTTATTTAGGGGTTACATATCTGTACACACCCTTAGCCTGATACTTGGTTGCTGCACCTTTGGCAGCGATTACAGCTTCAAGGCATCTTGGGAAAGAAGCTACGAGCTTGGCACACTTGTTTCTGGACATTTTTGCCCATTCCTCTTGGCATATCCTTGCAAGCTCCGTCAGGTTGGATGGGGAGCGTCGGTACACAGCCATTTTCAGCTCTTTCCACAGATGTTCAATTGGATTCAGGTCTGGGCTCTGGCTGGGCCACTCAAGGACATGCACAGACTTTCTCCGAAGCCACTCCTTTGTTCTCTTAGCTGTGTGCTTCGGGTCGTTGTCATGTTGGAAGGTAAACCTTCGCCCCAGTCTGAGGTCCAGAGCGCTCTGGAGCAGGTTTTCTTCAAGGATCTCGGTGTACTTAGCTGCATTCATTTTTCCCTCTATCAGGTCTATCAGGCAATCCCCAATCATGTCCAATCAATTGAATTTATCACAGGTGGACTCCAATTAAGTTGTAGAAACATCTCAAGCAGTATCAGTGGAAACAAAATGCACCTCAGCTCACTTTTGGGTGTCATATCAAAGGGTGTGCACACTTGTGTACATATGATATTTTACATTTTGATTTTTAATAAATTAGCACAAATGTCTAAAAACCAGTTTTCACTTTGTCATTATGGGCTATTTTGTGTAGAATTTTGAGACAAAAAATTAACTCAATCTATTGTAGAATATGTCTGTAACGTAATAAAATGGGGAGAAGGTGAAAGGGGTGGGGAGACTTTCCGGCTTGACTGTATTTTGCGTTAGCTAATAGTGGTCGAATTGTAAAATGTTTTCCGCAGGCAGGTAGCCTACATCCAATCTTGCCGTTCCTTTTCATTTATTTCAAAAAAGATATTAATTTTGCCGTATGTAGCCTATGCAATATGTCACGTTTAGCCTAAACAAAAATGTCAGTAATAGTATGCTTACCTGAGAAACTATAATGTTTTAGCCTATTTTTCCTTGAATAAACGTGGCTTTTGTCCGTCCTAAAGAATCGGTGTTGTTATCGATTAAAGCGCTTTATAATAAATTAAAAGGAATGGTAAGATCGGATGTAGCTACCTGCCTGCGGAAAACATTTTACAATTCGACCATTGTACCTAACCATTGACAGCAAGCTACCGTAAGCCTGGTGTCGGTAGAGAACATTAGCAACGCAAAATAGTCACACTAGTAGCAATACAGTGCTTTGAGTGTTTATCAACCCTGTATATAACTAACGTATATAACTATATACTTACCTGGTCCGTGTAACGTTTATCAATTTGATTTCCTGATGCATCTCAAATTGAAAAATTGACAATTGGATTCAATATTTCAATTTTAATTTTTTTATCCCTGAAATAAAAGGAAAATGAACCATTCAAACTCGTTTTTCAAATTTTCTGATTTACCGTTTGTCTTTTGAAAGTTGAAAATTGCATTATTGGTGTGGGTGGGTAAACCGGGGTAGTTTCTAATATCAACGATCAATGGACGGACTCAACCATGACCGTAGGGGAGCGATAACAAAGACTTCTTTCTTATTAGTCGCTGGCTTAGCCTTTTACCTTGACGTTCAGGGTGCAGGATAAGTGCCAAAAATAAGACTACTGAGAGGAGCATATCTGTGACGCGGTATGTCAAAAGCAGGCGGAATTGGGCAGAGCTACGAACAGAGGAAAAGCTGCAAAATGCCTTGGGGGTGAATTTTAGCGTTTTTGAGATTTTTGAACATTTATGATGCTACAAATATTAAAAATGTTCTGTAAAAGTTTCAAACTGAAATTTTATCGACAAAGTATTTTTTAAGCACTTTTAGAGAGGCATGTCATTTCACAAAATGATGCCTTGTTCGAGATTTTGCTTGGAAATGACGCCAAATTTAGCGTAACTTCTAGCTCACTTGCTAACGTAAAATCGCATGATGATATTTTGCCAACATATTGGTTATTCAAACGGTATCTTTCTTGATGAAATAAACTATTAATTGATTATTAAAACAACAATAATCGTGAGCTTGTTTATGCACTACAAGAGCCGCCCGATAAAGGGCGCCCCTTTTTTGACAGTACTTTCTCATCTAAAAGACGTTAAAACAAAAAAACTACCGGTCACATCTACATGGTTATTGGCTTAAAAGTTAGCTTATCGTTTTGTGAACCTAACAAATATAATATGTTCAATGGTATGTGCCAGAATAATATCAGTATCGTATGTTGATCACAAAAATGTCTGGTTTCCGCCCGACAACAGGGTTCGGTACGCTAACATTGTTAACCAACTTGTTTTGTTTAAACTCAAACTTTAAAGGGCTATTTCTCAGTTTCGATGTTTCAGACGGTCCAATTTAAAATCTTAATAACTTCGCTTTGGAATATCCAATTTGAAAAAAGAAAGCGGAGTTGTAAAGTGCAAGTTCTATGTTTTACTAATATACCAATAACTCAAAATTGACCTCTTGCCCAATTCCGCCTGGTTTTGACATACCGCATCACATCTTACTTGAAGCTGGCAAATGATCTAGCTGCTGATAAGCCGGCGGTGGTAAATGAGAAGCCCTCTATTGATTCGCCGAGGCTGGTAGCTCATGTGCCTGGCTTAGCAACCCACTGGATTTGTTTTTTGCAACTGACCTGGCTGGTCACTGGCATTCCTAGGCTGGTCACTCGCGTACCTAGCATGGCAACCCACTGGATTGACGATTTATTTATTTTTTACAATTTCTGAATCAGGCTAATTTATCATCTCTCTTGCATTTGCAGTTTTAGTCTGCAGCTATCCACGAGGCAACAGTCGTTCAATTCAAGCGAAGGACTTAGGAAATCAGTTAACCTCATTAACTTTGGCCCACCAGAAGCCATTTTCACCTATTTGCTAGGCTACTTGTCTTATTTAGCCCAAGTGTCATATCTCAAAAACGATTTACTGCAGCACATCCATGTTTTAAACTTCGAATTGAAGAAGAGGCCTATCCTACCATCAGACATTTGCAACAGAATAAATTTGTCAGAATCGTCACATAAGCCTATATGTAGCCTAGGCATAAAAATACGTAGCCTATTGTGTGTAGGCTATAGGCTCTATAGCCTTTGATTAGGCCTACGTTAAAAGGTAGGCTATGTTTTTACATCCACAGCAATGTAGGCTATTACAGCTACACGTGCGATAGGTGGTCACTGTGGAAATGTCAACTTCATTGGAAAACTATAACCGAAAGTTTGTTTATAGCCTACAACTTTTCAATAATATCAGGTAGCCTATTATTGTTCCTATATGGGAACATGATTTTTGATGTAGCCTAGAAACGGTGGGTTTTATGCATTTTATTGTCTGTGGCTGTGCCAAGATGAAGGTTACAGAACTTTTGGGGTTTAACCTGTAATTTATAATTTCAGAGAAATATGAATAGGCCTACTGTAATTGGAATGTTGACGACTACCACTAGGGGGCCACCGTGGATAAGAGATCCACAACTGGCTTGTCAAAGTAAAATATTTAGCCTACCTACATGTCATTTTACCCCATTAAAAATAAAAAACATAGCTCCTAATTGATTAATTACAGTCCACTGGTTTTATTGCCACGTTAAAAATCTGTTTAAAGATTTGAATGATGAAGCAAAACCGATCGAGCATTAAACTTTATGATATCTAGGTAGCCCGGTGGAATTCCTGTTTAGGCTACCCTGCGATCTTGGTCGGAATCCAACATGGGGCAGAACTATTTAACTTTTGGACAGGAACAATCCTACTATTCAATGCTGAGAATGTAGGCTGTAGCCTTTTAGACATTGTGTCATTGGATGAGCTTTCAGATTTATGTTTGATTTATCCAATTCTTCTACTGCTGTAGCCTATAAATTTGGGCTAAACACTGATGCTGTTAGTGTTGCTGTTGACTGAAATCAGCACAATTACTCGCATAGCCTATGGTTTATTTACTTACATTTTGCTTAAATGATTATATTTGCCATTTTTAGACAAATGTTTTGTGAGTTGGTTGGTGTTTGTTTTTTGTTGTGTTTGTACGTGAGTGACCAGGCTAGGAATGCCAGTGACCAGCTAAGTCAGTTGCAAATCCAGTGGGTTGCTAAGCCAGGCACATGAGTTAGGCTACCTTGGCGAATCAATAGACGGCTTCTTACCAGTGCCGGCTTATCAGTCGCTAGATCATTTGCCAGCTCGGAGTAAGATATGTGGGGTGCTTCCCAATACTCGAAAAATGCATCCTCCTTGACTCCACTAGCCTACCACCTCCTCTCCGCCGTGCGCTGGAAACCGATCTTTGTGTTTTAATCTAATGTTGCTGATTACATATTAATGGTTACATATTCATTAATACCTCGACTCAAACCGCAAAGTCAGATATATTGTAGGCCTATACTGTACAGGCAACTATTTGTACTTGAAACGTTCCGGCAGTTTTGCATACGTCCGGATAGGAGACGAGTGGTAGTGGGGGAGTGGAAGAAAGGACGAGAGGAGTAAAGAAAGAATATTGAGAGGAGTAAAGAAAGAATATTGAGACGCAGCCATGCTCCACCGACCTCTCAGTCGGGCCTATTCTTATTTTAGGCACTTATCCTGCACCATAAACGCCAAAAGGCTAAGCCAGTGACTAATAAGAAAGAAGTCTTTGTTATCGCTCCCCTACGGTCATGGTTGAGTCCGTCCATTGATCGTTGATATTAGAGACTACTCTGGTTTACCCACCCACGCCAATAATGCAATTTTCAACCTTCAAAAGACAAACGGTAAATCCGAAAATGAGAAAAACGAGTTTGAATGGTTCATTTCCCTATTATTTCAAGGATGAAATAATTTAAATTGAAACATTGAATCCAATTTTTAATATGAGATATATGCATCAGGCAATCAAATTGAAAAACGTTACACGGACCAGATAAGTATATAGTTATATACGTTAGTTAGCTATATACAGTGTTGATAAACACTCAAAACGCTGTATTCTACTAGTGTGACTATTTTGCGTTAGCTAATGTTCTCTACCTACGCCAGCCTTAGGCTACGTTAGCTTGCTGTCAATGGTTAGCGATAGTGGTTGAATTGTAAAATGTTTTCCGCAGGCAGGTAGCTACATCCGATCTTACCGTTGCTTTTAATTTATTATAAAGCGCTTTAATCCATAACAACACCAATTCTTTAGGACAAACAAAAGCCACATTTATTCATTTTTTTATGGAAAAAATAGGCTAAAACATTATAGTTTCGCAGGTAAGCATACTATTACTGATATTTTTGTTTTGGCTAAACGTGACATATTACATAGGCTACATACGGCAAAATTAATATATTTTTTGAAATAAATGAAAAGGCACGGCAAGATTGGATGTAGGCTACCTGCCTGCGGAAAACATTTTACAATTCGACCACTATTAGCTAACGCAAAATATATCACACTAGTAGCAATACAGCGCTTTGAGTGTTTATCAACCCTGTATATAACTACCGTAGGCTATATAACTATATACTTACCTCATTAACATTACGACTCGTCATCTGCACCACGGCGTGAATAACAGCGTTGCTGCACTTGCCGCCGCTAGCTGACGTCTCGCAGCTCTGTGATTGGCTAAATGTGATTTTGACAGTTCCGAAAGCTTCTACTTTTCCTGGGAAGCCCGGATCTTTCACCTTTGGCCTAGTTAACATAAAATCAGAATTTTTGGATCAGAATTTTGAAAACCTGAATTTCAGAAATTTGAATCCGAGAGATTTGTATTTATGGATCTGAATTTTGAAAACCTGAATTTCAGAAATTTGAATCAGAGAGATTTGTATTCATGGATATGAATTTTGAAAATCTGAATTTCAATCTACGTTTAAATGCACATTTATGAAATACACCACAAAAAAATTCAAGTTTATGAAATGTCACACGTATATAATTCAAATATACTAAATTCAAATTCAAATACTTTTGTCAGTTATTGAGCTCCATACAGACGGAGCGTACCAACCAAACGTTGGAAAACACACTTCGGTGTCTGGCCTTCTCCAACCCCACGTCTTGGAGTCGTCACCTCGCCTGGGCAGAACATGCACATAACACGCTGCGCAATGCCTCCATTGGCCTCTCTCCTTTCGATTCGCAGTTGGGCTATTTACCTCCGCTGTTTCCGCTATTTACCTCCGCTTAGAAAATAATGTGGAGGTACCGTCTGCAGGTTCTTTTATCCGGAGGTGCCGTGCTGTTTGGAAGCGTGTTCGTGCGTCGCTTCTGCATGCCACGGCTAGATGCTGGAGGGAGGTCTGGTGTATACTGTTTGTCACATTCTGGCCGAGAGACGGGTGGGCAGAGGTGTCCAGTTTCTGATTGACTGGGAGGGCTATGGCCCTGAGGAGCGCTGCTGGGTGCATTCTTGGAACATCTTGGACCCAGAACTCATTAGGGACTTCCGCAGAGATGGTTCTGGGGGATCGTCTGAGGTCATCCCTTAGAGGGGGGGGTCCTGTCATGGTTTGGCTGTCTTCCTTCCATCTCTGTGGTCATTTCCTCTCTGAGCCACGTGTGGGCGCTCTTGTCCAATTTTTCTCCGCCGCCGTGCGAGGTTTTTCCACTTCCAGGTACTTATCTGGCGCACCTGTGTTGAGGTCCCCGCTGGCTATATAAGCACGGTGCTTCCTGCTTCCAGTGCTTTTGTGTTTTCATTGCCATTACACAAAGCCAGGTATTGACGGTATAGGCATTGGCGACCACTTGTTCTTTTGATTCTGCTAAAAGTACACGTGGGGTCTGCCTTAGTGAGATAGGAGTTCTCTTTTCTTTTAGAGTTTTCGTTTCCCTTCTCACTCATTTCCTTCCTTGGTTTTCTCTCCTGTCTGTTTCTAGACAGTACCTTGGTTTCTTGCAGTCTCTTTTTACCTCTCTGTTTTGTTTTTTCTCTGCTCTAGTCTGTGAGCTATCGCCCATTTTACTGGGTTGTTATCATTTAGCTTTCACCAAGTTTATTTTCCCTAACTATCTATTTATCTGCTCGAGTCTGCGAGCTTCGCCCTATTTTCTTGGGTCGCTATTATTATTTTTTATCGTTATTGTTTCCCTATCTGTTTTATTTCTGCTCGAGTCTGCGAGCCTCGCCCTATTTTGGGATCGTTATTATTTCGGGCTTTTAGTCTGGAGTTTTTTCTCCTGTTCCTCTTCTCTATTTCCTCTAGTGGATGTCCACGTTTCGTGGATATCTTTTTGATCCCCTCTCAGTCTGGTCCTCTGAACCCGACCCCCCTTAGACAAGTATCTGAAACATGCAATTTACATAACTGATGAAATAGCATGCAAGTTTTAAGCAAAAAAAAATCATAATAATGACAACGTGTTTCTGTTGTTGGGTTCGTTCCCTGGTCTCAGGGCAATGCTTTCATATTGGTTGGATTTTGGACAAGTTTTGGTTGCAATCAAGCTGGGACCAAGCTGACTTGGTCCCAGTTTCTAGTTTTAGAACGATTTGTCGTGAACCGTGACAAGGAGGTAAACAAACTTGCTTTTAGAATAAACTTTCCAAACGTGACCAGTCTGAAAGTGCCCTAAGAAATTAAAAGCATCCCCCTTTCTCCCCAAGCATGTCTGCACAGGAGCTGATCCTGAGGCTTGGAGGGGAAAATAATAATAAAAACCTTTATTTACGGAAAAACAACTTCCCTCCTGAATATTTATAGGTTGTGTCAATATTTATATGAGTGTCAAGACAACAATTGCCTGAAGTTGAGAAGTGCTTGAAATAGTTTTATTTACTTAAATACATGCAGATAACCAAATGTTTCAGGTGTACATTATAACAGTCTTCCTTCAGTTCAAGGCAGAGAAAACATATTTCCTGGAAATTAAGAAATGCAAGGAAACAAAGTGCTAAATAACAGACTTGGTATCAAAACTGTGAAACAACTATGCAATCTCCAACTTCAGGGGTGCATTTATGATACCACAAACCATTAAAGTTATAAAACCAAGCACAAGTGTTTAAAATCCCTCCTGTTCCATTAATATTATTTTCTTGACTTTCTGAACAAAAGGAATATGAATGGAACAGGGGTATTTACCCAAGGTCAAGTTGCAATTTTATTGTGGTATTATTTACCACAGCTGTGTGTGTTTAATCACTATGACAACAATTTTCTAGCAGGGCCTGTCTGTTTCCTTTTTGCTCATTACTTTTCTTTATCGTAGATGCAGAGTACTTAAAGGAAACTTGCATGGCCTCCCATTTCTATCAACCCCTGGAGTAAACAAGGAGAGGCCATGACCTGGATATTTTAACATTAATCTCACTCTTCTTATCCCACCCTGGAAATTACAAACAAGCTTGCTTAATTATACTCTAAAATGCAGCCAAGTGCATCTCTGGCACAGAGAAAGAAAAGGCCACATTTTGCTATTTCCGCTGTGCAAAAATAACACATGAATTTTTACAATAATATACAGAAAATATTTGTTTTTTCAAGGATTCAAAGGAAGCACGCCCTCAAGGGAAAATATGTGGTGACCTTTTTATTTTCAATAACGGGAGGAAAACTATAGCACTCAAAGGGAAAAGTAACTTAGGAAAGCAACAGCTTGTATAAAATCACTGGGGGTTTTACGATCAGCTCTTTGCATTATGGACTGTCTATAAAAACTATTAAACTAATGGCAGCAGAGTTTTGCTAAATTTAAGTGGCTGCAAAGACATTTATGGGAGTTTTATGAGTTTTTGTTTTTGCATCAAAACAGAGACAGCATGTCACTAATCAAAGGTGGTCAATTGCTCTGGAGTGCTTTTCCCTTTACTTCACTCTGACGTTGTTTTTCCCAATTCCATTATTGTTTGTTAAAGGCACATGGGCTAACAGATCTGATCAGCACTTGTAGAAGCAACCTTGAAAATATTATAAAATAACCATGCTCAGTCATATCTGTGATGCACTGGCAATCAAAACAATCTGTGAACGGAAATAAGCTAAAGTTACAAATTTGGTAGAGGTATATGTCAAAATGACATGTGCCTCTACCCTTCCTCATTTTTGAAAAACTACAGTGGGTGGTAAATTTGAATTTTAAGATGCCTCCCATGCTATATGAAGGAGGCGTGACCGAACTCACAGAGAGGGAGAGAGAGGCTGTGTCCAAATCTGAGCCCTATCTAGCTGTATCCTGAGTAGCCTACTGTGTATTAGCTTACTGTATAGCTACTGTTACTGTTTTGTGGCATACTTCACAGCTTTTTAAAAAATGTATACTCAACTGGCATACTCAATAGTAGGCAAGTGCGCTGATTCAGACATGGCCAGAGAGGCAGTGAACCTGTTGTTACAACTGTAAACAGTATTATCTTGCGAGCTAGCTCAAAGAGTTCTTAGCTGAGTTACCAAATACCAAGAACGGCTTCCAGGCAAGATTATAGTAACGCCTAGCCCCTCCATTTATATTCCGTAGGAGTGCCAATCTGTGACTGGCATTGTCTGACACCTGCCCATAATCTGTAAACCCCTGGCCATTGTAGTCCACAGTAAAACAGGTACCTGGAACATGCTCAGTAGTTTTGGGTTATATCTCTGCTCTCACTACAGGTAGAGAGTTGGCTGAGAGTGCATTTTAATCAAGAGGACAGCTACTCTTCTACAAATCCAACATTATTTTTTGGTGGAATTCCCCGTTAAGTGGAGCTAGCTAGCCACTGCAATTGCAGAGGTGAAAAGGCACAAGTTGTTATGACAGGGCTTGTTAAAAACCAAAATCAACCTTGGAAGTGCTTTTCCTCAATGGCGAATTTAGCCAAGGGAATGAAAAGCGACACGGAGTTGGCTTCTGTGTTTTCTGTAGGACCTTTAAGTAACGTTACCTCTAGCTATCCAGCTAGCCTTGCTATGGCCGAAGTCGGGTACCTTTTGTGTGGGATTTCCTTCTCCCAAGAAAAAGAAAATAAATAATATTTGTATACAAATAACTTCATGAAAAATCCACTGTACAATGGTATTAGCTAGCTATGATAGACCAGATATGGCCTGCTAATGTTACTTATACCACACACAATTCCATCCCAAATCTTTACGTCCCAGTTCTAAATTAATTTTCAGAATGGTTAAATACTGAACAAGGAAAAACACCACAAGATAACAGCAAGTGAAACACCACAGGATAGCTACAACTGCACTAAGGAGTAGCTACCATTACAGTAATAATGTTCCTACAAGGTGCACTTATAGTGTAAAGATCGTTATAACACTGCCTAATTATTGTTACCATCCATATAGAACAATGCATGTTATTTTCAATATATCTGATCACCTCAGCTCTTCGCTTGACATTTTCCTTGCTGTGCTCAAGGGCATTTCTTGCCCTCAACAGAGGTAAGTGTGCGGGGTTGAGGATGGAGGAGGAGACTTCTTTGATTGTAAACACAGGACCAAAGCAAGGCTAAAAATCCTCCATAGTGCACCTTTAAATCTGTTCATTAATATGCATTAGGACAGTAGGTTCCACATAATATAGCACCATGAAGCCTGCCAGACCTCTAGCTGAATCCCATGGTGTTTAAGCTATCCTGGTAAACTAATAAAAAAGCAGTAATATGGTAATGGTGCAATATCTCCCTCCCTAGCAAGTAACGGTCAAAGCCTGAACTGAAGCAAAACTCGTAGATGATTACAGAATTACCAATGTTCTAAATTCAGCAACAGAATAATATAGAGGTCACAGAGGGGCAAGATATAATCCTTGCCTGCATTACATTCAGCATTTCACCAACACGCTTTTAAACCACCACCATTACTTACAAGGAGTTAATGAGAATGAATATGTGAATATTTTAAATGGAGGCAGATAGAAGCCCACATTTGGGCAGGCGAGAGGCTATGCAGCGTCCAGCCCACTCTATCCTCAAGGAGCATGTTTTTTTCCCAAACCACTGCCTGGTGGTGGGGCTTTTTTGTGGGGGAGGTGGTGAGGTCAAAGGAAACCATATTACATGTGGTAGTTAAATCACTTGCCCTCCAAAAAACCTCTCTGCTGTATTCATATCAGCTGCCCCCTCTGGAATCATTTACCTTAGCAAACATCAGAGGTCAAATATAGACATAAAGAAATGTTGCATTGTCAACTTGCTTATGATTGGTTGAAATAATACAGCAGAACTGGTGTTCTGTCCAGTCTTATGAACTCTGTCTTTCAATGCCCTCAACAGAATTTTGAAATTGGTTAAGGACAGATGAGCAGACAAATATAAGAGAGGGAGGGAATTAAAAAGGGGAGTGCAGTCTTCTCAGGGCTTCCCTCTTCCCCCTCTGTATGCTGGAGAAAATAGAAAACTAGCCATGCGAGGAATTGCCTCGTCAATGGAAATACCTCTCTCATATCAGAAATTCTTCTAAAAAGGATACATTTATACATATTGTAATGATCCTTGAGGAATCCTATTACCTCTCAGAAAAGCATGGCCAGTGTACTGGAGGTGAAACCGGCTGCCAATTATTTATTTATTTTTTGTTTGGCTCAGTAATGAAGATATGTCTGGCTAAGAAACTCAAATTGTCACATACTGTCGCTGACTCATTTGTAATTTTATTTGACCTTCCTTAGCTAGGTAGATCATTTCATATAATTTATCAAACATATATAATGAGCTAATGTATGTACATAAATGTATGTTTTTAAAAATGTATTCTTTGTTTAATCAGGCAACAATATGACATCTTGATTGATTGATAAACTTTATCCCAGAGATGGGAAATTTGGTTAGCCACAACATGACAAAAAAAAACAATAGACAACAACAACATACAGTCTACAGTAAAAACTTTCCCCTTATCTGATGAATTAGCTAGCGTTTAGCTTTCATCCTAGTTCTCACCAAGGACATGAAAGTACATTAACTTTACTTTCGTAGTTTGTTAATGTTTATGTTTTATTTAAGAGTACATTATCCTGGGAAACAAAAATAACCAGTTGATCCGCCATATGGATGTTATAGTTTGTGGCAGTGCTGTGACGTATTTCAAGAAGACTTACTATGTATTTGTCCGTGTCCAATCATTATATCGCACACGAAAACACAAAAAACTAATTTGCTCCATACAAAATTATAGCCGCCTTTTGCAAACGTTTGATGTGATTTTATTAACAAGACAAGAGCTCGACTTTAATTATCAACGGGCAATTTATTTGTGCAAATAAATCGCGGCCAGTGTGTAAAGGCCTTAACGGCCTTTAACTATTTCAGGTTTATGCGGAAAATGAGCAGCCACAAAGCTGTGACATCCAGCTTCAATGCCAGTGCAAGTTGTACCAGCAGATGCCCTGAAAGGTAAGGTAATTTTTTTTCTCTCTCCTTGCCTTTCAGGGCTTCTGTAGTTGACAACATAATCAATCATATGTTTTTTTTTTCATTTGAATATGTAAAAATTCTTCAGAACTTAAAGGGATAGTTCGGAATTTTGGACATAATGTCTCAATTACGACTTACCCATGATGTAGTTGATTGATGGAAACCATTTTCAGCTAATTCCATGCTGTCCCTTCTTTTGGACATACACACGTTGCTAATGCTAGCGCAACTCTAAGGTAACCGGTAGCATCCACTACCAAACGCACTTAAACACTCCACAGTGCACCCAAAGCAAATAAAATACGACGATAGTCTATTGGGGTTATTTTGAGTGTTTATACCATCATTTTTGAAGTCAAACTATCATTGAATCCTTTACTTTGTGCTGACCTATATTCTCTGTGGAAGTACGGCGGCGGAGCAATACTTTACGTTACCTACGAATGTAGTGCCGGCACTGGTTGACTACAACAACAAAGAAGAGCAACAGGTTGCAATGGCCACGTTCTCTCCGCCGCCGTTTTTTTTTTAAGTGAGATGTACCCCAAATTATAGAATATGAAGCAACCTGAAGTTACCCAGCTCATTGACCACAACACCACATTTCTGCCCATGCCACTGCATATAAACATTTTCTCAGTCCAAATTTTTTTCTTTTTGATAGTAGATTCCCCATGGGTGATCCCAAAAGACTCAACTTGTCTTCAACTTGAAAAGAAAAGGTGCCCACCTACAATTCTTTCTTTTGCTCCTGAAACTTTGAGATGTTTTTTGATTGTTTTGTTAAAAAAGTACAGCTGCTCAAAACTGCTGTACCAACAATTTTTTTTATTCCCTGACCATCCTCAGCAGTCAGTAATTCTTCACATGGCTATATTTATTGTAAATTATGCAAATTAGTGGTGCTATTGACTGTATTTTTGTTTTCAGGTTGGAAATTTCAGGAAAGGAAATTCTTGTAAGGGTGGCAGCGAAGAAGAAATCTGGTAAAGTCCTTCTTCAATCCCATTTCTATTCAGCAAAAGCATACCAGTACGTGAGGGAAACTTTTGACCTTGCCCTGCCACACCTGAAAACAATCAGGAATTGGTACAGTGGCATCACTGCAGAGCCAGGCTTTACAAAGGCTGAATTTTCTGCTCTTGAAATACAGGCTCAAGACAGGAAAAAACAATATGTGCTCTGATGCTGGCTGAGATTGCAATTAGGAAGCACAATGAATGTACTGAAGGGAAATTTCAAGTATACGTAGATATTGGCTGTGGGAAAGTGGACGACTCTTTGCCAGTGGCAAAAGATGCTGTAGTGCTCATGGTAGTCTCTGTCAGTGAGACATGGAAAAAACACATGTAGGGTATTTTCTCATTGATGGCATGAGTGGGGAAGAGGGAAAATGTCACCTGGACCCCATAATATTGGAGTCACCACTTAAACAAGGATTCATAAAACACAATCAAGGGAGGTCACAAGGCGGTAGGGAGAGGTGGAGAGAGGTGCAGCTTGAAGAGGTAAGTCTTCAATCTGCGCTTGAAGGCGGTCAGACTTTCTGTTGTTCTGACCTCCACGGGGAGCTCATTCCACCACCGTGGGGCCAGGACAGACAGACGTCGAGACCGGGTGCTAGTATGAAGTGGGGGGGTACCAGTCATCCTGAGGAGGCAGGTGTGTAGGGTCTGATGAGCTTTTGGAGGTATGGAGGGGCAGATCCTCGGACTGCCTGGAAGGCGAGCACCAATGTTTTGAATTTGATGCGAGCCATCACAGGTAGCCAGTGGAGGTCAATGAGCAAGGGGGTGACATGGGAGTGTCGGGGGAGGTTGAAGACCAGGCGCGCTGCTGCATTCTGGATAAGCTGAAGGGGTCTAATGGCCGATGCTGGCAGGCCAGCCAGGAGAGAGTTGCAATAGTCCAGGCGGGACAGCACCATCGCTTGGACCAGGAGCTGGGTTGAGTGGGTGGTGAGGAAGGGACGGATTCTCCTGATGTTGTACAGAAGAACCTGCACGCCCAGGTTACCACTGTGATGTTCTCGGAGAGGGACAGCCTGTTGTCCATCACCACTCCGAGGTTCCTGGCACAGGGCGTTGGGGTCAGTGGAGTGTCCCCTAGGGAAATGGAGAGATTGAGAGGGGGAGAGATTAGAGCAGGAATGTAGATGAACTCAGTCTTGCCTGGATTGAACTTGAGATGGTGGTTGTCCATCCAGCTCTGGATGTCTCTCAGGCAAGCGGAGATGCGGGCTGACACCTGAGTGTCAGAGGGTGAGAAGGAGATTAAGAGTTGAGTATCGTCAGTATAGCAGTGGTAAGAAAGACCATGAGCAGTGATAACAGGGCCAAGGGATTTGGTGTAGGTGGAGAAAATGAGGGGACCAAGGACTGAGCCCTGGGGGACTCCTGTGGTAAGGGGACGGGGTGCCGATACTTTACCAGCCCAGGCAACCTGGGAGGAGCGCTCCGAGAGGGAGGACTCAATACAGGCCAGGGCCGAGCCGCCGATCCCTGTTGTAGACAGGGACGGCAGGAGGATGGAGTGATCTACGGTGTCGAAGGCGGCAGAGAGGTCTAGGAGTATTAGCACAGAGGAGAGGGAGGCTGCCCAAGCTGCGTGAAGCATCTCGCTGATGGAGAGGAGTGCGGTCTCCGTTGAGTGGCCAGGTTTGAAGCCGGACTGGTGGGGGTCTAGCAGGTTGTTCTGGGTAAGGAAAGAAGACAGTTGGTTAGAAACAGCACGTTCAATAGTTTTGGAAAGAAAAGGAAGAAGAGATACCGGTCTGTAGTTTTGGATGTTGGAGGGGTCCAGCGTGGGTTTTTTCAGGATCGGGGTGATGTGGGCTCTCTCTCATCCCTCAGATTCATTCCCAGAAAGTGCATGTTGTCTTGGATGTGTGCCATATGTTGAACCTGCTAAGGAATGCAGTGGCTGAAGGTGGCATCTTTCAAACACGAGGTAGAAGAAAAAATCAGGTGGCAGTACATTGAAGATTTGCATAATGTGCAAGAGAAGGAAGGACTTCGGCTTGGCAGCAAATTGTGAATGGCGCCCATTGAATGGAGGAGTAAAAAGATGAAGGTGAACCTTGCAGCACAGGTATTCAGCAGCAGTGTGGCTGATTTGCTGGAGTACTGTGACAAAGTACTCAATTTGTCACAGTTCAAAGGATGTTAGGAGACAGTGGAATTCCTCAGATCTGATGCAGTGCTTGATATCCTAGACAGCAGGAACTCCCATGGCAAAGGACACAAAGCCTCATTGAAGACATCAAATGAAGACAAAAATAAATACAAATCTTGCAAAGTGCTGAAGAATTCCTGCTTGAGTTCAGGGATGGAGGGAGGCCTGCCAATGCACTTGGGACCAAGGAAGACCGGTGTCATTGGCTTCGTCGCCAACTGCAGATACCTCATGACATAAAGATTAATCTTGTTCTTTTCTTTTCCGCCATTCGGTCATGTAGGAGCTTCAACAACAACCCGACAGCCAGGCCGTTCAAGTGTGTTTACAAGTGCCTCCAGATGAGACATCACATGAAAAATGGAACTGGAAACTGTCTCCTTAGAGACAACACTTCCAACTAGGGAAAAGCACATGCATCAGCAAATATTGCTCACAGGTTCCACTTACTGCCCAGGGAGCCTGAGAAATGTGACCATGACTATGCCGATTGTCCAAATGTGGAGGGACATGAAAGCTGCAGTCAATTATATTGCTGACATTGTAGCCCTGAAGATAAAATAAAAAAACAACTGCATGCCTTGCACACTTGCACTGACATCCGACTCAAGTGTGCATCCATTTGTGGCTTTAAAGAATCAAGGAGGCTTTTGCACACCTTCACCTGGGATTGTTGCTGTGTGCAAAGCTACAGAGCAGTGTTTTCAGAGTCTACTGAAAATAAGACGATTTAAACTTCCACAAGGAGCTGGTATGACAGAATCCATTGTGATACAAGTCCTTGGTGACTGTGCTGACAAGAACCTCTTCCCAGAGTTAGTCACATTTGACACTGCTGTTGAAGATAACCAAATCATCTTCCCATAAAGACGGCAACATTCTTGTACTGCAAACTGTACCAGAGAAGTCAGCAAAAAAAAAAACACAGGGAACAGGCAAACTCGAAGTCGTACAGAAAAAAGTCTGAGGAATCACTTAATAAACAGGCTTACAAACAATCGGCACTGAATACAAGATCAACATTCTGACAGAGAATGCAAAGACAGACTTATATACACCAGGGAGGTAATGACACGAAAGGGATCAAGTGTGGGTGGGAGGAGTAAGGAGCTAGACACAGGTGAATACAATAGGAAACAATGATACAATAACGAGGGGGAACAGAAAACACGGACTGGAAACACATAGATAACACACGGCCTGGGATTAGCAGGTGAGCAAGTGCACAGCACGAGGGGCGGAGTCTGAAAGTGGATACTGCTGAAGAGAGTGACGGAATTACAGCGAGTAGAGCAGAGATAGAAAAGCTAAGGGAGAATGACAGCTGCAGTACGGAGCAAGAGAGTGATTAGTAATTAAGTGACGTTAGTACAAAATTCAAAATCCCCTACGTTAGTAAATGTGAATCGTTAGTTATATATACACGTTAATCTGTTAGTATATAGATATAAATACATAGTATAGTTAGTTGGATTATTATTATGTACAATAATAATTAGTTAAGAAGAAATAAAAACGAGACTTGAAATACAGGGGAAATCCCGCATTTACCGAAATTGCCCGAAATGTGCAATCACGAATACAGGGGGGTGGATTCTCGGATACACGAACATAGACAGGGGAACTGAGAGAAAGTGTCAATGGAAATAAGAACAGAATAATATGAAAAATAATAAATATTAAAAAACAAAACACAATACAGAACAGACACGGATATAACAGTACCCCCCCCCCCCCCCCCCCCCCCCCCCCAGGTGGCACAGGATGAGTCACGTGAAAGTCTCTAATCAAAATCTTGTCGAGATCAAAGCGAGATAGGATCCAGCACCTTTCCTCGGGGCCAAAGCCCTCCCAGTCCACCAGGTATTGGAGGCCACGACCCTGACGACGAACGTCCAAGAGCTTACGGACGGTGTAAGCTTCGCCACCATCGATGAGTCGGGGGGGTGGAGGGGGTTCAGGGGTGGGACACAGAGGGTGGGTGACAACAGGCTTGATGCGTGAAACGTGAAAGGTAGGGTGGATTCTTCACATGGTGGAGGGTAACTTGAGCCTGACAGCAGTGGGACTAAGAACTTTGGCAATGGGGACGGGTCCAATGTAACGAGGAGCTAACTTACGTGAGTCCATGCGTAACGGAATGTCTCTAGTGGTGAACCACACTCGTTGACCAACTCTGTATTGGGGTGCCTTGGACCGACGTTGATTGGCTGTCACCTTCATCCATGCGCTGGTTCGTAGAAAGTTGAGTCGAGTGGTTTTCCAGGTGCGGATGCAGCACCGGATGAAGGCTTCAGCCGATGGGACCCCCATCTCCTCCTCCTGACTGGGAAACAGGGGCGGTTGATAACCTAGACAGCACTCAAAGGGAGACAGTTTGGAGGAGGAAGAGGTTTGAGAGTTGATGGCATACTTGGCCCAAGGCAACTGGTGACTCCAGGAAGTGGGGTTCTTCGAACACAAGCATCTTAGGACAGTCTCAATAACCCGATTAGCCCGCTCAGTCTGGCCATTAGTCTGGGGATGGAAACCTGAAGATAAACTGGTGGATGAACCTACAAGTGTGCAAAAAGCTTTCCAAAAACGTGTGGTGAATTGTGGGCCTCTGTCAGAAACTATATTGGTGGGGATGCCGTGGAGACGAATAACATGGTGGATGAGGAGCGTGGCTGTTTCTTTAGCTGAGGGGAGTTTAGTGAGAGGAATGAAGTGTACTGCTTTGGAAAATCTGTCAATGATAGTGAGAATGGTGGTGAACTATTAGAGGGAGGTAAACCATTGATGAAGTCTAAAGCAATGTGAGACCAGGGACTGTGAGGAATGGGGAATGGCTGTAACAGAACTGATGGCGGTAGATGGGAAACCATGTTTTGGGCACAGACTGAGCAGGCAGAAACAAGTCCATAACATCCTTCTTCATACTGGGCCACCAAAAGCGTCGTTGGATCAAAATGAGGGTTCTAAAGGAGACAGGATGACAGGAGAGCTGGGACGAGTGACCCCACTGCAGGACTTGTGAACGCACTTGCGTGGGCACAAAGAGACGACTGACAGGGCAGTTGCTGGGTCCAGCTTCTCCGTCGTGGGCACTGCGAACGATGCTCTCAATCTCAAGCTGGATGGCATTCACGAAGCAGCTGTGAGGTAAGATGGTGTCCGGAGAGGGGTCTTTGGCCGGAGTGCCGAAGCAGCGAGAGAGGGCATCAAGCTTAGTGTTCGTAGATCCAGGGCGATAGGCGAGGGTGAAGCTGAAGTGGGAGAAAAGCAGAGCCCAACGAGCTTGACGAGAGTTCAGGCGTTTGGCCGTATGGAAGTACTCTAAGTTCTTATGATCAGTCCAGATCAAAAATGGAGTTTGAGCACCCTCTAGCCAGGGGTGAATTTTGTTGTCCTTAGCTGATCTCTGTGACAGAACGGCACCCACGCCGATGTTGGATGCGTCCACCTCCACAATGAACTGTGCTTTAGGGTCAGGATGGATGAGGATGGGAGCAGTGGTGAAGTGGTTCTTGAGAGGGGTGAATGAAATTTCAGCCTTGGTGAAGTGGACTTTACTGGAGGTGAGGGCTGTGAGAGGGGCTGCCAGGGTGCTGTAGTTACGAATGAATCTCCTGTAGAAATTCGCAAAGCCAAGGAAATGCTGCAGATCTTTCCAATTCTCCGGCCGGGCCCACTCCACGACCGCCTTGATCGTCTGGGGATCCATCTGGAGGCTCCCGGCCGAAATGATGTAGCCTAAGAATGATGTAGTGGAGCAGTGGAATTCACACTTCTTGGCTTTGACGAAAAGACGGTTCTCAAGTAGACGTTGGAGGACTTTACGGACGTGGGTAACATGATCAGTTTGGGATTTGGAGAAGATGAGGATGTCATCGAGGTAGACGAAAACGAACTGGTTAATCATGTCCCTGAGCACGTCATTCACCAGGCTCTGGAATACTGCTGGCGTGTTAGTGAGCCCAAACGGCATCACCAAATACTCCCAGTGGCCGGTAGGGGTGTTGAAAGCAGTTTTCCACTCCCCCTCACGGATGCGCACGAGATGGTAGGCGTTGCGCAAATCCAGTTTGGAGAATATGGTAGCTCCTTGGAGTAGTTCAAAGGCAGAGACCATGAGGTGGAGAGGGTACCGATTCTTTATGGTGGTCGTTCAGGGCTTGGCAGTCAATGCATGGGCGTAGTGAGCCATCCTTCTTGCCGACGAAGAAAAATCCAGCGCCAGAGACTCTTGAAAGTATTTCTTCATTGCCTCTGTCTCGGGACGGGATAGTGAGAACTGGCGCCCCCTGGGGGGAGTGGTACCAGGTTGCAGTTCAATGGCGCAGTCATATGGTCGATGAGGAGGTAGAGAGGTTGCTTGGGACTTACTGAAGACCTCACAGAGGTCCAGGTACTCGGGAGGGACAGCAGACAGGTCAGTCGGCTTCTCGGAAGGGATGGGACTCGGAAGGGAAAAGTGAGCTTCTCGCAAACAGGAAGACATGCAGAAAGGGGGTGGTGGTCTTCCTCGACTGATTTCCCCACTCGAGCGTCACAGGCAGGCAGGTGCGGTGCTTTGAGGAGGATTCAACCGGGATTACGCCCACTAAATTCAAGCGCAGACCAGGAGGTATCAAGCAAAAACGTAGTTTATTCAGTCCGAGGTAAAAAGCCAGGAAATCAGGTGGAGACAGTACAAAATCGAGATCCAGAAGAGTAGTGAGCAAAACAGTTCAAAAACCAGAAGATGACAGGGCAGAGGTACAAAGGAGTAGACAAGAGAGGAGTCGGTGAAACGTAGCAAAAAATCAAAACCAGAGAACTCAGCAAACAAAACCACAGGGAACAGGCAAATTCGAAGTCGTACAGAAAAAGGTCTCACGAATCACTTAATAAACAGGCTTACAAACAATCGGCACTCAATAAAAGATATATTTTACTTTATTTATACAGGGGGATCACACTGAGACAAGTCTCATTTTCAGATGAGCCCTGTGTAAACACCAATACAGATGCAATAGAAGCAAGGACATGAGAGATAAAAGCAATAAAAATTAAAAAAAGTAAATAAAGTTAATAAATTATATATAAACTCCTCAAAAAAAGTTCGGAAACGTTATTTCGGTCGATTATTCCCCTTTAATAATACCAATTGGTATTGTATGTTATATCGCTGGAAAGCCTGATTAGTCACCTTTACAACGAGGTACAACTTGTAAGGATCATGCATTCGTGGAATGAGCAACACAGCTAACCGTGTGGGTAGCGGCCCAAAAAAAATGTGCCAAAATCCCCTGCAATATTCTTCTGTTGGTATTCACTCTCGTTTTGAGCTTCAAGTGCTGGCAGGTCTGCTATGCAGATTGCTGCACAGATCGCGTGACACCTTTCAATGGGGGCAGTGTCATGGTGTGGGGCGGTATCCCTCTCACAGGCAAAACAGAACTTGTCATCATTGAAGGCAATCTCAATGCAGTGAGATATCGGAATGAGATTCAGCATTTTGGCACATTTTTTTGGGCCGCTACCCACACGGTTAGCTGTGTTGCTCATTCCACGAATGCATGATCCTTACAAGTTGTACCTCGTTGTAAAGGTGACTAATCAGGCTTTCCAACGATATAAAATACAATACCAATTGGTATTATTAAAGGGGAGGAATAATCGACCGAAATAACGTTTCCGAACTTTTTTTGAGGAGTTTTATATACATATAAATTGATATATACATGAATGTACAAGCAAGCCAAATACACAGAAACATCTAAAAACAATTGCATTCATCTATAAAAATATCCATAATCAAGAGTTTGAACTCATCAAGAGGAACAAGGTGTTGGAGCCCTAGCGAGCCTTGAAGGTTGTTCCAAATATGAGGTGCATTAAAACTAAATGAGGTTTTTCCCAGCTCTGTACTTACTCGAGGGATCTCCAGTGCCTAGCGTTCCTGCGAGCGTGTGTTGTAATTGCTGGTTTTGTATTTGAGTAGTGAGCATAAATAGTGAGTTAATTCTTGAATAAGAGCTTTATAGACGAACAATATGCTATGTTGGGCTCTCCTTACATTAAGGGAGGTCCATCTTACTTTTTTATAAAGCTCACAATGGTGTGTACGGTAGCTGTCCCTGGTAATAAAACGCAATGCAGAATGGTAAACTGAATCCAATTTTTTAAGAGCTGAGGGTACAGCATGTGTGTAAATTGTATCAGCATAGTCGAGTACAGGGAGGAGTGTCGCTTGAACAATAATTTTTCTACTCTCATAAGAGAAACCTGATTTATTTCTATATAAGAAGCCAAGCTTTGCCTTCAGACCATTTTGAAATTTCTCAATATGTGTTTTAAAAGTTAGAGTATCGTCAACCCAGATACCCAGATACTTATAATGAGGGACTTGTTCAATTTCAGTTCCATTCAATATGTGCATACGCAGATCATTAACAGAGTTACTAGATCTAGAAAAATACATGAATTTAGTTTTTTTTGCATTTAGTACCAGCTTAAGGTCAATGAGGGATTTCTGGAGAGAATTAAAGCCATGCTGAAGATCAATAATAGCCTGCTGGGCTGAGGGGGCACTGGTATAGACAACCGTATCATCAGCATAAAAATGTAATTTACAATTACTCTGCGAAAGACCAAGATTATTTATATAAATTGTGAACAGCAATGGACCCAGAGTCGAGCCTTGCGGGACACCTTTAGCGATGCTGAGAAAGCTTGATTGTTTTCCATCTACTGAGATACACTGAGTTCTATCCTGTAGGTAGTTTTGAAACCAGATGCAAGCAGAGCATCAAGACCAATGGCAGATAGCCTTTGTAAGAGCAGCTCATGGTCAACAGTATCGAAGGCTTTCGATAGGTCGATGTAGAGGGCTGCACAGTGACGCTTTTTATCAAGCGATCTCACTATGTCATTAATTAATAAGGATGCAGTTGAGATAGTGCTATGTCCGGTTCTAAAACCAGATTGATGTACATTTAAATACCATGTAAGGATAAAAACGAATGTAACTGAGAATTGGTTCTAAAACCAGATTGATGTACATTTAAATACCATGTAAGGATAAAAACGAATGTAACTAAAATTTTAGCAAGACATGAAAGCCTAGATATAGGGTGATAATTATTCATGTCGCAACGGTCACCACCCTTGTGAAGCGGGAGTACTTTAGCTGCCTTCCAAGTCTTAGGGGTTGAACCAGAAAGAATCGACATATTGAAGATTCGGGCCAATGGTTCAGCAATCAGATCGGCAGAGAGACGCAGAAGGTATGGGTCAAGATTATCAGTCCCTGTTGCTTTCCTAACGTCAATTTTAGTTAAGGCTTTCCAAACTTCCAATGTGGAGAAGGTTCTAAAAGAAAATGTATGATTAAGATTTTTATTTAAACAAGTTGTAGGGGGGGCTGTTTGACAGACATTCTGAGTACCAGAGCTAGGTAAAGAGGTGTTCCGCAAGCAATGTGCCGCAAAGTTTCTATCAAATAAATAACCAGCAGAAATGAAATGCTGATTAAAGGCATCACTAATTTCCTCTCTATCAGTAATAGTAATCAAATTTGAGATTATTTTCTGAGGAAGAGAGGCAGAGGATTTTGTGTTTTTTAGTGATTTAAATGCTTTCCAGAAAGAGGATGAATTACCCCCACTGATAGCATTTAGATAATGAGAAGATTTATCTTTTTTTATCTGAAGAGTGCAATTGTTTCTAAGCTGCCTAAAATAAAGCCAATCGGAATCCAAGGCCGTGGATCTTGCCTTGGCCCAAGCTGTATTTCGGTCTCTGAGTAACTGAGAGTGCTCAGAGGAGAACCATGGATTTGTTCTATTTTTAATACAAAGTTTTTTTTAAACTGAGCGTGTTTATCAGCCACAGAGAGAAAGGCGGGTAGTAAAACAATCCAACGCTAACTCAACATCTGGAATGAGGGCAACACTTGATAGGTCCAATTGGTATAAGTCATGAATAAAAGCTTGTTCATTTAAATTCTTAAAATTTCTTCTTAAAATGATTTGAGGTTAATCTGGTGTCTCTGATGCAGGCAATTGTACAATGGTCACTAATATCCTGTGCAAATATCCCGCATGCTAAGTATTTGTGGGGCTTGTTAGTTAATATGACATCAATTAATGTAGACTTGGCAGGGTTCTTAAAATTTGGCCTTGTTGGCTTGGACAATAATAGCCAATAATAGCCAATCCAGATTTATATCGTCCATAAGTAGTAATTCTGATGAGGCATAAGAAGAAATTAATTTCCCAAAGTCCTCTAAGGCATCACGGTTTACAGATGGGGGATGGTAAAAACCAATAACTGTTAAATGATTATTACCCCCAGTGCTGATATCTAAAACAATGTACTCAATGCTTTTGGGAGTTGATGAGGAAGTGATTTCATGGGAAACAAAACATTCTTTAACGTAAATCAATACTCCGCCTCCTTTACTTTTATGATCACACCGGAAAATATTGTATCCATGTATGTAAATATAATTTTTTTTTGAAAGCCAAGACTGTCAGGATAAAAATGTCGGGAGAGGATTCATTAATCAATACACACAGTCCGATGCTTGAGACTTTCTAATGAGGGGCAGAAGATTGATTTGTTTGAGGTTCAACAGTGAACAACCATTGGGTCTATATTTCTGTCGAGGTAGTCGATAACAATTAAAAACAGGTAGGATGGCAGTAACACAGGGACTTAAAAAGGTGAAAGCCTGTGCCATTAACTCACTGACATCTGTGTTATAAATAGGAACAAAAGAATTACACGCAACCGGTGTAAAATGATTACAGCTGTGTTTAAAATCAATTAGCATCGGACTCACCAGACATCACTTATTTTGAGTGAGGAGAGATTGCGTAGCTAAATCAATGTTGGTTATTAAAAGGCTAGAGCCAGCTCTGCTCAGATGTCGGCCATCTCGTCTGAATAAGTATTTCCTCCTCCAGTAACTTGCAAAGTTATCAGCAAAAGGAATACTCAGCGCATTGCAATATCCCTTTAGCCAGATGTGCAGTTGACGGATCCGGCTAAATTTAACGTCGCCAAAACAAATTGAAGGAATGGGACCAGAAAGGACACATTGCTTGCCAGTTACCAAGAGAGTGTTGATGAGATTTTTAAAGTCTGTCTCCAAGTCCACAGAGCTTTCCAGGGAGATGTCATTAGATCCAACATGGACTACTATTGTAGTAGCTGAAGGATGGTTGAGTGTGATGGAAGGTAAAACTGCGTTAATATCCGAAACCAGAGCTCCCGGGAAACAGAAGGATTCGGCTTTATGATGGTGAAGATGTCGGATCATTGAGGAGCGAGTATTAGAAGAGACGGGTCAGCCTGACACAAAACTCGGCGTGGCATCTCACGAGCAATCTGAGGCAGTGGGTTGACTCCAGGGGGCCCTGGGAGTGGCAGGCCCAGGGAGGAGGTACGGCGGGGCCCACCGCAGAAAGACCAAGGTGGGGTGCTGTGTTTGGGAGGCATGACAGCTGGAGAGCCTCTGGGGGATCCCCGGTATGGCATTCATCGGGGAATCCGGCGCGGAGGACAGTGCGTGTCAGGCACCGCAGTTGGAGCCGAGAGCCCGTTGTGAGGTGATTCCAGCATCGACATCCCAGAACCCACAACGGTAGCACTCGCTGGGGTGGGAGATTCCTCCAGGACGCTATATTTATTATCCAGCCTCAGCAGGGGCTCCCGCTCGAGGTGGCGTGAGGAGCGTCGTCCCCTACATCCTGTTACCGATATCCATGGCTCGGTGGCAGCAGGAGTGGAGCAAAACATGGATTTAGGTCCAGCTCCAAACTTGCTTCACGGAAGGCCAGTGGTGGAATTATCGACCATAGCACCAGTGCACTGGGAGACTAAAAGTAAGTCTTCTCCTTCCTTTATCTGGCATAATGTTTACCTTCCAGCTCTGTGATTTTCTGGCTCAATGCCACACAGCGAGAGCATTGAGCCATGGGGATAGGTGCCGCCATGAATTCAGAATGAAAGATAAAAAACACTAAAGACACTAAAACTATAAAAACAATAAATAGTGCAGATAAAACCAAGTATCAAAAGAATATACTTATAAAACTATAAAATTAATAAAAACGTTACAACTAAAAATGCTCAGTCCTAGCGAGCGAGCGGATGCATGCGTGCGAGCTGTTCGAACGACAGTGAGTAATCTCGAGTAACTATATTTTAAAAAATGTATGATAAAAAGGTCATCAGAAAATGTGAAAAGATCAACGTTCTGACAGAGAATGCAATTGAAAGACAGACTTATATACACCAGGGAGATACTTTTTTTTTTTTTTTTACAACTAATGTTATCTCGCTAGCTAACCATGAAAATAAAAACAAAATAACATACCCTAGTTCATGTATATTGTATCCGATCAAAAACGTCTCCGACGTAAAAAAAAAATAGCCAAGTTACTCACACATAGCCTACAGAGCGCTGTCTATAAGTTGTCGGGGAAGTGAGGATTAGGTAAAATGTGTATTTTCTGAATCCAGCGGTTCCAACAGTCAATGCCCTTGTTAAAACGTTCAGCACTCTGAATACTGAACACAAGCGATATTGCGTGCTAGAACCCCTCACTTAACCTACATTCAAAATAAGTTTTATGTTATTTAATTTAATAATTATTATTAAAAATTATAATAATTCTTTATAATAATTCTTTGATAGGTACAGTCAAGCCGGAAAGTCTGCACACTCCTTTCACCTTCTCCACGTTTTATTACGTTACAGACATATTCTACAATAGATTGAGTTAATTTTTTGTCTCAAAATTATACACAAAATAGCCCATAATGACAAAGTGAAAACAGGTTTTTAGAAAATATGCAATTTTATTTTACTGACAAAAATAGGTTATTTAGGGGTTACATATCTGTACACACCCTTAGCCTAATACTTGGTTGCTGCACCTTTGGCAGCGATTACAGCTTCAAGGTATCTTGGGAAAGAAGCTACGAGCTTGGCACACTTGTTTCTGGACATTTTTGCCCATTCCTCTTGGCATATCCTTGCAAGCTCCATCAGGTTGGATGGAGAGCGTCGGTACAGCCATTTTCAGCTCTTTCCACAGATGTTCAATTGGATTCAGGTCTGGGCTCTGGCTGGGCCACTCAAGGACATGCACAAACTTTCTCCAAAGCCACTCCTTTGTTCTCTTGGCTGTGTGCTTCGGGTCGTTGTCATGTTGGAAGGTAAACCTTTGCCCCAGTCTGAGGTCCAGAGCGCTCTGGAGGAGGTTTTCTTCAAGGATCTCGGTGTACTTAGCTGCATTCATCTTTCCCTCTATCAGGACTAGTCGCCCCGTTCCCGCTGCTGAAAAACATCCTCACATCATGATGCTGCCACCGCCATGCTTCACTGTAGCGATGGTATTAGCCAGGTGATGAGCGGTGCCTGGTTTCCTCCAGACGTGACGCTTGGTATTCAGGCCAAAAAGTTCCATTTTGGTTTCATCAGACCAGAGAATCTTGATTCTCATGGTTTGAGAGTCCTCTAGGTGCCTTTTGGCAAACTCCAAGTGGGCTGTGATGTGCCTTTTACTAAGGAGGGGCTTCCGTCTGGCCACTCTACCATAAAGGCCTGATTGGTGGAGTGCTGCCTGTATGGTTGATCTTCTGAAAGGTTCTCCCATCTCCACAAGGATACGCTGGAGCTCTGTCAGAGTGACCCTCGGGTTCCTGCTCACCTCCCTGGCCAAGGCCCGTCTTCCCCGATTGCTCAGTTTGGCCCGGCGGCCAGGTCTAGGAAGATTCTTGGTGGTTCCAAACTTCTTCCATTTACGAATGATGGCGGCCACTGTGCTCTTTGGGACCTGTAAAGCTGCAGAGATTTTTCTGTACCCTTCTCCAGATCTATGCCTTGACACAATCCTGTTTCTGAGGTCTGCAGATAATTCCTTTGACCCCATGGCTTGGAGTTTGCTCTGACATGCACTGTTAACTGTGGGACCTTATATAGGCAGGTGTTGGCAATCCCCAATCATGTCCAATCAATTTAATTTATCACAGGTGGACTCCAATTAAGTTGTAGAAACATCTCAAGCAGTATCAGTGGAAACATAATGCACCTCAGCTCACTTTTGGGTGTCATATCAAAGGGTGTGCACACTTGTGTACATATGTTTTACATTTTGATTTTTAATACATTAGCAAAAATGTCTAAAAACCTGTTTTCACTTTGTCATTATGGGCTATTTTGTGTAGAATTTTGAGACAAAAAATGAACTCAATCTATTGTAGAATATGTCTGCAACGTAATAAAACATGGAGAAGGTGAAAGGAGTGTGCAGACTTTCCGGCTTGACTGTAAGTCGAACAGTAACCTGGTGGATCAACCAACAAGCCAAAACAAAGTCTAAATCAGGTCTTGAGATTAAGTAATTTTATTAAATGAAAACATTCAATTGGAATAATGACTGGGAATCATACATTCACGAAGGAATGTAGGCTGACTACTTATAATTCACAAAAGTGAAGGCATTAAACCAGACATTAATTAGGAAATACCAGTAAAGAGAGAGATAAGCCAAAAATTGCCAAATTATTTACCCTCCAGCTGAACAGGAACAAAAGGAAACGCACGAGGAACCAAAAAGAATGACTTCACCAACAAACTCCAAACTGACTAAATTATTTTTCTGCGGTGCAACTATAAAATACCTTTACAGGGAGGGGATCCAAGCCCTGATTGGGTTAAGGTGTGGGGGAGGGGGGGGGGAGAGGGGTCATTTATTGACAAAGACTGGCTTATCTTTGATGTTGGGGGGGTGAGAGTGAGAGAGAGACAGAGAGCGACAGAGATAGATAGAAGGGGGGAATATTAGATATCCTACATTCCCTCTCTTGTAAGAATAGGTGCATGCACCCGCTAAAAACCTATTCTTACATCACCAAATAGGAATCACATTACACATTTGAACATTGAAGATGCAGTTACCTGCTAACAACAAAAACAACTGTCCAAATGGTTCACCAACCATTTTTTAAATCTTTAGTCCATGCCCAGTTTAATAGTCCCTTTGTGATCTGCTGGCCAGTAGATATATGGACACACTGACGTATGTCCCATGATGATCCAGTGTGGTGCGGAGAGATATCTCTATTAGACACTTTCGTGTCGCTGCTGTTATGACACCCTGGTTCAGTCTCTTCCTTCTCCAGTGTCCGGGTATCTAGACTGGCAAGGGACAAGAAATTCCCTGGACTTTGGGTGACATGCAGTGCTTTTTCCCATTAATGTTGCAATTGCGTGAGTGAAATGCAACCTACTCCCACAGTGTCTCTACCAGTTCTGCACAGCGTGCGGGGGGCTCTGTCTCCTGTGACAGGAAGCTGGACGATCCACAGGTGGCAAAGTGCAGTCAGGGCCTCTCTTCTGACGGGCGGGGAAGCGCCTCTTTCCCTGTTGGAATCCATTTTGGCTCCTTTAGCCTGGATCCAATTGGGTGGACTGCTGACGGCAGTTGCTTAGGCTAGCTTCCCGCGGCAGGGTGTGGGACCGGTTGCACTTGTGTCTGTGGGTGTCCTTTAGGGAATGGCAGGAGAAGACTGTGGGAGTTGAGGGCTTAGGCATTATCACTCACAGCAACATGAGAAGACCGGAACAATTAATGATAGCACTGCATGTTATGACCGCTGTCAGTCCATGCAGGGGAACCTTACGGACAGGGTTTACCGTCCACGGGATTGCCAGTCTAAATAATCACATGAATAGGGCAGACTTGTCCAGACGTGTCCAGGAACAGTATTTGGCGGGGCACCTACACTCTATAAAAGGGACTTAAACACAACATGGGCATGGTATTATGTTAAAAGGTGGTGGTAGGGATGGGGGGGGAGACAGAGAGAGACAGAGAGAGGCAGAGAGAGAGAGAGAGAGAGAGAGAGAGAGAGAGAGAGAGAGAGAGAGAGAGAGAGAGAGAGAGAGAGAGAGAGAGAGAGAGAGAGAGAGAGAGAGAGAGCAAAAGACCTTAGGCAACATCCCGTCAAAGTCCTTAATTCCAACTTGCAACCTGCCTTTAAAAGTATTGACATCAAAATGTGGCCAAGTTACAACTAACAATATTACCTATCGTAGTTTTCTGTAGTGCAATGGATGTATAAGGCACGTTGATTTGCTTCGTAGTAGCCTAGCAGCTGACTGACGTTTCTCTGGCAAAACTAACGTTGGCTAACAAGCTTAATTGGACAACGCATATTTCCCAGGAATTTTAGCCAGAAAAAAAACAATAGATACTACTAAGAAAGTAGCCTACCAGAGATTCTTCTTATTATTATTATTATAATTAAAAGTGTTTGCAGTAAGCTAAATTGTCTGCAGAGTAGCGTAGACTAGAGCCATGTTTGGGGAATTGGAGGTTTATAAATCCGATCTCTTAAGGGAATTCAGCTTATAGTAGGCTATCATAAATTCTTAATGTATTATCGTAAATTCTTAATTTTCCTAGTAGTTAATTGTATGGTGACATTGTGTTATGTTTGAAAAGGATAAACTGAACAGAGCCGAAGTGAAGAAATTAATGAAGACATAATAAAGAAATGTTAGCCAAGGCGAGCATTGAAGGTTCAGTTTTCACAGTGAGTCAGACATGACCGCAAGAGCACAGCAGGCTCAACACAGACTAATTTTTTTGTTGGCATTTGTGTGAGATTAAAACATTTAGCCAATGGCACAGTTATTTACAGATTTTTAAGACAGGACTGAGCTTTGGGATAGAACAGGTTAAAAAGCATTGTGATGGTTTCTGTATTGTCTACTGACAAAATTTTTTAAATATTTTTCATCAGACAACTTTAAAAAAAAAAGTAAACTTAGCCAAAATTCTATATATTTCATGTGTTTCATTTCCCATGTTCGAATCACAAATAATTGTGGATCTTGTATTTATATTTTAATCTCAAAGAGCACCAAATATACATCGATACATTTAGCTGTTGAAATTTACAAAATTTTCTTCTGGGGGAGCATGCCCCCAGACCCCCCGAGACTATGCTGGGTGGACCCTAAACAGTTTCAGAAAATCCTGTGGGAAACACTGGCTAATGTGAACTACATAATAACTTTATCTTTTTATCTAACATTAGCTAAGTTAGCAGGCTAGCTAACGTTAGCTAGTTGTCAATACAGTTTCACAATCATAGTTTAACTCATGAATAAAACTTTATTATTCATGGGGAAAATCCTGGATTGAAAATGCAAGTGTGAAAACCACAGGGTGAAAACGTAGCTAGCAAGTTTGTTTCTAATTGTTTACATGGTTAGCTAGCGATAGTGTTCACACCTAGAATCTAGCTCTGCAGTTCGTTCATTGAGTAACTTAACTTACTTTCTGACGAAGGAACTTGACTCCTAAACGCATCAGGTTTTGATTAAATATATACCCCAAAAGGAAGAGTGCTGTCCTTAACCTTTATTTTATCTGTCTTACATAAGATAGTATGTTGTGTTGCAAGCTAGCTAGATTAAGCAACTTTGAGATAACATTGTCAATGCTTATGTGGCACCCTGGACATTTTAAGTTCTGCTTGTATTTGTACTTGGTATCTTAACTTGGCCCCCTACCATTATTTTTTTTCAGATTATTATTAAGAAAACTCACCTGCTTTAAAAGTAAAATGCAATATCTGTTATGCCTGTAGATGCCGGTATGTTAGTGGCTGGCTGCAAATGCAATAGTTCTTTACAATAGAATAAGCATTCAGTCAGTAATGTACATGGAAAGAGAAGAGAAGCACTGCTGTATTAAAACAAATTGTTTTAATTGCATTTACAGGTGAGAGAAGTACACAAGCACCACATATTATTATTATATTAAGCTTGTTCATATTCGCTGTGCCCTGTTTTATGTTGGTTTCAAAGATTTAAACGTGTTTTGATCGAATAGAAGGCAGCTAACCGAAACTAGCCTCCATGGCTAAAGCCAGCACATGGAATAAGTTGGCTAACTGGCTATAGTAATGTTACTACGGTAATCATAAGTTAGAAGTGCTCAAGCACCAGATGCAGTTATATTCTTACATTTGTGGTACAATGTATGCGTCTGATGTATAAAAGTTATATAATTGAAGTAAAGTGATTCATGTTAGATAATATTGTTTGATGAATAAGGCAACTGAATGAAGCTAGTTCTAGCTTCAATTAAGCTACTATAGGGCTAATGCATGGGTAAATAGTAAATGCTAGGTTTAGCTGTTGAATGTAAGAACTATTTAGTGAAAAGTTTGTACATTTTATTTTTTTTACAACAAATGTAATTGTTTACTGAATGACGCCATGTATTCTTTTATTTTCATGAATTAGTTTTGGCTGTAATAACCAGTTATTGACAATAGAATAAGCATTCAGTCAGTAACGTACATGGAAAGAGAAGAGAAGCACTGCTGTATTAAAACGAATTGTTTTAATTGCATTTACAGCATTTACAGTGATAACTGTTGAAATAAACCCACCTGGCACCTGGATGAACAGTGGGATCATTCAGTGTGTAACACTTAGCTCACACGTGTGTGGGAGGGGGGTACTAAACATAGACTTTATAATAAGGCATAATACACCTACTACAGGCTTAGCTGTAGTAGCTGTAGTACCAGGGCCAACAAAGCTACGGTGCCTTTCATTGTCCATCTTTCCCAGGCTACAAAGAAATTATACTCTGGCAGAAGCAAAGAAAAATTATATGAGGTCCATGTTAAAATACATGCCTGCATAGATAGGCATGTATTTTAAGTTAAATATTTCTATGTTAAAATACATAGACAGGGGATACATCCTAATACTCAAAAAATGCACCCTCCTTTTCCTCTACTACCACCTCCTCTCCTCCGTGGCCCGGAAACCGATCTTTGTGTCTTAAAGGAGCTATATGTAACATTGACACTGAGCGTTTAAAATGGGTACTGCAATCCAAATTCACAATATTGGAGAGAGTCGAGACACTGAACGAACACGGGCACAAGACGAGCCGAGTGCAACATTATATTTTGAGACAAGCTTATTCTATTTTGACAATGACAAGCGACGACGAGTCCTACACTGTAAGTTCATCAGCTAATGTATACGTTTACAATTTGTTTATTATTTTCAAATTATAAACCAGCTCATGTGGATTTTTTATAACTCTGTCAATGTTAGCTAGATGCATGGCTGGCTATGTTTATGGTCACACAGATATAAGCTAACGTTAGTGGTATGTTTAGCGAGTAACTATACATATATATATATTTAAATCTTTAGCTAGCTAGCTAAATGGAAACGATGTTGAACTTAGCTTAGGCATTCGTAAATTGGCTGTCGGAGTGCCGGAGTACATCTGGTTGTTCGTAATGGGCAGTGGACTCGGAGTCAACTCGGAGAATAGTGAATCACACAGACCAAAACAAATACAGATGTTCCGACCCGGAATGGAAATTTCAAAGGAGAACATACTGGCTGTAGCATTGTTGTTGGAGAAGCCTGTATTTCGACTTAGCATGTTTCCTTAATCTCTGATGACATATCATGGTCATTTTATGATTTAGTACAGTAAATTTGCTACATATAGCTCCTTTAATCTAATGTTGCTGATTAGGCTACATATTAATTACAAATGGTCACAAATTGATTGTCTCGACGCAAATCGCAATGTAAGGTACATTGTATACTGTACATGCAACTACTTGTACTCATAACGTTCAGGCAGTTTTGCATACTTCCGGGTAGGAGACAAGTGGTAGTGGGGGAGTGGAGGAGAGGAGTGACTAATATTAGCACGCAACCAGGGAGTACAACATGGTAATATGCAAAGATTAAATCAGCTACTGCCTGGTCAGCTGAGGCATGTTTTGGGCCTCAGCTAATTAAAAATTCTTACTTTATTATACATTATGTTAAACTGTCCAAACCAAAATAACAAATCTGTCACTGTCCAATTAATTATGGTGCTCACTGTATATATGTATGTATATACATACAGACGGGTGACAAATTAAAGGAAAACCCCCTACAGTGAGGGTGGCTCTGTTATGCTGTCGGGGACATTTTCCTGGCATGGTTTGGGTCCACTTGTCCACTTAGAGGGAAGGGTCGCTGCAAATCAATACAATGTTATTCTGAGTGATCAGCTTTATCCTATGATGAAACATTTCTATCCTGACAGGTGTGGTCTCTTCCAGGATCACAATGCCCCCATCCACAGGGCACGGGGGGTCACAGTATGGTTTGATGAATATGAAAATGATGTGAATCATATGCTATGGCCTTCACAGTCACTAGATGTCAACCCAATTGAACACCTATGGGAGATTTTGGACCAATGTGTTAAACAGTGCTCTCCAGCACCATCATCAAAACACTAAATGAGGGAATGTCTTTTGGAAGAATGTGTTCCATCCCTCCAGTAGAGTTCCAGAGACTAGAATCTATGCTAGACTAGAGGTAGAATCTATGCCAAGGCGCATTGAAGCTGTTCTGGTGGCTTGGGGTGGCCCAACACCTTACTAAGACACTTTATGTTGGTTTTTGATAATGTATTTTGATATCAGCCAAGTGAAATAAACATTAAGAACCTTCTAATTCTCAATCAAAATGACCTCTTCAGAATTAGAAGGTTCTATCTGCAATTTTGGCTCTTCAAAATACCCCACTTACAAATTTCACAACATTTTTATACTTAGCATTTCAAGTACACCTAAGATGAGGGACAAAATAAGCAATAACAGAATAATACACTATGAAACATTTTTGAGATGTGGAGAGTGAAAACTTTGATGCTCAATATCTCAAAACTATGCCTAACGCAGATAGAACTGTAAGGGGAGTGTCGGGTTCGGAGGACCAGGCGCGACAGAGAAGGAATCTAAAAGTGCTCACCGTAGTGATAACACCACTAAGCAGAATAAAAAAAAAAAGAAAGAAACTCCGGTGTGAGCCAAATGAAAACAACCCATAAAAGATGGGCAAAACTCGGGATTCGAGAAGAAAAAATACCTCTCGCCCTCAATATGAGAGAGCGCAGTAAATAGAGGTAAATAAACAAAACGAGAAATGAAAGCGACCCAGGCGAATGGGCGAAGAAGGCTCGAGTAGTACAAAGGAATGAAAGAAAAAAGGCCTCTCGCTCTCAATAAAAGAAAGCAGTCAGGAGAGAGGTAGAAAGGAAACGGTAAAGACAAAAATGTCTCAGAGGAACTGGAAAAGGAAAACCAAAACAAAGGACAGAAAGTGCAAAAGAGAAAGAAAGAATCCTAAAAGGTACTCTAATGCACTTAAGACAAGTCCTGCGTTACTCCAAAGCAATGCGATGGGGCAAGGTGGTCTCCTTGAGCACCTAACTCCTATACCTTGTGAAACAAGGGGAAACCTTGTGAAACAAGAAATGATAAAATAAAATAAGAAAGATGAAGTATAAATTGACCTGCCAGAATGTTACAGATAACGAAAGTTGGACTAACGTTATCACGTTATAAGTTAGACAATCTCTTGAAGAATATCTAACGTTAGCGAGCGCTTGTTGGGCTACTTTTTTTGCAATCCTTGCCGGAGTATTGTTATTCTAACCACCATTTGGTAGCTAATGGCAGATAATCTTTTCCAGCACTTTATCAATGGCAGACCGAATGATACCTTCCCCAACCCTGTGGATGCAAGGAGTAAGATTGCCACACCATGCAGACCTCTTCCGAGAAGACGGTATGCTTGAGGCTTAAACCTTAAACCTGTGTTTTCACTGACCCAGTGATTTGGACGGTTGACGCATTGGGATGATTGCAACATATTGACTACTTAGTGGAGTGATGGAGGTATTATGATTCACAGAATTTAAAAGTTAGGTTTAAGGGTTTGGTTGAAATTTAATTATTTGGCTTTGATAAGCGGGCTGCCCTTAAAAAGAATCAACTGTAAAAAAAGAGCTTTACTTTTGTGAACAGGCATTCAACTGTACCACAAGAAACAACAGTATCAAGTACAAAGGGTAATTTTATCACTCACATCTTTATTCACTCACATCTTTCTTGCTATACACACGTTGCTCATTACACAAAGAAAAAAATAGTAACACCAAACCTAGGCTGTATAAGCAGTACACAGGTATGTTTCATCATCAGTTTGGGGAACACTTATGCCTTTGCATAGAAATACATCTGGTTAAAGGAATGAAGCTGCTGTATCATGTGATTTATAAACTCTAAATTTTTTAACACTCTTTCAACATAGAAATTATTTTTTGTGTATAAAACAAAATCGCAAAACTCGAGTCCACTAAGGAGCATGTGTCATGGTTTATGACCCTTTTCCCCTTGCGGTCGTGTTCCTCGGTCGCCACACGTGGGCGCTGCTCTGTTAGTGGAGTTTTGGCTCCGTCTCGTCTTTTCGCGGAGAAGTCTCGTCAGCGTTCACAGGTGTGTGTGTTTGCCGGTGAGCTATATAAGCCCATGTTCCCTTCGTTCTAGGCTTCAATATTGATTGTTTGTTGATTTGTATTGTGGTGTATTGTCTGGCATTATTTGTGCTGTTTAGTGTGCGGTATTATTTTGCCCTTTGATTGCTTAGCCAGTACGATTTTGTCTAGGTTTTTTAGGAGACCATTTTTTCTCCAGAGTGTTTCATTGGAGTAATGCGGGACTTGCCTTTGTGGATATATTAGGACTTTTCCCCCCTGGCTTTTGTTTGTCTCCGCTTCCTGGTCTTTCCTTGCTTCTGTTGCCTAGACCTTTTGCCTTCTCTGTCTCTCCCTCCTCTCTCTGTCTGCTTTCTTCCGTGAAAGTGAGAGGAGTCTTTGTTTGTTTGTGGATGTATTTGTATAGTCATTTCTTACTAAGAGACCGGGCGTTTTTATCGTACTGACAAGCAGGGCTTTATTTATATTGAGAGGCAGGGCGTTTATTTTCTATTAATCTCGCGTTAGTCTCATAGCCGGTAAATGTCCGGGGCACCTGTCCTGTTCGTCCTTCGGGTACCTGTCTCCGTACATGGAGCTTTTGGCGATTTTGGTTCGGAACTGTTCGGAAGACTGGGCGATGTTGTGGACATGTTTGTGTGTGACTGCGAGTCTCTGAAAGTAGCCTTGGAACGTTAGCTCTCTGTTCCTTTTCGCCTCGTTACATTCCCCTTTATTGAGAGGCAGGGCGTGTATTTTCTATTAAACTCGCGCTAGTCTTTTTAGCCGGTAAATTTCCGTTGCAGCTGTCCTGTTTCGTCCTTTTTACCTGCGGGACGATTTTGTTCGGAACTGTAGTTCTGTTCATTTTCTGGGTATGTCTCTCCTCATATGGAGCTTGGGTGATTTTGTTGACATGTTTGCATTTGACTGCGAGTCTCTGAAAGTAGCCTTGGAACTTTAGATCTCTGTTCCTTTTCGCCTCGTTACATTCCTCTTTACGGAGAGGCAGGGCGTTTATTCTCTATCAAATTCGCGTTCGTCTTTTAGCCGGTAAATGTCCGGAGCAGCTGTCCTGTTTCATCCTTTTACCTGCGGGACGATTTTGTTCGGAACTGTAGTTCTGTTCGTCCCCTCGGGTATGTCTCTCCTCATATGGAGCTTGGGCGATTTTGTTGACATATTTGCTTTTGACTGCGAGTCTCTGAGGGTAGCCTTGGAACGTTAGATCTTCATTCCTTTCGCCTCCTCGTATACTAATTCGTATTAGTTTGCAGTGTTTGTTGGCTGTATGTTTTACTTGTGCCACTACGCTACTCGCCCGTTCTTATGCGTCTCATTACCCAGACTGGGCGCTTATTATTTCTGGCTACTGAGAATCCTGTCGTTGCGCTTCTACTTATTGGCGTGTGACAGTGAGCCGGTTAGTAGCGTTGGTAGGTTTGTTCATTGTCGTGTCCCCCTCCCTTAACTGCGGGGTTTCCCGCCTTAGTGGCCTTAGGGCTTAATGAATCCCCTTGCTGCGTTTGGCTCCTCCTACCTCACACGTCATGCCGCCATTACAATCTGACCCTGGATCTGGAAATAACATTGATGTGACTTTGAAATTGTGAGCCACTCTCCCTCCTTTGCCACATAGAAGTATTTGACTTGCTAGGCAGCCTCCTCTATTGTCATGTCCCTTTCCCCAAATGGACACTTGATCTCCAGTACGCCAGTGTTGCCATTATCGCATATCAGTGCATCTGGCGAAGCACCCAGAAAGGGTAGAGTAGGCTGCAGGACCAGACCACAGTTATGTAGGTGCCTCCCAGAGAATTTGTTGAGATACATTTCTCTGGCCACAGATTAATTTGGTGCTCCATACCTATGAGTGGGAAATTACATGGATTTTAAATGCAGGGATTTATTAACTCATTTGAAAAAATCTCATACAGTAAGTACATTTTCATTATCCAAGCAATACATAAAGTGATACTTAGGCTTACAATGGTTAATTTTACATACTTAGTTGGCTCAGATGTGAACTTCTCTGGGTAGTACACTGACTGCACAAATGCTGCTGACACATTCCTCCTTTTCACAACTTGGCCAAATTTGGATGCTGTGATCCGTCCTTGCCTACTCAGGTGCCACAGTTCACACTTGGCTTGGTCTCTTGTCTGCCTCTCTATTTTCCTGGCCTCTTCTATGGAGAATATGGGTTTCATGGAGAAGGGGTGCATTTCTTATGACAGTTCCAGGGGAACATTTATGGTCCCACAGGACATTGTAGGTAGTGGTAGTTGTGGTGCTTTTTGCTGATTTTCCTCCTCCTCAACTAAAGGAAGCTAAAAACAGTCATTATTAGTTACTGTCATTAGTATGATGTACATTTAGATTTTTTCAATTTTGCAGATGTGTTAATTGATGAAAAACATCAGGAGGAGCAGACAAATGCCCAAGAGGACCTCAGAGGTATGGTAGCACAGCAGCAGCAAGAAATCCAAGCTCTTCAAAAGCAACTGCAGGAGCAACAACAGCAGCGACTAACAACATATTTTCACTCGTTTAGTTGTGAGATTCTGAACCCTGAGGCCATCAACTCAAGTAGGGTTCCAAAATTCTTTAAATATTGCACAGGTTTTCAATGTGATGAGTTTAACACACTGGGCTCTATCTTGGCGATCTTAGCGGTTGGTCTAAGCGCATGGCGTTAAGTGCATTTAGGGCATGTCCAAGTCCACTTTTGCTGTTTAGACAGCGGGTTTTTTGAGCGCTAAGCACAGCGCAACATGCAAATGGGCTGAACTTGTATGAAAATGTCTCTTCATTATTTATAGGTGTATCTTGGGCGTGACATGCAATAAACCAATCAAAATGTCACATCCCATTCCCTTTAAAAGCCTGCTTTTCCACATTGTCGGATTGCTTATATGGTGGCGAAACAGACACGCTCGTGCGTGTTTATTGCGATCAAGGAATATGTATCAATAGTAGCCTATGATCAATATTAGTCAGACTAACCATTATGAGTTCCCGGTAATTCCTGACAGTTCTGTTATTTTACAAAGTATATGCGGTTAAATTTAGTTAAAAGCACCTGCAACAGCTGAGAATAAGCTACCAATGGCTTCCGTCTCACCTTAAAAAACGCCAAATTAGCCTGCTTCTTTAACAAATTTCGTTTGATTATGCAATGAAGCAATGAACTCATGTTCAAGCTTCATCCAAAGTTAATTACCTGCATTCTAATTTTGAATAATAACATAAATAACGTTATTTTGCCTTAATGATGACAATAAATACAATAAAGCTGTCAGGTTGGCAACCCATAGGTTATAATAACAGGTGAAATCAGTGGGGTTTTAATAAGTTGAGAGTATGGAAACTGACATTAAAAATATGAAGGACGAATAATAGCTGAGGTTACAATTCAGTTAACATGGTGACATTTATCTCTGTTGTTTAACCATAGGCTTTCGGAAAAACCTTATGCACAGCGAATCCGCTGTAGCCTAGGCTATTTGAAAAACAATAAATGCAATATTCACTGGACAAGGTTTTGAACTTTTTTCAGTCAAAACCATTCTATTTACGTACAGGCTGTAGGCCTAGTAATGACATCTGAAGCGCATTTTCAGAACTCAAATGTCCGTCTATTGCAGTGCACGGGTTTTCCATCATTGACAATTCACGCATTAGGCTTGATATGTTATCAGCAAATGGAAAGCCATTTTTAATGGATAGCCATTGTCCCGTAACAGAATATTGTCTCCCCAGAAGATTACAGGAATTTTTGGCAAATATAAGTCATAGCTTGATCCAGGATAATTGTGAATAGTTTATACATGTAGGCCTAACCTTACACGTACCATTGCACATTTTTGATATAGCCTACACAATAATAATATTTCACATTGTAATCTTGATATTTTTTGTCATGTTTGTGCGTGCCCCTGTGTGTAACAGACAGGAGGATGTATGCGCATTGTGCACACACCTATGTAGACACACTTATATGCACCGTTAAAATAACATGTAAACAACTGCGACATGACTTTAGACCAGGTTTTTGGTGGTTTTAGCGCAAGCGCTTTCTGCTGGCTCAAGATAGCAATACGCCAAAAATGATCTTGGCCACACCTCATCTTAAGACTAACACGCCCAGTTCACTTGCTATGGGCGTACCATCACTTGGTATTTAACCGACGTTACCGCTAGGGGCTATAATGAACCCTGCGCCAGGTGTAAGATAGCAAAGACACTTGCGTTTGGGTTAGCGCCGCTTAGCGCCGGGTGTAAGATAGGGCCCTATGTGTTTCGGAGGAGAACCATAGATGTCTCAACTCTCCCGAATCAGCAGTGGAGATCGCACCTAAATGCAGCTGCGGTTGCAAGTAGCTAATTGGACATTCCAAATTATGGTGGGAATTTGACATGTTCAGCTCCACATTGGGAGCCAGTATTTATTAAAAAAGATCAATTAATGAATGAAGTTCAGTAATAATTATTCATAATTTGAATACTACCTTCAAATAAGTAAACAATTGATAAAAACTAGCAGATGGCAATCGTGCATTAACACCATGTATAAATAGGCATAGTGTGTAGATTTTTGTGGAGCACAAGGCTTTGATGTCACACTGTTAAAAATGCAGGAAGCAATCAAACTTGGCTAATCTACCCATTGATTGTCCATTATTTCTGCCAGAGCAATGCTAGAAAAAAAACTTGTTATTCTCTTGCTCTCTATAGGAAAAGTTCTAAAATGTCACTATGAAAAAGAGCAGCATGCTTTTTCACTAAACTGAATGTCCTCAAACAAGTATGTCTAATATTTTTCAATCCTATTCCAGTGACATTGGTAACCTATTCATTCTGGTATAGCGTTCACATACGCAACACATGACGCATGGTCCCCATTGTTTTCAGAAGTTGATTTTCTATTCATTCATTGTGTAAAACCGATACGCTTACTTGCTGCACGGCAATCTTCTTCTTACTTTCCAGGTTATGCACAACACAGAATGATGAAATAGGGATGGGAGGTTGGTTTCGTCACCATAGAGCGCTTTATGGTTACTAACATCTTTTGAATAGGGGGAGGAGATAACAAAGTAGATTGGTAACCTGATCTAGAACAATGCCAACAATAATTGATTGATACTTACATCTGAGGTTTGTCGCATCTGTCCTATACACAGAACTAAATAAGAACTAGAATGGAAAGGGTGTACGTAATTCCATTCAACCATATTATGCACTTCCCACAGAACACTATTAGAAAACACCCACCATCATGAGAGTTTTATGTTTCTTTCAAATAGAAAAAAAAACCTAGTCCTAACCTCTGTGTCATCAGAGTTTTTCGAGGTAACAGTACATATTCATAACTTGTATTGGGTCTTGGTGAGTGTGTCAATTATTGTAAACAGTGTTAGCCATAATTCTCATATCTTTTCAAACCTAAACCATGTTTGACAACAATAATTTGCTGTTTTTTAGAGTTGATGGTGATTCTATGGAATCAGCATCAATAAGGACCTGTTGACAATTGATCTGATATCTATAAACTCCACGGCATGGGAAGACACAACAAAACCCAAACAGTGGTGCAACAGGACCAATGAGCAGGACACAGTGCCACATCTGCATAGCCACATCATTCAGAGGTCTCACACCGCTCAGAACCAACCAGAAAAAGGTGGACAGAGCACTAAAGAACCAAATTTTGGAATTTCTTAGGAGTGAGGTGGGGCTTAGTAAACAAAGGTGTGGTTTTTTTATAAACTAAACATAACATGGTAAAAAATAACTGGTCCAATGAAATGGCACCAAAACGACAGTCCAACAGGGCCTAGAACAAGTAGCAAAAAGACCTGTTAACAGACAACCTTGACGATGAGAATATTCACCCACAAATTTTTGAACTTGAACCATAATATTAACATTGCAACTCAACAAATTTGATTGATATCAACCCTCATCTGTTATAATATGTTAATGATCTTGCCTATGAACAGCATGCTTGATGAGGTGTTTGAGGTTTATTGCGGGCATTAGTCCATGTTAATCAAGGAGGTGGGGACATGAATGAATCATAAATTCCTTCTGGAGCTACCGATAGTAATGTGCAAGGTTTTGATGGCTTACTGCAGAGGTTTTCAAATTATGTCCTGGGGACCACTGTGTATGCTGGTTTTCATTTCAAGTACAAGTACAATACCAGAATCTTAAGAAGCTGTTCGTTTTCTTAAGTAGATACTTTTAATGTTTTGAGGGATTATTTACTCTCTTCAACTACATTGTCAGAAATAGCAGACAAATAAAGACATCCACAGAACTTCCAGAAAGATGCAGAGTAAAAGAATGAAATTTGCTATTTCAAATATACTTTACAGTCCGTAAATTGTGTTTTGTTTTTGTCTGCCTGTGATATGGAGGCAGACATGATACGGGGGTTACCACTCCTGAGCCAAGATGACAGCGTAACATATGAACCACGCCAGACCTCACTCCTCAAACGCTACCAGCATTAGACACTTAAGTCTCACTGCTAAGTTGCGAAACATATTCTTTTGTATAGGAAATATAATATTTTTCTTGAGAATTTTGTTTTTTCTAACACTCAGCTTCCACCTGTGTGTTAGAATCACTAGTTTTATAACTTTGTAACTAGCACTTAGAAAGCTAACAACGCATCGTTAGCAGTGAGCAAGACAACGTGACCACAGGAAATGTGGTAAAACGGAGACTCCGACAATTATCCAATCCAATATAAAAGGGAAGGTAGGCTCACTCCAAGATGAGAACATTTCAGAAAACACTGAAACTGGCAATTAATGAAAGAGCCAATGGCCTTAAGTCAGGCATTGAAAGTCTACAGGGCTCTGTATATTTTCAAAGAGCTTAAAAGTATGAAAGACAAGGTTGATAGCACAATCACCAGAATGAACAGTGGAACAAAAGACGAGAATCATGCTATAATATACGCTGGAATAGCAACTGTTTGGCATTGCTGAAGTGAATGGTGAGGATATTAGAGAGAAAGTATTAACATTTTTCCAGATGACAGTGCCTAACTGGTAAGCCACGACAAGATGGAAAACATAAAGGAGTCATCATACAGTTTTCATTGAGGCACATCCGTGACAAAAAGCTGCATTTCAAGGAGGATCTCTCACCGGAGGATTGAGTGATGCACAATCAGCTATAGCCACAGGTGGCGCGTAGTACAGTCAAACAGGACAAGCTTGCCTACTTTGTGGGAGTGAATCCACTGCTGTTTTTCTTCTTAGCAGGTTGGGTTATTCTTCTTAATGGGTTGTAGTGAAATGTTTTTGTTTTTTTGTTTTTTTTACTTATACCCACATATGGAAATGCAAATTACTTGTGTTGTATGATGTTTATTTTTTATTTTTGTTTGCACCTTGGTAAAATTACTTGAATTCCAGCTAGTTCTGTTGCTGAATACTATTTAACTTACTGATCACTCAGGAGAGAGCTCTGTTGCACTAGGAGAGCACTGTTTTTTTAACTCAGTGTAATAAGCACAGTGTTCATATAAACTCATTATCACTTCATTAACCTTTGTTTCGTTCAACACTGCGGAGGGCGGTCCTTTAACTCTCTCCTCATTAGGTTCAGTTTGAGATGGGTTTTTGAGCTGGAGAATTCTCAAGATGAAGATAAAGGAAATAGCAGAGTCTTCTATTCAGTTTAACCTTTTATTAAATGTTGACGCCAATGGGAGGTCCTTTACCCTACGCAGAGGGATCAGGAGTTCCCCGAACAAAGACAGACATTAGTTTATATAATATCATAACTCCTCCTCTACCTAACCAATACACCAATAATGTGCGGTGACACCCTTTCGTCATATCTTATTTTATCCAATAATAAATTAGGCAAAAATAAACATGTTATATAACCAGTTCCTACCCTATGCGCTTGGGGACACTTGATCTACCAAATAAAGTTGTTTGCGACTCATGTGCCTTTTAATCAGACCATGTAATTTCCCTTAATTTCTCTTATTTTTTCTTATTCTCCCACCTGTTCGGTCAGCATGATCTATCTTATCTATTGTTATAGGTACAACTCTTGCTTAGCTATGGGAAAACAGGAGGGACACATTCCTGTTTTGACGGGGATGCTAGATGCCTTCATCCTTGTTGATAGGGAACTATCCTGCTTTAGCCTGAGAAGCATGGACGATGGGAGACACCTGCATCCTCTCGCCCCCCCCCCCCCCCCCCCCCCCCCCTGACATTCTCAGTGCTTTTCCACTAGATCTTGACTGTATTATTTAATTATTTATATAGAGGCTTGCATATGTGGCTTTCTTAGGCCAACAGAACAGCTTCACAAAACAGCTTTCGTCCATAGACCCTAACCCTAAACTAACCATAAGCCTTTCCATTTTCAGATTGTGAACTTCGCTGATGATGTGATTTCCAATGTTATATCTTCATCATAATTATGAGTATACATTGTCAGTTGTACTTCTAGTATATAGAACATGTGTACCAATGTTGTTTGTCAATTTTACTGCCCTAAACTATATCCACGACTCCGAGCATCAAAATATGCCTATGTTTGACATTTATTTGGAAATAGAAGGAATCATGGCTAGAGGTTGAGCCTGGTATCAAAATTTAACGGAAAACGAGCCCTTTCACGTGGCATACCAACCACCTCCCCCACATGGTGATATGAACCTTCAAAGAAAGTAACAAAAAAAATTCATTTTCAGATATTTCTATGACAAATTCTCAGAAAACAGATTATATGTACATGCTACCAATGCCTGTTTACATTAGTCTAGGCCACAGACATTACACTGGTGCAGTTTGAACATTGATACTTTGATATATCCTGTGATATTGGTGGCCAAATTTGGTTGTAGAAAAAATTGAGCTGAACAGAATTGAGATTTTAGCTTGTGTAATGGTTACACAGGGATATTTTGGGACTCTGGCTTTCTGATCATGAGACTAGGCCTCCTGCGGAGTCATTCTCAATTAACACTCCTGATCAACTGAGGCACAATGGAGTGTCTGTCCAAATTCTTCATGTGACTCTGAGATGAACACAGACTGGCTGATCAATCAGGCGCCTGTTTGGGTAGGAACACCCCCCCCCCCCCCCCCCCCCCCTGTTGAGAAGGAGAGGGGAGATCCAAATTTAACACACACACACCCTGAGGTGATTGCAAATAGCTGGTCCATCTATGTTTCATTGTTGGTTCCAAGGGAATGAGCCAATCTGTTGTATGGGTGCCCTAAAGCCATCTACCAGTTGTGATCAAAGAGATTTTGATCATAAAAACCCAGGGAACTTTACCAACTTTGCTCTGATGGGAAAGACACAGTCTTACCCTTACCAGACGCACCACTGACCGGACAGCTCTGATGGGAAAGGCGCAGCCTTACCCCTACCAGTCGCACCACTGAAATTCTGACGGACTTCTGCATTTCCCAACCCACATCTCGCCTGATCACTGAGACAGAGTTGGCCTGCCACCGTCCACAGAATAAACCAAGCTGGTTTATTCTCAACAGCTGTTTTGAGGACGTTTCTTCAAACTGTTCCTCTACTGTCTCCCTTGCGGCCGGACCCAAGTGGAGACCTCTGCACGTCCACGTCGACCTGACTGGAAACCTGTCGCGACCCGACTTCGGAGAACAAGTCTCCAGGAGTCCACGCACCTGCCGGGACCTTGGATCAGCTGACGAGCTGACATTACTTACGGAATCGGGACTGGCCTCCCTTTGTTACCGTTAAGTATTGAACACATTTTATTTAGCACTGGCATCAATTGATAGGGTAAAACCTGTAATACCCTGTTGAGGTCATTTTACTGCTGGTTCCTACTGTTGTTTGTATTTTTGTTTTGCTATGCGCGTTTCGGTCGGGAATAAACAATTTCCCTGACCTTATAGTTTTACACCGTTAAAACTGTATATGTATGAGACTGATAAAACGAGCTAACCACAAAATATAGTTTAGCGTGTCATTAACCCATAACACAAACTAACCTTTGTAATGGTAGGACTGTTAACTTCTATATTTAGCCATCACATAATTATCATATCCTCTGATTAAGTCATGGAATGTTATTGGGATGGCAGGTATGCCATCCGCCAAGTTACGGCTTGGTGGGGCATGCCCCATAACTATACAGCACCGAGAGTTTGGCACTTTTCAGGGTTTCCTACAGAAGTAACCACAATGACCATAGACTCTCAGCCCTTAAAAACATTAACTTCTGTATGTTCTGACCTCATGTAACCACACAGCATTCAGATACAACTTCACACATCCACACAATAAAGCCCCAAACTTGGGTTATTTTGCCGTTTTTCTACTTCCTCTTCCGCTTCTTCTTCTTCCCATTTTCCTGCCAAACTGCCTGCCTCCGTCGCGATGTTATCCAATGGGGAGAATTATTATTTGAGGGTATGGTCCGTATACCTGCTCATCAAGCTTATCGTCCAATAAAAACGCTTCATACTAATGTTTTTTAATGTTAATATAGCTAATGGCTTCATGCTTTCCAAGAAGCTACTGTGGCTTTGTGGTTAAAACTGCAGTCTCTCACACAGTGGATTGTGGGTTCGTGTGTATTTTCCACAAAAACAATGTGTAACTGTTAAGTACTTTTCATTTCTTAGACTGTTATTATTTTCACATTGACACATTAACGTATTTTTATTGCAAAGGCAAAAGAGGTTTACAATATTAACTGTTCAATGTTTCACTTGTATTTCACTTTATTTTACTTTATCACACCCTCCCCAAACCGGACGCTCGCTTTTGTCTGGTTTGGGGAGGGTGTTACGCTCTGCTCTTGCGGTCATGACTGACTGACTGTGGAAACCCCTTGCCTCGGCCTTTATTCATTAATTCCTTCACTTCAGCTCTGTTCACTTTATCCTTTTCACACATAACACAAGGTCACCATAAAATTAACTACTAGGAAAATTAAGAATTTACGATAATAGCCTACATTAAGAATTGAGGATAGCCTCTTTTAAGCTGCAAGCCTTTAAGCGATCGGATTTATAAACGGCCAATTCCCCAAACATATCTGATTCATGGTTAGTCACTTATAAATAGATAGCCTCCGAATGTGGCTCTACTCTACGCTACTCTGCTGATAATGTAGCTTACTGCAAACACTTATTATTATTATTATTATTATTATAATTAAAAGAAGAATAATCTCTGGTATGTACTTTCTTAGTAGTATCTACTGTTTTCTTTCTGGCTAAGATTCCTGGGAAATAAGCGTTGTCCAATTAAGCTTGTTCGCCAACGTTACTTCCTGCTTCTCGTCAGGAAGCAGAAACAAGCTAGGCTACTACGAAGCGAATCAACATACATTATAGCCTACATTCATTGCACTACAGAAAACTAAACTAAACCTAGCTGTCCGGTACCAAAACATTTCCCGCAGGTAACGTTCTACACTACCGGAAAAAGTTACGCATCCGGCAATCCAGTGTTGAATAGCCTAACGTTAAATGTATTTCATAGAATACTAATAGCCCTATTTTTCTTTATTTCCATATTTTACTGATGCAAACTATTTAGGCTGTACTAGCTATTTAGGCTGTATGTCTTTCAGCTAGAATGTGTTTGCGTCTAGCCCATTGTGCATGTATGTCTCCATGTAGACTTGGTTCATTAATTTACATGCTTCTTCATGATCCATAGCTCAGGTGGTGCTGTTCATTGTATTTAATTACACATTAAATACTGCTCATCTACAAACTCTTTTAATGTAATTGTGTGCTGTCTGTAATAGGATAACTGTTCTCATTCTTGTCAATAGAGGGCATTATGGTTAAGCGAATGTCTGCATACATTTCTTTGGAATGCATGTCTCTCTCCGTGTTTATCTTCATGCATTATTCATCATTAGTTAGCTATAAAAAATAATTGATATCAGATCAAAAACGTCTACGACGTAAACAAAGCCAAGTTACTCACGCATAGCCTACATAGCGCTGTTCATAAGTTCTTAATTCCAACTTGCAAAAACTAGGCCTGCCTTTAAAAGTATTGATATCAAAATGTGGCCAAGTTACAACTAACAATATTGCCTATCGTAGCTCACACTAAATAAACTAGCTCTATTCCAAAGCAATGCTATCCAAACTTTCCTAAATTATTTAATGCAACTTGGCCCTGTGTTTCTTCATCTTACCATCTCGAGAGAATGTGTTCAATGAAACTGTATGTGCCACATCAAACTGCAAAATGAAAATAATTTATAGTGGAAATACTCTGATTCAGATCTGATAAGTGTTGCACTTAGAAATTAAACAGAAAAATTACTACACTATAAGGCATGTTTGAACAATTGTCTGCATCCACTGCTTTGGGTCTATGAAAAGCACAGAATGAATAAAATGTATTATTATTATTATTATCATGTATTTATTGATTTACGTATTTATTTGGATTTCTATCAAAACCTGTGTGATCCTACAGAGCATAGATATCCTTGTGTTCACAAAATTCTGCAAATATCATAAATACTATTATGTTAAGAAAATTAGTACTATTACTTATTTGCCACCATCTGACCCACAAACATGTCTGGATACGTTTGTAAAAATGCTTTATGTATGCTATTTTCTAGGTAAAAATATTACTCATTTTTATCTGCATTTATTTATTCATCACCCCTTTCTCTATTGTACATGATGTTTCTTCATATAAATGTCTGTTTGTGAATTGTAAAGAATGCTGTAGCAGCAGTTAACATTTTAAAACTTGTACATTTTCTAAAGTAAACTTGCCAACAAAGTACAACCATATCCTTTCTGGAGTGTAATTATTCATCAACTGTTAAAAACATTCATTGAAATCATATGTTGTTCCATGAGGCACAATCTCTTCACATGCAAAGATGAAGAAACACAGGGCCAAGTTGCATTAACTAATTTAGGAAAGTTTGGATAGCATTGCTTTGGAATAGAGCTAGTTTATTTAGTGTGAGCTACAATAGGCAAGTTAGTTAGTTAGTTAGTTAGTTGTTAGTTGTAACTTGGCCACAGTTAGTTAGTTAGTTAGTTAGTTAGTTGTAACTTGGCCACATTTTGATATCAAGACTTTTAAAGGCAGGCCTAGTTTTTGCAAGTTGGAATTAAGAACTTATGGACAGCGCTATGTAGGATATGCGTGAGTAACTTGGCTTTTTTTTACGTCGTAGACGTTTTTGATCTGATATCAATTATTGTTTCTATTATTCACATATTCATAGTTGTAGCCAATAAAACATATGTCATTTTCCCAGCCCATTGTCGTGTCTACGTTATTTCACTAAGTTGGGCTCTACTGATATAGAATTCTAATTGAGTGTTGAACTTAATTAATTCTGAATAAAAGTGACCAAACCTCACTACACTTGAGATTGTGAGAAGTGTTATGAATGTAAGATATATCTGATTACAGTTTTGAACACTACTCCAATGTGTTTTTGAGCCCTGTAAATTTTGCGTGGCTAGAACCTTTAGTTATGAAGCTATGAGGGCTGAAATATGACTGAAAATTTTATACTAAATAAAAATAAAATTTGAGCTACCCCTAGGTACTTCAAGGGGCCATAACTCGCAATATATTCATAGTATAAAGTTTAAATTTTGCATATTTTCGTTAAATAGATTATAGTTCATGTACAAAAAAGATCAGGTGATTTTGAAGGGGTCAGGCGGGAAGCTTTTATATGGAATAACCCATATATATATAATAGATATACTCTTGTATGTAGGAGATATTATCTCCTACATACAACTTATGTCATACATACAAGAAATTTTTTTTTTCACTTTACCTTTCAGGGCCTCTATGCACATTGCAGAGCTTTGCCATGAAGAGTGTGGAGAACAAAGAGTAACCTCGCAATTTAACATACTGTCGATAATATGTGCACAATTTGGTGATGCAAATAAAATTAATTTTATTACTCACCTAATAGCCTAATTGAGCTGGCTATATCTGATGGTATTGAGTACTGTGTGAATATAATAGGCTGTCATGTGCTTATAATATAAATTCAATAACGTCAATCTTGAAGCTATGCAAATACATGTTTATTTGTTAAAAATGGGAACATTTTGGGTTGAAAAGAAGTGAACCTATCCTATCTCACCCAGAGACTGTAAGCCTCCTTGCAAGAGAAATTTGGTCCACGCGGTATGTGATTTAATATCTCCATTCTTACATAGCCTACCCCATGCCTACAATAAATGTTGGGCTATTTATAGGCTTTGGTGTGATGGCTGATCAAGCATCAGAAGCATGTCTTAAAAGGCATGTGTAAAAAGAATAGGTCCATTTAAAAGACCCTTTCGTCTCCCTGAGGAATAAATGTCTGTATGTCGGGACGCGATATTAGGATGATGGTTTGAGGTAATCTATGGATATTAATGAATAGTCCTCAACGTGCCCACTTTGTGTAATAGGCGAGCTAGCTAGATGCGTGAATGTAATTAATATTACCTGGGCTTATGTGAATGTTAAGTTGATTTTCCAAGTTGTGTGTGGGAGCTAGCTAGATGCGTGAATGTCTTAATGTTAGTTAACGTCACTTTGATGGAATGGTTAATCGTTGACTAAACAAGGTAGGTAATATAGGGTGATGAATGTCATTGCGTTAGCTAACTGGCTGTTCATACTCGAACAGACAGGGTGATGGACACAAAATTTTATAAATAAGCTGAAATGTATGCATACAATCTAAATGTAGCTAAAATTGAGAAAGGCCCAATTTTATCTGCATTTAAATTATATGCGTTATGTACGTATAATATTTTGTGTCCATCATTGCTCTCAATGAGTGGCTACTACTTTACTTTCATTAATTACGACGCTAAAAAGTAATTGAAACTGGTTATGTTGGCCCAAACCAGCAACCAGTTAGCAAAGGAATGCAGCCAAAACTAATTTCCGATGGATTAGTAGCCTACCGTTATTGTTGAGCCCTGTAATGTACTGCATGTTTCTAACTAGGCATTTCATGAAGCAAGCAAGATTGTAAGCCAGCAAATTGTACAACCAAACTGTAAAAGCTAGTAATGAAGAGATGTGCTTACCACCTATGTTCTTTGCCAACCAGCTATCAAATAAAGCAAACTTCTTATAATTACCTATTTCACAAACGATTAATCTTGAGTTTATAATAAAATGCAATCCATTCAATACAGGAAGAAATCCACATTACTGCCACTGCAGCGTCAGTGGAGTCACTTGATCAGTTCTGACCAATGGCACTGTGAGCCACTGAGGCACTGGAGTGTAGATATAGACATCAGATTGGAGACATCCATAGGCTTTCTATTATGAAAAGGTATTAAAATGTCATATTGTCCCAAAACCACTGGAAAAAAGCAATCCTCGTTTCAGAAACTGCTACACATAATGAAATGTATGCGCACAAAAAAATTGACCAATGAGGTTTTCTTGTGTTGTCAAATCTGCTTGGTTTTCTACATTGAATTCAATGGGCAGCAGCAAGCTTTCATGCACTCAACATGCACAGTAGAGGCTGTTCCTCATTACTTCCTCGGCTTCACTGCCTGGCCCCACCTACCCTCTCCAGGGCTCCGGTCCAATCCATTAAATGTTCTGCCCTCCTGCACTTCCATTCACCACTTCCACTTGGGGGAATCCCTTTAGAAGCCGGAAGTTGTGTGTTGCCAAGAGCGAGTGTAGTCCAATCCATTAGAAATGCAAGTGAAGTATGTTAAATTAGTCCCACAACCCTTGATTTAGTCCATCTAACCTTGAAAGTGTATTGGGGAAAAGATGGGTATTATTACATAAGTGAGAAAAGAAACATTTCAAATGATACCACATTTTGGTGACAGACTACTTCTGTAATGAGTAACTGCATAATACCATGTATCACATTACCTCACATCTGGAAAGCCAGGGCACAAAGGTTCACTTTTCTGTATGATCTCACGGCATAAATTGGCCCAACCCTGACCTGAGCCAGCCCTCCTTTGGGAGAGTTCTCTTTGCATGTACTCAAGGGTCATCTGTTCTATTTCACTGGAGAAGAGCTTTAAGACATTGGTCATTTCTTCCTCATGAATAAATCATTAAAAAGACTTCTGAGAGAGGGGAACAGCAAGTTGTTGCACAAAATGACCCAGACCAGCATTGATTAGTACACTCCCATCTATATTTAATTGTGACTCTGGCACAAGTATGAATCAGTATATCAATTACAAATCATTTTTAAGCATGATTTCTTAGTGACACGGGCTGTCCCCCCCTCACCTGAGGTGTTGCCCAGGAAGCAAGGGAACTGTCATAGCAGCCCTGATGGTGATGGTAACTGCAGTTCTTGGCCCACAGTTGGTTCATTGTTGTGTGTTATTGGCCTTGCAGTTGTGCCACTCTGCATTCTCAAACAAGGGAACTAAGGCAAAAAAACCTATCCACTGAAATATTTCTCACGTTTTGCATTGCAGAGGACAGGGGGGGAAAATTATTTCTGCAGTATGGAACATCAGACATCACAAACAAACTCCATGGAGGTTTTTTCAGCAGCTGTGGATTATGTCTTCAAAGTCCTTAAGCAAACAGCAAAGAAAGTTACGAATACAAAGCAGTAACAAAGATGACTTTTTCCACTGTATGTGTGGGTGTGAATGTAAGGGTCTGCAGGTAAGTAGTTGAGTGCAAAGCTATGGTGCATGCAGCAGTTTTAAATGCACTTTATCATATGTACTAAATGATCCACTTTAAAAGGTAACACTGTCTACTTAACTTCAGGATGATTTGTAGGGAATAGATCAATTACGGAAAACAGTACTGAGATCCAATAAAATCAGGCAAGAGAGAAAATCTCATTTTGATAGGCTGCACTCTGAGACATTGTGAGACATCTTGGCTATGAATGTGATCTTATTGCCCTGGCAATGAATTGACTACATTCCCCTTTATAAATCTATACTTCACCCTTAAATAGTTAAATTTGAAATTGTGTAAATCAATATGTAATTTGTTCCTTGTAATGAATAGAAGCTGCTTCACAGCAATGAGTGACTAATGCGGTTGAAAGTTCTTATGAAAACAATTTAGATTCACAAAGATGTGGGATGTTCAACTATAAAGTAACATGGAGTTTCAGGTCACTCTACCCCAGTGGTTCTCAAACTTTTTCCAGTAATGTACCCCCTTTGAAATATTTTTTCAGCCAAGTACCCCCTGACCAGCGTAAAACATTTTTGGTAGAAAAAAAGCCTATAAAGAGGTACAATACAGCGCCAACAACCTTGTAACTGAAAAACACTTCAATTGTTATGTTCAATTGTTGGACCCAGACGCAGGAGTTAAGCTTAATAATCAAATTTATTTGAATACATTTATAAATGAGAACGATTTATATATTTATAAACGAGAAAGGCCTTTGCTGGAGGAGAGGCAGGCAGGTGGACAGGCAAACCAGCAAATGGTTCCAGGGAGCAGGGAGGGACAGTCCTAGGAGCACAGGGAGACAGGCAGGAGCAGAACGTGTATGAGAAACCAGAACACAGCCCAGGAGCACCTGACTACAGGAGCTAGGAGGAGAGAGGTGGAGGGCGTGACATCAATGCTACATTTCAAATGTTTAGAATCCATCACTAAATTCATGGCAAATGTGAAAAGTTACACTTAATAATAATAATAAATAATTCATTTTATTTATAAAGCACTTTTCATTATGACAATCTCAAAGTGCTGAACTTTGCACTTACCATTTAGTGAGAAACGTGGGCTTGTGCTTCACTGAGGATCTTTGTCATTCTGGGTGGCAGGGAGGCAACTGCAGTGATCAAACTCTTCTCCAGGCACAGTCTGTTTCTCTGCTTTGTTTTGATCAGAGTCATTGCAGAAAAAGAGGCCTCACACAAATATGTGGATCCAAAGGGTAGTAGCTGCTCCAAAGCTTTCTTTCCCAACTCAGGGTGTTCCTTCTTCACACACACCCAAAACTGTGTGAGAGTGGATGTGTCAAACCTCATCTGTAGGCCACGGTCAGATGACACTTCCAACAGTTTTTCCTGATGACTGACAGGAAGCTTTCTTCTGTTTGCTTCAGACAAGAGGAAGGGGTTTCTCACCCAATCCAGTTGTGCAGATTTCTCCTCCATGTCAGGGAAGTAAGACTTAAAACCACCAATCAAATTGGCCAAATGTCCCTCTATGACTGACTGCACTGGAGCTCTCTCCACATCCTCATTGGAGAGGAAAGCATCCACCTGAGAAAAGCAGGTGAAATCCCCCTCTGCACATGCACTTTTCCACAGCTCTGCTTTCTTCAGGAAACCACCCACCGTGTCATACTGGTTCAGAATGTTGGTGTCCTTGCCCTGCAGACACACATTCAGTTCGTTCAGTTTGCTGAATATATCTGCCAGATAGCATAGCTTTGCAAGCCAGTCTGTGTCCTCAAACAAGGTGGCATGGGGAGATCCGTGCTCTGACAGAAAGGTGCGCACTTCAGATCGTAATTCGAACAGCCTGTTCAGTATTCTCCCTCGAGAGAGCCAGCGCACCTCTGTGTGTAGTAGCAGTTGTGTGTGTTCGGCTCCCATGTCTTGACAGAGGCTGTGAAATAGTCGCGCATTAAGTGGCTTTGACTTGATGAAGTTTATGACTTTGACGCTGTCATTCAGAACTTCATGCAACACAGGACTCATTTTCTTGGATGCCAGTGCTTCCCTGTGTATGACACAGTGAATCCATTGCACGTCAGAGTTTTCATTTCGGATTCATGCCATGAGCCCTTTCACACGGCCTGTCATTGACGCAGCTGCGTCAGTACACACACTGATGCAGGATTTCCAGGTCAGACCGTTTTTCCCAGAAGAATGCGTTAACAACGTTAAAAATGTACTCTCCGGTTGTTCTCCCCTCCAAACTCTTACAGAAAAGTATATGTTCACAAATGTCATCAGTATCAATGTATCTCACGAAAGCAATAAGCTGTGCCTTTCCACTGACATCTGTCGATTCGTCGAGCTGGAGTGAAAATGATTCGCCAAGTTTTCCCACAACTTGGTGAACGATGTTTGTTCCCATTGTATCTATTCTGCGGCAAACGGTGTCATTTGACAAAGGCACCGTTTTTAGTTTATCTGCTGCGTTTTTGTCCAGCATGGTCTCAGCCAATACAACAGCGGCTGGAAGTAATAGGTCTTCGGCTATTGTGAATGGCTTTTTAGCTTTGGCTATCAGCAAAGACACCGCGTAAGACGCCTTGAGTGCTTTGGCTGATGTTGTTGTGACTTTTCGCATCGTTTCTTGGGATGCTTTGAACTCAGAAAGTTTTCTCTTGAAAAACTCCTCTGGCTTACCGACATAGCATTGATGTTTTGTGGAGAGATGTCGTTGGAGGTGCGCTGGCTTCATGGAACTGTTAAATAATTTCTCCCCGCAAAAAAAGCACAACGCCTTGGGAGGGTTGCAGCTCGTTTAGGTGAAACCCAGAAAAACATACTGTTCCTGATACTGACGGTATTTAGTTGTCTCTGTTTTCGCCTTCTTTTCCCCTACTTTGTCCTTGTTTTCTGCTGCATCACTACTACATTTTAACCACTTATCCATTTTCTCGATTAATTCAAAACGGAACAGCGTTAACACGCGTCATCGCGAACGTGATTGCGTTTGTTGCTTTGGGAAACAATACATTGAAAATAGGAATATTTAATATAAAATGTGGTTTTATCTAACTTATATTTACATTTTTCTATATAGTATAATTATTTTAGGAATTATGCATGACTGATATTTTTTAAATGAACATTTTCTTAAAATCTCACGGACCCCCTGCAGTACTCAAACGTACCCCTAGGGGTCCGCGGACCCCCATTTGAGAACCACTGCTCTACCCTATGGCAGGGTACCATTCATTATTTATATGGAAGACCCATATTCACATGTAATGCTTTGTTTACTTGTCATGCCGCCAGGTCAGAGTCTTATTATGTTCAAATTATTAGTCATGGAAAATTGATTTTTTTAATATTTCACTTATAATATAAAAAGTTGTAGCTATAATTTGAGTTCTGTGTCATGGTTTATGACCTTTTTCCCTTGCGGTCGTGTTCCTCGGTCGCCACACTTGGGCGCTGCTTCGTTGGTGGAGTTTTGGCTCCGTTCCTTCTTCTCGCGAAGAAGTCTCATCAGCGTTGCACAGCTGTGCATGGTTGCCGGTGAGCTATATAAGCCTTCCTTTTCCTTCATTCGGGGCTTCGATATTAATTGTTGTTTGTTGATTGTGATTGTTTGTTCTGTGGTGTATTTTCTGGTATTATTTGTGCTGTTTTGTGTGCGGTTTATTTTGCCCTTTTAAAGTTTTAATCGTATGATTAGATCTAGGTTTTTAAGGAGACCGTTTTGCTCCGTTGTGCTTTTATTGGAGTTTTGCGGCACTTGCCTTTGTGCTTTGAGCATTCAGGTTGAATTCCTGTTTTGTGTGCTCATTTCAGTCTCTGCTTTCTGGTCTGTCCTTTGTTTGTCGTTTTGCCTAGATCTATTGCCCTTTACTAAGAGACAGGGCGTTTGTATCATACTGACTCTAGGGTTTTTATTATTCTTAGAGGCAGGCCGGTTATCTTCTATTAAGTTTGCGTTGGTCTTTACTTACAGCTGTTCTGTTTCGTCCTTTTCACCTGCGGGACGATTTTGTTCGAAACTGTAGTTCTGTTCGTTCTCCGGGTGTGTCCCTCCTTATATGGAGCTTGGGCGATGCTATGGACATGTTTGTGTTTGATTGCGCGTTTATGAAAGTGACCATGGAACGTTATCTCTGTTCCTCCGCCTCGTTACATTTCCCATTATTGAGAGGCAGTGTGTGCTATTTTTCTATTAAGTTTGCATTTGTCTTTTGTTGCAGCTGTCCTGTTCGCCCTTTTTACCTGTGGGACGATTTTGTTCGGAACTGTAGTTCTGTTCGTTCTCCGGGTGAGTCTCTCCTTATATGGAGCTTGGGTGATGTTGTGGACATGTGTGTGCGGGATTGCGCACTTCTGAAAATAGTCTTAGAATGTTAGCTCTGTTCTTTTCGCCTCGTTACATTTCCCATTATTGAGAGGCTAGGGCGTTTATTTTCTACTAAGCTTGTGTTAGTCATGTTTGATAGTAAAGTTATGGGACGACGGTGCTCCATCGGCTCGCCTGTAAAATGTTTCTCTCTACTGGGAGATCGGGCGTTTACCCCTTTATGTTTTCTGCATTTGACTGCAAGCCTATGATACTAGCCATGGAACGTTATCTCTGTTCCTTCGCCTCGTTACATTCCTCTTTATCAAGAGGCACGGCATTTATTTTCTATTTAACTCGTGTTAGTCTTTTAGCCGGTGATGTCCGGTGCTGCTGTCCTGTTCGTCCTTTTCACCTGCGGGACGATTTTGTTTGGAACTGTAGTTCTGTTCGTTCTCCGGGTGTGTCCCTCCTTATATGGAGCTTGGACGATGCTATGGACATGTTTGCGTTTGACTGCGAGTCTTATGGAAGTAGCCACGGAACGTTATCTCTGTTCCTTCGCCTTCTCGTTACTTTCCTCTTTACCAAGAGGCACAGCTTTTATTCTCTATCAAACTCGTGTTGGTCTTTTAGCCGGTGATGTCCGGTGCAGCTGTCCTGTTCGTCCTTTTTACCTGCGGGACGATTTTGTTCGGAACTGTAGTTCTGTTCGTTCTCCGGGTGTGTCCCTCCTTATATGGAGCTTGGACGATGCTATGGACATGTTTGCGTTTGACTGCGAGCCCTCGATAGTAGCCTTGGAACTTTAGATCCCCGTTCCTTTCGCCTCTTGGTATACTAATTCCTATTAGTTTTCAGTGTTTGTTGGTTGTGTGTGTTTTATGTGTACCTTTTATGCTACTCGCCTGTTCTTATGCGTCTCGTTGCCGAGACAGGGCGTTTGTTGTTTCTGGCTCTTTCTTCTGTCACTTTGCTCGTAGAAGTATGGGAACCTTGTGCTCTGTTCCATTGGCCTTATTTGGTTTTCTTACTGAAAACTTGGCGTTTGCGCTTCTACTCATTAGTGTGTGACAGTGAGCCGGTTTGTAGCTTTAGTACGTGTGTTCTTGTCTTGTCTCCTCCCTTAACTGCGGGGTTTCCCGCCTTAGTGGCCTTAGGGCTTAAAGAATCCCCTTGCTGCGTTTGGCTCCTCCCACCTCACATGTCACGTCCCCATTACATTCCGGTTCTTTACTCTAGCACTTGAAACATCATATAATCCTTTTCACAACACAATCACACAAGTCATTTGCAATACAGTAACATGACATAAATATACAAATTGCCCTAACAATTATCAAACTGCCATCACACTGTAAAATTTCACATCCCTAATAAATGTAGCTAATGAAGGTCAATATGTAGGCTTATTGATTATTAATCTAGACAAAATTAAATCATATAATTAGCAAGTCAGCCTGTGTGCATCTGGCACAAGTTACAACTCAGATAAAAATGTCTTTGTACATGCAGTGGTTTTCAGAAACATTTTCTGTAAAGTCACCAAACGTGGCATACTAGTGAAGGACCAATCAATGGCTGTTTCCAAGCATTTACATTACATTATCAGAGCGACTTCAGTATGACTCCTAAGACAAATAATTACTGTCCATACAATTAGCACTGTTTTGTTTTGTTTTTTTAAAAGGGTAAAAGTTTTGGAAAAGTTTTCATTTTATTGAGGGTAAGTGCAAGCTGTGCAAGTACATAGTTGAGGTATTCTCTGGATAGATGGGTCTTCAGTCTGTGGCAGAAGGTAGCAATTAGTTTCACCACTTAGGAGCTAGGACAGAAAAGAGTTGTTAGGCAACCTGTGTTGGATGAATGGACGGGCTTAGGGTGTGACGGGCTTAGTCAAGGTTTAGGGCGTGACTACAGCCTAGATGTAGCAGGGAGCAGATCCACTTATGTCCCTGTAAGTTTTCAATGCAAGTCATTGGTACCAAATGTGGTCAAAATACAGTTTGCGGCACTTCCTAGTAACTGCACGTCATTAGTATCTCATGTGCTTAGTGGACGAACCGGACCCAGCCCGGACTTAATTACCATATAAGGGTCCCCCTGCTCCCTACTGCGCAGTCTCAGGCTTCAATTTTTGTACAACTTGGAAGCCCTTCTGCTGTTTCAAAACGCTTTTCACAATCCCATGGAAAGTCGATGGGTAACGTCACAGTCACTTTGTCCATATTTTTCTACAGTCTATGGTCCAGCTGCAATGTTCTGGAAGAGCTGCCGGGGTCTTATTGCATAGGCACAGAGTCTGGCCAGAGGTTGGTGGAAGTAGTCGAGTTAGGAGATGATAAGGGCCTGCACCAGTATCTGGGCTGCTTCTTTTGTGAGAAATGGCCATACATTCTTGATGTTGGGAAAGTAAAACCAGCAGGTTTAGGGTACAGCCATTTTTGCTAAGAACAACAGATATTGGATTTGTCAGTGGTGATGGTGGTGCTCCTACCTGGCCTTCCCAGGTACAAAGATCAGCAATGTCCTGCCGAAAGCCGTGAAAGCCTGCCGTGTTGAGCTACCAGAACGACAAGGGGAAAAGCATATGAGTTATAGGAGATATGAGGATGTGATATCTCTGAGGGATCAGGTGTATAGGGAGAAGAGCAGGGAACCCAAAACTGAGCCCTGAGGGAATGGTGAGTTTTCATGGTGCAGTTGTAGATCCTCTCCAGGACAGCTGGTAGGGGCGACCTCAACCATGACTCAAACTGTGCAGTGCACACTGCTGATTCGCCAGAGTGTAGACATCTGTTGTTCTCCTCCAAAACACATAGGGCTCTGTCTTGGCGATCTTAGCGCATTAGAGCGTCAAACTCCACGTTTGCTAGTTAGAGAGCGGATTATTTGAGTGCAAAGTAAGGTGCAAGGTTCAAATGGGCTGAACTTAGTCTCTTTGTTAATTATAGGTGTGTCTTGGGTGTAACATGCAATAAACCAATCAGTGTCATCTCCCATTCTCTTTAAAAACCACCTGCATTTGCACCTTGGTGGATTGCTAATATGATGCCACATTGTACAACTGTGAAAACAGCTATTAACATGTTAAAGGGGACATGAAGCACTCGGTAAAGTGGGTCTGGTTCGTTAGCTTTTTACCATAAATGAGATATGGGCGGGAGTTCAAATCTCAAATCGACTCGTATTTGCTGGTTAAGGTTTGCTGTTTCTCCGCTAGGGGGCAGCCATTTTGCACCAACTGCGTTCGTGACGTCACTAGGTTGGTTCGTCTCGGCTGCTCAATGTATTCCTATGGGAAAATAGCTGCCTTTCAATGAGCTCAACGATGTATCGTGACGAAAAAATAAAACAAAAAACGCATGGACGGTCCTTCTGTATTGCCCCGAGATGCTCAAATGAGTATTACCGAACAAAACTTAATTAAAAACTTAATTTTCACGAACTGCTTCTGACTATAGCAGGGTGTCTGCAGGTATCAAGAAGTTAATTTTAAGACTTTTTAAGACATTTTTAATGCCACCTCGAATGAAATTTAAGACCAAACTTGCAACAAAAATAAACATGAAAAGTGAAAGATACACTCTTCGCAACTGAGTATGTAATATTGTCAAGAATGAAGTTAGCAGAAGTGGTTCTGGTATTCCACAAACCACCGGATGCTCTTGAAAGGGAGCAGTACGCCTAACTGGAGAAGACAATAGGCGATATTTTCAGGCTCTTACTCCAGTGCGCTAAGACAGGCGGTGTGGCAAAAATGTGTAATGGAATGGAATGCTCTGTGTCTACTGCATGTGTACTGCATTCAATTCCATGCCACATTTTCGCCACACCACCTGTCTTAGTGCACAGCGCACTGGAGTAAGAGCCTGAAAACAGCACCCACTGGGCCTCAGCACCCAATTGGGCCTCATTCAAGTACAAATTTGATCGTAAATGGGAACATAAATGTGTAGATTAGATTTACAATGAATTTACATCGAGGTCAAACTTTTGATGAATGCAGTTCTAAATCAACATTGAGGCAAAACGACACTAATTACTTGAGTTTAAGGACATTTGTCCAAATGTTTATTACAGTGAAATAGGGGTCGGTGTGGCTACAGAGCCTGTGGGGTGGGATCAGGTTTCAGCGGAGGGTTTGTAGCTAGATAGCTACTGCAATGGCGGAGGTGAAGAAGCTCAGTGAAGTGAAATGACAAGCCGACAGGGCTCGTTCAAAAACCAGAATCGGAATTGCTTTTCCTCGATGGCAACAGCTGAAGTTCAGCAAGGGGATGAAGAGCGATGTGGAGTTGGCGTGTTTTCTGTTGGACCTGTAAGTAACGTTACCTCTAGCTATGCAGCTAGCTATGGTGACTGGGCGGGGTTGGATATATGATTGTAATATGAAGCTGAAAATAGATATTAAACCATTAGACAACAAAGCAAGCATTTTATAAACCCACTCTCTGTCCTAAAGGTCACACTGTTAAAGGAAGTGCTCCCGTTTAATGAATCAATCTATAGGCCTAGGCTACATTATTGCCCTCAAACATCAAATGGCACGGAAAACATTATGCCCTTCTTTGGACAACGAAGAATAATTCTCCTTCATCCCAGGAAAGTGGTTATTGGTGTGTACACGTACACACTGTGGTCAGTTCAATCCTGACTTGGCAGGGCAAATACAAGAAGAGATGTTCGAATTTGCGGCAACACGAGTGTGGGCTGTAACTCCAAATAAGCGCTGCAAAGAAAACCCGTTCATGACGCCAAAACAGCTAAAATAAACTGCGCGGTCAATGAAAAATAGCTTTGCACACAGACGAATTTCGCGAGATAATCAGCTATACAATAAAAAAAGAATCGCCACTATCTTCAGCTGCCAATGAGTGATCCCTGTAACAAATAAACATTAAAAGACTAAGAGCAGGATAAAGAACAGGAAAGTACCGAAATTGGTTTAAAACGCATAAATCTGGGATCGTATAATTGTGCAGAACGGAGCAATTGGAGTCTGCTGGCGTGCTCTTGAATATTGTTCGCTTTGCATATGGGATTCTACCGCCCTGAATCCCATTGTACCAAGCTTGAAACATTTGCGACATATACTGCATCGGGCTTCGGAGACATTACCGGGCACGGGTTTTAACCATGTTATGGGTTTTAACCATGAGTGTTCGCTTTTCTCAAGCCATTTATCGTTAAACTTGCATTTACCGATGAATCCGTTAGTTTGCTAGCTTGGCTATTACATAGAACTTAGATTGTTACCTCCCTTGACTGAATCCGAAGCAGAAATTTAGCAGAAAGTAATCTTGTCAGAATCGCTCCTACTGACAGTAGCCTACTACTGGAACAGTTTAGGTTGCTTGGTAACGTAGAAGCACCCGTGAACTCTTGCGGTCACGTGACTTCACCTAAAAAGGATCCTTGCGTATTTTTAAAAAAAAAATCCAGTTTCTATCGTATTTGGTTTTCTTTCAGTTTATCATTTGGCAAAACTCAATCACATCGTATAGTGAGATTGGGAACACATCGCCTCAAAAAATATTTAAGACCTTTCAAAAACGAATTTAATACATTTTAAGGCCTTTTTTTAATAAATATGAATTTAAGACTATTTAAGACTTTTTAATGACCCGCGGACACCCTGTATAGGCTGTAGCCTCTAGAAAGCTGGCAACTGCGCCGCTGCCTTGCCTTGATAAACGATTTGGGAGCTAACCTTGCTAAAGTAATATTAACGTTAGTGTCTAGCTAATATTGTCTATAGAAAATAAGCGTTAGCTTGTGATGCAAGGTCGCGGTAGGTATATATTTGCAGGCTGTTAACTAACGTTGCCGTAATAGGCTACGTTATATCAAGGCAAGGCAGCGGCGCAGCAGTGATGTTTCTCCCTGATGTCGATACCATGTATCTTGGTTTTGTGCTGCTGTAACATCAAATAATTTTCTCCAGTATTACAGGCCAATGGCGGACAACAGGAAAGCAAAGAAGAATAATTTTTCTGTGAGGGTGAAATCGAAATTCTTATGAATGAACTTGAAAATAAATGAGTGCTTGTTGGGAGCGATAGTAGTGGTGTGCCGCCTAGCTCAAACGTCGCTTATAGTGCTTCCTCTGAGTAGCGAACTACAGCTGAGATAAAAAATAAAATAACCATTCAACAAAAAGTTCTGCCGGTACAGGTGTAAGAAAGGGCATCCCGGACCTCTCACCTGCAGACGAGAGGATGGGGCGATATCATTGGAAAAGTGGCAGTGGAAGGGGTGATAGAAGACTTCAAGATTCTCTCACGCGGGGGTGTGACGCTTGCAACGTCTTCTAGGCTACTAAGGCCATTCATAGAAAAGATAGAAAAAGGTTTAAATTTTGCGTCTTTCATACAACATGACTGGTGTTGCGTAATTATTTTCATATGGCTGTCCCCAATAAATCCTTATACAGAGGCTATTTCCTGATTGGATCATTTTAACTGGCTCATGCGTCATTCCATTTAGGCTACATGATGAGCAACTAATAGCGGTGTCAAATTAAAAATCTACTTATTAAAGGGTAGATTAAAACCCTAAAACCACTTTTTTTAGCTGATATATTTGGACATATCCATGTGCTAGAGATTGATCCTGTTGCAAATCACAAAATTTCATCGCAATGTTTAGCATCATATAGGAAGAGTAGTGTATTTTGGTTAACTAGTGCCACGGTGGTGAAACGTAGGCTATTGCAGTTGTAATTTACTATTAGCTATTGTACAGTATATGTGACGTGGCAGTACATGTGATGTCACACCAACTGGTGCATCTGGCTATGCCCTTGCACCTTACACTATGAATACGTTATTTCTTTTTCAAATACAGAAAGTTGTAGAGAGGAGCATTTGTGTGAGCGACAGGCTATTGATAAAGAGAGGATGGCATAGGTGTTGTAGTGTCATTAGGTACATTAATAATTTGGCAGTGAAGACAGACAGGTAAAACGTCTTAAGTCATCAAATGGAAGCACCAATGAATGTGCAGAATATATATAAATTTATACATTGCTTCACACTAGGTGCAAAAATATAATTAATCAGTCTCGTAAAATTAATTATTAAATCGTGATTATGAATTTCAATGTTAACTATTAAAATAATAATCAATAACTTAATCTGAAGGCGTAAATTCTTTTGGAGGATAGGCTCAAATGTTTAACTCTATAGGCTTTGGCCCCCTAGTGGTGGGACGCATGCGGTCCAATTTTTTATAGTGTTCATATTTCTCTTAAATTCTAAATTATAACGTTAATAAAACACGGAACTTTCGACGCAAAATTGTTAAAAACAGTCACAGCCTGCGAACACATTCGTTTATATGCTTATCAGCTCTCAGGTTACACTAAAGAGCCATAAAGCAGCAGGGTGCTAATAGCCCAACCCACTTTTTTTATTTGTTTACAGCCTTCACCTCGCCGCAATCACAGGCAATAAAATGCGTATCACAAAAGCTCTTGGTACCATTTCAACACGCTAAAAAATCAAGATCCGATTCAGGAACAATTGTATATTATTGAAAAGTTGTATAAATAAACATTAGGTGTTTTTTTCCCGTGCTCACTTCAGTATGCATACAACCGATATACTTCCGGTTTTGTATAAATACATTTTATTTTCTACAAATTCTCTTGATAAACATGTTTAAGCAACCAAATACGATACCTGGTTATGCAGTTATAACCCTTTTCTGAAGAATCCTCAACGTTTTTTCGTAACCCATTTATCCATTATCCAGGAAAGTCTCAATTTCCACAGTGCGTACCCTTCGCTTTTGCGTTTGTACTACGTTACTACCGTTGCGTAAAAGCATTACTAGACTGCTACAGGAATGATCTAACGTAAAACACGTAGATTATCTTCTACGGGGGTTCCTGCCCTTTCAAACGAAGTAAAACATGTCATATTCAAGCGACTGTGAACGGCGCTGTATCCACGCATAACGACAACCCATAGGGCAATCGGCTGTGCGCTCCTGACTGTCGACAGCATCAGATGACGCCTGTGGCCATTTTGACTGAGTTTATCCTGTAAGGGATGGGCTGGATTGCTGTTACAAGTAAGTTTGTAGTCTATCCAGATGTATTTAGCAATGTGTAGCTTTTTTGTGAGCTGAAAAAACGTCACAGACCAGTCTTTCTCTGTACGCAGTATCAGTATCAGTATCACGAGTATCTTTTCCACCCCCGATTTTGGCATTTTTTGAAACGCAAACGGAGGCGTGGTCGCTCTAAAACAGCCTGCTTAGTTACTCTTTAAACATCAACTTATTCAGATATTATTTTTGCAAATTAGGCTACACAACGTACATCTAGAGCTGCAATGCGTAGACCAAATGTCTTTTAAAATATTGCCCAGATGCATTAACGGCTTTTAATATTTTCAGAAACGGAATGCCTTGGACGTTATTTCACTATTTTTATGATCAGCTACTCACATTTAAGGTGAAATCTGATTTTTAAGCTTGCTTGTTTTCAGCAAACTGCACAGCTCAAACTGTTTTCAGCTGTCATTTTTAGATGTAAATTTTAACAGCCACATCAACTATGTTACAAGAACAGCTTTCTACCACCTTAAAAACATTTAAAGAATTAGAGGGTTTTTATCAAAATCAGTTCATGACTTCATTACTAGTAGATTAGTCTACTGTAATGGCCTTTTTACTGGCCTTCCTTAAAAAGGCACACAACGACTACAGCTATTTCAAAATGCTGCTGCAAGAGTTCTCACAGGGACTAAAAAGACAGACCTAATTTCTCCAGTTCTTCAATCTTTACACTGACTCCCTGTTTACATGAGAATTAATTTCAAGATTCCGCTTCTGGTATATAAAGCTCTCAATGGCCTTGCACCACAGTACATAAAAGACATGCTTGTCAGCTACGAACCAGCTAGAACTCTAAAGTCCTCAGGCAGCAGCTTCTTATCCACTCCTAAGACTAATTTGAAAGCTGGAGAATCAGCTTTCTGCTTCTGTGCACCAAGCAAGTGGAATGCCCTGCCTGAGGACCTGAGAAATGCCCCAACATTAAATTATTTTAAGGCTAGGAAACATTTGGAAACATCTCTCTTTTCAATAGCCTATGATTAGTTTATGTCCTCCTTGCTGTCTGTAAGTCCATGTGCTTGTATGATAGTTGGAGATATATGTGCCTTCAATTTCTATTTATGTAGTTTATTTATCTACCTATTTTATCTATTCCTTGTTTTTACCCTTTAGATAGTCGGAGATATATGTGCCTTCAATTTCTATTTATTTTATTTATTTATCTACTCATTTTATCTATTCTTTGTTTTTACCCCTTTGCTATGTAAAGCACATTGTTATGCTATGTGTATGAATGAAATGTGCTATACAAATAAAGTTTGACTTGACTTGACATAACCTACGTTTTCCAAAGAGCACCTTTTTGTTTTTCACCTGTTGACTCTGCAGCGCTCTGAACAAAAGCTTTTTTAAAGCGGTGCAGCCGCTTCTATATGTGACATGTGTGTCCGTTCATAGCATGAGATTTAACCCCTTTGCCCCCATGAGCCTGTACTGGGAACTACTGACTAAAGGCTGTGATAGGCCGAAAACATCACGTGTGAGGGTAGTAGTATATGACGTCACGCGTCCCACTGCTTTTCTTGGCAAGACACACCCTGCATGAGTTTGTGATTCCCGTACCCCACCCACAACCCCTAAACATGACCTCACAGGAGTTCACGTAACTCGGGCTCATGCCCGAACTGTTAAGATTTAAAGAATCTATATTTGCACAACTATATTTTTCTATCACAAGCTTCTCTCGCACTATGTATCTTTCACAAAATCTCCTTACACTCTACAACTGAGCATTAGTCAGTAGTTCCCAGTACAGGCTCATGGGGGCGCTTGTGCAAAATTCGGAAACAGGTATCGTTTTTTGAGACACTAACAATCGGTACATATTGCCGAATTCACATGAGATCAGGTTGGAACGGCCCAACAATCCATGCACCCTCTTGTTGAGTTTGGAATTCCATTGTTATTGTTCACGTAATAACTGTAATCTTTCCTGTTTGTTATCAGAGTACTAACTGTCATATTTCCTGTTATTATTATATTGTTATTATATTGCGTATGTAAATAAATATCACCAAACCAGAGGCCATTGTTTTTGTACATGTAAACAACACGCACATTTTCTATTGCATTTTTTTATATGATTGCTCATAAACCTGCACCGCTTCGCTTACTTCACCACCTGGTTGTGATTTTTTTCATTATTTAGGCTGCTATTGTGCCCTCCCTGTTCATTGCATGCAATGTCGCTACCTCGCAACTGGAAAAAGGTGTACGCAAGTCAAGAGCCGTTGTGAGATTTCATCGTACCGTACACCCACGTTCATTTTGAAAAATCTGGAAATTTGTGTAAAAATGGTTGAACACATGAATGATAAATGAGGCCCTTAGTGTTTTGTTGTTGCTACTTCTGTTTTTCTTTTAGCCCCATTTGGAGCCCTTTTCTCCTTAAGATAACATTCCAGATATCTGCAAGATTTTCTATGACCATTCAATATGACTTTAATTTAATTTTGTTTAATCTTGATCAAACCTTAACCTAAGTGGCATCTATAAGACAAGAATAACAAGTAAGTAAGCACCACAAAATTACCTAATTTCCTTTGAGACACAGAAGTGGTTGATTTCTGATTTAATAGTCCTTGCCAGTGCACTTCTTCCTGAAATGTCAGGACTGTTCTGCCTATACCAAGAAATATCTCCAGACAAAGAACAAGTGAGGTGGACCGACACATTTTGATAAATTAGGTGCAAGAAGGTCAGAGCATCCTATTGTATCTAATTTTTCCACAATAAATCACGTTACATGGCTGATAAGCTTTTGCTGAATAGAATCATGTTATAATAAAAAAGCCTTTGAAAATTAATTTAGCTTGTCCTTTATGCCACGTCCAGGAATTAATTAAAGGTCAGGTTGTGGGTTACACTTTTGAGCCAAACCCATTCAGGTATTATAATCCATGAATGACTCTAATTGTTACAGTATGTTTAAGAATTTGATTCCACAGCTGACAAGGCTCCATTTGCATAATATCCTTTTAGTAGGTGGAAAATAAATTAGCAAAAGGTGTAACAGCCCCTGCACAATTTCAATACCCAGGCATATAGGATGTCCAGTCACCCAAATGCATTGCTAAATAAAAGAATGAAATTTATCACAATTAAAGTTGTGATAAACCTTTCAACATGGATCTCTGCAGACACTTGCTATATGTGTAATGTTGGTTATATAACCATTCCACAACTCATTAAAATGCAATTATAATAAAGGCTTGCAAATCAATGTGAACCTTTTTATCAGCACACTCCACTATACCTCTGAAACACCATGAAATCCTATTAGGTGACCGTGGTACTGTATGGCTAGTCTCAGGCCTCCCATTCCTGATGTCAAAAACACCTTGCAACAATCGCCCTTCCTTGGTGGTCACTGCTCGCTATGACCACCTTTACCTTTCCTTCTCTTGTGCACCTTGGCTGAGACAAATTGTGATGTATGACTTAAATGAATAAAATGATGATGAATAAAAAAGGGAAGCTATAGATGCATACTGGAAATAAGAGCAAGAAAATGAAATTGACACTAAAACCTAAATCTGAATCTGAACAAATGTGAGGATGACCAGATTCACCAATTCACCAGGCTTGTTTTTGTCATGGTTTTTACCTATCTTCCCTCTGTTGCTACGGTTTTTATCTTTTTCCCATTTTCTCTTTTCAGTCTATCGGATTTTTCTGCGTTCCATTTCGGAGTTTTCATTCTCTTCGGGTGTTGAGGCGGCCAGACGTCTTGTTCGTCTTCGCCAGGGCAACGAGACCGTGGCCGAATTTTCTATTCGGTTTCGTGCTCTGGCAGGAGAGACAGGTTGGCCAGAAGCGCCGATAATGATACAATTCTCTGAGGCACTCCACGATTCTGTTCAAGATGCGCTGGCTGTTTTAGATCCATCTGAGACACTGGAGGCATTAATTTCCACAGCCATTCGCATCGATAATCGCGTCAGGGAGCGGGTCCACATTAAAAGTAGCAGGAGAGACCGCCGCATGAGCTCTTCCTTCGCTCCTTTCACTACGTCCGCCCCTCCGTCCTCTGTTTACATTACATTACATTATAGGCATTTCATTACATTATAGGCATTTATAGGTTTCCACTCCTCCTAGTAGCGAGGAGCCCATGCAGATTGACGGGGCTACCTGTTCACCCTCCAAAGATACTTCATCTACTCTGGAGCGGTGTCGTTATTGCAGACGCCTAGGTCATAACATAGATCAATGTTATAAACTTAAGGGAAAAGGAGGGTCCCGTTAGAGGATCCGGGATCTCTAGCGGGACTCTGTGTTACTACATCTCGGACGATACTGCCTGTTACTCTTATATGGCAACAGCGCCCTCTCCTGGTCAATGCATTTATTGACTCTGGAGCGGTCGAATGTTTTATTGATGCCCAGTGGGCTAAAAAGCACCACATTCCTGTTCTCCACCTTACTCAGCCTCGAACTGTCACTGCACTTGATGGGCGTCCCTTAGGTTCAGGTACTATTTTTAAAACTACCAAATTTCTCTCAATGCACATTCCGTTTGAGGATCATACTGAGCAGATTCAGTTCCTTTTGGTAGATTCCCCTACCTACCCCTTAGTGCTGGGCCACACCTGGCTTGTCCGGCACAACCCCCATATTAATTGGGGAGGGGAGGGTCGCACCATATTGCAGTGGGACCCTCAGTGTAGTATTCAGGGTCACTCCACCCCTCCATGCACTTCCCGTAGAATAGCTAGAGGGGTTGATTCCGATTCAGGGTCCGATTCCAAAGAAATCATCTCCCTGGAGAATTCCAGTTTTTGTTCCGGGACTGGTGAGGGGAGTTTAGAATGGGACTCCGCCGGAGAGGGGTTCATTTCGGATGAATTGTCAGATTCTGAGATTCAATGGTGTCCCCCCCCCAGCCCTCATTCTCAGGCTACTGGTGTCAGTATAGCTGGGACACTGGAGTTCCCTTTGCCTCCTAATGTTCCCATGGAATACTCCAAATTAGCAGAGGTATTTAGTAAACAGAGGGCCGCCTCTCTGCCTCTGCATCGCTCATATGACTGTGCGATCGAGTTATACCCTGGTACTAGCCCTACCAGAGGCAGTCTTTATTCCTTGTCGGTCCCGGAGAGTTTGGCCATGAAGGAGTACATCAAGGAGTCCTTAGCTAATGGTTTCATCAGACCGTCCACTTCACCCGCTGGCGCAGGGTTCTTTTTTGTTAAAAAGAAGGATGGAGGCTTAAGGCCTTGTATTGATTATCGATCCCTCAACGCCATTACCATAAAAAACAGGTACCCACTGCCTCTTATGAACTCGGCGTTTGAACGTCTACAGGGGGCATCTATTTTTTCCAAGCTCGACCTCCGCAATGCATATGACCTGGTGCGCATGCGTGAGGGCGATGAATGGAAGACCGCTTTTAACACCCATAGCGGTCACTACGAATATTGCGTCATGCCTTTCGGGCTCACTAGCGCCCCCTCAGTTTTTCAGGCGTTGGTGAATGATGTTCTGCGGGAGATGTTGGAGAAATTCGTCTTTGTTTACTTAGACGATATTTTGATTTTTTCTCCTGATCCCGTCTCGCACATCAGCCATGTCAAACAGGTTTTGAAGGCTCTGTTAGAGGCGAAATTATTCGTCAAGGCAGAGAAGTGCTCTTTTCATGCTAGCACTGTCTCCTTTTTGGGTTTTGTAATTTCGGAGGGCAAGGTCCAGATGGATCCTAATAAAATTTCTGCGGTACTGAACTGGCCCACTCCTCAGTCGGTCAAACAAGTTCAGCGTTTCCTTGGCTTTGCCAATTTTTATCGCCGGTTTATCCGGAATTTCAGTGCACTCGCCGCACCTATCACTGCTCTCACTAAGAAGGCGTCAGCAGACCAGTTTCGCTGGAACCGCAAGGCTGAGTTTGCCTTCATAGAATTAAAAAAAAGGTTCAGTTCTGAGCCCATTCTAATTACTCCCAATCCCTCCCTCCCGTTTATTGTCGAGGTAGATGCGTCAGAATTAGGAGTGGGTGCCATCCTATCTCAGCATTCCCCCATCGACCGCAAATTGCATCCGTGTGCTTATTTCTCTCGCGCCCTTACTCCGGCCGAGAGAAACTATGACGTGGGGGATCGGGAACTCCTGGCCGTCAAATTGGCTCTGGAGGAGTGGCGTCACTGGCTTGAGGGTGCGGAACACCCCTTCACGGTCTGGACCGACCATAAAAATTTGGAATACGTCCAACAAGCCAAAAGACGGAATTCCCGGCAGGCGCGCTGGGCATTATTTTTTACCCGTTTTAATTTCCTTTTGACGTATCGCCCCGGTTCTAAGAACCTCAAACCCGATGCGCTATCGCACATTTTTGACCCGTCAGATAAACCTACCATTCCAGAGCCCATTGTGCCATCTGCCCAGATTCTAGCTCCTGTCCTATGGGACATCGAAGCGGCAGTCCAAGAGGCACTTCGCCTTGAATCGGACCCGGGGGGGGGGGGGGGGGGTCCCGCCAACTGTCTTTTTGTTTCTCCCACTTTGAGGTCTCGTGTTCTGCAGTGGGGTCACTCCTCCCAGCTGGCTGCCCATCCGGGTGCGCACCGCACCAAGCATAGCTGCTACATTATGCAAAGGATGTGCCTTGCCTTGTCTGTTCTGTAATGATGATGATGTCTCTGTACGCACTTACTGTACGTCGCTTTGGATAAAAGCGTCTGCTAAATAAATGTAATGTAATGTAATGAGTCACATCGCGTTGGACTTTATAACCGGGTTACCTGCTTCTCAGGGTAATACGGTCATTGTCGATAGGTTTTCCAAGGCGGCACATTTTCTCGCTTTGGCCAAATTACCATCTGCACTGGAGACAGCGCAGCTAGTGGTCAACCACGTTTTTAGGATTCATGGTTTGCCTCACGACGTAGTGTCCGATCGTGGTCCCCAGTTTGTCGCTAAATTTTGGCGATCTTTTTGTGCACAGTTAGTCTGTCCTCTGGGTTCCACCCACAGACCAACGGACAAACGGAGCGCACCAATCAGACATTGGAGAATACTCTTCGCTGTTTGGCAGCCTCTAATTCATGGAGCCGTCATCTTCCATGGGCTGAGTATGCCCATAACACTCTGCGCAATGCCTCCACGGGTCTTTCCCCTTTCGAGGCTCAGGTGGGCTATTCACCTCCACTTTTTCCGGAGCTGGAGAAAGACGTGGAGGTCCCCTCTGCTAGCGCTTTTGTTCGAAGATGTCGTGCAGTTTGGAAGCGAGTTCGTGCCTCTCTTTTGCGAGCTTCCGCTGGTCAGAAAGCTTCCGCCGACAGACATCGTCGTTCGGGTCCCTCCTATCGGGTGGGTCAGCGGGTCTGGCTGTCCACACGGGATTTGCCCTTACGGGTCGAGTCTCGCAAACTCGCCCGGCGTTATGTGGGTCCATTTAAAATCATCCGCAGGATCAACCCGGTCACGGTACGTCTCCAGTTGCCACGCTCCATGCGTATCCATCCCACTTTCCACGTTTCCCGTCTTAAACCAGTTCTCGTTAGTGCCCTGTCTCCGGCCGAGAGTTCGCCACCCCCTCCTCGGATTGTGGAGGGAGGTCCGGTTTATACGGTTCGTCGCATCTTGGCTGAGAGACGTGTGGGTAGGGGTTTCCAGTGTTTGGTGGACTGGGAGGGCTATGGCCCTGAGGAGCGATGTTGGGTCCCATCAAGAAACATCTTGGACCCAGATTTGATTAAGGATTTCCGTAGACATGGTCCTGGGGCATCGTCTGGGGCCGTGCCCTAGAGGGGGGGTCCTGTCATGGTTTTTACCTATCTTCCCTCTGTTGCTACGGTTTTTATCTTTTTCCCATTTTCTCTTTTCAGTCTATCGGATTTTTCTGCGTTCCATTTCGGAGTTTTCATTTTCTCCGCTAATTATTCGTTTCACCTGTTCTCTTACCTCTCAGGTATTTAAACCCCTCACTTCCGCCTCCTGGCGCTTCTTTGTCATTTCGTGTTTTCACGAGGTTAGGGTTAGTAAGTTTTTGTCTCTCTGCTTTTGTGAAGAATTAAGATTTCTTTTATTACGCAGTACAAGACGTTCTTCCACTTAGAAGCCTAGGGGAATTAGGGTTTAGTTTCCCTCATTGCTCTTCCCTCTCCTTCGCTCCCACTAATTTCTGAGAGTGTGAGTTTTATTTTTATTTCATTTATTTCACCATTTATCGGGCGTTATAGCCACGTACCGAAGGTGTCTTGTTTTTTCTGTCCTCTTTCGCTATCTCTTTAGCGTTAGCTATTTTGAGATTTTGCTGTGCCCGTGTTTACGTGGCTAGCCCGTTTTATAGGGGTGTGTTATTATTTGGCACTGCCAGGGACTTTCTATCCTCTTTTCTGTTATCGCGTTTGGCTCATCGCAATTCGGCACAAACCCTTTCAGTTTTACCATGGAAACACTGTGTCACATTCAGCTGCTAGCACACACCACACATGAAGTAGCAGTGGGTGGCTAGGCAGTGAAGCCCTCCAGCTGTACTGTTGAGAATGCCAAGGCAGGGCCTGAATAGAATTGAATGAGCATCAGTAATAACTGTGCCAAGAGGAGGTGTGAGACCTACTGACTCTATCAGCAAGAGCCCTTTGAACATGCACCTGCTCACATTACAGCTATGAAGCCTGCTCCATCTGTGCATCTCTTAATGGATAACCAAGATGTATGCCGCAGTGGGAGAGCTCCTATATTTTTCTGGCTGAACAATTACTTGACTAAAATAAAAACAGAGATGCAACAACTGCATCACATCCCCATCACACACAAAAACTGAAGGTGATGACACTTGCAGAGAGCCTCCCAATCTCCAAAACTTTTAAATCCACAAGTAAACAAACTTCTTCAACCTTTAGCAAATCTGACAAAAAAGACTATTAAAATGTTTAATGGTGACACACAGTTGGATATCAAACACCTGGTATAGAGCACGTAACTGTATAGAGCACGGATCCTGTAATTCTGTCTGTTTATTCTTTATTTGTTATTATTTTCCTGATTTCTTTTCCCTCGCGATTGTCAGTCCGCGTTCCATGTTTTCTGAGATTCCACTCCCTGTCTTTGTCATTGCACTATTCGGGTGATTTTGGGAACATTCGGGTTTCCTCTGTATTTCGTATATCTCGTTTTCTTCCTTCTGGCTTTATTTATATTTGTATATAATACTAATGTACTAATCATACTAACTGTTAGATTAGATTTAATACTAACCTGCTAACAAACTAACATGTATATAATACTAACCAGCTAACCTACTAACATTAGGGTTTTAGAGTTCACTACTAACATTACTAATTACTAATTCATCTTGAGTTTCTATCTGCAGCTGTCATTTCCCTCCTCGTTATCCTATCCCTGTATCTATCTGTGATTTCGCATTCTCTGCACGTGTCCACTTTCGTGTTCCTACCCTCTGAGCTGTGCACTTGTTTACCTGCTAACTCCAGGCCGTTTGTTATCATTGTGTCTATGTGTATTCCAGTCCGTGTCTTACGTTTCCCGTCATTGTTTTATTGGTCCCTGTTAACCCTCACTGTTCTCACCTGTGAGCAATCTCCCCTCCCTGCTTCTACACACCTGATTCCCATTATGTCTGTCTCCCTCTGTGTTTATATATACCTTGTAATTTCAGTGTTTCTTCACGAGTTCCTTGTACTAAATATTTTGCTTCTGTGTTGCCTGTTTTTTCCGAGATTCTGCCCGAGCTGTTTGTTTATTCTGTATATCTGTTTTCTAGTTTTTGTTTCCCGAGTTCTTTGCCTGTTGTTGTTTTGTTTTGTATCCAGTCTGTTTTGTTTTCTTTGTGTTCCTCCTTCGACTCCCTGGTCCTTCGACTCCCCCGCCGTCCTCCTGAGCGGTCCTGCCTGCGGCGCCGCCCTCCTGAGCGGTCCTGCCTGCGGCGCCGCCCTCCTGAGCGGTCCTGCCTGCGGCGCCGGCCTCCTGAGCGGTCCTGCCTGCGGCGCCGGCCTCCTGAGCGGTCCTGCCTGCGGCGCCGCCCTCCTGAGCGGTCCTGCCTGCGGCGCCGCCCTCCTGAGCGGTCCTGCCTGCGGCGCCGCCCTCCTGAGCGGTCCTGCCTGCGGCGCCGGCCTCCTGAGCGGTCCTGCCTGCGGCGCCGGCCTCCTGAGCGGTCCTGCCTGCGGCGCCGGCCTCCTGAGCGGTCCTGCCTGCGGCGCCGCCCTCCTGAGCGGTCCTGCCTGCGGCGCCGCCCTCCTGAGCGGTCCTGTCTGCGCCGCCGCCCTCCTGAGCGGTCCTGTCTGCGCCGCCGCCCTCCTGAGCGGTCCTGTCTGCGCCGCCGCCCTCCTGAGCGGTCCTGCCTGCGCCGCCGCCCTCCTGAGCGGTCCTGCCTGCGCCGCCGCCGTCCTGAGCGGTCCTGCCTGCGCCGCCGCCCTCCTGAGCGGTCCTGCACGTGTCCACTTTCGTGTTCCTCCCCTCTGAGCTGTGCACTTGTTTACCTGCTAACTCCAGGCCATTTGTTATCATTGTGTCTATGTGTATTCCAGTCCATGTCTTACGTTTCCCCTGTCATTGTTTTATTGGTCCCTGTTAACCCTCACTGTTCTCACCTGTGAGCAATCTCCCCTCCCCGCTTCTACACACCTGATTCCCATTGTCTGTCTCCCTCTGTGTTTATATATACCTTGTCATTTCAGTGTTTCTTCGCGAGTTCCTTGTACTAAATATTTTGCTTCTGTGTTGCCTGTTTTTTCTGAGAAAAAAAAAAAAAATCTGTTTTCTAGTTTTTGTTTCCCGAGTTATTTGCCTGTTGTTGTTTTGTTTTGTATCCAGTCTTTTGCTTTCTTTGTGTTCCTCCTTCGACTCCCTGGTTTGGAGCAAGTGACAGTGTTTTTGGATTCCGCTTTTGTACCTTTGCTGTGCCTTCCCAGTTACGACCCCTGCCTGTTCCTTGACCATTCTTTGGACTGTTTTGTTTCTTTGCCTGTCTCCCCGGTTTTTGACCCTGCCTGTTATACCACGGATTGCTGCCTTGCCCATATTAAAACTTCGGTTTTTCGTATTCCTGCCTGCGTTTGGGTCCTTCCCCCTCCGACACCTAACAGTAACTTAATTAATCTCTGGATTATACTGCAACAAACAATGACTGTAACTGTACCTCAAAACCATGATCCCCTGAACTTCATCAAAAGCAAATACAAATACTTAAACACATTTAAGGGCAGGCATGAAAGTGATAGATAATAGTACAAATGTGTCAAAATAGATACTTTGACATGTGCATGTGTACTAGTAAGTAGGGAAAAGTCATCAGCAAGTATCAGCACATTTTACATTTTAATCTATTACAGCAATTGCCATAATGGCTCACAATGTTTATCAACACAATGAGTCAAATGTTTTATTCATGTGCATTTGTGAGTAACATGCTAATATAAGTCATATTTTTTTAGAAGCTTTGAACTCCTATTTCACTTTCTTAAAATGAATTACGACTGAAAAAAGCTGTGTATGAATTCAAATATAATTTCATACTAGATATTGTTTATGTTGTCCTATGGCATTGTTGTCAAATTTACATGTCTGTTATATTGTTTAAAAATGGAAACATTTTGAAAAGTATAACAATATTTAAATAAAGTATAAGTAATTATTAAAATATTAATGCAATTATCCAGTTTATTTCAATGCATTAATCCAATTCATTCATTCTTTTGTTCATTCATTCGTTAGTTAATTTTCGTTTTGGGAGGTTCATACTCCATACTTGAGTAACAACCACGGCCAATAAAGAAACGGAATAATTGTCATGTGACCATGACGTCACTGTCCGTACTCATGTGCCCCTCACTTCCTTACCACAGAGAGAACTGTATCGTTTGAGTATGTACAAGATGGACAAAAAGAAAAGGGGTCCTAATTGGACAGCAGAGGAAAAATCAATCCTGTTGCAGGAATATTCAAAGCGCCGAGGAATTCTTGAGAGTAGAATTAACTCCGATCTAACGAAACTGGCTAAATTGAAGCAGTGGGACGAAATCGCAGCATGCATTAATGCCTTCAACCCTTTGATCAGGAGAAGCATTTATGACATTAAAAAGAAAATGCTCAATATTGCGTATACAGCAAGAAATAATCAGCGACTTAAGCACACATTTAGAAAAAGAGGTAAGCGTTTGGTTCGTCGGAGTGGCTAGACCGATACCGTTAGCTCTCTTGCTAATTCACAGAAACGCTAGCAACGAACGTTAGCGACCTACTACAGCTTATAACAAATCGGCGAACTCATTCCTTGTTCTGACGTTGCTTTCCACGTGCAACTATCACACACCTAACCTGGCGCTAGTTAAGAAGCTGCTGGATGCTGTAGTGCTTGTGACGACTTGTACTTTGTCATGTGGCAGAAATGCGTTGGTTCTGTTTTAGGACCCACGCTAAATATATATATATATATATATTTTTTTTTTTAAAGCGCTGCAGTTAGTTACACTTTCCGTACGCAATATAAGATACATTTCTTGACAAATGTAGGCTAGCTTTTTTATTATTGTTTAAATGTGCTTTAAGTGTTAAATTGATGCTAAATAAAAAACATTCATAGGCTACTGCAATTGTGCAGTGATTCTCAATTACAACCTGCAGTTGTAGTGATATGGGGGACAGTGTTATTAGCGAATACTTTTTTTTTTTTTTTTACCTCATCTCTGTTACAGTTTCCTGCAACAGAATATGTACAATACATTGCTTAGAATGTAACAAAATGTAGTGCTCATTCATTTCCATATCCGAGACAAAAACTTTGTTCTTCCCAGCCTCTGCCCCGCCTACAATTCCAGCCCCCAGGCAGTTTGCAGCCGTGTCCTTTTTGTCTTCACCTACTGCCTGCCCTCAGGAGACGGCCTCAACACCAGCCACCCTGCAGCTCAATCACCCTCAACCGGCACCTGTAGACCAACCGACCCAAGCCCCCCAGCCTCCAGTGTATCCAATCCCTGAGTCCTCCAGAACCCATGATGAACCCCTGGAGCTGGACGGTCAGGGCAGAGAGCTTGACCGCCTGCACGCAGCAATTACTGACTGTGGAGACCGGATTGTGGCAGCCCTGGAGCCCATAGCAGACTCCTTTCAACAGCTCACTCATCAAGTGGGCCTTCTGGTAGAGGTGCTGGCCAAACAGGCCCAGGTACGGCCCCCCTGCAGACATGCCTGCCCTACCTGCAATTGCCTACAGGAGCAGTCTTACAGTGAAGAAACTGTATGCCACCTGAAGTCAGAAGTTGACCAATTCTCCTGGGAAACATAAATGTGGCCTACACTTGGAAGCTTTGCAGTGTAGGCCACACTTGGCTTTGCACAGGCCAAGAATTACAGTAACAAGTAGTAATGTATTCAACCTTTTGTTTTACTGCCACTGCAAAGCACCCTGACCTGAAGGGGAGCCAAGAAGTGGGCTTATTTGTGCAACAGATCTCCGTTAACTATAAAAGACACCCAGTATTTTCTCAAATTACTTTGTTAATTAAAAAATATACCATGAGGTGTATTTATTATATCCCTACCAAAGGAATTCAGTGTAAATATTTAACAAACATACTAAATGGAAAGAAAAGATCACACATTTGGTATTGATTATTAAATATAAGATAATAACTTTTGATTACATCATTGTGCAGTATACCAGAATATCTATAGTGACCATTTAGACATTCTAATGTCTTTAGCAAGCAATAAGAAAGACCGATGTTTTATCTTAAATCACAACTGACATTAAATGTTTTTAACAGAACTGTCTCTGTAATGGTACTGCCATTTTATATAATATTAAACTGTTATTTTTCATGTTATTTGCTATTCGTTTCTCATGTCAGGGGCTCACTAGAAACTTTGCATGATGCACCATTGCATGTCAGTGGGAGAAAGGGCTGAAAATAGACTGGACTGTAAAAATATGTAAATTAACTACTTGTATGAATAACATGGTGTTTAACTGTCTTGTATGTTTTTTAACTAGTTTAACTGTATTTTGAACCATCATGAAGAAGTTGTGCAGGCTATTTCCTCATGTACTGTACAGTTGAATCCCGTAAGCCTTTTATTTTACACATTTAATTCTACAGGAACTGACAACATCTTTATGATGCTTTTTCTCTAAAGCAGTGTACTGTTATTTTTAAAGTCATTGTTTAACTGTTACTTTCATTCTAAGGGTCAGTAAAATTTAAATTTTTGCATATTCAAATGACACGGTAATGCCATGCTCTATTTTTCAATAAAGTTTATTATGTTCATTTGCTTGACTTGGGCTTTATACCAGCTGTTCTCAAATATACTGTAGCTGTGTGTGGGCGAATGCCCACTTCATTAAAGTTGAATATCATCAGGGCAGATGGGTGGCTCATCCTGTTAAGGTACTGTTCTAACACATGAATGGGTCTCATGGTCTGGCATCAAATTCCAACTGTGCCAGTGCTGGACTTTAGCTGGCAGCCCCGCAGGTTGATGCACAAATGCCCCTAGCTTTACTAAGGATGCGAGGGTTACAGTTGGGTGGGATTACGGGGATGTCATTGCTCACTAGTGAACCTTGATGGTCATTCAGGTGCCCAGAAGTTTTCCTGTTGAGCTGTACATGAAGTGTACTCCTCCAACTCATGTCTGTGAGCCTGACTTGCGAACTGCTTCAGAGGACAGCACTTTTTTCTCAAAATGTGCAATGTTGTGTTTACTAAATAAAATATTACATGTCACTCAAGCACTTTTCCCTGCACTTGCTTACAACCAATAACCTTTAGAAAGCACCAAAGCACTTTATCCAACATTAAAAAATTCTTCATGAACATTTTGTAATCCAAACCGTATTCATACACCTTTTGATACAGGAATGAGGAACTTGTTAAAGGGGGGGGACTACCATACCAGTCATAAACAATAATCGAGGTAAACCCTGACTACAAATCACCCTGACATAAAACATATTCTATATTCTTCTAGACTGGGTAGTTTTTGCTGTGAGTAAATACTGACTCAACCCAAAGCTTATCCAACCAATAGTGTATTTTATGTAAACTACTTAGTATGCTTTCAGAAAAGAAAGTGCTGACTTTACCTTGCTGTAGGAATTGTGGCATGGGAAATGGCATACGGGCATTAGCATTCTTCTGGCTTGCTGGTTTCCAGTTGCACAATATAAATGTTACAATTCCCTATAAATAACAAATGATCACTGAGAACAGACCAACACCCCTGCACTGAGTGGGATTCAGCCTGCTACATGAATTCTGTCACCTCCTGTACGTGGCTTCAGCAAGCTTGCATATGTTCACGTTTGCAGTAGTGAGTCCATTGGGCTCATGGGGGAAAAAAAGCTGCTCTAGGCTGGCTAAGAACTGAAAAGGTCATCAATACAACAGAGAGGTTGGGGGCTTCCTTGCGGGTGACCAACCAGTTATACACAGTACTTTGGCAAAATGCATTTACAGGCCACTGAACTGCTTGCTTATAAGAACTGAGCAGGTCCATGTTATTATTGCACGTTCCGCAAGGCTGCATTTTAACGTGATGAAGTTTGCTTTCAGGATCGGAGAAGACAGAATCAGGAAGGGTAAAGGAGCATGTCACAAAGCACCCCCTCCCATTTCTCAACTGGCATTTCAAGTTCTCCCATTGCAGTTGAATCAATTGCAGTAAATTGAAATGACTCATCGCTCTGCTGGCAAACCAAAATTACTTTCCTTTTTAAGCCAATCAACACAAGTGGTGTGTGTGTGTATGTGTGTGTGTGTGTGGGGGGGGGGGGGGGTTACTTTGTGTTTACTGCATCTAGTACTGTAATAAATTCCTTACACCCTTACATACAGTAGCAAAATCCATAGAATCCGGACCGTGCCAGTGCTGACTGTGGTGCCGATGCACAATTGGTGACTGCATCGCTTAGTATGGGAGGGTTCAGGGGTCCGTGTTTCATCGCTCTCTTGCGACCCCCGCTGGCCCGTGGACTGCATGGCAAAGCCCCACATGAAAGGTCTTCCTCCGAAGCCACTCTGTGCAAGCTTAGCTGTAGTCTCCGGTGTGTAAAGAAGCAGACTGGGACACCATGTTTCGGAGGAGAACCATGGATGTCTACACTCTCCTGAACCGCGTATGAATGTAGCTGCTGTTGCAGATTGTTGGCCGTTCCAAATTAGGGAGGGAACATAATTAAAATAAACAAATAAAAAAATGTTACTAAAAGCTGTGAAATGTTCTTGAAAGCTCCACTGATTTCCCTTGTAATTCACAAGAGGTGACTGGTTAATTAATACTTAAACCTAACAATGTCATGTTAATCATTGAAAATATTGATTATACAAGGTGCAGCACCTGTTTTTAAAAAAAATATCATTACAGATATGGCTACAGGCAGGAATGAAGTAATCTTTGTTGTGTAAGTTTTGTGACAGTTTTATCTCTCCCCCACAGGGAAATTAAGAGTTTGACAGTTTGAGTAGAGGTGCTGTAATATTTGCTAATTAGCTGCCATTATCAATTTTGACACGTAACCCTGTATATAGGGCCGCTCATACATCATTTATGATAGTGTGCTCCAGTGGGAGGTGACATGAAGTGGCACCTCTGCCCTCTTTGCAGTAATTATAGTACCTTGTGCCCTCTTTCTAATATCAATGGTGCAGGCTTCCATTTAAAAGTGGCCACACCCACTGTATACACTCAATTCACGCGAGACGCCATCTTGGAATTATACGAAACGAAAACGAGGCTTAGGTGGGAAAATACAGGAAGTGTTTGAGCGTAGCAGTATTTCAGGCCATTGGAGCCTACTTATATTGACTAGTTGCCCAGTTTTTTGTTGTTACTGAGACACTTGCCGTGTACTTTAAACAGCCAGACAAGAGCGAGACTGTAAACGTAATGCAGACAAATATACTTCTTTGGTCATATAAATTTTCCTTTTCAAAATGGTTTCGGTAATGGGGGAGTATAACACTACTTAGTTTTTAATGCTAGCTCGTGGTGATTCATTAACTTGTAGCCAGAATAACGGCATACCCAGCTGGTAAACAGCGCAAACATAATGAAAATACAGACACGATTGTTTACAATGTAATGGTAACTTTATTTTGGGGTTCATAGTTCACTGTAAGTTATCCAATGCTGCAATGAATATGTTCATATTGTTGCCTTCCACTGACCCTTCTGGCATACGAACGCTAGCATAAAGGAGAATTCCTGCGATTTAATTAATTATGTTGGAAACGTTTGCGGAAAAAAACGTATTAGACTAGATTTCCCGTATCATTAACCTTATACGCCCGCAAGGCTACCTTCGAAAAGGTGGAAAAGCCGTTTTAAACAAACACATTTTAACCCGGTAATTCTCAACTAGGCTACAATGCGTTTCACTTGCTTACAACCATACTATTAAATGTAACCATAGTTAGGCTAGTTTATGCTAAAACTATGACTGACAAGAAACACTGTCGTGAACACAGCAGGTTGCCTTTTGCGATAGATTTGCATCACAAATCTGTGTACGTTAGATACTAGCTACAATATAGGCTACATAAAACGAGCTATACTTTAACAAGCTAAAAGCCTCACTTTCGATTTCAAGATGGCCGCTGCGTGAATAAGGTCCATAGGGGACAGGGAGAGGTTGAGGGTCACCAAAAGGATTTGGTTTCTGGAAGAATGAGGGCAAGGGTCACTATACATAGTCTCTACATAATTAATCTTTTCCACCAAAGCTGCAAGAAGTTGCTAGATTTCCAAGGCACAGAGATCTAGCATTGCCACTGTGCCTGAATCAGCAGTGCAATAGATGGCACAGGAAGTTTATTCTTAATGTCGATGCCCTGCAATTTGATAGAATTGAACCTCTCCTTGCGGGTTTCAGTCAAGGGGAGATATAGCTGACCAAAAAAGGGAACTTATTTGCAGCGGTCAAATTAATGGTTTTCATTTCATTGCAGTCTAGCAGACTATCAATACACTTGACAAGGATCAGCCCCCCTGTCCTACCTATTCACACTATTTATTGAGCAAGTATGCAGACTCTTAACCCTGGGACATTCATTGACTCACTGTGAGCTGCGGTCATTATAGAGCTAAGAACTGAAAAATAAAGACAGTCTAGTAACATGTCCAGGCATGCTCCCAGCCTGGCTGGTGTACTGTGGGGCCTCTCTGTGTTAATCAGAGTGATGTTTCTAAAAAGTAGGGGGCAGGAAACATTAGGAAGGTGAGACATCCCATCATTCAGACACTTGTCACTCGCGGTGTCACTCTACCCCGAAAGATGCAGGAGCTGTTGGGAGACCCAGGTCTCTCAACAGCGTGGAGGGGAGCAGGCCTCATGTTCCCACAAAAAGCACTGCCTCAACCCTCCCCTGACTGGGGCCAGCTCTGTGTGTCCCAGGTAACCCGCCAGGAAAGAGATGAGTGCCAAAATGGTTATTACAGCTGGTCTGATGTTCTAAAAGTCATCTGAGGATCACCATATCAAAAATAGCGGAGCGTCTGATCCTGGGCCCAAGCTCTCTGCCGCATTAGCACACAAGTCGTGGTCACCTTCACCGCGGCACTCCGTCAGGAGCAGACGGAGAGAGTGAGTGCTCCCGAATGGCGCCCGCACCGCCGCATCTCAATTCGGCCTCCGGCAGAGACAGAAGAACAATGGAAGAAGTAAAGTGGAAAGTTTTGGATGTTAGCCATGCTCCTTGCGGGTTTGCGCGTGCTGTGCCTTTCCTGATTAAAAAAAGCAGTCGGAGGTATCCATTATAGGAGAGGAGCAGCAGCCACTGCAGCATGCAACCGTCGGGTATTTATGCATTCAGTAAGTGGCGCCCAGTGCATTTTTTCTCTATTTTGCTTCTTTATTCCTGGCAGGAGGAGGCAATAAAAGACTGACTGATCACCTCCATGAAGCAGGCGATGTAAACAGCCTTCTGTGAACAGCCCTGCAGTGAACACTGCGAGTATATGCTGTGTGTACATTATAGAAGACCCTGCATGCTTAGAATAAGGACGTGATTGATAAAGTGAAAAGAAATGGATACCAAGTAGGGGGAAAAACTTCAGGACATACATAGATGCTCATATATTCTGAAACTTGCAGTGTTAGAAAAATGTAACTGACACATCTTGTTTCCTGAGAATAAATCTCTCAAGGCATGCTGCACCGGGAGACTCTTTATGATTTAGTTTCAATGACCAGGTGTCCATACTTTCAGTATTTAGGACTTCATTTACACTGGTTTCAGCTGTAGGTCTGTTATCAATTAATTCATCAACACAAGATGTAAACTCTTCCAATATGAATAATTTGCCACACATTACATAAAATTATTAAGAATAAAGACTTATTTGTGTGGGAATTGATCTGACTGATTGAAAGACTTTAAAGTAGTTTTAAATATTTTTGTAAGAGAATATGTTCTGAAATAATGTGTCCTTAAAAGCGTAAATCATCCCTCATTATACATTACTGTCTAATTAAAAATGCTGTTCATGATACTTCAGGAATTGCAATTACCACTGATCTACAACATAGTCAAATGTAAAATTGTAATTCAATCCAGTACTTTGAGAATGCAACAGAAGCTTCCAGGTAGGTCTATGAATGTACTAGCTTTCATTTAGAGCCCAGTATCTACTGGGAATGGTATAGTGTTTTTCCCAGTATCTACAGTTGAAGTCAGAAGTTTACATACACGTAGGTTGAAGTCATTAAAACTCATTTTTAACCACTCCACAGATTGGTTAGCCACTCATGTTAGCAAACTATAGTGTTGGCAAGTCAGTTAGGACATCTACTTTGTGCATGACACAAGTAATTTTTTCCAACAATTGTTTACAGACAGATTATTTCACTTTTAATTCACTATATGACAATTCCAGTGGGTCATACGTTTACATACACTAAGTTGACTGTGCCTTTAAAGGGGTAATAAACACTAAATCAAATCAAGCCGAGTATCTTGCCTCCATTTCATAAATCACATATATCCTATTGCTTAAAAAAGCTAAAATGTAATTAAGCCGTGCCACCCGCATTTTGTGTCAGAAAGGAGGCATTCGCTGAAATCCAAACTGAAATGTTTTGTTTGAGCCACGCCCCATTCGTGATGACAAAAAAGGTAAAAAAACCTTTTTCTACGCAAGCAAGTCAACGCCCCCCTCTCTCCCTCTTCTTGATTGATGGGTATTCAAACTACACAAATTAACGTTAGTCCTTTAATTTTAAATTGATAGGCTAATTGACATTGGAGGTGTACCTGTGGATGTATTTTAAGGCCTACCTTCAAACTCAGTGCCTCTTTGCTTGACATCATGGAAAAATCAAAAGAAATCAGCCAAGACCTCAGAAAGAAAATTGTGGACCTCAACAAGTCTGCTTCATCCTTGGGAGCAATTTCCAAACGCCTGAAGGTACCACGTTCGTCTGTACCAACAATATTACGCAAGTATAAACACCATGGGACCACGCAGCCGTCATACAGGTACAAAAGTATCTATATCCACAATAAAATGAGTCCTATATCGACATAACCTGAAAGGCTGCTCAGCAAGGAAGAAGCTGCTACTCCAAAACCACGATAAAAAAGCCAGACTACAGTTTGCAACTGCACATGGGGACAAAGATCTTACTTTTTGGAGAAATGTCCTCTAGTCTGATGAAACAAAAATTTAACTCTTTGGCCATAATGACCATCGTTATGTTTGGAGGAAAAAGGGTGAGGCTTGCAAGCCAAAGAACACCATCCCAACCGTGAAGCACGGGGTGGCAGCATCATGTTGTGGGGGTGCTTTGCTGCAGGAGGGACTGGTGCACTTCATAAAATAGGTGGCATCATGAGGAAAGAAAACTATGTGGATATATTGAAGCAACATCTCAAGACATCAGCCAGGAAGTTAAAGCTTAGTTGCAAATGGCTCTTCCAAATGGACAATAACCCAAAGCATACTTCCAAAGTTATGGCTTAAGGACAACAAAGTCAAGTTATTGGAGTGGCCATCACAAAGTCCTGACCTTAATCCAATCGAAAATTTGTGGGCAGAACTGAAAAAGCATGTGCGAGCAAGGAGGCCTACAAACCTGACTCAGTTACACCAGTTATGTCAGGAGGAATGGGCCAAAATTCCAGCAATTTATTGTGAGAAGCTTGTGGAAGGCTATCCGAAACATTTGACACAAGTTAAAAAATTTAAAGGCAATGCTACCAAATACTTTATGTACACTTCTCACCCACTGGGAATGTGATGAAAAAAATAAATCAGCCGAACTAAATCATTCTCTCTACTATTATTCTGACTATTTCACATTCTTAAAATAAAGTTGTGATCCTAACTGACGTAAGACAGGGAATGTTTACTCGGATTAAATGTCAGGAATTGTGAAAAACTGAGTTTAAATGGATTTGGCTAAGATGTATGTAAACTTTCGACTTCAACTGTATCAGGTATAGTGTTTTGCTTGTGTGTTCTATTTTTTAAGGAGAGAGGAACGGTTTTAAAAATTTAATGGGAATGCATTAGTTTTCCATCATCTCTGATAGAGAAAGATATTTTTTCGGATGATAGGGCCCTGTTTTTTATGTTCCCTCTCTGAAATAACCCTGTTCTTTTCTCAAATTGCAGAGAAATGAGGAGAACTTCATCTTAGGAGAATAACTGTAAGTTCCTTCTGTTAGAGCAATGTTCTTCCTGCATTAGCTAATTGGCGTATTATAGAGTCAATCGAGTGGCGCATGGCAGGGGAAAACCATGAAATACACACCAGGCCCCATGCATGTGCATTAGCACCCTTCTGAAGAGAGTTATCAGCCATGTGGAAATGGACCCAAGCTTCTACTCCTCATGTTTTGAGCCCATGGTTTTTCTATACACTGTATGAAACCTTGTATATACATGGTTTGATAATGACTCAGTTTACTGAAATATGGTTTCCCCAGTGTGTGCACAGTCCCTTCTACGGACCGTGTTAATAAAGACATGCAGAGGCTAAGGCCCGGATGTACTAACATGGTGCAATTCCAGGTGCAATTGATCCAATTGATTTATTAGAATTGCGACTGCGCAAATAAAATGGCCAAACAATGGGCAAATTAACCGAACAATCCACCGTGAGCTGCAATGATGGGCAAAAGAAGGGCAAATTTCTCTGCAGTGGAGCTGGAAGTGTTAGTTGCGGAGGCAACTCCTATGAGCTCTCTGCTGCAGAGCAGAGATGTTTCACAAGCGCATAAAAAGGCAGTCTGGAATGACATTGCAAAAAAAGTTCATGCCGTTGGGCACCATAAGTGCGATGTTGCGGAGGTAAAGAAGCGCTGCCATGACATGGGGAGACGGACTAAAAAGTGACAGTATAGGGACGTTCTTAAAGCAAAAAGCATTTTGTAACCTGCCATCAACAACGTCCTGACAACGTTCTAAAAATGTTGCACTCAGAACGTTATGAGTTATATGCGGAGACGGACTAAAGCCAAACTTGCCACAAATGAAGCCTCTGAGCGAGCTATCGGCGGTGGTCCCTTACACCATTAACTCCCTTGGAGGAAGGAGTGCAGAAGAGCCTGATGGAGTTACAGGTGTGGGTGCGATGGATACCTTTGACACCTGTGAAGGTTCAGTATGAACAGCTGGAGGAACCGGTGCACACACCTCTCAATTGTCCCAGCAATTAGGAAATAAAGTTTCTGAGACATGCATAAGCATCAGTAAACTGAGAAGAGTGTGCAACTTTTTTTTTTTTGTTTGAGTCGTGCCTTTTCTGCTACTTTGCATTAAAATTTGACATAATTCTTCTGTATATGGCTACGTCACCTTGACCCTGAGTCGGTAGAGATGGAATCGGAGCCAGTGCGTACATCAGTGGAGCTTATGCAGGCATCTCTGGAATCTAGCACTAGACTAGGGCCTCCAGAGCCAGATACTTCAGCAGCCCCTTCTTCTAGGCCCCCACTGTTCTGAGATGGACCAGCTGCTGCTGCAGGAGATGCGTACTCAAAACAAACTGTTGAGAATGCAGCGTGAAATTTTCAGAGCAAGTTTGTCCCCAGTTATTAATGAACTGTCGAACATGGCAGCAACGGTGGCAGCCTTGGTGATGGCGATATCCGATATCCGCCCTGTCAGAAAGTCACAAGACAGAGATGGTTCCTCGCATGGTGAGGGGAAGGTCCCGTAGGATCATTTAATTTACAATTGTAACGGGACTCCATTAGCCTATTTTTTTTTGTGGTTTTTTCCCCATTAGCCTAAATTGTGTTCATGCCTGTATGCAAAATAACCTGTCAAGTTTGTCATACATTTTAAATTCCAGTTCAGTGGAGTATCCTGCTTTCTCCCCTAAACTGCAGTCGCCTACAAAAGTAATGAAATTTTAATCCAAGCAGGCCTAAATCAGTATTGTACTAATAAGTATTGTACAGTATTGTAATAAATAGAAACCTGAGCCATGATGCGTGTGTGTTACGTCCCAAAATCCACCTGCGTTGCATTAACCAGGTGTGCGGTAGTGGACGTAACGCAAAGCCACTTAAACACTAACCACAACCTCAAAGAAAAACCCAGTCAAGCAGAATGTGATATAAAAAGACAAATGGGCATTTATTAAGACAGAAAAAGCAGGGAGGTACCTATCCTAAAGATGTAAAGCGGTCTAGCATTATATACATGCACAGTGCAGGTTGTAACGTCTCACCGGGCAGTCACTGTACAGGTCCAGAACCCATGGCGGAGTGGAAACGGTCCTCTCTTTCAAGGTCCGGCTGCCAATCCGTTTCACAAAATAGGAATTGGGGCAATCGGGGACTACCCGTTGCAACCTGCACTCTATCTCCTAAATTAATTATCTACAGCTCGCTCAGCAGAAGTAATATCAAATAGCAGGCAATTAATCAAGCTCAAGAGAATGCTTAAAAGCAGTTGTCTGTATCATCAAAGTCAGTGGACTGCCAGACGCCAATGCCGACTATCTATGTATAGTCGTGCGTCGTTTAAATTTGTTGCTCCACGAAGTTCCTCACCATCCTCAATAGCAGGCATCTTTACGTGGGGTTGCCAAGTGATGGTCAACTGCGTCCTATGAAAAGGGTTGCCAGACAACGGCATGCATCTCCTCTCCAGCGCATGATCCGACCAGGATGTCCGCAACGGGACCGTGACGTCATCCTCTCCACCGGTAGAGGAGGCTAAAACAAACGCAGCAGCACCCAGAGCAAAACGAAACACAAAGCAGGGGAGACAAAAAACAGAGGAACGTAATAATGGGAATTAGGAAAGGTCAAAATTTATTAATGAGCTTACACTTGCTATATTTAAAGCATGAATAAATATCCATAAATACTCTTTGTAGATGTAAAGGTTTTATTTAACACCAAGCTTACTAGTAATCAGGAAAATACATTTCTCATCACTTAAACTTGTGTCAGTCTACCATCACTGCACTGCTGTAGCTCTTGCTAGATTACATTACATTACATTACATTCATTTAGCAGACGCTTTTATCCAAAGCGACGTACAATAAGTGCATACAGAGACATCATCAAGATCACTACAGGACAGACAAGACAAAGCACATCCTTCCCATAATGTAGCAGCTATCCCTAGTAATGAACGTTGACTGTAGTTCACAGTAAGCTGTGGGTAAATCAGCTATACTACACTTTTATTCTAAATACTATTATAAACTATAACAAACATACAGGAAAAACACAGGGAACTAGTAAACACAGGGAACTGATACTCCTAGGTTAGAATATCAGTCAAGGTGGAGTCTGAAGAGGTGTGTCTTCAGGCCTCGACGGAATGCAGGCAGGGTTCGAGTAGAACGTAGGGGAATGGGAAGTTCATTCCACCACTGAGGAGCTAAGGTGGAAAAGCTTCGCAGTCGGGACGAGCGAGAGCCGTTGACACGGAGGGGGGGAAGTGCGAGTCGCCCTGCTGTAGAAGAGCGAAGTGGTCGAGCAGACATTTCTCTTTCAAATACCTCAAGACTTCCTCCAGCTAATCAAGGATGGCGTGACTTGACAGCCGGTATCTTCTTCTAATTTTCTCCTCCGAGATTTGGAAAAGACTAACTCGGCGCGAGAACATTCTTTCCCTCCGTACATGTCATTGCCTGTGCATCCAGCGAGCCACCCTGTGTGCAAAGTAGCCTACTTACACATTCTTTTCCCAGCTCTTAAATACTGTGCTTAAATAGTAAATCAGTAGATGATAGAAAGCCATCAGGTGTTGATAAATCTTGCCCGCTGCCAATTTAAATAATCTCATTAACTCAGCCTGGGGACACCCAGAAAATGCATATGCAATTAAGCTGCATCGCAAACCAAGTGCAAATCCAATGTGTGCCATGTTAGTAGATCACGAAACAAGGCTTTTACCACCCATAACACATTTTGCGCTGGTGCGGATCTTTAGTAGTTCCAGGCCTATGTGTTTTGCTTGCTCCTGTCATTCTGGTGACATCTACGTTATCGTCTCACAGCACACCCTGTATGCCCAACCAATATCTGCCGATATCTTCATAAGCTGTCAGTGCAGAGCAGGCAGTGGTTTCATTTGCTCCTCTCCTCCTATAACATACAAAAAAAATGGATTACTTGTTTTCCTTTCTAGTGCGGCATGTCTCCTCAAAATATTAGGAATCCAAAGCCTGCTTGGAGCTACACTGCCTGGCCAAAAAAAAAGTTGCAGTTGCACCAGTCATGCATAGTGCCCACTGTACAAGCCTCTGGAGGCAGTGTTATGATCTGGGGTTGCTTCAATTGGTCAGGTCTAGGCTCAGCAACGTTATGCAGCAATAAAATGAAGTCAGCTGAGTACCTGAATGTACTGAATGACCAGGTTATCCCATCAATGGGCATATTCCAGGATGACAATGCCAAGATTCATCGGGCTCAAATTGTGAAAGAGTGGTTCAGGGAGCATGAGGAATCATTTTCACACATGAATTAGCCACCAGAGTCCTGACCTTAACCCCATTGAAAGTCTTTGGGATGTGCTGGAGAAGACTTCACGGAGTGGGTCGACTCTCCCGTCGTCAATACAAGATCTCGGCCAAAAATGAATGCAAGTCTGGACGGAAATAAATGTTGTGACATTGCATAAGGTTGTCGGAACAATGCCACAACGAATGCGCGCCATAATCAAAGCTAAAGGCGGTCCAACAAAATATTACAGTGTGCGACTTTTTTTTTGGCCGGGCAGTGTATATCAGGACAATACAACAGCTGCAACTGAAGAGAATGTAATGTCAAATATTGAGAACAGCAGGAGAAATACAGCAATCATGCTGCCATTTTAATATGCAAAGAAGAGTGATGCTGCACAATTTCAGAAGTTACAGTGCCTGAGATTTCTCTTTCAAATACCTCAAGACGTGTTGGAGATGATTTTCTGTTAAATAGTGAATATTCTACAGAATGTTGAGGTAGTCAACTGTCATTCCACTGTTGGAAGACTTGCAAGTTACAGGAATAGAACTCAGTAATAGAAGAATTAGTTAATTTTAAGGGCCAAAATGATGGTGATATGTGAAGGTAAGATATATGGATTTCTTTCACAACTGTATATACCTGTGATATGACTTCCTTCTGCGCAATAAAACCTGCTAGGAGTCCCAGTGTATATGGTGAATTCCGCTGAATTACAACTGCATAGTCTAAACTCTGTAGTAGTTTGTGAAGTTAAAATAGATCCAAGAAAATACTATTTAATTAATTCAACTTCAGATCTCTGGGCCTCTGTCTATAAAATCGGCTTGGAGGTATCTTTTGTTACACCTTCCTTACAAGTTTGAAAAGACAGTAGAAGTAGGGTTGCCAAGAACAGCTAATTGAAATACAGTAAAATGTGTCTTTTAGAAATAAATTGAAACTGACATGATATATTCAGCATTTGCATATTTATGCAACAACACGTAGGGTTTGATTACTATGATTCAACATGGCAACATGTACAATGTACACTATCTTTTTATAAGGTTGTTTTCAAGGAGATCTATGACTTTTTTTCACAAATAAAGTATGATACATTTACATATCTAGGATTCAGCAAACATTTTTCTCCTTTAGGAAGTAAAACAGTCAAGAAAATAGGCTTGACTTATTACAAGCTCCTGAGGTGGCTAAAAACTAATCATTTTACAGCACTGCTGAACAGCGGAAAGTCTATCTGGAAATGTTACTTCAGTTATTCTGTCAGTTTTTCTGCTTGGATCAGGCTTGTTAGGCTGCATTTCAGTGTAAAATTATGAGATTGGGCACATTATTGCAAAAATATAGCTTGGTGGACAGCTGATTGCTTAGCTGGTGGAGAATAAATACTAGGTGGGGAAAAAATGCTGGCATTACATTAATTCGCTGTCAATAAATAAATCCATTACAGAAGCCACGAATCACAACTAGCATCTCTTTTTCACAGTCACTAACAGTCTTTGATTCTGATTTTGTTTATATTCCCTTTTTGAACCCCTGCGTTGAAGACATACATTATCTCAGCAAATGATTGGCTCCCGAGTGAATTTAAGTCTGTCAAACTTTGTGTATTGCTGACAGTGCTGTGAATGCACAGCTCCAGATATTTCTTTCAGTCACATACTCACTGCAGGCAGGACATACTTTTCTCATATACATCTACATCAGTTAAGAACTGGCTTTCTGAAGGCAAACAGTCCCATGCTAATGTGTCACATATGTTGGGAATGCAAGCATGCACATTATTTTCAACCACAGCTCAGATGAAGCAGGTTTTCCTCTACTGAGAATGTGTATGTCTGAAATGTTTCGGCCCCTCCTCAGTGTGGATTACTGAATTTGTTGATTTTTTATAGTATTTTAATAGGGACTGATACTTACAGATTTTTACAAATCTGTAAGTATACTCTTGACGAAAGAGTATACTTACAAGTCAAATGATCGGAAACTAAGGACATCCAGAACAGCGATGAATTTCATATCATTCACTCTAGAGGGAGACCATTATGTTTAAAAACCTCAATAGAATCCCCCCCCCCCCCCCCCCCCCCCCCTATATATTAGTAGCATGAATCAGTACTTCAGCATCTAGAAACATCTAAAGACAGTAGAGACCCAGTGGGAAAAAGAGAACAGGGCTTGGTCCTTTGATGCGATAAAGTCATCCCCTTGTGTAACAAAATTAAGTTCCCTTGGTTTCCCTCCCTTGCTCCTTTAATTATGGAACAGTGTTTCCTCTGTAAAGCCATTTCCATAGTTTGTTTGTTTTGCTTGCGGCAGTAAAGTCAGTCTGCGTGATAATAAATCCCTCATTTCCGGCAAGATATTCTGTCTGTGTTCCCAATGACCTCATTCTTATCCTGGTAGTGAGTTGTTTTCTCTCGCACAGCGTTATTAACTTAGCGCCACGGAAATTCCACCACATCAGACGCCTTTATTGAAACACCCGATTGGGTTCAAAGTGATTTAGAATTGGGGAGGGTGGTCACAGCACTTTGATTTGATTCAGAAGAGCTCTTGGCTGAAGATGAAGAGGACAATGGGGGGGTGGGGGCAGTTCTGTGTCCCTGTGCCTTTGATTGCTCTCCCTATGAGCCTCTGCTCCCATTACTTCCTTTATTTATTCAGACTAATGAAAAACATGACTGTGAAACTGATTGTCCTCCATCCGTGGAGATGCAGGGCTGAGTTCACAGAGATTGAAATCTGCCCATAATGGTTACACTCAGCAGTTCATCCCAGTCAACCACTGCAGTCCAACCAGGCGCACAATGGTGGCATTGCTGTCATATACCCATATAAATCAAAAGATTGGCAGGTGACATCACTGCTACGGAATTATTATTTTTTATTCATGTCAATATAAAAAGAGTGCCAAGAGTTGAGAAAAGACTTTCACCCTTTCATTAAAGGCACCTATAGCTGGACCATAGCTCATAACATTTTTTTATGTGTTTTTGGAAAAAACAACAATTTTATGTCACGGTTACTAAAATAGAGAGAGGATGCACTGTGACTATCCACTTCTTGATGGTAAACCGCCCAAACTACCATGTAAATATATGTAGTTCCAGCTAGACCAATATGTACGTAGATACTGAATATCACACTTTGGCTTAGCATTTAAACCTGCATTATATCTGTACAGCACATTATAGTATTGTTGCAACCTACTGTTCCTATGCTATGATGTCTTGTCTTATGTACATTATCTTGAATAATGGCCCAAGCACTGTGCAATGCTGCATCTCATCTCAATATGTGGATTACACAAATACAGATCACCTCTATAAACCATGGTTGTGCCCTTCATCGACACCCTAGCTGGGAGCTTCTGGATTCAACACTGCAGGAACAGGTGATAAGGAGTTAAAGGGATAGTTCACCCCATTTTGAATAATTTGATATTGTTTTACTTACCCCCAAAATGGTATGTAGGGCTGTAGTGATGCTGTCCTGGTCTCAAGTGTCGTTGTTGGAAATGAAAATGCACATATGATTGCATATAAAATGCACACAAGGACGATATTTTGGCTCAAATTACTGTATATGATGTAGTTTCAGCCTCTGTCTGTTTAGATAATGAACATCCGGTAAGAGAGCCGGTAACATTTAGTATCACACCGTGCGAGAACAGTAATTCTAATTCTAAATCAGTATATTCCGGCTCGAACAAGTATGGTTCAACTTCAAATTACAAATTCCACCCTGTCATCTTCTTCATAATCAGACATTTTGCTAAGAAAACAAACGCTAGCTGCGGAGTGATACTAAAAGTTACCGGCTCTCTTACCAGATATTCATAATCTAAACAGACAGGCTGAAACAACATAATCATATACAGTAATTTGAGCCAAAATATCGTCCTTGTGTGCATTTTATATGCAATCATATGTGCATTTTTGTTTCCAACAACGACACTTGTAAAGCTGTTGTTAAACCTTATTTGAGTGAATTTAGGCGGTTCTTTAAATAAAGTCAGCTGGGGGGACATTATATCCAATGGCAAGATGCTAATTGTTAGCATTGCTCCAATTCAGGATTTACTACAATTTAGCTACAACGGTGAGACCAGGACAGCATCACTACAGCCCTACATACCATTTCAGGGGTAAGTAAAACAATATCAAATTCTTCAAAATGTGTGAACTATCCCGTTAAGAGATCTACCCTTAGGCCAGATTGGGAAAGGACATTCTATTTTTTCTGGGAGGATTGTTGCAGAAGGCTGTCAAGGGGACTTGTGAAAGACAGGAGGGTAATACCCCCTCAAAGCTGGGCAAGAAAATCATGTCCAATCAGAGGACCAGCTGGGGGTTGGAAGGTACAGTGGAGTGTGCTGATCATGCTCATGCTGATCAGAGACTGATAGCTTCTGGACAGAGGTTGATGAATGGAGTGATAGATGGAGAGATTGTGAAATAAATCAATATCTGTCTATCCCTCAGAAGGAGAGAGATGGAAAGAAAGGTATGGGTATAGGAGATGAAAGTAAGGACAAATAGAAAAGGATTTGTTATATACTGTGTGTGTGCGTGGGCGTGTGTGTGTGTGTGTGTGTGTGTGTGTGTGTGTGAGAGAGAGAGAGAAAGAGAGAAAGAGGGAGAGAGAGAGATAGCATATTGCAGATTTTTTGAATGTTGCATTTGTAAAAAAAAAAAAAAAATCTTGATTCCAGAGAAATAAAATTGCACTTAGATTTTTGTTCAGATAAATTTAATTCATGACACTAAAAACACTAACAGAATGGCAACGCATGTTGAACTTCTTGACAATGCATGTGACATTAATAAAAAATGGAACATTCAGTTATTAATTTTTTTCTTTTTTGGCCATCTCCAAATCTGTAGAGATCGGTGACCTTTTTCCTGCATTATGATGGATATTACTGAACGATTTCTTTTCTAATGTTTCACTGCTTTTTATACCCCATTGAAATGTGTATTCTTTATGCTTTTCTAAACACCAGAAGCTGCCTATAAATGTTCAGGGTACAGAATGTGTATTCTCCATCAGTTGGGAAGAGACAGTTGACCATTCCAAATTAGGGTGCATGGGAATAGGTCATGCTCAGCCCCATGTTGGGCACAAAACATTTTTAATTTTTAATTTTCCAAAAGAGAGCATATCATGATGCTCTTTTTAGAGTTGTTAGTATTAGTCTTGTAATTACTATTATTTTTAAAATAAAAAGATCTGTCATGTCTACATCCAAATGTACTTTCACATAACTTTTTCTTAAATTTGGCCACACAATGACATGCCTACCTCATCGATGCCAACCCATAACCACACCCTACAAGGTACAAGAGAAATAATGCATTTTGGGAGATTTTAGGTTCAGCAAGCTGAACAGGATGTTTACAGAGAAAGAATCCTGTTTGTTAATTTCACCTAGAACCATTCTTACAACTGCAAAAAATAAGAATATATTGTTGCATTCATTCAAAAATAAGGATGAAGGACAACTTTCTTTAAGAGGGTTCTTTTAAACAGACTTCATGAGAAAATACAATTCCTCACAGCCATACAGGGCATGTTATTCTGAAATTCCCTTCAAAGCCAACAACAAAACAAAACTCAAGAGAAAATTCCCCAAGGCAGAGGGAACATTGTGTAGAACTGGACCGAGACAGGAGGTTTCACAGATTTCACCTGGATTGAAGGTGCTCAACTGTCACTGTTACATTCACTTCAGGTTCATTTAGACAAATGTCAAGCCTGGAAAATAGCTAGTCTAGTTTCAGGACTACCTGAAAGGCTTGAATGGAATGGGACGCAAAGCTGACCACCTCTTATGTTAAGTGATTCAACATTAGGACTGCCTTTTCTATGCTCCTGCAGGCGTAACTTTTACCACAGCAGGGGAGACATCTCCTGATGATGTGTCAACCACATTTGGAATACCATTCATGCAAGCATGTCAGCTTATAGTAACTAGATTTTGAAAAGGTAAGGATAAACTCCCAGTCATTCCAATGGCAGCCAGTGAAAAACAGATAGGACACAGATACGCTTCCACATTGTCCGTGCAGAGCGAAATCAAGCTGGGTCAGCTCAGCTTGCTTCTTTTTCATACTGCCAAACAGGCGATGCACTGAGGCTGTAAAAAAAATGTACAACATGCTTTGTACGCGGTGCAGTTCGCTGGAATGAAATCCAAAAAACGAACAAGACACTGGACTGTAGGAATTTGAAATTAACCTTATCTGATGAATTTTGCATGAAGTTCTTCATCTTTAGCTTGGTATATAGGTTTTTGCCAAATTAAATATGAAATCAAAATTCAACAAGACACACATACAAATATATTCTTAGATTGTTTGGTCTCCAAGCATGTCCACACTAAATTCCCTGACAGATTAAAATCTGACAAAAAAGATAATAAGGTTTACACACCTGGTAATAGTAAAATTGTTTATTTATTTCAAGTGTTTGTGCAAGATACAGTGTGCAGGAGCAGAATCCTTTTATGAAACAAAAAAAATCTGACCACATTTTGCAAACACACTGATTTCCACTATAACATGTTAGTTTCCTCCACCTTTGCCACAGTATGACTCAGCTCAGTCAGTAATATGGAAAAGCAGAGAGAGCTGGACTTTAAACTGATATCTGTTCTGAACTAGTTTTTGAATGTTCTCCAATTATCTTCTTGCTTCAAGCAATGTTCTTGCCAATTTAACCCAAAATCACCACCAGCAGCTGATTCCTTTTTGCCCTAATTGTGCCTAATGCTGTAGCATGTAATACGTTTGACTATTACAAAAAGAAATCAGATGTCGTTTCAAAATTTTTTCTTTAAAGTAAAATGGTTTCCACCTGGAATCACATTAGATGTGATCATGTGGAAATGAATCAGCTACTATTAGAGAGACTAACATTCATGTTAAGCAAAAACAATCAAAATCAAGTACAGGATGATTATCAAATAGAATTAGGTTCACTGCCTCTCCTGTATATAGGTCAGCCATTGCCATTAGTGAGCATGGTACAATCTGTTCCCTCTGTTTCAATGTGAACTGAACTGTTAGGTCTGTCGGGAGAATAATATGACACACGCCTCCCAGCTCTCGGCCTGCACCCCCCTGTTCACTGGTGAGTGCCACAGTTTATCTCAGCTGCCAGCCTCCAAGGACAAAAGCATGAAACAGAGTGCATAGAATAGGGGGAGATCCCTCCCATTCAGGTGACCCACAGCTTCACCTAGTGGCCATGAAAGGGAAATGCAAGTTTAGGTGTGGCTGAATTTCTCGAAAAACTCATCAAATACGCAATATTGCAACCTTTAACTGGCCCTCTGTTGTCCTTTATCCCAATTACAGTTTTCACACTAATTCTGGGATTTATAAAGTAAATTGAAACAGAAAGGTTGGAAATGTGTGTGGCAATCAGCATGGACAAAGATTTATCGATTAAAACTGTAATCAGTCAAGTCTCCGTTTTAAAAGTGATGTAACATTTTAGAGGCTCTCGAATACACCCCAGAAACACACCATTGAGTAACCAATTTTCTGTCAACCCTTTTCTGTCCTACTGTTAGTATTGACTGTGTAGTGCTGCCAGGCTAGATCCAATGAACTGGTCATTAATTACTATGGCAGGAGCCATTAGCAAAATGGAGTATTTAAGCAAATGCTGGTTGGTGAAACCTTGCCTTGTTCATCCATAATGTTTTTAGGGTAATTTAGCACTTAATTATGCCAACTGGGCTAGCCTATGCAGTCAGCATGATGTAGTAGTTTACCAGGGAACATTTGTGCACACAGATTTTGGACATTGGAGACACACACCCCAAGAGGCATATGTTAAAATACACAATCTACTATAAATTATAATTTTAGGGAAAACAAATAATCCATAAACAATAACTTCATATAAAATGCACCTGAAAACAGGACATAGGTTCTTCAAACCAAACTAATACTGTTCCGTTGGCTCTGTCTGTAATAGAACAGGCTCGACATTTTGTCTTTTCTGAGCACTTACTCTTCAAAGCATAAAGCTGGCACTGTCCACTGGTGTAGTAAAAATGAAATGTGTTTCCAGGATGTGAAAGCATTCTGCTGTCAATTACTGTGGGACAGAATCACAGTGCAAGGCAAGGACAGCAATGAATATTTGAAGTGGAGAAAGATATGCTTTTTTTACAGGGATATAGGTGGCAAAAATATATAATTAGTGATTATATCATTAGAATTAGAAGATTACATTTTTTTTGCTATCTGCTAAATTACTCCATTGCTTCAGAATAACAGTTGTAATTTTAGTAGCATTGAGGATTGTTGACTACAGCATGTTTATCTATGACCGGTAGAAGTCTGCATTTGTGCCTGATTAAATTACATTACATTACATTACATTATAGTCATTTGGCAGACGCTCTTATCCACAGCGACGTACATAGTGCATTTTCAAACTAGGAACAAGTGCGTTAAAACGACCCTAAAAGGTAAATACGAATTCAAGTAAATGCACTGCCACTTGTTATCCTTAACTGTACTCATTTGCATTTAATAAAGAAACTGTTTCAGTCCAAGGGCCATAAATGACCTCGCCTTGCTCTAATCGCATAGTACTACTTCCGAGGCTCCTATTGCAATTACCTCTGGTGCGTTTCATTTTCAGATAACTGGCACTAACTCTTGATGTTGTAGGTTTGATTTCCTGGTGGGTGTTGCTGTTGTACCCCTGACTAAGGTATACTTCAACTGAACTGTTTCAGTAAGTATCTAGCTGTATCAATGTATGACTGTTTGTAAGCAATATATGCTGTGTCAGTTGCTCTGGATAAGAGCATCTGCTAAATGCCTTAAATGTAAATGAAAGAAACTAATAACTTCTGATTTGGGTGTGAGATGCCATCATTGCAGTGACACCCAGGTCACTAGGGACTATGTGTCTCATAACAGAACTCAAATGTGTTTAGGTACATCTGCATGCACACTAATACTCCAATGATTATGGCAATACTGAATGTTGAAATGGTAATGTAAGCACCTTTATCTGATTATCTTTAAGGTCATAATCAGCGTATTCAAAACCTGATTAACACACCTGGATTTTTGCCCAAACATCGATTTTTTGGTGCATGTAGACATTCTACTCTGATTTCTTTCAGCTTTTTGAATATTTATAATACTGGCTTTTTATAGGTCAATAAAGTGTTATAACTAGAATCTGTAGTACATGTACCTGGAGGTGTAGTTGTATAGGTTGTGTTTACAATAATAATGTGCCTGGTTAAAACAATTCTAAAGTAAATGTTAAAACAAGAAAATTAACGATGAGTGTCAATTCAAGTTTTAGTTTGGCCAGAGCCTACAACCACATATTTCCATTTACTTTTCAAGGCTAAGGGCAAAACTCATTATGGTTATATTGCGCAGAAACCTTAGAGGCAGTATTCACTTTCTGGAGATTTTAATATTATTTCAGTTTTAGTGCATTCAATTGGAGTTTTTGTGTGTGATGGAGGATATTTTAGATGCGTATAGAGGTTTCTAATGACCTGCCTGGTTTACAACAGTGGGTAATCACGCCATTCAGAGTGTGTCCTCTAAGAAAATACACTTCAAGGCAGCTTTACAGCAACATCATGCCTCCATAGGCTGATACATATTTCAGATTAACTTTTTAGCATTCATTCACAATTAGAAACATAAATATCAGTTTTTATATTGTATTGGTTCTTCTTAACTTTTCAGTTTCCTTCACTCCCAAGAACCCATGAAGCCACACCACAATGTCCCCTTGAGCGCAGGTTGCATAGCCTATATGAAATAGTTTATAAAAGATTAAAAGTAAGATTGAATTTTTTGAAGAACAATCGAGTATACACACATACAACCTATATAAACACAAGTTGTTTGGGCCAACTGGAAACAGACTGAAACTGAAATATTATATAAAAAACTCCAGAAAGTAAACTCTCTCATTATGTGCAGCTATCTGTTAAGTGACGCTCAGTCTGAGGTGCTTTTGAGAGACAGACCTTGAGTCTTCTACTGTGCAAACTCAGCGGAGGCCAAACAGTACCCAGCTGGCCCAATTTAAAACTTTTTACAGATTTTGAGCATCTATAACTTTGAGAGGAGGCTAGGCCAAGACCCAAGAGAATCTCACAGGCAGACCAGGATCACGTCTGTTCGCTGTAGAAGATCTGCCACACACAAATGATACATAATGAATGGATTCTATTTCTACTCTACAAAATGGGCACAGCCAAATCATTAGCAAATACAGCAACAGTGCATTAGAAGCTTCAGAATTGTCCTGCCAATACAAGACAAAACTTAATTTATATTTAAAGAGAAAAAAGGTTTTTTAAATTTCTTACATGTAATGCTTCGATATATATATATATATATATATATACAGATCCTTTCCAAAAAATTTTAATATCATGGAAAAGTTTTTTTTTTCTCCATAATTCCATTCAAAAAGTGAAACTTTCATAGATTATAGATTCATTACACACAAAGTGAAATATTTCTAGCCTTTATTTGTTTCTTTTTTCATAATTTTGGCTTACAGCTCCAGAAAACCCCCAAAACAGTATTTCAGGAAATTAGAATAGTGTGTCGAAAATCAGCATTTGCTTCAGTTATTTCAGAGAATGAATGAGTGTCACACTCTAATCATCTAATTTACAAAGTTTTTCTACAGGTGTGTCGTTAAATTGGACAGGTATCTCAGTTTGGTTCAGTATGGGGAAGACTGCAGACTTGACAATTGGCCAGAAGACCATCATTGACACCCTCCAGAAGATGGGTAAGCCACAAAAGGTCATCGCTAAGGAGGCTGGCTGTTCACAGAGTGCAGTGTCCAAACATATCAATAGAAAGTTTAGTGGAAGGGAAAAATGTGGCAGGAGAAGGTGCACAAGCAAAAGAGATGACCGTAGGCTTCAGCGGATTGTCAAGCAAAGACGATTCCAAAATTTGGCGGAGATGCAGAGGGAGTGGACTGAGGCTGGAGTCAGTGCTTCAAAAACCACCACGTACAGTGTGACACTCAGTCTAAAACATTCATTCTCTGAAATAACTGAAGTAAATGCTGATTTTCAACACACTATTCTAATTTCTTGAAATACTGTTTTGGGGGTTTTCTGGAGCTGTAAGCCAAAATTATGAAAAATGAAACAAATAAAGGCTAGAAATATTTCACTTTGTGTGTAATGAATCTATAACCTATGAAAGTTTAACGTTTTGAATGGAATTATGGAAAAAAAACTTTTCCATGATATTCTAATTTTTTGGAAAGGATCTGTATATACAGACACATACACAGTTGAAGTCGAAAGTTTACGTACACCTTAGCCAAATCCATTTAAACTCAGTTTTTCCACAATTCCTGACATTTAATCCTTGTAAACATTCCCTGTCTTAGGTCAGTTAGGATCACAACTTTATTTTAAGAATGTGAAATGTCAGAATAATAGTAGAGAGCATTAATTATTTCAGCTTTTATTTCTTTCATCACATTCCCAGTGGGTGAGAAGTGTACATACACTCTGTTAGTATTTGGTAGCATTGCCTTTAAATTTTTTAACTTGGGTCAAACATTTCAGGTAGCCTTCCACAAGCTTCTCACAATAAGTTGCTGGAATTTTGGCCCATTCCTCCTGACAGAACTGGTGTAATTGAGTCAGGTTTGTAGGCCTCCTTGCTCGCACACGCTTTTTCAGTTCTGCCCAAAAATTTACGATTGGATTGAAGTCAGGACTCTAATGGCCACTCCAATACCATGACTTTGTTGTCCTTAAGCCATTTTGCCACAACTTTGGAAGTATGCTTCGGGTCATTGTCCATTTGGAAGAGCCATTTGCGACCAAGCTTTAACTTCCTGGCTGATGTCTTGAGATGTTGCTTCAATATATTGTAGCAAGACCCAGGGTTGGCACGAGTAACTTGAGGCAGTTGTGCAATGATGTCACACACAAGGAGGCAAGATGGAAGGGAGAAACCAGTTTTATACTGGTGCGTTTATTGGGGCACAACCCACAGTGCAGTTTTAAATAAAATAACAAACTACAAAATAAACCCTAGCTCTCTCTTGGAGCCTATCTAAACGTTCTTGGTGCTTTCCCCTCTCTACACCTGGACTGCTACGCAGTTTTCCAGGACAAACACAAACAGTCCAAAACAACAGGCTAGCTCAAAGTCCAGTGTTCCAGAAAAAGGTCAGTTGCCAGTTCGGGTTCTCCTTCCAAAGTTAGATCAATAACAAATCAGGTTTTCCTCCAACACCACCAACTCTCCTTGGTTCTCTCTCCTTGGTTCTCTCTCCTTGGTTCTCTCTCCTTGGTTCTCTCTCCTTGGTTCTCTCTCCTTGGTTCTCTCTCCTTGGTTCTCTCTCCTTGGTTCTCTCTCCTTGGTTCTCTCTCCTTGGTTCTCTCTCCTTGGTTCTCTCTCCTTGGTTCTCTCTCCTTGGTTCTCTCTCCTTGGTTCTCTCTCCTTGGTTCTCTCTCCTTGTCCTTCTCTCTCCAGTGGGTCTGTAACAAGGGGCTTAAATAGGGTGGTTGATGAGCGAAGTATTTTTAGGTGTGTTCATTATGTCTTGTTAGGCACGTGGGAACTTGGTATGGCTCCCCCTGCTGGAGCCATTTCACACTAACATAGCACCCTTCCCAGACCTGGCCTCTCATTGCATTACAATATCCACATAATTTTCCTTCCTCATGATGCCATCTATTTTATGAAATGCACCAGTCTCTCCTGCAGCAAAGCACCCCCCACAACATGATGCTGCCACCCCCTGTGCTTCACGGTTGGGATGGTCTTCTTCGGCTTGCAAGCCTCACCCTTTTTCCTCCAAACATAATGATGGTAATTATGGCCAAACGGTTAAATTTCAGACCAGAGGACTTTTCTCCAAAAGTAAGATTTTTGTCCCCATGTGCAGTTGCAAACTGTAGTCTGGCTTTTTTATGGCGGTTTTGGAGTAGTGGCTTCTTCCTTGCTGAGCAGCCTTTCAGGTTATATCGATATAGGACTTGTTTTACTGTGGATAGATACTTTTGTACCTGTTCCCTCCTGCATCTTCACAAGGTCCTTTGTTGTTCTGGGATTGATTTGCACTTTTCGCACCAAAGCACGTTCATCTCTAGGAGACAGAACATGTCTCCTTCCTGAGCGGTTATGACGGCTGCGTGTTCCCATGGTGTTTATACTTGCGTACTATTGTTTATACAGACGAACGTGGTACCTTCAGGCATTTGGAAATTGCTTCCAAGGATGAACCAGACTTGTGGAGGTCCACAATTTTCTTTCTGAGGTCTTTTCTGATTTCTTTTGATTTTCCCATGATGTCAAGCAAACAGGCACTGAGTTTGAAGGTAGGCCTTAAAATACATCCACACGTACACCTCCAATTGATTGAAGTCAGATGTTTACATACACTTAGGTTGAAGTCATTAAAACTAATTTTTAACCACTCCACAGATTTCATGTTAGCAAACTATAGTGTTGGCTAGTCAGTTAGGGCATCTACTTTGTGGGCAGAACTGAAAATGCGTGTGCGAGCAAGGAGGCCTACAAACCTGACTCAGTTACACTGTTCTGTCAAGAGGAATGGGCCAAAATTACAGCAACTTATTGTGAGAAGCTTGTGGAAGGCTACCCGAAATGTTTGACCCAAGTTAAACAATTTAAAGGCAATGCTACCAAATACTAACAGAGTGTATGTAAACTTCTGACCCACTGGGAATGTGATGAAAGAAATAAAAGCTGAAATAAATCATTCTCTCTAGTATTATTCTGACATTTCACATTTTTAAAATAAAGTTGTTGTTACGATCCCGGATATGGACTGGACTCAAATGCACGATTCGAACACAGGGAATGCCAATACTCAATTATTTTATTGCTTTGACCAGAATTCCTCCTGAAGCATGGAGAGAAAAGGCAAAGGCAGTTATCGTTCCAAGATGGAACTGGATTCAATAGACAGACAATGGAGAGCACAAAGCTCTTAATAAATTATGCTTCGACCAGGCTTCCTCCTGAAGCATAGGGAGACATTTAAAGACTAACAGTCCAGTTATGGGTACAGCAGGGGAACAGCGGGAGCAGGAGAGGGCTGGGGGTTGGTGATGGTGACAGGAAACCAGGTAAGCTGAGCAGAGGAGGAGCGGGGAGCGGGAACCAGGGCAGAGCAGAGTGTCAGGAGCAGTGCAGGTTAGCGGAGCGGGGTCCAGGCCGGGCGTGTACGCAGCACAGGACAGCAGCGGCAGCAGCACAGGCAGGAGGCAGGCACCGCCGCAGAGTGAAAGAGCTGGGGTCCCAACTGCATGCACACACGGCAGATGCTTTGGCAGGAAACAGCAACACAGGCAGGGAATGCAAACAACTGCAGGTTGGTAGACTCAAGCAGACACGGTTAGTACAGAGAGGCAGGACAGACCGAACAGCGAGAAGCGTCGTTCCTGGCGAAAGCTAGACGGAAACCTGACGGAGTGGAAAGGCGAGTAAAAGCCGGTAGCAAGACAAAAGGTTTTTAATTACAAGACTAGACTGGATATCAGGTATAACCAAGACAAGACCAGAGGTTCAAACAAGGACAGTTAACGAACTGGCACAGGACAAAGAACACCGGGTGACTAAATACAAACATTAACGAGTATCAATTAGGTGCCGTGTGCGAATGTATGAGAGAGTGATTAACGGAGCAGAGAGTGTGTGGAATGCATGTGAAAGGGAGGAGTGGGATAGGCGGAAGAAGAGTAGTGGGACAGAGTGATACGAAAGGGGAAAAACCACGCCCAACCTGCAGCACGAGGGAAACAAACTAGGGAGAGACAAACATGAAACAAAGGGAGAAGGAAAACACGGGAAACAAGAGGACGGGAGTGAGAACATGACAGTTGTGATCCAAACAGGGAATGTTTACTAGGATTAAATATCAGGAATTGTGAAAAACTGAGTTTAAATGGATTTGGCTAAGGTGCATGTAAACTTTCAACTTCAACTGTATGCTGTATATGTTTTTGAGTGTTTTTAACTGCAAAAATCATGTGCTGTCATGCTTATATGTATTGTTTTTTCAAAATGCATTTTTTAGTTCAGAAAATATTGGAAAACACATGCATTTTTAAAAAAAGTTGGGGAAAAAACTGAAATGTTGTTGCTCCTTTGTATATATTTAACTGTAAATGCACCAATACTCCTACACAGACAGCATGTGACTTAAAGAAAGCTATACCAATAGTAATTACTCTCTTCACTTATCTTCACTTAATGTTGCATGATGTATTGAACTGTACTTATACCCTCAAATGACTGTTCATACTGAATTGGGCGGATAGGCTCATGTGTCTGATGGTGTTCTTTTTCAAGATGATATTAAAATCTAAGCAACAGCACATGATTTTTGCAGTTTAAAACACTGAAAAGAAGAGATACTAACTGTAAGTAAAGGTGTCCATACTTTGGTTATCTATATATTGACCTTTCCACAGAGTGTGAAATGTAATTCAAACAGGTCAGAGAAAATCATTATGTGAAGGTCTGCAATGCCTGTGTGTGTGTGTGTGTGTGTGTGTGTGTGTGTGTGTGTGTGTGTGTGTGTGTGTGTGTGTGTGTGTGTGTGTGTGTGTGTGTGTGTGTGTGTGTGTGTGTGTGTGTGTGTGTGTGAGAGAGAGAGAGAGAGAGAGAAAGAGAAAGACTCCTTGTCTTCAATATGTTTCATGTGTAAGCATTCCGCTACTGATTATATTCCCTTCAAAACAAACAGTCACTCACTAGGGATATGCTCACATCCACTTATAGCTTTACACAACTTCACAGCAATAAAGAGACATTGTGTAAAAGCAGCTGCTAATGTATATTTACATCGAAAAATCATCTTCAGACAATTAACATTCTCCATTGAAACAGAAGAACAGAAAAGACTGCCGCTAATTTCACTCAGAGGCTGCCAACAATCAGAGTGACATCCTCTCCATCTGAATGTGATGCCTCCCTGGAAGTCCTCATGTTTACTCTGGATCCCTCTTGAAAGCTAGATTTTTTTAGTTCAAGCAATCAAATGAAAAAAGTATAATTTCATGGGTGATGCCTAATTGAATCACGGATTTTCATTGTCTGTGCGTTTAATAAATTATACTTTATCAAAATCCTTTAGATCGTGTGTGAGCCTCACATTCAGTGCTATATTACATCTCATGCATTATTAAAATTACATTATTAAAAAATGGCCCCAAGAATGTACCTGTTGAACTTAACCTCCTTTTGAAGCCAACCAATGTCCTCCAGAGGATTTTCATCTCAAATATGAATTTAATTAATGCAGCTGATTATGATTTATTTTTTCCCATGCATTTCCATTGTTCAGAGCTGCCTCTGAAGGGCACAGTAGAGAAATGGCTGATGTTAACATAATAAACCGTCTGTTGATGGAGACAACAGAGACTCACTCAACAAAACAAACCTTTATAAATTATTCTAAAGCTATAAATACAACTGTTGTGGGGAAATAAAAAATAAGGTGTATATAACAGCAGGATATGTAGTGTATACTCCTTCATCATGGCAGCAGATTGTTTGTAATAGTGGCATTCGAACTCTGCATATACAGTCGGACTTAAATGTCTAGTAAAAATATACCTTTATTTGATTAAAGAAATGGTGAATAAAAGTGCAAGCGCATTCTTTTTAAAAATGGTGCATATGGGCCAAGTATTTGCCAGATCGGCTGTATGGTGTTTGGAAAAGATGTATTTGTGCCAGTAAAATAGATATTTGTATGTTTTGTGTGTGTGTGTGTGTGTGTGTGTGTATGTATGTATATATATACAGTCAAGCCGGAAAGTCTGCACACCCCTTTCACCTTCTCCACGTTTTATTAAAACGTTTGTAAAATGTACATAGGACTACCATTCACCATTTTTAAAATGGAAGGAGAAATGCCGTAAAATTACATAGATTGGCAGTTAAAAACGGATGTGTCTTAATTCGACTGTAATTAACATTTAATGTGGGGAAAATACAAAACCCCTTAAATCTATGGTGGCCTCATGTTTTTTATTGTTTTAATCATTTAGCCTACATTAGTTGTTAATTCAAGTTAACCTCATTAAAGGACTGAAAATCACTTTAATTTTACAGGATTTATTGTATTCTACCTTAAATTTACAGTAGTCTGCTAGGAACTCCATGCCATGCCATGCATTTTGGCTTTTTTTACTGTGTACAGTCCGCATTTTGTCAGGTGCTGTCCGTAGTACTGGATGCGCTCATAGCACACCAGCAGATGCACCAATTTCTCCACATCCAATGAAGATATTCAACGCACTAAACACGACAGGAGTTTTTTGAATTGCACCTTTTAAGCTCAATGCGGCAGTCCCATTCAGTGATTGTGTAATTAGCTGTAGCATAGTAAATAAAATATTAATTTCACACAGATTGCAAACGCACCAAGATACTCTTGTCAAGCCACAATTTGCGCTGCGAGATTTATCCACATTCATCTGGCCCTTTATATTTTACAGTCAAGCCAGAAAGTCTGCACACCCCCTTTCACCTTCTCCACACTTTATTACGTTACAGACATATTCTACAATAGATTGAGTTCATTTTTTGTCTCAAAATTCTACACAAAATAGCCCATAATGACAAAGTGAAAACAGGTTTTTAGACATTTGTGCTAATTTCTACAACTTAATTGGAGTCCACCTGTGATAAATTCAATTGATTGGACATGATTGGGGATTGCCAACACCTGCCTATATAAGGTCCCACAGTTGACAGTGTATGTCAGAGCAAACTCCAAGCCATGGGGTCAAAGGAATTATCTGCAGATTTATCTGCAGGATTGTGTCAAGGCATAGATCTGGAGAAGGGTACAGAAAAATCTCTGCAGCTTTACAGGTCCCAAAGAGCACAGTGGCCACCATCATTCGTAAATGGAAGAAGTTTGGAACCACCAAGAATCTTCCTAGACCTGGCCGCCCGGCCAAACCGAGCAATCAGGGAAGACGGGCCTTGGCCAGGGAGGTGAGCAGGAACCAGGGTCACTCTGACAGAGCTCCAGCGTATCCTTGTGGAGATGGGAGAACCTTTCAGAAGATCAACCATCCAGGCAGCACTCCACCAATCAGGCCTTTATGGTAGAGTGGCCAGACGGAAGCCCCTCCTTAGTAAAAGGCACATCACAGCCCGCTTGGAGTTTGCCAAAAGGCACCTAGAGGACTCTCAAACCATGAGAATCAAGATTCTCTGGTCTGATGAAACCAAAATTGAACTTTTTGGCCTGAATACCAAGCGTCACGTCTGGAGGAAACCAGGCACCGCTCATCACCTGGCTAATACCATCCCTACAGTGAAGCATGGCGGTGGCAGCATCATGATGTGGGGATGTTTTTCAGCAGCGGGAACGGGGCGACTAGTCCTGATAGAGGGAAAGATGAATGCAGCTAAGTACACCGAGATCCTTGAAGAAAACCTGCTCTGGACCTCAGACTGGGATGAAGGTTTACCTTCCAACATGACAACGACCCGAAGCACACAGCCAAGAGAACAAAGGAGTGGCTTCGGAGAAAATCTGCATGTCCTTGAGTGGCCCAGCCAGAGCCCAGACCTGAATCCAATTGAACATCTGTGGAAAGAGCTGAAAATGGCTGTGTACCGACGCTCCCCATCCAACCTGATGGAGCTTGCAAGGATATGCCAAGAGGAATGGGCAAAAATGTCCAGAAACAAGTGTGCCAAGCTCGTAGCTTCTTTCCTAAGACGCCTTGAAGCTGTAATCGCTGCCAAAGGTGCAGCAACCAAGTATTAGGCTAAGGGTGTGTACAGATATGTAACCCCTAAATAACCTATTTTACATTACATTACATTTATTTAGCAGACGCTTTTATCCAAAGCGACGTACAGTAAGTGCGTACAGAGACATCATCATCATTACAGAACAGACAAGGCAAAGCACATCCTTTGCATAATGTAGCAGCTATCCCTAGCAATGAACGTTGACTGTAGTTCACAGTAAGCTGTGGGCAAATCAGCAACACCACACTTCCATTCCAAATACTATTATAAACTATACTATTATAAACCATTCCAAATACTATTATAAACTATGCTATTATAAACCATTCCAAATCTATTATAAACTATACTATTATAAACCATTCCAAATACTATTATAAACTATAATAAACAGACAGGAAAACACAGGGAACTGATATTCCTAGGTGAGGATATCAGTCAAGGTGGAGTCTGAAGAGGTGTGTCTTCAGGCCTCGACGGAATGCAGGCAGGGTTGGAGTAGAACGTAGGGGAATGGGAAGTTCATTCCACCACTGAGGTGCTAATGTGGAAAAACTCCGCAGTCGGGACAAGCGAGAGCCTTTGACACGGAGGGGGGGAAGTGCCAGTCGCCCTGCTGTAGAAGAGCGAAGTGGTCGAGCAGGAACATAGTTCTGGATTAAGTCCTGCAGGTAGGCGGGGCCTGTCCTATTGGCTGCAGTGTAGGCCAGGGTCAGAACTTTGAACCTGATCCTGGCTGCAACTGGCAGCCAGTGGAGAGACCTCAGCAGGGGGATTTTTGTCAGTAAAATAAAATTGCATATTTTCTAAACCTGTTTTCACTTCGTCATTATTGGCTATTGTGTGTAGATGTTTGAGGCAAAAAAATGAACTCAATCTATTGTAGTATAAGTAACGTAATAAAACGTGGAGAAGGTGAAAGGTGACTTTCCGGCTTGACTGTGTATATATATTTCAGTCAGGCCACTGTTGTTCAAATAACTTTATTGACATTATGAAACAATACATTTTAGGTTTGGCGGTATGGTTCTGTTCACCAAGCCCTCCCGCCCATCCACGCGAGCAAGCATGGGTATGGCGGCGAGGGCAGCTGCACAACCCCCATTAGGGTTACGCTAGAACAGAACCGCAGCACTGAGAATGGTCTTGACAGAATCCATTCAGTCAGTTATATATATATATATATAAATGGCACTTTTAAGTGTCATTATCACAACAATTTACAAGGAACCGGGCCTGAAACCCCGTAGAGCATGCCTAAGGCGACGGTGGCAAGGAAAAACTCCCTGCTGTTAGCAGGAAGAAACCTTGGGCAGAACCTGACTCTGAGGGGGAAGTCCATCCGCCGCTGACTGGCACCGGTTACTAAATGCTGATTACAGAATAGAAATTTGTAGACCGAACATATGAAAATGTCAATGTATAAGGAGCCGGTGAGGAAGACTGATTGAAGCCCGGCAGGTGCATCATAGCTGGGTACATGCATGGAGCTGGAGCCGACCGTCTGCTTCTGGAGAACGATGTTTGTTGATCTATAGCTATCGCTCCGGCGGATGCCGAAGCGGGAAGGAAAGAGGAAAAGAAATCAGTAGGCACTCGAAAATGTTAGTGATTCATGCAGGAGCGATATAGGCTAGGTGTATGTGCGCAATGGGAAACTGAAGAGGATGGAGCTGGGGTGGAGGGGGGGGGGTTTTGTGTGCAGCGGGTGTGCTGGCAGGGGATCCACCATGGTAGGGCGAGGCGGTTAAATAGACCGCCTTGTTATGTGAATGGACTGATGGGTGAATCGTCACTACTCAGCTGAGCTGTCAGCTGATTAACTATGGCCGGGTTTCACTCTCGTGACCTGCCTGAACTGACGCTATGCTCGATTTCAGTCAGGCCACTGTTGTTCAAATAACTTTATTGACATTATGAAACAATACATTTTAGGTTTGGCGGTATGGTTCTGTTCACCAAGCCCTCCCGCCCATCCACGCGAGCAAGCATGGGTATGGCGGCGAGAGCAGCTGCACAACCCCAAAAACAACCATACGCCAAGTGCTGCCAGCATGTGCACACGTGATGACCGTGCAACGACCCCTCGCCTTGGAGAAAGCCGATCTGTCCATCTGCTCAAGGATCCCCCAATACCACAACGATCAATGTCATGTGCACCAACGCCTGTTGGACTCCCCCGTGCGCCAGACGGAGTGCTGACCAACCCCATGAAATCCATGTGTAGTGATGAAGAACAATGTGTGACCTTCTGGCTACCGATGAAACCATACTGTCCTTCAGCACAAGGTCCTTCTAACGTAACATGGATCAGTGGCTATGTGCACCAACGCCCGTTGGACTCCCCTGTGCCAGATGCAGTGCAAAATAACCCCAGGAAGTTCTACGTGTAGTGATAAAGAACGATGTGTGACCTCTGGCTACCGATGAAGCCATCCTGTCCTTCAGCACAAGGTCCTTTAACGTTACATGGATCAGTGGCTAAGTGTACCAACGCTTGTTGGACTCCCCCGTGTGCCAGAGTATAGTATGACTAACCCCAAGAAGTTTATGTGCAGTGATAAAGAATAATGTGTGACCTTCCGGCTACCGATGAAGCCATCCTGTCCTTCAGCTCGAGGCCTTTTAAACGTTACATGGATCAGTAGCTATGCATACCAACGCATGTTGGACTTCCCCTGGGAGCCAGACATTGGATTACCCAGGGAAATTCTATGTGTAGTGGTGAATAACAATGTGTGACCTTTCAGCTACCGATGTAGCCATCCTGTCCTTCAACCCAAGGCCCCTTTACGTTTACGTGGATCAGTGGCTATGCGTACCAACGCCTGTTGGACTTCCATGGGAGCAAAACTAATCAGGGGAGTTATATGTGTAGTGATGAAAAATTATGTGTGACCTACCGCTGTCAGTCCTTCAAAATTACGTGGATCAGTGGCTATGTGTACCAACGCCTGTTGGACTTCCATGGGAGCAAAACTAATCAGGGGAGTTATATGTGTAGTGATGAAAAACTGAGTGAGACCTTCCAGCTCTCGGTCTTCTAACATTACGTGGATCAGTGGCTATGTGTACCAACGCCTGTTGGACTTCCATGGGAGCAAAACTAATCAGGGGAGTTCTATGTGTAGTGATGAAGAACTATGTGTGACCTTTCGGCTACGGATGAAGCCGGCATGCCTATGGGAGAAGCTCTTCATCCCTTCAGGTCACTGCCAATTAATATCGTACCAACGCCTGTTGGTCTTCTCCCTAACGGTCATGGAGGATGCTGTGCGTAACATTGGCTTCATGGCGCCTGTACGCCTAGGGCCATTCTAACTACTGAAGTTGTATTTGTAGTATATGTATATGTACCAACCACCTAAAAGCTATGTGTGAACTATTTTGCTACGGTTGAAGCCGGCATGCTTATGGGGAGAAGCTCTTCGTCCCTCAGGTCAATGCCAATTAATACCATACCAACGCCTGTTGGTCTTCTCCCTGACGTCAGGGAGGATGCTGTGCGTAACATTGGCTTCATGGCACCCGTATGCCTAGGGCCATTCTAACTACTGGAGTTGTATTTGTAGTATATGTATATGTACCAACCACCTAAAAGCTATGTGTGACCTTTCGGCTACTGATGAAGCCGGCATGCTTATGGGGAGAAGCTCTTCATCCCTCAGGTCAAATGCCAATTAATACCATACCAACGCCTGTTGGTCTTCTCCCTGACGTCAGGGAGGATGCTGTGCGTGACATTGGCTTCATGGCGCCCGTATGCCTAGGGCCATTCTAACTACTGAAGTTGTATTTGTAGTATATGCAAGAACAGCGCGAAGCGTGAATTTTTCATAACGCAAGTCCAAATCCAATTATGCATAACGCAATCCAGTCCAGGCGTCTACTAGCCTATTGATGAAAGGGACAGACGAGCATCCTTTGTTAATGATGTTGACGGTGGCTTGGTTGTCGCAATAGGCCAAAATTTGTTTCGTTGGCCAGCTGTTTCCCATAGGATGCAAGCAACGATGATTGGGTATAGTTCGAACAAAGCTATAAATTGAATATTGCGAGGCAGAGTTTGCAGCTCTTTAGGCCATGTTTCTGCAACCATAGTATTATAAACCCCCAAAAGCAATAGAAAGCGCTGCGTCGGTAAAGAATTTAAAAGTAACTGATGTTTCGACGTAGTCGTTATGAAAACGCAAGGCTTTAATCCAAGTGCGAATCTTCCAGCCCCGAAATTGGACCTCTTGCTCCGCCTACCCACTTGCTATAAGTTTAAAATCCATGAAAATCAACCATGCGTCGAGAGCATCATGTTGCATAATTAATTGAATTTTGCATCGCAAACGTTAAACGGTCTGAAATTGATGATTTAATAGCAACTCACCTTTATTAATAGCTACCAGACAACATTTATTAATGCTTATTATACATTACATTCATTTGTACCACGGCATTGTTGAATACTCGGTTCTGATGGGGTCAATACGCATTCCAAGGTTGTGCATTGATTTTCACTACTGCCTTTAACAGTGTGTCTTCGTCCCGCTCGTGTCTCGCTTGCTTTCAACTTGGCTATCAGCTAATTCTCGCAAGCATCACATTCGAACCTATGCTGTCCTTTAGTCCACAGTTGTATTAAGAAAATTATGCATGTTTGGAAAATTCAAACATGAACACACTTATACAGCCGAAAAACACTTCCGGTTTCGATATTTTACTTTCAGCGGTCAAAATAACTTTGGTCTAGCACTCCGCAAAAACGGGACGCACATCACTGGTTCTTTGCAGAGTGAAATGATTACACGTGTCACATACTGACTGATCTACGGTATTCGGGTTTCTGTAGTTTTCGCGAAAATCAATGTTATTCTTTCGTCCCGGTTCTCCCCTAGTAGTATCCACAAAAAACTACACGCGTAATGTTGCAATGTGAATTAGGGTTGTCTGCAATCAGTAGTATGCTAGGGTAATATAGCCTACAAATCCCTGGCAATGATATAATTTAGCCGTAATAATGATGAATAGGCTACAACACTTAAATTCAACCTGAAAACTATTAGCTAGGTATCCGAGTAGGCTACGCAGATGCAGTAGGCCTACGAGCGCAATTATGTCCCGATAAATTAAAATACCATGCAGGATACAGATCGGCCAACGCAATAACGTGCAAGATATATAATGTATAATTACATACCAGGTTAACGGTAGGCCTAGTCTTCACATCATTACCGATTACACACGCAGAACTAGTTACGATAATAGTTGGAGCAGCACTGTGCGTTAGGACGTGAACTATGTAGACTAATCATTTGTCGCATTTGTTTATTTATTCATTTTCTCCCCACTTACGTATCAGCCTCCGTGAACGGCCACGAACCTCTCGTATCAGAAGCCAGCTCAATGATTAGCCTAGTCGGACCGCGTCCACGAAGTATCAGATCTCTTTGGTCTCCCACTTCCAGAACGAGGCAGCGAGTATACGAACATGACCAACCAATAATCCGGGGCAGGGTGTATGCTTACCGTTTAGGTTAGCCCAAGGATCATATAAAGGTTACCGCGCGTTTTATGCCTCTGAAGCCAATATAGACTGTTAATGTCAGCTAGCAATCCTGTTGAAAGGTTTCGAATACGAGCAATAAGGTCCGGGTTACACGACAAGACACACGCTTTAAATAGCCATCTTACGCAACGTGAATATCGCCCTTCCTTGTCCGGGAAATGTTATTTGAATATCGCCAGTTTCCATAGCGGACCATAAGCTTAAACGATACTTGCAGTCACTTAGCTTTAGCAACAAATTCAGGAATCCTATTCGTTTTCGCTGACAGTGTGCAGTCATGCATGCAGGGAAGCAGGTTTCGAAAAAAACAAATGTTATTTGAATATATCGCCCTTTTCTTTTGTCTAACAGAGCATAAAACTTAAGAATACAGAGCTTGACATCACTTAGCTTTTACGTAGAATTTTGCAGGATTCCGATTCTTTTCCCCCGGCGTGTAGTAGAACAAGCAGGATGTGCAGCGCAGAAGATGTTTTTTGTGTGCAGGTTTTTGTGTGCAGCGGGTGTGCAGGCAGGGGATCCACCATGGTAGGGCGAGGCGGTTAAATAGACCGCCTTGTTATGTGAATGGACTGATGGGTGAATCGTCACTACTCAGCTGAGCTGATTAACTATGGCCGGGTTTCACTCTCGTGACCTGCCTGAACTGACGCTATGCTCGATATATACACATACATACATACTGCTTAATAGCCCAAATCTGGGGGTATTAAGTGAAGCAGACTAAAATGGTTCATCAGTATGACTGCATTCTTGAAGGTATAGTAGAGGATTGGAACTACTATTGTTTATTTTATATAAACAAAAATAATAATGTGGCTTCAGTCTAATGAAAGCATTTGCATTTACTGCTGTACTTAATCCCTAGTATGTTGCTCAGGAAAACAGTGTCTGCTAAATAAATGTAATGTAATGCAAAGGTGAATCTATGCATACTTATCATTTGATAGAACACTGTACTGCATTGCATATATATACGTGCAGTAGGCTATTGCAGCATTTTTCCCCAAGGCTGTGAGCCTGTGTGTTGATATTTAGACAGACTTCTGGTTATTTTTTAAATCCATCTTTTATCTCTGGGTGCAATTACTACAAGTTAATCTCTCTTGCTTCTTAAAGTGAGGTAGCAGCGGGTGTCAGATATCTTGTTTCATTGGCCATGCATGGCCAAATTCAGGAATGGATAAGACTGTACCATGTTAACTCTAAGCCATTGTTACTTTTATGCTCAGATGTCAGCTGAACTAGTCCAGGAGCATAAGAGGCATAGCTACACATCACTCAGTATGCCAGTATGACCACTTGCACTTGGTTTTTAACAGTCTAACTACTAAGATTTTTCTGAACTGGATGTCACACGCTGGTCTGTTTGAATAAGAGTATGAGTATGACATTGTAACGTTCCGTTCCCTTCCTGTCCTTTTTCCGTGTTTTCCCTTTTTCCTTCCGTGTCATGTTGGATTCCCTTGTCCGTGTTTTCCCCTCTGCTACAGACTGGGCGTTTCCCCTCTGTCTCGTTCGTTTGGTTTCCCACTTTAGTTTCCACCTATCGCCTTTCCCCCTCGTTGCATGCATTCCTCACCTTTGTGTTTTGCAATCACTCCCGGTTACTTTCCACACCTGTGCCTCATTGATTCCAATTTCACTGCCTTATTTAAACCCCCGTCTGGTTGCTAGTCGGCGCCAGTTCGTTAACTTACCTTGTTCGTTGTATGGTCTCCACGTTTCTGGTCCTGTGATTCTGAGCATTTGGTTGTGGGTTTAAACCTCACAGCTTTCGTTTTACCTGCCTTCCAGTTCGGTATTTCTCCAGCCCGAACATTTACTGCTTTGCATTTCTCTAACCTGTCTCCCTCTACTCACCAGCTGTTCCAGCTTCTACCAGTCTGTAGCTATTGTAATCCCTGTGTGTGTTACGGTACCTCCAACTCCAGCTCGAGTTGCGTTCGCAATTGGCTGCACAGCTTCGTAATCCTGCAGTAGTTCCTGTCCGGCCGTGGCTACCTCCATTGCTGCGGTTACGGTTCCAGGTTCTTCAGCATACCCAGCTACCCCAATCGGACCTACCTGAGCTCCGGAACACAGCCCTACCCAGCCGGTTTCTGCCGGCTACTTACCCTTTGTTCGGTCCAGTATTCGTGGATCCTCCCGGTTCCGCTCCGGTCCAGTTCCAGTAATAACTAACCTTCTGTTTGTCTGTCCAGTTCCTGAGTGGACCTCCCGGTCCAGTTCCAGTCCAGTTCCAGTGTGAAGGTCGCCGTCTGTAAAAGTCCAGTTTCGGCTTGGAACAAGTTTGCTGATCCAGTAATCCAGTCCTGAGTGGACCTCCCGGTCCAGTTCCAGTCCAGTCCCGGTGTGCAGTTCACCGCCTGTAAAAGTCCAGTTCCGGCTTGGAACAAAGTGCCGTTCCAGTAATCCAGTTCCTGAGTTGGACCTCCCGGTCCAGTACAGTCCAGTTCCGGCTTGGAACAAAGTTGCCGTTCCAGTAATCCAGTTCCTGAGTTTGGACCTCCCGGTCCAGTACAGTCCAGTTCCGGCTTGGAACAAAGTTGCCGTTCCAGTAATCCAGTTCCTGAGTTTGGACCTCCCGGTCCAGTACAGTCCAGTTCCGGCTTGGAACAAAGTTGCCGTTCCAGTAATCCAGTTCCTGAGTTTGGACCTCCCGGTCCAGTACAGTCCAGTTCCGGCTTGGAACAAAGTTGCCGTTCCAGTAATCCAGTTCCTGAGTTTGGACCTCCCGGTCCAGTACAGTCCAGTTCCGGCTTGGAACAGTCCTAATCAGACTTCCTGTGTTTCCTGTGTGATACTGTGTATTTCCTTTCTGTGCAGCTTTGGGACTACCCCAACGCTTAAATAAATATTCAGTTCTTTGAATTTGCCTCCTGGTCGTTGCACTTGGGTTCGTCTCGTATTCAGATCGTAACAGAACGAACTGGCCAAAAGCATGGACCCAGCCGACCTGGAGCAGATTCGCCACGCCTTCACCTGCCAAACTGCGGTTAGTGACCAACAGGGACGCCGTTTGGATGACGTTTTGGAGGTGCTAAGAGGAATCACGGAGCAGGTTACTCAGCTGTCCCTTCACCAGCCTCTTCCGCGGATTCCTGTGGGCACAGTTCCTCCAATTTCTGAACCGCCTCCTGAGGCTCCGGTACCCACTTCTAGCCGGGAACCCAGAGTGCAACACCCCGAATTATACCGTGGGGGGTTAGGGAAATGTCGCGAGTTCCTCATGAAATGTGACATTGTGTTCCGCATGCAGCCCACTTCCTTCGCCTCCGACCCTTGCAAAGTGGCATTTATCATGAGCAGCCTGGGAGGAGGTGCCCTGGAGTGGGCCACATCTATTTGGGACACTCAAGCGCCGTTGTGCAATAATTTCGCAGCTTTTACCTCGGAGATGCGGCGCGTTTTCGACCATCCAGCCTGTGGTCGAGACGCTACCCAGCGCCTGCTCCAAGTTCGCCAAGGCAGCCGCAGTGTTGCCGAAATGGCCATTCAGTTCCGCACCCTCGCTGCGGAGTCCGGATGGAACGACACCTCCCTCCAGGGGGCTTTTCGCCAAGCCCTCAGTGAAGAACTCAAGGACCAGCTTGCTACCCGTGAGGATTCCAACTCCCTCAACAGCCTCATCAGCTTGGCCATTGCCATCGATAATCGTTTCCGTATCCGGGCTCGTGAGCGAGGAAGAAACCCCGGTCGTCACTCACTACTCGACTCTCACAACACTCGTCAACACTTTTCTGTCACGGGATCGAGGGCTACGTCTGGTGTCTCCGAGGAGGAGCCTATGCAACTGGGCAGAGTTTCGGTCGATGCTGAGGAGCGCCAACGTCGTCTTCGCACCAGGTCCTGTTTCTATTGTGGCAAACCAGGCCATCAGATCGCCTCCTGTTCCATTCGCCCAAAAGTTTTGGCTCGCCAGTGAAGCTGGGCGTACTGACGAGCCCCATCATACCTAACCATGCAGCTCAGAACCGCCTTGTCTTCAAGGCCACCCTCCTCTGGAGGGACAATTCAGCTTCCTCATCTGCCCTCATCGACTCCGGGGCTGACGCAAACTTTATAGATATCACCTTTGCCAGGAGGGTCGGCATTCCGACAGAGGCCCTTCCATCTCCTATTTCTGCTCTCGCTCTGGACGGCAGAAGTCTGGGGTTAGTTACCCACTCAACTGTACCCATTCAGCTAGTGTTATCTGGCAACCACCGGGAGACAATTCAACTCCTTCTCATACACTCCAAGTAGTCATCCATGGTCTTGGGGCAGACCTGGCTACGCCTCCACAACCCCCATATCGACTGGCAAGCCGGTCGCATTCTAGCATGGAGTGCCCATTGTTTAGCCAGTTGTCTCCGCTCTGCTCTACCCCCCCCGGGGGCTAAGAGTGACAGTATCGACCAACCCGGACCCGACTTAACCAATGTCCCTAAACAGTATCGTGACCTGTTTCGTGTGTTCTCCAAGTCACGTGCTCTGTCTCTACCTCCTCACAGGCCCTACGACTGCTGCATCGACCTTTTGGCAGGAGCCAAACTTCCATCTGGCCGCCTCTACAGCTTGTCGGGCCCGGAGAAACTGGCTATGGAGAACTACATTCACGAGTCCCTCGCCTCGGGTATTATCCGTCCCTCCTCTTCCCCGGTCGGTGCAAGGTTCTTCTTCGTAGGGAAGAAGGATGGCTCTCTGCGGCCCTGCATCGACTACCGTGGTCTCAATGATGTCACTATCCGCAATAAATACCCTCTCCCTCTCATTAACACCGCGTTTGAACCCCTTTCCCAGGCAGTCACGTTTACCAAGCTCGACCTCCGTAACGCTTACCATTTGGTGCGTATACGGGAGGGGGATGAATGGAAGACTGCATTCAACACCCCGTTGGGCCACTACGAGTACCTGGTGGTTCCCTTCGGCCTTACTAACGCCCCTGCAGTCTTCCAGGGCATGGTTAACGATGTGCTGCGGGACCTATTGGGGAAGAGTGTTTTTGTGTATATAGATGACATCCTCATTTTTTCTCAATCCCCTCAGGAACACATTCTCCACGTCCGGGAGGTTCTCCAGCGGCTGCTGGAGAATCAGCTCTTTGTAAAGGCCGAAAAGTGCTCCTTTCATGCCTCATCTGTCCCATTCCTCGGCTTCATCATCGAGGAGGGCAGTATCCGGGCGGACCCGGTTAAAGTCAAGGCGGTGACAGAATGGCCCCAACCATCCTCTCGTAAGCACCTTCAGCAGTTCCTTGGCTTCGCTAATTTTTATCGTCGGTTTATCCGCAATTATAGTGTCATTGCTGCCCCCCTTACCAAGCTCACCTCCACTGCCTTTCCTTTTTTTTGGAGTTCCGAGGCCCAGCGAGCCTTTGAACAGCTCAAGGTTCGGTTTTCCTCAGCTCCCATTCTTTGTCACCCCGACACAACTCGCCAATTCACTGTTGAGGTGGATGCCTCCGACACCGGCGTAGGGGCCATTCTGTCTCAGCGAGCCGTCTTGGACAACAAACTCCATCCCTGCGCATTCTTCTCCCGGAGACTGTCCTCCGCAGAGCGGAATTATGATGTCGGGGATCGGGAACTGCTGGCCATTAAGCTAGCACTTGAGGAGTGGCGCCACTGGCTGGAGGGGGCAGGTAATCCCTTTATTGTTCTTACCGACTATCAAAATTTAATTTACCTCAGGTCGGCCAAAAGGCTTAATGCCCGACAGGCTAGATGGTCGTTATTTTTTGCCCGTTTCAATTTTTCTGTTTCTTTCCGCCCCGGTTCCCGTAATACCAAGGCAGATGCCTTGTCCCGTATTTTCCCCCCCCCCTCCAGTCCTGCTGATCCGGAGCCCATACTACCGGCATCCTGTTTAGTGGCTGCGGTCTCCTGGGAGATCGAGGAGATTGTGAGGGCCGCTCAGGACTTCCCAACCGGACCCCCGCAGTAACCCTAACTCCTCTTTATTTGTGCCCAATTCCGTCCGTTCCCAGGTCCTGGAATGGGTTCACGCCTCCTGTCTGGCTTGTCACCCAGGGGTTGCCAGAACGATCGCCCTTGTCAGGAGGAGTTTTTGGTGGCCTACCCTCAAGGGGGATACCCGTGCCTTCGTCCTGGCCTGCTCTGTTTGCGCTAGGAGCAAGGCATCCCACCAGCCTCCTTCCGGTCTTCTCCATCCCCTCCCTGTCCCGGGCCGTCCTTGGAGTCACATCGGCGTGGACTTCGTCACCGGTCTGCCGTTGTCAGGGGGTAATACTACCATCCTGACAATTGTGGACCGGTTCTCCAAGGCGGTGCACTTTATCCCTCTTCCCAAGCTCCCGTCCGCCCTCGAAACTGCTGAGCTCCTGGTGCTGCACGTGGTCAGGCTGCACGGGATCCCCTCCGACATTGTTTCAGACCGTGGGCCCCAATTCTCCTCCCAGGTATGGAAGGCGTTCTGTGTAGCCCTGGGTGCCTCTGCTAGTTTGTCGTCTGGTTTTCATCCCCAGTCTAACGGCCAGGCAGAAAGGGCCAACCAGGACCTGGGGGCTGCCCTGCGGTGCGTCACTACCCGTAATCCCGCTTCCTGGAGCCGTTTTTCTCCCCTGGGTGGAATACGCCCATAACTCCCTCAAGTGCGCTTCCACAGGGTTGTCTCCCTTCGAATGCTCTTTGGGTTATCAACCTCCCCCCCTGTCGGCCCAGGAAGTTGAGGTAGCAGTCCCCTCTGTAAGGTCTCACCTCCTTAGATGCAAACGCATGTGGAGACTTACGCGCACCGCACTCCTTCGCTCTAATTCCCGTTCCCAACGTCTGGCGGACCTTCACAGGACCGCAGCCCCACAGTATAGGTCCGGTCAGCAGGTCTGGCTCTCTACCTCTAATATTCCCCTTCCCTCTTCTTCTAAAAAGCTCCAGCCCCGTTTTATAGGTCCGTTTTCCATTATTTGTTTAATTAACCCTGTGTCTGTCAAACTCTCCCTCCCTGCCTCCCTTAAGGTTCACCCCGTGTTTCATGTCAGTCAAATTAAGCCTGTCCGCCTCCAGCCCCCTCAGTGCTCCAACTATCCCTCCTCCTCCTTCCCGATCATCGACGACGCCCCGGCCTACACGGTGGACCGAATAATTGACATCCGCCGTAAGGGTCGGGGTTTCCAGTACCTCGTCGACTGGGAGGGTTATGGTCCTGAGGAGCGGTCCCTGGTCCACAAAAGCCTCATTCTGGACCACTCGCTCATCCAGGATTTCCATAGACTGTTTCCGGACAAGACCAGGCCACCAGGTACGCCATGTGGCGTTCATTGAGGGGGGGGTACTGTAACGTTCCGTTCCCTTCCTGTCCTTTTTCCGTGTTTTCCCTTTTTCCTTCCGTGTCATGTTGGATTCCCTTGTCCGTGTTTTCCCCTCTGCTACAGACTGGGCGTTTCCCCTCTGTCTCGTTCGTTTGGTTTCCCACTTTAGTTTCCACCTATCGCCTTTCCCCCTCGTTGCATGCATTCCTCACCTTTGTGTTTTGCAATCACTCCCGGTTACTTTCCACACCTGTGCCTCATTGATTCCAATTTCACTGCCCTATTTAAACCCCCGTCTGGTTGCTAGTCGGCGCCAGTTCGTTAACTTACCTTGTTCGTTGTATGGTCTCCACGTTTCTGGTCCTGTGATTCTGAGCGTTTGGTTGTGGGTTTAAACCTCACAGCTTTCGTTTTACCTGCCTTCCAGTTCGGTATTTCTCCAGCCCGAACATTTACTGCTTTGCATGTCTCTAACCTGTCTCCCTCTACTCACCAGCTGTTCCAGCTTCTACCAGTCTGTAGCTATTGTAATCCCTGTGTGTGTTACGGTACCTCCAACTCCAGCTCGAGTTGCGTTCACAATTGGCTGCACAGCTTCGTAATCCTGCAGTAGTTCCTGTCCGGCCGTGGCTACCTCCATTGCTGCGGTTACGGTTCCAGGTTCTTCAGCATACCCAGCTACCCCAATCGGACCTACCTGAGCTCCGGAACACAGCCCTACCCAGCCGGTTTCTGCTGGCTACTTACCCTTTGTTCGGTCCAGTATTTGTGGATCCTCCCGGTTCCGCTCCGGTCCAGTTCCAGTAATAACTAACCTTCTGTTTGTCTGTCCAGTTCCTGAGTGGACCTCCCGGTCCAGTTCCAGTCCAGTTCCAGTGTGAAGGTCGCCGTCTGTAAAAGTCCAGTTTCGGCTTGGAACAAGTTTGCCGATCCAGTAATCCAGTCCTGAGTGGACCTCCCGGTCCAGTTCCAGTCCAGTCCCGGTGTGCAGTTCACCGCCTGTAAAAGTCCAGTTCCGGCTTGGAACAAAGTGCCGTTCCAGTAATCCAGTTCCTGAGTTGGACCTCCCGGTCCAGTACAGTCCAGTTCCGGCTTGGAACAAAGTTGCCGTTCCAGTAATCCAGTTCCTGAGTTTGGACCTCCCGGTCCAGTACAGTCCAGTTCCGGCTTGGAACAAAGTTGCCGTTCCAGTAATCCAGTTCCTGAGTTTGGACCTCCCGGTCCAGTACAGTCCAGTTCCGGCTTGGAAAAAAGTTGCCGTTCCAGTAATCCAGTTCCTGAGTTTGGACCTCCCGGTCCAGTACAGTCCAGTTCCGGCTTGGAACAGTCCTAATCAGACTTCCTGTGTTTCCTGTGTGATACTGTGTATTTCCTTTCTGTACAGCTTTGGGACTACCCCAACGCTTAAATAAATATTCAGTTCTTTGAATTTGCCTCCTGGTCGTTGCACTTGGGTTCGTCTCGTATTCAGATCGTAACAGACATGGGGTATTTAATTCACCTAGCCCATTTTTATAAATTGTTGACGTGGCAACCAGAGACGAATGGACAAAAATTCACACAGCATTTCATGTGATGACAACCTGTTGCCCTTGAATGGCATTGTTGTAACATAGTTACATGTTTTAAAAAAACACATGAAATAAATGCAAACATTGTGAATTTTGCCTCATAGTAATTGTTTGATTTGAAATACAAATTTGATTAGTACAGAGGAAAAGCAACCAATTTGACACGACTGTCCCAATACTTTTGAATTTAGCTGTATGTTATAATATAGCAATCAAACAATCAGCATTCATCTGCACATGTAATCAAGTCCCACAAGCTCAGATCGTTAATCCATTATGTAGATTCCTGGTACTAAAAATGTATGTCTCATTTCTTCACCTAAAGTAGAATGTTTAAACCTGGTTCTTTTCAACTCAGATTTTTCAACTTAATTAATCAATTTGAAGGGGTAGAAAATGAGATGAGATTTTAAGAGGAGATTGTCTGCATGTGGAACATGCCAAGACTATTGTTTTCAACACAGAAATCAAACCGCTACACTTCAGTTCTTGGCAGCTAAAATAAATAAGCTTTTCGCATGCAGAGGAGTGTGCTGACCTGAAGAACAACACCAGGGATTGGACTGCAATATTACCGGAATTGGTTTGAGACAAAAGTGCCAACAGTAACAAAGTGTAATTTGCAGGTTCTTCTGTTCAGTAGCCAGAGGCCTGTTTCTGCAGCTGCAACATTGAAAGCAGCTTATTCATTGAATGAAGTGTGAAGAAATCCATTACAAAAAAAACTGGGGGAAAAACTGGACACTCACTGGACAATTGTCCTCTAAACAGAAATCTGCACTAGAGATTCTCTAAAGAAATTATGCTGAAAGTTTCGTTCAAGCTTTCCACACCCTCAAGCTTTTTGTGTTGTGACACGGCTGCACCACATATTACAAAAAACTTCACCATCACCAGCATTCACAGCATGCAATGTTCTCAAGACGTTAAAACGGTACAACCATATGCATATCCTGTTTCAAAGTTTACAGAAAAGTTAAGATAATGAATTAGAAGATATACAGTGCATCCGGAAAGTATTCACAGTGCTTCACTTTTTCCACATTTTGTTCTGTTACAGCCTTATTCCAAAATTGATTAAATTCATTTTTTCCCTCAAAATTCTACACACAACACCCCATAATGACAATGTGAAAAAAGTTTTTGAGATTTTTGCAAATTTATTAAAAATAAAAAAATAAAATTTCTCATTTACATAAGTATTCATACCCTTTGCTTTAACGTATTTTTAAAGTATCATATTTCATATTTGGTCGCATATCCTTTACATGCTGTTACTTCCTGAAGTCTGTGACCATCAACATCAAAAAACTGTCGATGTCTTATTTTCAGGTACTGTTACTAGACTAGATTCAGCTGTAAATTACACTGGTACAGTATGAGCTATCAAACCAGCCCCAAACCATCACTCTGTTGCCAGATATGGAGTAGATGTGGATGGATCACTTTAAGGGTTGTTTCTCCTGACTTTTTTCCCCATAGAGTTCTGTAGGAAAATGAGTCCGGAGAAATAACCCTTGCAGTGATCCATCCACATCTACTCCATATCTGGCAACAGAGTGATGGTTTGGGTCTCGTTTGATAGCTCAGACCCTTGATAACTTACAGCCATTTAGCCAGCCATGTGTTCCATACTGTACCAGTGCAATCAATTTACAGCTGAATCTAGTCTCACCCCCCAATTTCCATAGAGATCCATTCAAATGCAGAGAGGTTATAGTATCGCTTGTAACAGTACCTGAAAATAAGATATCGACAGTTTTTTGATGTTGATGGTCACAGACTTCAGGAAGTAACAGCATGTAAAGGATCTGCGACCAAATATGAAATATGATACTTTAAAAATACATTAAAGCAAAGGGTATGAATACTTATGTAAATGAGAAATTTTAGTTTTTTATTTTTAATAAATTTGCAAAAATCTCAAAAAAACCTTTTTCACATTGTCATTATGGGGTGTTGTGTGTAGAATTTTGAGGGAAAAAATGAATTTAATCAATTTTGGAATAAGGCTGTAACAGAACAAAATGTGGAAAAAGTGAAGCGCTGTGAATACTTTCCGGATGCACTGTAGTTTTTTGTTTTTAATTACACAACTACCCTGAGAATTGTGCGGTTAGATACATTGCTTGATGTAGTGCATGTGTTCATTCACTCAGAAGAGGATTGGTGGTTAGTGCCTCGGACATGTCCTTTACATGCAGTAGAAAGCACCGGCATCCAGCATAGATATAAATCTTGTGACTCTGGATATTAAATGCATACTCCTAATACGAGGCTAAAGAAGTCCCGCGGGCGCTAAGATGAAGTGAACCCTGCTCAGGGTGGCTCAGGTGAGGTCGTTAGAGGCCCCTGGATTGATGAGAGCTCTGTGTGTGTGCAGAGACTGGGAGCGAGAGGTGCTCTACCCCATGCTGCAGGCTGCGCTAGGCTCAGAGGCAGAGACACAGTACCGTTTGCTGACAATGGCCTAAAAGCAAAGGAGCTGCTCTGTCTGCTGAGACAGACTCGGGGGAAGCTGTAGCCTACAGTGTGGGCTAAGAACTGATAAGACTCATTCATGATTCATGAGGATACAAACTTCAAGGGAGGTCTGTGATTGAGTACAGGCCGCTGGGGAAGCAGGGAGATGCGCATGGACTTACAGCCTCTGCAGACTTTTCCAAACGATGATCCCGACAACTGCAAGTCCACTCACACATCACACCTTTCACGTTCATCTCACCTGCCCCGGTGATATCGTGGCACAGATAGCACTGCGTTCAGGCGGTACTACTGTCGGTTTAGCAGATACGCCAGGTGTGTGTTGCCAGATTCAGAGACAGAGATGAAATTAGATTGGTAACACCACCGCTTTGTGCTCACATGGTGATATGAGATATCTTGTTATCTTGATATCTTAGGGTGGGTGTATACTATCTACCCATAAGGCTGACAATATGTCAGTGCTGAAATGCTCTTTAATCTGGTGCAGTATAGAGAGACATAAACTCCATGGCACATGCTTTAAAAAGCTTGAAGCAGACCCCTCATTCCATAATCTAGGCCAGAAATAAATAAAACTCTCTCAAGCTCAAGATCGCAATGAAATTCACATCTCCCTCAAGTTCACTTAAGATGACTTACTGAATCCCTCTCACGGTCATTGCATAGGTTAGACTGTTTCTAATTTGCATACATTAGCATTAGTTGTATCTAATCATGATATGGTTTTGCATAGATGTCAGGTGAAGGGCGAGTGCTCTATGAATTTTAATAGACAGGAGGGAACTTATTTTAAATTAGACACCTCTGACCCAATTTTCCCTTTACTTGACAAACTTAGGGCTTTTTCAATTTAACCACAATACATCTAGGCAACACATTACAAGCTATTGTTATTTTTATGGTGGCCTACCCACTACACAAAGAGTTTAGCAGTCACTGGAATCTATGACAAAATTTGTGTAAGAACTACCTGGCACTGTCCATTAGCATACATTTGTTACACAGAAGTACTGCATCTCCTAGTATTTCCCAAAGCGCCGTTTGTTATATTGCTTTATGGACTGTGAGTCATCAATGTGGCATTTTAATTAAAAATATATTATATATTTATATATATATATATTATGTCAAATCCTGTCTTGGCATGTGATTATTTTACACTGCAAAGTTTTTATTATTACCATAGTGCACAGAGAGGAGACATACATAGACCTTCATACTACATTGACATCAACACAGAGCCGTTTTAAGAGTACAGGTAATAATTCAAAGAAAAAAGTAAATAGAGAAACTGGTATAATCTCTGACAGATATACCTGCCCCCCTTAACTTATCAGTTAGGTAATTGTGTTGTATAGCCTAATATATACTCCATGTCAGCATGACAGAGTGATCAATAATTTCATGTCTGCTTGTCCATAAAATGTCACCAGATCCCTAATAAATTATTGTAATGTAATGTTATCTCAGAACTGACAGGTTGTCATTTAATGTGCTCCAACGTAATGAGAATTAGAGGTCAATATCTCAGTGTTATGAACTATTACCATTCATTATGACACTATTACCATTTACACTGACAAATTTCTGGCCCTCGCTGGCCAAATATTGTGAAATAAATCAAAAATAATGGGAAGAGTCCTCAGTACATGATTTGATTGCCACAGCTATTGTTTCCATCATGTGGAGACTACACAGAAGGTTCCCATGGCCACCATGTGTTTGAGGGTTTTCACAACATCTTTTTGTGCAGTTTATTAGGGGTGCCTACTTCTAAAGTGCCCAGCAGGGTTGTACAGTAGACATGGTCTTACTCACTTTTTATTATCACAGCATATTCTTAATCGTGATATGATGCTGGTCAGAAGCTGGGTGATACCTGGAAACTTCCCTCAATACCACGGTCAAAATACCAGTTAATATTCACATACCGTCCATTTTAATTCAGCCAGGGACAGGAGAAATCTGTGTGCATATCCGAGTAATAGAAGTCTGTAATGACATTCTCATTATGAGAGCCATGAGGAGAATGCAGTTCCATGGCTGCGTGGTCCTATCTCTGCCTGGCCTCCCTGTGTTTGGGCTCTGTCTGTTCTCTCTGATCTCGCTCTTTAGCCGATATTCAGACAGGCGCAACCCTGTGTCTCATCACAGTAAATCCTCTGCTGTCCCTAACTGAAAAGCTGATAAGGGCTGTGAGAGGGAAAAGCCCTCGCCTTAACAGATAATCTGGGGAATCCATTGAGCAGACCCTTAATTAGGTGCTGTGATCGGCCATCTGACCCATAATCTCACCATGGGTGGGACAGGACACACCAAGGCCAGTAATGGGCCCTGAATAATGACTTAGGCCTGCAGACTTGCCCACAGAGCCAAGGAACTGCTAGGTGATCTTTGTTTGGAGTTGGAGTTGCGGCAATGTGAAAATAGACTGGACTCACATAAATGAAAGCCTCTTTGATGATGATGTCACACTTTCTTCATTGATTGACTGCAGATGCCCACATTGTGGTGCAGCAGTCTTTGTTGTCAGGCAGAGGGACAGCTCAGTCGCTCTTGGGATGCATGGAGGAGTGGCCTTTTAGCATACAAGCTAACTGTGCTAACCCCAAGGCCAAGTGACAGGATGATCAAACAAAGAGCGTAGCCTTTAAAGGTGGCTGTAAGGTAGACGATAACATAGAGAGGATTCCAGAAGTGGTGAGACAGCTAATGTTGCTCTGGGGGCTTTGTATTTTTTTCCTTCTAATTTATTTATTTTATTTACTTTTTGCCTGGATTCCTGGTAAAGAATAGCTTTCTTCAGCCAGAAAGAAGGCAGTAATAGCAGGAGGAAATGACTAGAATGGCATTGTGCAGGGGTCCTCAATCTTCTCCAGAAAGGGCCAGTGGGTGCAGGCTTTTGATCCAGCCAAGCAGTTATACACCTGATTCTATTAATCAACCACGAGAGTCTTTTCTAAGGACCTTGATTAGTAGAATCAGGTGTGTTACTGCTTAGTTGGAACAAAATCCTGCACCCACACCGGCCCTTTCTGGATAAGACTGAGGACCCCTGATGTCACAGAGAGGAAGGGCCTGTCTGCATAGTGGGTTCTTTTAAGGGGGAAGGATGTGACGGATCAAAAATAATGCAGACAGGCCCTTCCTCTCTGTGACATCATTTGTAGCAAATAAGGAAATTGTTTCTGTCACAGACAGCGGATGACCAGGGTATCTTGGGGAACCAGTGTGTGATGAATACTGACATCTATGTGGGGAGAATCATTACAGGTCCATTTCAGAACAGTGCTGACAATGGTGTAATGTACAGCTTCGGGTACAAAGTGCATTTGTTTCAAGGCTGTAAGGCCTAGCTGGCCTGCCGAAATGAGTCGCCAAGCTGTAGAAGGATTTGCAGGGTGTTCAGTGTGGGATCAATAAGAGCTATTGTAGATAAACTGTCTCCCAAATTCATCATCTATCTCACAGTGTCTCTGGCATAGAAGGGGGATGGCTAAGTTGCTGTTGGACATGTGCTGACGAAGGAAACTGGTTCCATCTAGTGGTGGAAGTACAAAATTATTTACAGTTAAAAAGTTTGTTTTTCAGTCCCATAATAGAGGTCCATGGAGAGAATGTCTAGAAATAGACCAGCATCACAGTTTGGATGCAGCTGAAATGATGACTGAAGCAGTTCCCACAAAAACACAAGAAGGGGCTGGCACCTATCAGTAAAGCAAGCAGGGTATTGGAGTCCTTCTCAAAGTAGTTATGCATTCAGAGGACCATGATCTGTGATTTGCTGTAGATTTAGATTTCGTCATCAGTCTTTAAGCTTACTGTCATTGTGTATGATTGTGAATATGCTGTCCAATATGAAGGACACATCACATGAATTAAGCAGATGCTCTTATCCAGAGTGTCTTACTATACAAAAAAACATAAGCAAGTTATCTCACCTGACTAGTAGACCAGAGCGTCCCAGACCAGAGACCAGAGTATGTACTACACTATTAGCCTATATCCCACCATGGCGAGCATGGACAGACAGGCATCATGACTGGGGCAAGGGACCATGCAGGGAAGGGAGAACCAGATGTCTTGAGGTTGCAGAAACAAGAGATCTGGCCGATGCATACAATTTTAAAGTAGATTGGACATAGAGCTCTTCCATTCAATGTCATGTAGGCTAGGCTGTCACTGGAGGCAAGGCTTTAAACTCGATATGAGCAGGTAGAGAGGGAAGTGAGATGATGAGGAGTGTGATGCAAGCATGCTTGGGAAGGCTGCAGACAAGTCATGCAGCTGCATTCTGAATTAGCTGCAATTGCTTGGTGGCACAGGCAGAGGGAATTAAAAGTGAAATAATCTGTCTGTAAACAATTGTTGGAAAACTTACTTGTGTCATGCACAAAGTAGATGTCCTAACTGACTTGCCAACACTATAGTCTGCTAACATGAAATCTGTGGAGTGGTTAAAAATTTGATTTAATTACTTCAACCTAAGTGTATGTAAACTTCCGACTTCAACTGTACCTTCCGTGACCTAGTATCACAAGCTAACGCTTATTTTCTATAGGCAATATTAGCTAGACGCTAACGTTAACGTTACTTTAGCTCAGTTTTATTTTTTCCTCACGATACATCATTAAGCTCATTGAAAGGCAGCTATTTTCCCATAGGAATACATTGAGAAGCCAAGATGAACCAACCTAGTGACATCACGACTGCAGTTAGTCCAAAATGGCTGCGCCCCAGTGGAAAAACAGATAACTTTAACTTCTTTTTCCAGCAAATACGGGTCGTTTTGAGATTTGAACGCACACCCATATCTCATTTAAGGTAAAAAGCTAACGAACCAGACCCACTTTACTGAGTTCTTCATGTCCCCTTTAAAGGAGTGCCCACAGAGGTAGGATTCCATCCACTTTAGAGCTGTGCCTGAGATCCCCTATGGGGTCAGGGTGGAGAGGAGGCGTGCATGGTCAACTGTGTTAAATGCCGCAGAAAGGTCCAGAAGGATTAGGATGGCAGATACTGGTATGCCCTGAAGCCTTGGGTAACCCAGACATGTATAACTAATGCTGAATATTGCAACAACAAAAAAAGTTTGCAGTTCTTTTAATATAAGGTATTTTTACTCTTTGAATTTGACAATGCTCTCACAGAAAATTTTTGTGGCATAGTTGTGGAATCCCTTATTAAAGGACCACTGCAATACGGAATTTTTGCCTTGTATTGGGATAAATGTGAGTCCCCTCATCATGAAATCATCTATGTATTTTGGAAAAAAATTACTGATTGAAAATTATAGCCAATCTTCGCAAATTATGGACAAAAGTGAAGCTGACCAGGGGTAGGTGGAAGGCCCGAGCAATTCAAGTGTAGTGTGCAGTGCACACTTCGAAGACTGCCTGTATTCCCAGTTTGGAATTAAAAAATTGAAACGGCTGATGCCATTCCAGTGCTGATAAACAGCAATGTTCAGACTGGTGCTGGTGAAATGCAAATGTTCAAAAATTAAGGAAAATACGGCATAAACAGTGGTTGCGTGTGGTTTTTTCCTGCCTTCTTTCTCTTTTTTTCCCACTTTTGCGTAGTTATGCCTTAGGAAAAAAATGGTTTTTAATTGTGGATTTTGGTTTTTGACTACTGGAATGTGATCAGAGGATTCTGAATCAGAAAATAGATCACTCCCAGATCCCTCAGACGAATCATTAAAGTAATCATCTGCCATATTTCGTGTCAAGTAGAATATTTGCATGTACAGATATGGTGGTCGATCGGACGCAGCAAGAAGTTCGTTCTTCAGATGACGTCACATGGATTACATAGTCAAGTCAGGCTTTTGTACAGAATTTTTAGGGGCGTTCCCATCCAAGATGATTTTTTCAATATAACTTGTTAGGAAATTTCCGTAACTGAAAATCATTGACAGATTTGGATTTACCATACAAAACTCCCTTAGAACACATACATTCAGTGGTCCTTTAAGAATAATCGCCAAGCATTCCAAAATGAAACTGGAATCATTTACACACTTTTTAACTGTGAATGTCATGATCTCTAGCAAGCAAAACTTACAGTGACAAGTCAATGTAAACACAGGGAATCGTGGGCCCTGCGCCTTCAAGTAGTGTGTAGAGTTGATTACTCCCTGAATCAAAGATCAATTCTGCCATGACCACCAAATGAGTTGCGACAGTAGGCGATAATGACTCAGTGTAGAGCCTGTTAATAACAATCTTCCTAAAGTTGAAATACATTCTGGATCCCATTACTAAAGCTGTATGTCAAATATCATGTTCTGAACCACTGGGAAATAAAGAAGAGGGCATTGTATTGCTATACAATTCACACCTGGGGAGTCTGGCTCACCTGCCTACCTGCCTACCTGCCCTTCCCCATCCTAGCCCTGCTCCTGCCCTTCATCTTCCTGATCCCCTGCCCTGACGGATTCCCCGGTTCTGACCACTGCCTGTTCCTGGACGTTGCTCTTACCTACCCTGTATTGCGCTGATTGCTGGACATTGACCCCTGCCTGGATTTGACTACGTTTCTACCTGCCCTCTATGACACTCAATTCTTCCGCTCTTTCCCTCCCTCTACCCCACAGGTAAAGGAGATTTTGGCTGACATCTCTGAGTGGATGTCTAGCCATCACCTGAAGCTCAACCTCGACAAGACTGAGCTGCTCTTCATGCCATACAAGAGACATACGAGCTGAGCTGCTCTTCATGACATACGCTCCAAGACCTGTCCATCACCGTCGACGGAACCATAGTGACCGCCTCCCGCTCTGCAAGGAACCTGAGGGTGGTCCTGGACAACCAGCTGGACTTCAAAGAACACATCAGGGCAACGGCACGGTCCTGCAGGTTCCTCCTGTACAACATCAGGAGGATTCAGCCGTACCTGACCACCTACTCCGCCCAGCTTCTTGTCCAGACCATGGTCACCTCACGTCTGGACTACTGCAACTCCCTTCTCGCAAGCCTACCAGCCTGCGCCATTCTGCCCCTACAACTGGTCCAGAACGCGGCTGCTCGGCTTGTGTTCAACCTCCCACAGTTCTCGCACGTCACTCCCCTGCTGAGGTCACTCCACTGGCTGCCGGTCGTGGCCAGGATCAGGTTCAAAGTTCTGACCCTGGCCTACACTGTAGGTAAAAGGTCAGGCTCCTTCTACCTACAGAACTTAATCCAGCACTACGCTCCTGCTCGACCACTTCGCTCTGCTGCTGCAGGGCGACTTGCACTTCCCTCCCTCCGTGTTAACGGCTCCCACTCGTCCCGACTGCGGAGCTTTTCCACCCTAGCTCCCCAGTGGTGGAACGAACTCCCCACTCTGCTGCGCTCAGCTGAAGTACTGTCTGTTTTCCGTCGTGGTCTGAAAACGCACTTTTTCAGACTCCACCTCAACTAAACTACCTATATAAGGCCATTCTATAGTACTCACTTCCTGTTTTTTGCTTGTTTTCTATTTAACTTGTGTTTTTGGTTAGTTTATAGTTCAGAATGTATAGCTGACTGTGTGTACTACTCATGTTTATTACTAGGGATAGCTCCTACGCTGTGAGAAAGTTGTGCTTTGTCGGATTTGCTTTGTAGTTGCGTCAATGACCTTCAAAATGCACTTATTGTACGTCGCTTTGGATAAAAGCGTCTGCCAAATAATTGTAATGTAATGTAATGTATTGCACTGTTTGCTGGACATTGACCTGTGTTTGTCGACTACGAATAAAGCCTATTCCTATTACTTCTGGTGTCTGCGATTGGTTCCGATCAGTTCTCTTAACAAGCTTGCGTATTAAGGTTTGAGCTGTTGCAGTTGTGCCACGATTGTACAGTGGACTATTTTTTAGTTAGGCCATTCAACTGTATCAACATAGGATAAAATGTGATGTAGATATATAAAAAGATACCTAGTTATTCTTGATATCAAGAATTGAATTTGAACTAGTTCAAATTGTTATTTTTGATATCAAGAATTGTACTTGAACTAGTTCAAATTCAATTCTTGATATCAAAAATGAAAGGCCCCATTGAAATGAATGGGAAAACCACTTGAATTGTAACTAGTTCAAATGTAATTCTTGATATCAAGAATTTGAATTATAACTAGTTCAAATTTAATTTTGGTCAGGACAACTCACGTATTAAATGACATGTTTAATGAATGAATGTGCTGCATAATTATTTTAGTTTGTCGGTGAATGGATCTGCTTTAGTACTGCTCCGGAGCATGGGCATCTCCCCCCACTAAACAGGAGATGACCAGAAACCCCCCATACTAAAACAGATCCAAATAACAGGTGGAAGCTGGGGTGGTGGAGGGTGACAGCAAATTTCTTTTAACACAAGCCGTAAGCAAACAAAGAGCAGCGCATCAGCATTCAAGCAGTACAGAGAGAACTGATTCTTGGCTTAAAAAGGGCGCTCCATTAGAGGTGTGTGCATGTGATTGGTTGAATATGTGTTACGATCCAGATACGGGACGAACCCAAGTGCAACGACCAGGAGACAGATTCAACAGAACGAATATTTATTAAGCGTTGGGGTAGTCCCAAAGCTGTACAGAAGGGAAAACACAGTATTACACAGGAACACAGGCGTCCGATACGGACTGCTCCAAGCCGGAGCTGGACTTAAACTCAGGAGCGTGTTCCAAGCCGGAACTGGACTGTACTGGACCGGGAGGTCCACTCAGGGACAGCGTCTCTGGAACGGCAAATCTGTTCCAAGCCGGAACTGGACTTTTACAAGCGGTGAACTTCACACCGAGACTGGACTGGAACTGGACCGGGAGGTCCACTCAGGAACTGGATACTGGAACGGCAACTTGTTCCAAGCCGGAACTGGACTTTTACAAGCGGTGAACTTCACACCGAGACTGGACTGGAACTGGACCGGGAGGTCCACTCAGGAACTGGATACTGGAACGGCAACTTGTTCCAAGCCGGAACTGGACTTTTACAAGCGGTGAACTTCACACCGGGACTGGACTGGAACTGGACCGGGAGGTCCACTCAGGAACTGGATAATTGGAACGGCAACTTGTTCCAAGCCGGAACTGGACTTTTACAGGCGGTGAACTTCACCCCGGGACTGGACTGGAACTGGACCGGGAGGCCCACTCAGGAACAGGACAGAAAACAGAAGGTGAGTTAGAATTGGAACTGGACCGGAGCTGGACCGGGAGGTATTTACGAGTACTGGACTGAACGTAATGGCAGGTAGCCGGCAGACCCCGGCAGGGAAGAGCTGTGTGGCGGAGCTCAGGTAGGTCCGGTTGGGGTAGCTGGGTTCGCTGAGGAACCTGGAACCGTAACCGCAGCAATGGAGGTAGCCACGGCCGGACAGGAACCACTGCAGGATTACGAAGCTGTGCAGCCAACTGCGGACGCAACTCGAGCTGGAGTTGGAGGTACCGTAACACACACAGGGATTACAATAGCTACAGACTGGTAGAAGCTGGAACAGCTGGAGATTAGAGGGAGACAGGTTAGAGGCATGCAAAGCAGTAAAACGTTCGGGCTGGATAAATACCGAACTGGAAGACAGGTAAAACGAAAGCTGTAAGGATTAAACCCACAACCAAACGCTCAGAATCACGGGACCAGAAACGTGGAGACCATACAATGAACAAGGTAAGTTAACGAACTGGCGCCGACTAGCAACCAGACGGGGGTTTAAATAGGGCAGTGAAATAGGAACCAATAAAGCACACGTGAGGAATGTAACCGGGAGTGATTGCTAATAACACAGGTGAGGAATGAAAGCAACGAGCGGGGAAGGCGATAGGCGGAAACTAAAGTGGGAAATCAAGAGAGCGAAACAGAGGGGAAACGCCCAGCCTGCAGCAGAGGGGAAAACACGGACAAGGGAATCCAACATGACACGGAAGGAAAAGGGGAAAACATGGAAAAAGGACAGGAAGGGAACGGAACGTTACAGTACCCCCCCCTCAATGGACGCCACCTGGCGTACCTGGAGGCCTGATCTTGTCCGGGAACAGTTTGTGGAAATCCTGGATGAGTGAATGGTCCAGAATGAGGCTCTTATGGAGCCAGGACCGCTCCTCCGGACCATAACCCTCCCAGTCGACGAGGTACTGGAAGCCCCGGCCTTTACGGCGGATGTCAATTATCCGGTCCACCGTGTAGGCCGGGGCGTCGTCGATGATTCGGGAAGGAGGAGAGATAACTGGAGCACTGAGGGGGCTGGAGGCGACAGGCTTAACTTGACTAACATGAAACACAGGGTGAATTTTGAGGGAGGCAGGGAGGGAGAGTTTAACAGAAACAGGGTTGATTAAACAAACAATGGAAAAGGGACCTATAAAACGGGGCTGGAGTTTTTTAGAGGAAGAGGGAAGGGGAATATTGGCTGTAGAGAGCCAGACCTGCTGACCGGCCCTATACTGCGGGGCTGCGGTCCTGTGAAGGTCCGCCAGATGCTGGGAACGGGAATTAGAGCGAAGGAGTGCGGTGCGCGTAAGTCTCCACATGCGCTTGCATCTGAGGAGGTGAGACTTTACAGAGGGGACTGCTACCTCAACCTCCTGGGCCGACAGGAGAGGAGGTTGATAACCCAAAGAGCATTCGAAGGGGGACAACCCTGTGGAAGCGCACTTAAGGGAGTTATGGGCGTATTCCACCCAAGGGAGAAAACGGCTCCAGGAAGCGGGATTACGGGCAGTGACGCACCGCAGGGCGGCCCCCAGGTCCTGGTTGGCCCTCTCTGCCTGGCCGTTAGACTGGGGATGGAAACCAGACGACAAACTAGCAGAAGCACCCAGGGCTACACAGAACGCCTTCCATACCTGGGAGGAGAATTGGGGCCCACGGTCAGAAACAATGTCGGAGGGGATCCCGTGCAGCCTGACCACGTGCAACACCAGGAGCTCAGCAGTTTCGAGGGCGGACGGGAGCTTGGGAAGAGGGATAAAGTGGACCGCCTTGGAGAACCGGTCCACAATTGTCAGAATGGCAGTATTACCCTCTGACAACGGCAGACCGGTGACGAAGTCAACGCCGATGTGACTCCAAGGACGGCCCGGGACGGGGAGGGGATGGAGAAGACCGGAGGGAGGCTGGTGGGATGCCTTGCTCCTGGCGCAAACAGAGCAGGCCAGGACGAAGGCACGGGTATCCCCCTTGAGGGTGGGCCACCAAAAACTCCTCCTGACAAGGGCGATCGTTCTGGCAACACCTGGGTGACAAGCCAGACAGGAGGCGTGAACCCATTCCTGGACCTGGGAGCGGACGGAATTGGGCACAAATAAAGAGGAGTTAGGGTTACTGCGGGGATCCGGTTGGGAAGTCTGAGCGGCCCTCACGATCTCCTCGATCTCCCAGGAGACCGCAGCCACCACACAGGATGCCGGTAGGATGGGCTCCGGATCAGCAGGACTGGAGGGGAGGGAAAAAATACGGGACAAGGCATCTGCCTTGGTATTACGGGAACCGGGGCGGAAAGAAACAGAAAAATTGAAGCGGGCAAAAAATAGGGACCATCTAGCCTGTCGGGCATTAAGCCTCTTGGCCGACCTGAGATAAATTAAATTCTGATGGTCAGTAAGAACAATAAAGGGATTACCTGCCCCCTCCAGCCAGTGGCGCCACTCCTCAAGTGCCAGTTTAATGGCCAGCAGTTCCCGATCCCCGACATCATAATTCTGCTCCGCGGAGGACAGTCTCCGGGAGAAGAATGCGCAGGGATGGAGTTTGTTGTCCAAGGCGGCTCGCTGAGACAGAATGGCCCCTACGCCGGTGTCGGAGGCATCCACCTCAATGGTAAATTGACGGGTTGTGTCGGGGTGACAAAGAATGGGAGCTGAGGAAAACCGGACCTTGAGCTGTTCAAAAGCCCGCTGGGCCTCGGAATTCCAGCAAAAAGGAAAGGCAGTGGAGGTGAGCTTGGTAAGGGGAGCAGCAATGACACTATAATTGCGGATGAAACGACGATAAAAATTTGCGAAGCCAAGGAACTGCTGAAGGTGCTTACGTGAGGATGGTTGGGGCCATTCTGTCACCGCCTTAACCTTAGCAGGGTCCGCCCGGATACTGCCCTCCTCGATGATGAAGCCGAGGAACGGGACAGATGAGACGTGAAATGAGCACTTCTCGGCCTTCACGAAGAGTAGATTCTCCAGCAGCCGCTGGAGAACCTCCCGGACGTGGAGAATGTGCTCCTGAGGGGATTTCGAAAAAATGAGAATGTCATCTATGTACACAAAAACACTCTTCCCCAACAGGTCCCGCAGCACATCGTTGACCATGCCCTGGAAGACTGCAGGGGCGTTAGTAAGGCCGAAAGGAACCACCAGGTACTCGTAGTGGCCCAACGGGGTGTTGAATGCAGTCTTCCACTCATCCCCCTCCCGTATACGCACCAAATGGTATGCGTTACGGAGGTCGAGCTTGGTAAATGTGACTGCCTGATAGAGGGGTTCAAACGCGGTGTTAATAAGAGGAAGAGGGTATTTATTGCGGATGGTGACCTCATTGAGACCTCGGTAGTCGATGCAGGGCCGCAGAGAGCCGTCCTTCTTCCCTACGAAGAAGAACCCTGCACCAACCGGGGATGAGGAGGGACGGATAATACCCGAAGCGAGGGACTCGTGAATGTAGTTCTCCATAGCCAGTTTCTCCGGACCCGACAAGCTGTAGAGGCGGCCAGATGGCAGTTTGGCTCCCGCCAACAGGTCGATACAGCAGTCGTAGGGCCTGTGAGGAGGTAGAGACAGAGCACGTGACTTGGAGAATACACGAAACAGGTCATGATACTGCTTGGGGACGTTAGTTAAGTCGGGTTCAGGTTGGTCGACACTGTCACCCTTGGACCCCAGGGGGGGTAGAGCAGAGCGGAGACAGCTGGCTAAACAATGGGCACTCCACGCCAGGATGCGACCGGCTTGCCAGTCGATATGGGGGTTGTGGAGGCGTAGCCAGGTCTGACCTAAGACCATGGATGACTGCTTGGAGTGAATGAGAAGGAGTTGAATCGTCTCCCGGTGGTTGCCAGATAACACTAACTGAATAGGAACGGTGGAGTGGGTAACTAACCCCAGACTCCTACCGTCCAAAGCGAGAGCAGAAATAGGAGAAGGTAGAACCTCTGTGGGAATGCCGGCCCTCCTGGCAAAGGTGATGTCTATGAAGTTAGCGTCAGCCCCGGAGTCGATGAGGGCAGATGAGGAAGCTGAATTGTCCCTCCAAAGGAGAGTGGCCTTGAAAACAAGGCGGTTCTGAGCTGCATGGTTAGGAATGATGGGGCTCGTCAGTACGCCCAGCTTCACTGGCGAGCCAAATCTCTTGGGGCGAATGGGACAGGAGGCGATCTGATGGCCTGGTTTGCCACAATAAAAACAGGACCTAGTGCGAAGGCGACGTTGGCGCTCCTCAGCATCGACCGAAACTCTGCCCAGATGCATAGGCTCCTCCACGGAGACACCAGACGTAACTCTCGGTCCCGTGACGGTAGAGTGTTGACGTATATCGGGAGAGTCGGGGAGTGAGTGACGGCCGGGGTTCCTCCCTCGCTCACGAGCCCAGATACGGAGACGATTATCAATGGCAATGGCCAAGCTGATGAGACTGTTGAGGGAGTTGGACTCCTCACGGGTAGCAAGCTGGTCCTTGAGTTCCTCACTGAGGGCCTGGCGAAAAGCCCCCTGGAGGGAGGTGTCGTTCCATCCGGACTCCGCAGCGAGGGTGCGGAACTGAATGGCCATTTCGGCAACACAGCGGCTGCCTTGGCGGACTTGGAGCAGGCGCTGGGTAGCGTCTCGCCCACAGGCTGGGTGGTCGAAAACGCGCCGCATCTCAGAGGTAAAGGCTGCAAAATTATTGCACAACGGAGCTTGACTGTCCCAAATAGATGTGGCCCACTCCAGGGCACTACCTCCCAGGCTGCTCATGATAAACGCGATCTTACAAGGGTCGGAGGCGAAGGAAGTGGGCTGCATGCGGAAAACGATGTCACATTTCATGAGAAACTCGCGACACCTCCCTAACCCCCCACGGTATAATTCGGGGTGTTGCACTCTGGGTTCCCGGCTAGAAGTGGGAACCGGAGCCTCGGGAGGCGGTTCAGGAACTGGAGGAATAGGGCCCACAGGAATCCGAGGAAGAGGCTGGTGAAGCGAAAGCTGAGCCACCTGCTCCGTGATGCCTCTCAGCCCCTCCAATACGTCATCCAAACGACGGCCCTGTTGGTCGCTGACCGCAGTTTGGCAGGAGATGGCGTGGCGAATCGGCTCCAGGTCGGCTGGGTCCATGCTTTTGGCCAGTTCGTTCTGTTACGATCCAGATACGGGACGAACCCAAGTGCAACGACCAGGAGACAGATTCAACAGAACGAATATTTATTAAGCGTTGGGGTAGTCCCAAAGCTGTACAGAAGGGAAAACACAGTATTACACAGGAACACAGGCGTCCGATACGGACTGCTCCAAGCCGGAGCTGGACTTAAACTCAGGAGCGTGTTCCAAGCCGGAACTGGACTGTACTGGACCGGGAGGTCCACTCAGGGACAGCGTCTCTGGAACGGCAAATCTGTTCCAAGCCGGAACTGGACTTTTACAAGCGGTGAACTTCACACCGAGACTGGACTGGAACTGGACCGGGAGGTCCACTCAGGAACTGGATACTGGAACGGCAACTTGTTCCAAGCCGGAACTGGACTTTTACAAGCGGTGAACTTCACACCGAGACTGGACTGGAACTGGACCGGGAGGTCCACTCAGGAACTGGATACTGGAACGGCAACTTGTTCCAAGCCGGAACTGGACTTTTACAAGCGGTGAACTTCACACCGGGACTGGACTGGAACTGGACCGGGAGGTCCACTCAGGAACTGGATAATTGGAACGGCAACTTGTTCCAAGCCTGAACTGGACTTTTACAGGCGGTGAACTTCACCCCGGGACTGGACTGGAACTGGACCGGGAGGCCCACTCAGGAACAGGACAGAAAACAGAAGGTGAGTTAGAATTGGAACTGGACCGGAGCTGGACCGGGAGGTATTTACGAGTACTGGACTGAACGTAATGGCAGGTAGCCGGCAGACCCCGGCAGGGAAGAGCTGTGTGGCGGAGCTCAGGTAGGTCCGGTTGGGGTAGCTGGGTTCGCTGAGGAACCTGGAACCGTAACCGCAGCAATGGAGGTAGCCACGGCCGGACAGGAACCACTGCAGGATTACGAAGCTGTGCAGCCAACTGCGGACGCAACTCGAGCTGGAGTTGGAGGTACCGTAACACACACAGGGATTTCAATAGCTACAGACTGGTAGAAGCTGGAACAGCTGGAGATTAGAGGGAGACAGGTTAGAGGCATGCAAAGCAGTAAAACGTTCGGGCTGGATAAATACCGAACTGGAAGACAGGTAAAACGAAAGCTGTAAGGATTAAACCCACAACCAAACGCTCAGAATCACGGGACCAGAAACGTGGAGACCATACAATGAACAAGGTAAGTTAACGAACTGGCGCCGACTAGCAACCAGACGGGGGTTTAAATAGGGCAGTGAAATAGGAACCAATAAAGCACACGTGAGGAATGTAACCGGGAGTGATTGCTAATAACACAGGTGAGGAATGAAAGCAACGAGCGGGGAAGGCGATAGGCGGAAACTAAAGTGGGAAATCAAGAGAGCGAAACAGAGGGGAAACGCCCAGCCTGCAGCAGAGGGGAAAACACGGACAAGGGAATCCAACATGACACGGAAGGAAAAGGGGAAAACATGGAAAAAGGACAGGAAGGGAACGGAACGTTACAGTATGGGACACTTGATTGCTAGCCAACCATGGTTGCCTATGAAGCGTTTCCTGCCAGAACTTGCTCTGCGCACGTTAAAACGTTCGCAACATTAATTTCAGTCAGGACAACTCACGTATTAAATTACATGTTTAATGAATGAATGTGCTGCATAATTATTTTAGTTTGGCGGTGAATGGATCTGCTTTAGTACTGCTCCGGAACACAGGCATCTCCCCCTGCTAAACAAGAGATAACCAGAAACTCCCAACAGCAGATCATCCAGTACCCAACCTCACCTGCTGTCTCCTGAGATCAGGAAGACCATATCAATATCCCTCCAGCATGGAGCTAGAACACAGCTGTGATCTTGGACCAGACATTGGCAATAGTACATTATGTGACAGTAGACTATGTGTACAGCAGAGCACCTGCTGTGTCCTGAAGATCAGGAAGACCATATCGATATCCCTCCAGCACAGAGACAGAACATGGCTGTGTTCTTGGATCAGATATTGGCCATACTACGCAATGTGATGCCTAAGTAGGCTATGTGTAGCCTGGTCGCCCTGGCCGTGTGACTTATACTATCTAGTGAGAAAAGCTATGTGTAACAACAGGGCACCTGTTGCTTCCTGAAGATCAGGAAGTCCTGAATCGATATCCCCATTAACCACTACACGAGAAACCTAATGACATCGGGATCAAAAAAGGACATACTAATTTTTAGTCAGTACCCAGCAACCACCATATTTTATTTAGTTTTTTTAAAAGCAAGTAGCAAATTTGGATCAGATATTGCCATACCAACATTATGTGACAGTAGACTATGTGTACAGCAGAGCACCTGCCATTTCCTGAAGATCAGGAAGACCATATCGATATCCCTCCGGCACAGAGACAGAACATAGCTGTGTTCTAGGATCAGACATTGGCCATACTACGCAATGTGACGCCTAAGTAGGCTACGTGTAGCCTGGCTGCCCTGGCCGTGTGGCTTATACTATCTAGTGAGAAAAGCTATGTGTAACAACAGGGCACCTGTTGCTTCCTGAAGATCAGGAAGTCCTGAATCGATATCCCCATTAACTACTGCACGAGAAACCTGATGACAGCGGGATCGAAAAAGGACATACTAATTTTTAGTCAGTACCCAGCAACCACCATATTTTATTTATTAATTATTATTATTATTATTATTATTATTATTATTATTATAATATACTGTATATTTTTTAAGCAAGTAGCAAATGTCAACAGCACAGATGACAGCATTTTGCACAGAACCTGCTGGACAAGCCATTGCCGACATCGTTCACGAACAAAGGCTTATGAAGGGTTGTAGTCATAGCGACACTCACATTGGATATCGGTAGCAATCTAATGCTACCGATATCCCCCCCCAATACCCCCCACCCCCCCTCCCCAAAAGTCTTACCCAGATATGTTATGTGACTAGCGGAGCATCCACTATACAACTCGGACAATACCCCACTCACTTCAAGAGACGAAATGCAATGCTACTGTATTCCTGAATCGACCTAGTCATTAAAATGTTCACGTGAACCTTGCGATTTGAAGCCAGGCCACTGTGGCCGTATGGAATACCATCAGAAGAAACCTATTAGTGTCAACTTGCCATAAGGATTTGATTACCATGACAATGCTTAGCCATTTGAATTATTTGCAGTTATAAATGGTTTTCCTTTACAATAAAGCAATAAACCCAACATTCAATCAGATATACATAGCCTATAAAGCAGAATAAGCCTTGCTGTAAGAAATTAACCCGGTGATCCAGCAATATGCAATATCCAGTAATCCATCAGATATGCAATGTGAAGCGGCAAGATGAAACTTAATAGCAGCAGCTTTACGATGCATGAGAGGTCCTGAGCCTTTGAGCACAATAAAGGTTTGTTTTGTTAAAGCTATAAGACGTAGGCAGTAATCCAATACTCAGAATCTTCCCAAGTTTTCAAATATAGCACATTTCGATTTTTTCCCCTCATCAAGTATTGTCTTATGTTTTTATTCCCACATGTAGAGCTTCACATTTCATTTGCCAGGTTCCCACCCACTTCGAATTGTTTTAAGAACTGTTCATATTTTATTTATATCTCAGGAATAAATCAAGTTTAGCTGAGAGCGGATTATGGTTAGCTAATTAATAGTGGAAGCGGACTCTTATGAATGTTAGGTTTTGCTCCTGAGAGGGCAAAAAAACAAATAAAAACCTCCCGTCAGCAAGAAGGTGGCCAAATTAGCTAACCGGCTGCTAGCCGAGTGCTTAACAGAGGAAAAAGTGGAAAATTCCCTCTGCCCCTTAGCGGCAACAAAGATTTTTACCTTAGGAGCGAATCAGTCAAACCGGTTTGATAGGATTTTAGAACTCTAATATCGATTACAAACTGAAGCACAATGTTATCCTCCTCCGTACTTTCCAAATGCTAACAACTCTTCTACTAACTCTACCTCCAAAAAGGAAATGCGCGCCTACAGCAGGCACGCGCAGAGCAGCAGTTGAAGTAGCACCTATGCAGAGGGAGTGACTTGCGGAAAACCAGACCCATGGTAGCATTGACTTGCGTTTAAATAGCCTGAAAGACTTAAACAGCGCTGGCAGCAGGCAGGAAGTGAACAGCAAAATGAAGAAGTTTTTGCCCCTTGCTTTTAGAGTGTAAACTACGCACCAACGGTGCCCCTACAGCACCAGTTGCAGACACCGCATACACCAATGCAGCCTCCAAATGCATACAACACGCACACAAATGCCACTTTTAGCTTCAGAACAGATAGCGCACACACTAGCATTTATTTTAGTTAGCTGCAGAGAGCACATAAACTAAAGGCCATACTCATTTACAAGAATAAATCGCATGTTGAAAACAAAATGCAAGCCCCTTATTGTTCATAAATCTTGCACATCAAATTCTACATTTATTTTGCAAGAAGGCAGCATTTTTATTCTCCAGCCCTTATGTAATGCTGCTTTTGCTTTAGCTGCATTGAGCATGCATTGAGAAATACAAAATGTGAAAACGATTCCTGCAGTAATGCAGCGTTTATATTTAGCCAGTGCGCATGCTCTGGTTCCAAAAGCACCATAGTCTAACATGGCAGCCTCCATGAATTGGCTTCATGCGCCAATGAGCAGCTCCCATAGGAATCCACAGAACCGGCAAGCCGTCTCCAGTTCGTATACATCTCGATGATACTGCTACCATGTGAACGAAAGAGTTTAGATTTGACAAGATATACAACTGGCGCTTTGCCCTTTTGTTTTTATTTGTTGCACAAGGGGAAGTGATCAGGCATGCACAGTAGTGTTTTCAGTTAGCTTAGCAACTGAAGTTACATAACGTAGCTTATGTTTAGAGCGCGCGCATCAGACCGGTGCTAAATTGACCTCGGTCATTCAATGAGCGCCTGTAGTCTTATAAATTCCAACTGCGGACGTTCCAGCCCCGAAGTTGGAACTCTTGCTCCGCCTACCTTTTTTGATGTGCAGCATAGTTGCTAGCTGTCTGATGGTAAATGGGGTATGCAACTTTAATGAGGGTTCATGTGTAGTGTAGCTTTTTACGAGATCCTGATTGGTCCGTGTAAGTGAGGGCAGATATAGACGTGATGGAAGGAAAACAAACAGTCAAAAACGAAGTTAGTTAGCGTGTGAGTGTGTTTGCGGCTGGTTTTAAAGGGATAGTTTTGAACATAATAAAGGAATTTTGGACATAATGTCTCAATTACGACTTACCCATGATTGATGGAAACCATTTTCAGATAATTCCATGCTGTCCCTTCTTTTGGACATACACACATTGCTTAGTAGCATCCACTACCAAACGCACTTAAATACTCCACAGTGCACCCAAAGCAAATAAAATATGAGGACAGTCTATCGGGGTTATTTTCAGTGATTATACCATAATTTTTGAAGTCAAACTATCGTTGAATCCTTTACTTTGTGCTCACCTAAATTCTCTGTGGATGTACGGTGGCGGAGCGATACTTTACGTTAGTAGGTAACGTAGCTCTGCCGCCATATGTAGTGCCGGCCAACAACAATATCGGGCGTGTGAAAGAATCAGACTAGTAGTATTGTTAGCTAACGTTCAGGTAAGATGGTATTTCGGTGTGTATTTCAAGGTTGTTCAAATCATGCAAAGAAATTGGCACCACAAAGTTTTCACCGATTTCCAGTGGAAGATCAACAAAGAAAACAGCTGTGGCTTCTTGCTGCTTGCATGGATGTCAACACACTAATTGAGACTCTAAAAAAGTTAAAAGTGCGTAGTGACAATTTCACGGAGTATGACTATGTGAAAATCAAAAAAGGACGGTCGGGACACCCTCTACTGAAGGAGACTGCTGTGCCATCACCTGTTTTTCTTCATGCACTGAAAACAACTGACGAGCAGGTAACTAATAAATGACTGCATGCGTGATCTATCTATTCAATTTAGCTGGCTAGTTGCCACGATTGGGAATTGGAAGTGGTCAAACTTTTCCTGCAAATTGGTAGCCAGTGTGCTTGCTTGTATATGCTGTGTTATTCTGTAGCATGTTTGTGTTTAGCTGACTTGTCTACCAAATATGTAACTTTATGGCAAAACGGATTGTGTCGGCAACTGTGTAGTACAGCAGATAGCCTACAGGCAGATACCCTGGCTAATCTACATAGCTCCGCCGCTGTACTTCCACTGAGAATATAGGTCAGCACAAAGTAAAGGATTCAACGAGAGTTTGACTTCAAAAATTATGGTATAATCACTGAAAATAACCCCGATAGACTGTCGTCGTATTTTATTTGCTTTGGGTGCACTGTGGAGTGTTTAAGTGCGTTTGGTAGTGGATGCTACTAGTTTCCTTAGAGTTGCGCTAGCATTAGCAATGTGTGTACGTCCAAAAGAAGGGACAGCATGGAATTATCTGAAAATGGTTTCCATCAATCAACTACATCATGGGTAAGTCGTAATTGAGACGTTATGTCCAAAATTCCGAACTATCCCTTTAAGGCAGGGGTGTCCAATCTTACCCGAAAAGGGCCGGTGTGGGTGCAGGTTTTTGTTCTAGCCCAGCACTACAACACCTGATTATACTTATCAAGGTCTGATTGAAGAGCATGATTAGTTAATTAGTTGAATCAGGTGTTGTAGTGCTAGGCTAAAACAAAAACCTGCACCCACACCGGCCCTTTCCGGATAAGATTGGACACCCCTGCTTTAAGGTCTCTCCCTCTAAACTGTAAGCTGTACAATGTTCATTGGTGTAAATAAAGAGCCGCATGAACGAAACCTGCATCCTTGCCATTTGCATGTAACATTGATAAATTGGGCATTACCCCAAAGCTTACCCCGTTCCTGACACCGGAAAATAGCGCGCCATTAGCAACTTCAGTTCCCCCGTGTCTCCAACTACGGCTCGGAGTTTACACGGGAAAGGGTGACACGTATTTGTGTGCAAGGTAGGCTGCCAGAGAATGCATAGCATTACATAAGCATTTGCGCTAGCCACCATGAACAATAATAAGCCAACTTAAGAATTCCAGTTTAGCTTCCGGGTTCTATTTTGCAGTAGCTAGGCTACGACAACAACAGTATCTCTCGGTAATAATGTGCAGCATAACGTTTCCCAATGGAATACAATACCTAACATTTAACTTGACAAAACAGCAGCAGCAGCATAAACTAGCGAAATGTCCCGAATTAGTCACAATTACGTAGCCTATTAGCTTTTACGAACCAGACAGTAAATCAGCTAACGAGTAACGTTAGCCTAGCTAATCGAACAACACCCACAATGTAACTTTACCAAAGGCCCATTTTACTGGAGGGCGTCAGCAAAGCACAGTCGTAAACGCACACAATTAATGTTTTAAAGCAGATGGTGTAGCTCCCAAGGGCTCATGTAAAACGTTAGCATGCGGACAGGCGTATTTGGCTACTAACAAAAGGATAGCAACAACCGGTTGGCAAATGTGAATAAAAAACACATTGAAGCAACCGAGCTAAGGGGATAATAAAGACCAGGTTACACGGATGGTCCGCACGTCTGGTCATACTGAATTTGGTGTCAACTTAGCTTTACATGACATAGGAATCTGCTTCTAGTAAACTCCAAGAAGACCTCCGCCTTGACGAAAGCATAGGACGCCAGTCACGCAGCAGAGCTTGCAACAGCACACAAGCTAGAATATCAGCGCAAAAACCACCATGCAAAACATTTTAAGCAGGGCAAGCATAGATTAGTCTAGGCATGGCTAGCAGCAACGGCGCAGCAGAATGACAGCAAATTTATTTTAACACAAGCCGTAAGCAAACAAAGAGCAGTGCATCAGCATTCAAGCAGTACAGAGAGAACTAATTCTTGTCTTAAAAAGGGCGCTCCATTAGAGGTGTGTGCATGTGATTGGTTGAGTATGGGACGCTTGATTGCTAGCCGCCCATGGTCGGCTATGATAAGAGTTTCCTGACTGAACTTGCTCTGCGCACGTTAAAACGTTCGCGACGTTCATTTTTGATATCAAGAATTGGAATGATAACTAGTTCAAATTGAATTTGTGACATCAAAAACAAGTTGACTAAAAGCTAAAAGGGCTTGTCAAACACCCGCGAAACAGAGCCTCACTAACGGCAAAGCCCCACAGAAATCGGTGTGGAGATTTCTCATGCGATTAAACCGCCTCCAATTCATTTTCAATGAGAGGCGATTCCTCGTGTCTGTACCGCATGTTGGGATTGCTTGCAATGCGAGGTGTTCAGACGAGACAGGGAACGCGGCGCAATAACCAAACAGATTAAAGATTGTGGGAGGCGAGAGCGATGACATACAATTTCACCGCTTTCTGTGGGGCTTTGCCGTAATGGCAAAGTGCAATAACCAATCAGATTAAAGATCCGATTTTTAAATTGTTCCCCTTTTCATGAGTGTTCTTGTGCGCGTTCTCGTCCTAATGATTGACATAATGTCTAACCATTCAGAACACGAGTTCAGCTGTCCAGCAATATATAGAGCTCCGTAGTCCTGCCCACTTTGGTGACGAACGTCTGGTGCCACTTTTCGGATAAAAATAAAATGGGAGTCAATGGACTGAAAATGTTTTTTTTTCTATAATCAGGCACATACACATTCAAAACAGCCAAGAGAGGGGTTGTCGCATTTTAAAATAATTTTTTTAATTGGTAATTAAAAATTATGTGCAACAAATAAACAACAAACACGTTTTTTTAAAAAAAGAACTAAAACGACTACAACATCCGGAATAGCCTACTCACTTGCTCACCACCACTGCTGAAGTGAAAGCCATAAAGCTGACACTTTTGACATGGCCAGACTGATTCTCGCCCTTGGTGACACTCTTAGTTTCACTTCCATAATAAGACAAAGTGATAGCCATTTTCGCCAGCAGACGGGCCGGTAGCTACTATAAGTTACAAGAGCAGACAGAGTGATAGCCATTTTCACTAGCATAGTGGCCGGTAGCTAGCTAGCAAAAGCGGGAGCCGGCAATGTACAACCGGGGATTCTGGGTAGTGTTGTTATGTTTCTCAAACTCCGTTAATTATACGATTCAAATTTGGTGAGTATATAATGGACTTTGTATCACGTATATGTCAAAGTTTGGTCCATACAATGCCATAATATCATAAGGGTGACTGAGAGATACCGAAGTGGGGCAGGTAATGGCTTCTAGCAGTCTTCCGGGACCAGCCAGGGATAGGAGGGGGCGGAACTACAGAGCTCTATAATCATCTTCACCGCCATTGTCGAGTAGACCATTGGCATTGTGTTAATGTATTACAGGGAGCGAGAGAGAAATTTATTACATTTTTATGGTTATGGCATTGTCTGGTGATTTGTATTGTAAGTAGTTTAATTTTTTATTGTGTCGTAGTGTTAATAGCTAGCTAATTGCTAACATGAGTGATTTAACTAACATTGGCCTAAACTAGCTCACTTTTTGTAACGTTAGCTTTTGCCATTTCATTTGGCTGCATTTGAAAGAAAATGGAACTGTGAATGTAAACATCCTGGATCGGATTCTGCGAACTGTGAAGAAAGATTGCAAGTGAAGGCGGATGGGAGACCGAAGCCTCCTATCAATTTTATCCAGTGAGTGGGCTCGGTAAGTCAGGGCTTTAACGTTAAATGCTCGTGGTAGCCTACGTTGAGATTAATTCGTTACAGGCAGCTTGCTAACGGAATCGATAGAGATAGTGAGTACATCAGACGTGGGTGTATGGGGGGACAACAGTGCCAAAATTTTGTCGTCTGCGAGTGCGACTGCGAATGCAATTGCCTTATACTGTGCGCTTTAATTGGTCACAACATCTCACTCGCAGGTTTACTCTTGTCACCCATCCGCACTCGCAGTTGCATTCGCACTGGCACTCGCAGTCGCATTCGCACTGGCACTCGAACTCGCAGTCACATTGGCACTTACATTTTCTGAGTGTAGTTAGTAGCCTACTAATTGTTAGCTTGCTGATCTAGCTAGCATGACAGACGGTTAGGTAACGTTAAGAAGATCAGTATAGGCTACTTTTCTGAATAAAATACAGTATATGGCTAGGCTACTGAATCAGTTCACTAACCTTAGCCAAATAGTTTGCAAGTTTGATCTTTGATCAGCTCGGGTAGCCTACTATAGCCTATCTAGCTATCTGATCAGCTAAATTAGGCTAAATATATACATTTTTATTAAAAGACGAAGATTTTGTTTTCCTGTCAGGTTGAACATCTTATGGATTTCCTTGTAGTGTGCCAACAATGTCACATTCAAAGAATTTGACGTGGTTCATGAAAAGCTTGCATGAGTTCACCATTTAGCTACTGGAATTATAATGCTGGTTAATGCTTTTATGGCTCCCGTGCTGAAATTTGACTGCCTGTCAGAATTTGATAACCCCTCGCGTGCACGTGCGCCCACTCTGCATTATTTATTTATTTATTTATTTTAGCCTTTATTTAAACTCGAAAGACCATTGAGGCAAGCCTCATTTACAATGATGTTGAGTATCAAACAATAAGCAACATAAAACACAGAAATACAAAAATAAGTATACAGAATATACAGAGTGGTAAACAGTGTCCAGAGGTCTGAGAGCAGTAGCAGAGGCATGCCTATAAATAACATCGCCATAGTCCAAAACAGACAGAAAAACAGCTTGAAAAAGTCTCTTTCTACAGGAAATAGGAAAATTTGATCTATTTCTGAACAGAAAACCAATTTTTTGTCTGAGTTTTTTGACAAGGCTGTCAATATGGGAGCTGAATGACAGCTTGTCGTCAATCCAAATACCGAGATATTTATACAATGTGACTCTCTTAATACAGGAACCGTGCACAGTGGAAATATGAAAATCAAAGCAACTGATATCTCTGGCTCTAGAAAACAACATGCACTTAGTTTTTTGCACATTCAGAATAAGTTTAAGGTCCGTAAAGGCCATCTGAAGAATGTCAAACGAGGATTGCAAGTATTCCATGGCCAGATTGGGAGAGTCAGCAATACAATACAAAATTGTGTCGTCCGCATATAGATGGGTATGGCAGTTTGACAGAGATGAGAAAACATTTTTAATATATAATGTGAAAAGGACAGGACCCAAAATTGAGCCTTGGGGTACCCTTGGTGATTGGCACAAGCTCTGATTCAATAGATCCAAGAGACACCGACTGCTGCCGATCTGAGAGATAGTTCCGGAACCAAGAGCAGGCCGTGGAACTGAAACCAGTCTTACTGAGGATGTCAAGGAGCAATGGATGATCAACTGTGTCAAACGCCTTGGAGAGATCAACAAAGACCGCAGCACAATGTTGCTTCCCATCCAGGGCATTGACAATGTTATTCACAACCAAAGTGGTGGCAGAGATGGTACTATGCTGTGGCCTGAACCCAGACTGATACGGATTCAAAACTGAGTTGGACAAAAGAAATTCTTTGAGTTGGAAATTTGTATGTGATTCCAGGATTTTAGCCAGGCAGGATAACTTAGAAATAGGCCTATAATTGTTTGGGTCACAGCTATCGCCGCCCTTATGCAGGGGGACGACGCGGGCAGATTTCCAGACTAGAGGAATTGTGCCAGATGAAATGGAGAGATTGAATAGGTGGGTAATTTGTTCAGCAATCAAAATGGCAGAAAGCTGGAGAAAGAAAGGGTCTAGCATATCCAATAGATTTTTTAGGATCTATTGCGTGAAGAGACTCCAAAACAGTGTTTAACTGAACAGGATTTAAATAAAATTGAGGATTAATTGAAGGAGGTGGGCCTAGAACCAAAGACTGGACCGTTCCAGCTAGAGAAGAACGGCCAGTTTCTAGTTCAAAAAGGTGGCCAGCAGCAGCGAAATGTCTGTTAAAGGCAGTACAGATTTCACTCTGGTCTTGTATCAAGCAATCATTAAACTTGAGCTGGGCAGGAATAGAGGTAACAGAATTATTAATACTTTTTACAGCTTTCCAAAACTTCTTAGGGTCTGAGAGGGAGCTAGAGACCAAGTTAACATAGTAATCGGACTTAGCTTTTCGTACAAGAGCAGTACATTTGTTACGTAATTGTTTGAATAGAGCCCAGTTAGATGCCTCTTTACTACGTCTAGCAAGAGACCAGGCCTTATTTCTATCTGTGAATAGGGCAGCCAGCTCAGTAGTGAACCAAGGACTGGTTCTATTTTTTACCCTAATCTTTCTAAGGGGGGCATGTTTATTTATAACTGAAAGGAACGTATTTGTAAAGAAGTCTAAAGATAATTCAACATCGGGAATACCAGAAGTCCGATGTATATCACTGTCAAGGAGGTCTTTTAAAAAAGCCTGCTCTTTGAAATTTCTCATATTTCTCTTAAGAATGATTCGAGGGGAGGTTCTCTTTATGTGACAATCCCTAATACAAGCTATAGGACAGTGGTCACTGATCCCCAAATCAAAAACACTCGTAGAAGAGATTTTGTCACATCTATTTGAAAAAATCAAGTCAATTAGAGTAGATTTGGATGGGTTTTTCAAATTGGGTCTTGTTGGTTCACTGATCAGCTGTGAGAAATTGAGGCTATAGGAGATCTCTTTTAAGTAATTTGACGAAGTATTCAACCAATCAGAATTAAAATCTCCTACGATAATGGCTTCAGAATTACAGTGCTGGGAGAGTAACTCCGCAAGGTGGTTGAAGGACACAGCATTGGCCGACGGGGGTCTATAAACCCCGGCTACAATGATAGAGTTATGGGCTCCGAGGTTGATTTTCAAAGCAATAAACTCAAAACATTTGGGTCTGGTAATGGCACATAAAGTAGAGACAGTGAGACATGATCTAGTGTAGATGGCTACACCACCACCACGACTGACTCTGTCTATCCTAAAAATATTATAATCATTGATAGTAATCTCAGTCAGTAACAGAATTCTTAAGGCAGGTTTCAGAGAGCACTAAAACATCCGGGTCAGATTGAGAAATTAACAGGTTAACATGATCTAATTTCTGATGGCCAAGAAGGCTTTGAATGTTCCAATGAATCACCCCTAGGCCTTTTCTAGATTTAAATTCCTCAATACCATCAGGAACAGATACAGGGGCGACAGCAACAGAAGACAAAACAACATCAGATCCAGGGGAGGGGGCGGGGCTAAAGTGGGCAGCAACAGGGGGAGAAGCGGAAATGTTGTTTAGCGTCCTAACATGACGAGGTTTTACTACGGGATCATAACACTCAAATAAGACTCACGCCTTAAAACACATTTTGCCCTGCACTCCCTATAAGAAAAAACAGGCTGAATATTATATAATATACAGGGAGGAACATCTAGAACGAGAGGAGAAGAGCTGGAACCCTCAGATTTAAAAACATCATTAGCAGGGGGAACAGTAGACTGAGGTAGCACAGCTGGAATATGAGTAATTTCCGGTGAGGGAGTGTGGGCTGTAAACAGTCAGTCATGTGGATATACTTGAACAGCGTGCTGCAAATTAGCAGCTAACATTTGGCTACCCAGCTTGTTGGGGTGAACTCCGTCAAATCTAAAAAAGGAGGGACGATTCCAAAACAAATTAAAATTGTCAATAAAGCCCAAATTGTTCGCTCTGCAAGCGGACTGGAGCCAGGTGTTAAGGCTGAGGATTCGACTAAAACGCGCCGCTCCCCTTACTTTCTTTGCGACTGTTCCTTCTCCTTTCGCAGTTTGCAACTAATATCTTCCTTCTTTCGGTACATGATCAAGCCATTCTGTGTCACTGTCCGTACAGATAGCCTACTCTTTTTCTCATTTGAAATGCTCGATTTTCGAGTTCTGATATAATTTAAGCAGCATACTTTGCAAGAATCAGCCTAGCCTACGTTAAAAGCGGATAAAATCCATGTAAAGTAGGCTATCGTTTTGTTTTTTTTAACGGCGTTAACGTAGGCTAGTGGAACATAAAATAATCGCAGTTTGACAGCTAGGCTACAAGCCCTGGGAATACGATTCTTCGTTAAGTTCAATGTAGACATAATGTCCAGGACAACATTATGCTGTGGTGACACATTTGGTCCTCTACTGTAGCCTACACCCTCAAAATGTTTTGTTCATACAGTGAGCACCATAATTCATTGGACAGTAACACATTCTTTGTAATTTTGGTTCTGTACTCTAGCACTTTGAGTTTGAAAGGATACAGTGACAATGAGGTTGAAGTGCAGACTGTCAGCTTTAATTTGATGGTATTTTCATGTCGGATGAACCGTTTAGAAATTATATAACCTTTTGTAGGCCTACATAGTCCCCCCCATTTTCGGGCATCAAAAAATATTGGACAGTTTAACATAATGTAGAATAAAGTAATCATTTTTAATATTTGGTTGCATATCCTTCGCATGCCATGCCTTCCTGATGTCTGTGACCCAACAATATCAAAAGACTCTTGATATCTTATTTTCTGGTACTCCTACAAGCGATACTAGGCTATAACCTCTCTGCATTTGAATGGATCTCTATGGGAATTTGGGGGTGGGACTAGATTTAGCTGTAAATTACACTGGAACAGTATGGTTGGCTAAATGGCTCTAAGTCATCAAGCGTCTGACGTATCAAACAAGCCTCAAACCATCTGCTGCCAGATATGCAGTAGTTATGGATGGATAACTTGAAGGGTTGTTTCTCCGGACAAATTTTCCTATTGAACTCTATGGAAAAATAAGTCAAGAGAAGAAACCCTTCAATCACTGCGGTGACACATTTGGACCTCTACTGTACACCCTCAAAAGCATTTCTTCTGTATACTGACAAAGCATATCTGACAACAAAGGGGTCAGTTACAGGGGGGTCAGATTGAATCTGATTCTCTATATCCTTAAAATATTAATGTATTATTAGTATCTACATATATGAACACATATACTCATATTTCAAAGAAGATTTGGGGATACGGGTTAAAATCCCCTATGTTATACTACCTCAGTGAAAAATAAATTCAGTATCTCTGCCAAATGAAACACCTAAAGTAGGCTACATAAACAATAAAGTAGCCTATGCATAATGCTGTCCTGTAGGCCGGAAAGTCTGCACACCCCTTTCACCTTCTCCAGGTTTTATTACGTTACAGACTTATACTACAATAGATTGAGTTCATTTTTTGCCTCAAACATCTACACACAATAGCCAATAATGACGAAGTGAAAACAGGTTTTTAGAAAATATGCAATTTTATTTTACTGACAAAAATAGGTTATTTAGGGGTTACATATCTGTACACACCCTTAGCCTAATACTTGGTTGCTGCACCTTTGGCAGCGATTACAGCTTCAAGGCGTCTTGGGAAAGAAGCTACGAGCTTGGCACACTTGTTTCTGGAAATTTTTGCCCATTCCTCTTGGCATATCCTTGCAAGCTCCGTCAGGTTGGATGGGGAGTGTCGGTACACAGTCATTTTCAGCTCTTTCCACAGATGTTCAATTGGATTCAGGTTGAGTGGCTGGGCCACTCAAGGACATGCACAGACTTTCTCCGAAGCCACTCCTTTGTTGTCTTGGCTGTGTGCTTCGGGTCGTTGTCATGTTGGAAGGTAAACCTTCGCCCCAGTCTGAGGTCCAGAGCGCTCTGGAGCAGGTTTTCTTCAAGGATCTTGGTGTACTTAGCTGCATTCATCTTTCCCTCTATCAGGACTAGTCGCCCCGTTCCCGCTGCTGAAAAACATCCCCACATCATGATGCTGCCACCGCCATGCTTCACTGTAGGGATGGTATTCGCCAGGTGATGAGCGGTGCCTGGTTTCCTCCAGACGTGACGCTTGGTATTCAGGCCAAAAAGTTCAATTTTGGTTTCATCAGACCAGAGAATCTTGATTCTCATGGTTTGAGAGTCCTCTAGGTGCCTTTTGGCAAACTCCAAGCGGGCTGTGATGTGCCTTTTAGTAAGGAGGGGCTTCCGTCTGGCCACTCTACCATAAAGGCCTGATTGGTGGAGTGCTGCCTGGATGGTTCTCCCATCTCCACAAGAATACGCTGGAGCTCTGTCAGAGTGACCCTCGGGTTCCTGCTCATCTCCCTGGCTAAGGCCCGTCTTCCCCGATTGCTCAGTTTGGCCGGGCGGCCAGGTCTAGGAAGATTCTTGGTGGTTCCAAACTTCTTCCATTTACGAATGATGGTGGCTACTGTGCTCTTTGGGACCTGTAAAGCTGCAGAGATTTCTCTGTACCCTTCTCCAGATCTATGCCTCGACACAATCCTGTTTCTGAGGTCTGCAGATAATTCCTTTGACCCCATGGCTTGGAGTTTGCTCTGACATGCACTGTCAACTGTGGGACCTTATATAGGCAGGTGTTGGCAATCCCAAATCATGTCCAATCAATTTAATTTATCACAGGTGGACTCCAATTAAGTTGTAGAAACATCTCAAGCAGTATCAGTGGAAACAAAATGCACCTCAGCTCACTTTTGGGTGTCATATCAAAGGGTGTGCACACTTGTGTACATATGATATTTTACATTTTGATTTTTAATAAATTAGCACAAATGTCTAAAAACCTGTTTTCACTTTGTCATTATGGGCTATTTTGTGTAGAATTCCGAGACAAAAAATGAACTCAATCTATTGTAGAATATGTCTGTAACGTAATAAAACGTGGAGAAGGTTCCGGCTTGACTGTATATGTCTACATTAACCTTAACAAAGAATTGTGTTCCCAGGGCTTTTGAGAAAAAGAGTAGGCTATCTGTACGGACAGTGACACAGAATGGCTTGATCATGCACCGAAAGAAGGAAGATATTAGTCGGAAAAAGGAGAAAGAACAGAGTCGCAAAGAAAGTAATAATGCAGAGTGGGCGTGCGTGCACGCGAGGGGTTGTCAAATTTTGGCACGGGAGCCATAAAAGCATTAACCAGCATTATAATTCCAGTAGCTAAATGGTGAACACATGCAAGCTTTTCATGAACTATGTCAAATTCTTTGAATGTGACATTGTTGGCACACTACAAGGAAATCCATAAGACATTCAACCTGACAGGAAAACAAAATCTTCGTCTTTTAATAAAAATGAATAGGCTATATTTAGCCTAATTTAGCTGATCAGATAGCTAGATAGGCTATAGTAGGCTACCCCAGCTGATCAAAGATCAAACTTGCAAACTATTTAACTAAGGTTAGTGAACTGATTCAGTAGCCTAGCCATATACTGTATTTTATTCAGAAAAGTAGCCTATACTGATCTTCTTAACGTTACCTAACCGTCTGTCATGCTAGCTAGATCAGCAAGCTAACAATTAGTAGGCTACTAACTACACTCATAAAATGTAAGTGCGACTGCGAGTGCGAATGCCAATGCGACTGCAAGTGCGAGTGCCAGTGCAAGTGCTAGTGCAGATGAGTGACACGAGTAAACCTGCGAGTGAGATGTTGTGACCAATTAAAGCGCACAGTATAAGGCAATTGCATTCGCATTCGCAGTCGACAGAATTTTGGCACTGTTGGCCCCCCATATGGGTGGAGTTTGGTTTCGGAAGTAAATTCCCTATGACAGATAGAACGGGCTTTTGAGACTATCGACTATTTCTTGAAATCTGATTTATAGAATGAGCCGAAACGTTCCTGGATTAGCCTGTGTAGTATGAGGATATAGACCTTACATCGCAGGTTTTTATTTTTTAAAGTAATGACTTAATGATTGTAGTTCTGTTTGTAGTCCACTTCAACGGACTACATATCCATTACTGCAACGCACGGGTGGTTCTCAACCAATCAGATATCATCATCTTGTCTGGATATTGTTGGCAGTGCTGCCAGCCTGCCACTGAAGACAAGCTAACGTTAGCTTGCTAAGTTGAGAAGCCCACCCGACAAGGTCAGAAACTACGCTACCGTTATCCACAAAAAGCAATAGCTAGCTTTTAGTCCTTCAAGCTAGCTAGCTAACGTTAGAAAAAAGTGTTTAAAAACGGAGCTGGAGCTGTGTGCTACTGCTGGCTAATGTTATATTACAACGTTTGGAGACAACGCTATGCGTCCGGAGGGAATTATGGGACGTCAAGTTTTTAAACAGTGCCAGCGCTGGTATATTCACAAAAAAAATACCAAAACGTAAAATATACTCAAAGCTGGTCCAGAAAAACAACATATTTTGCGAGCGCCTTTATATTGAACAATCCAGGAAATTGATGGTAGGACTAATCACTAGAAATTGTTTAAAAGTAAGTTTTAGTTAATGTCTACGGTCTAAATGAATGGGACAGTTACTTCCAAAACCAGTGTGATGTAGTCACTTGAGTACTATTGCTGGCCGTGTGTTGTTTAAAGAATAGCCTATTATTTTTTATCCAAGTGTGTTGCTACAGGAGATGTTCAATGTTTGCGAGAGATGGCTTTCATTATTTAGGCTACGTAATTTTGACAGGTCTGTTAAAATTTATATAAAATCGAAGGCGCATGTCAGTGTAACTGCAAATTGAGTCTGAGAATGATAATTTTATTGATGAAGGTGCACGCATAACAAAATAACGTTAGTGCAGAAAACCGTGACATTCCTGAAAGCTTGATTGATGCGATTCTTGGGTCGTCGGGAGCTGGCATTTAGGGGAATAACGAGAGTGAAAATTCAGATAACAGAGCAAACGACAGGGAGTTGACTGAGCTACCTTCCCGCTATGATGACGTTCTGGCTGCACGCCCTCTGTGTTCTCCGGGATGCCAAATGGCCTATTCGCACTGGACTAGGGTATTAGGCTACCTGTGACCTCATATGATTTAGGAATTATGCCCCGACGAGTTTCATGTGGCGCGTTCGCACGGGATATACGCAGTCAGTATTTCACTCAAATTTACTTATGAAATCCCCGGGATTATCAACGGGTACGACTGAAATGTAACATTTCTATAGGCTACTTCCATATTCTCAGGTTTTCTGCACATTTGCACAGCATATGCAAATTGGTGTGTTGAAGCTGGCTACAGAGTTGAATAGGCTACAATTCCTTTCAATTCAGTCACGTAAAATGTAGCAGTAACATTTAAGTACTTTTGGTAGCTATAAGAACCGCACCCAAAATGTCAGAATTAGCAATAATAATTTCCACCGCAGCCTGAACTTGGAAAGATGAAGAAAAAAGCTGGGAAAAATCAAGGAATCCTTGCTGGGGAAAAAAATATTGCCCCAAATTACTGAGATGCCGATTCACAGAGGACTAATATTACCAGATGACCTGTTTTTTGCGAAATTTGGTAGGTAATTTACGGTGGGGAATTTTGACTGAAATGACTGAAATGCAGATTTGCTCGGGAATAAGATCACAGACAACCTCCACAAATCACATGAGGTCCCCAGGTAATACTACTCCAGTGAATAGGGCATAAGACGATTGAAAATTATCTGAACAAAGCTATTTCAGCTACGGTGCAAGGGGATTTGACTATTTATCTATTGAATATGCATAGGTGATGAAAGAATCCGGCTGCTATAAATGAGTGTGAGACCTGTTTCGCCATGCAATGGGAGTGAATGGAGAGAGAAAAAATGTCATTCTGCGTTGGCCAGGTGCTGACCACTGGAGCATGTCATAAAGGTGAGCTTGATTATTATGACTCATATTGGGGCCAGGTAGCTATACCACATTATGTTCTAACAAAGTTCAGTATGCCTTTAAGTATCATGAACATAAAATTATTTGGTTTGGCGCTGAATGGATATGGTCTATGTAGCTACTTCTAGTACACGCACCAGCGTACATTCGTACCTATCAAACAGGGAGCACGACACATCTCCCATACTAAACAGGAGATATACCAAAACCCTCAGTACATAGAGCAGATCCAAACAACATGTGAAAGCTGAGGTGGTGGAGGGTGAGCAGCAATTTTTAAAGCCGTTGCAGCAGCGCAAGCAAAAAGAAGCAAACAAGAGGTCTGACTCCCGATTTTAAAAAGGGCCGCTCCATTAGTGATGTGTGTATGTGATTGGTTGAGTATGAGAACGTGTTTGCTGAGGCCAGTCTATGGGCCGACCACTGGCCGGGCACAGCAAGAGTTTCCTGACAGAACTTGCTCTGCGCACTTCATGCGCAACGATGATTTTATAACCCTGCTCATAGCCTACCATCTGGGCAAGTAAATAAATGAATACATAAAACACAGTACACTCATACCAACACTTTTATTAGGCTCCTTCTTATTGATTTCAAATCAACTGTAATCTTGATTTTTTTTCCAATGATTATTATTATTGAAACAGTACAATGTGAACGTGTTCATTTTTACAAGTGAATTTGGTCAACAACTGTAAAACATCAGTTTTACTTTATCACATGTATTTTCATCATAACCATCTGACATCATCAATGCAGGTTTCAATACATCAGCAAAAAATAAATGTTGGAAACCAAGATGAAGCATTAAAACACTCGATGTAAAGCTGTACAATTATACATACATATATACATTACACTATCTGGGTTTGGGTCCAATGTTCATCTCCCAAAATGAGTGTGACAAATACCATTTATTGCACTTTACAAAAAAATATGACCATGATTAAAAAAAAAAAAAACAAGATACATAAGAAGATGCAATAAACAGGGATATGCAGGCATCAGTTCGCTGGTTGTCTGATGTACATTACACTTGTGCAGTCTTCTTTTTCTTTAATTGAACTGTGGCTGACTGAAAAGAGATACTATTCTTTCATGTTTACCTAGATATTTTAGATGCACACTGACTCAAACTGATACAAATATACTGGTGTGAGAAAGAAACAGGCCCGTTGAAATGCAATTGAGGATTCAATATGTGGATTTTCAACCAAAAAATGCACTTATATTATACAGCTTATGGTATGTTTATAGTTAATCAGTAGGTGTATGTATTTGACACATTTGGATATTCAATCATATAAACTGCAATGTAGAGTTGGGCATATATCTCATAACACCGTGTACCATGGTAGGTCTATTTAAAATACCAACCATGTGATTTCAATACTGGGCAAACAGTTAGTGTACCATCTAGAGTGTACGTAATAAGCATTCCATTAGACAGCATGCTTTTGGAAAGGATGACAGTGTTTATGAACATGACATTATGACACAGCGCAAGCAATGTTCTGGGATAAAATTATTATTGATATGTTCCAAATGATCCTATTGGCTAGTGAATTAGACAGGAGTAAAGAAAGGCCCAACATTTCATTGAAAAAAAAAAGAAGCAACATCTCCAGTGTGACAGTACGTTGGCCTTATACCACATTATAAAGGAAAACCTAAAGATTTAAATGAGGCAATCTGCCGACTTTGCTGATGGAAAAAGAAGGCAACAATTTCAACACTTCATTGCGAGTTTTTCATCCTGTTCAGTCGAGGCAACAGCAAACTAAGAATTTTCAAGTAAATGCATGAGTTTCATTGCTCCTTTGCTCCATCCAGGGTGTATACCTGTCTCGCATTGTGCAGGACTGCCCCTCAAGGATACTGAGTGCTGAGCATTTTAAATAAAATGATAAAATTACAGATTACAAAACCATGTAATTTTATCTTTTGTACATAGGTTATTTTTGATCTGCGCATGGAATGTGTGTGATGTTCTGACAGGGGCTGTCAGAAATGTGCTCAACTACTCTGATATTTTGCTGCATCCACTCAACATAAATAAATTCAGTTCAGCAAATGGTTTCTAAATGACACTGGCTCTGCAAAAAGCCAAGTACACAGCTATCTCAGTTTGCGATACAGCGGAATGATATGTTGCAGGTGAATTTCACTATAAAACTGTCTTGCAGAAATAAACAAGCATATCAATTGCTGCTTTTTTCTAAAACCTGTTGCACCATGGCAAGAGCAAATCTTCTTTTGAAATGTTTATTATAACATGTAAGTAGGCTATGTAAACACAGTGAATTATGAACAGTTTGGAGAACTACAAATTCACTAATATGCAGATATTTTTCTAATCTGGGTACTTCCCAACCCGAATGTTGTGCATTTATCTTTTCTGTATAGATTATTTCAGTCTTAAAAAAAAAAAAGCATTCTTGAGTATTTCACATTTTGTGTGACAATTGCATAACATTCACATTGATATCTGAGGTCTGGTGTTTTGTACCAGGAGCTGTCATTCAGCTTCAAAGTACAAGAAACAATTACCAAAACCTTCACTCCTGAACCCTTCTAGGTATTGACTCCACTGCTCTAGCCTTAATAATAATTTCAATATTCTTATCAATGCGTTGAAATTATAAAGTGCATTCAATGATTTTCCTTTATAAGTTACAGTGCAGTAACATAAAAAAGCATATACATACAGGACATTCACAATTCACTGTAATGAATCCACATTTCTGAATATAGCTTCACTAGCTCAATAACTTTACCAGCTCAATGGCTTGAGTGTTTTTGACAGCCAACCCCCTTACATACAAAAAGCCCTTATGTCAAATATCCCAGGGTTACATGCAGCAAAAGCATTCTTCTTTGTCAAATACATGCCAATCACTTTAAAAGACATATGCAACAGATAATTATACTCCATAACAAAATGGACTTTAAAATATTATAATTCCGTTGTATATGATCAAAAGAATAGGCTTTTGTTCGGCTTTCATTTATATATCCACAATGGCAGAAATTATGAATGCTGGAATTTCTAGAGACAATAATCTCATGTTCACAGGAACCATTCCTCAATTCTCCATGGATGTACAGGTATGTAGATGAACATACTAAGGTGCACATTAAATGGGTATACATTCTTTTAATCCAATTTGTGTAAATGGTCAATTTGAACAAACTTTTGGGAATTTGTCCAACTGTGACTGGTAAGTGTGGCGGTATACAATGAAAAAAGTTATCATTTTTATATACTTTAAGCACTCCAGCCATACCATGTACAGTATATATCTATGGTGCAAAATTGCTTTCATTTTCATTCAAGGAGACTGCAGAGACAAAGTGATTTATGTAGTTCTGTTCACTGCCCATCTGTGAGGTCTTGTGTGTGTCTATGGCATGATGTGGGATTCTTCACTGGATGTAATTATCCCAAACACCTCTTTCAAGCTTACGTCCATGGTTTATGTACTTTACATCATGCTGATCATACTTTCCATTGTAATTCTGAACAATGCAAACGTCTTATAACTGCTGCTGAAAAATGTGGACCATCCACCTGTTGTCTCAAAATAAATTAATACATTTTATTTGATAACAATGCTCACACCAGAAAGCTCTGCAGCTTTAATAGTTTTGGCCAACAGGTTCACTATGTGGATTGATTCAATACTGTACCATTACCAATGTTCCTTATCTTATAGGGCTCAGTCCCTGTCTCTACATTCCTTGTATAACATTGTGTTTTAGATTTAGGCTTTCATATGGGAAATATACAATGAACCAGAGGAAATTATTCAAAAAACAGCCAAAACAAAAACTGAAACAAACATAAAAATCAAGAAAGATTTGCCCACCTGGCCCGGCGGTGAACAAACCAGGAATCCAGTCTCCAGTGTCACAGTACAGTACACACACACACACACACACACAGACAAAAGTTTGCATGACCACCACAAGTCCCAGGGGGGCGCTAGACCTGGAAATCAAATATGTTCGTCTGCTTCTTGGCTAGCTTGGCCACCTCCTCTCGGATGGCCTTGACCAGGGCGGTGGTTGAGATGTTACTGAGGGAGGTGTCGGGGGTTTCGACCGTCTCTGTCAGGCTCTGCTGGGAAGCGGCGGTCGAGGGCGTGGGGGGTTGGTCCAGGCCACTGCGCGTGGACGAGGCCTGGCTGTACTGCCGCGGCAACCTGAGGGGGCTGCTCTGCGGGTACTGGGGGTGAGGGAAGGCCTCCGCATACCCCGGCAGGGGCACCTACAAACAGCCGTCGGCGCAAACATCACTACGCGGTTGCATCACATCTCACCAAAAAAACAACAACACACAAATACACCAACTATTTATTCTATTTTATTATTATAATCATCAGTGTAACATTTTGTTTGGTAAATGTTTGATTTCTTGTGCCAATAATTCATATATAAATTCATGATTTTAAATTATTTAACAAAAGGGAAAAGTAGTTTAAGTAAACTATAACTAAACTCACAATAAAATGAAAATAAGAAAGCTTGGTCACTATTTATGACAAGTGTAATTTCATAATGTCTTCATAAAACATACATTCGCCATTATGAGCATGGTATGACTTTACAAGGCATTTATAAACAACTGCAGTGCTTTTTGATGGCAGACATAGAGTGATATAGCAGATGAAAACATGATATATCGCGATATGCCAGCCATCAAGCACAACATTGGTTTATAATAGCTTTATAAATTTACGACGTTATGTTCACGATAGGTATTACATATAGTTTATGAACTTACACTTCAAATAAAGTGTGACCAAAAATTAGTGTTTCACTATCTGAAGTGAGTTTAAAATGAACTGTCAATTCAAACAGAAGGTTTGAACTTTGCCATGGGTTGTTTTGGATCTGGGTATGAAATGTGTGTGATTGTCTGACAGGTAACAATAACAAGACTCCGAAAAAAAGATGGTATTATGTTCATTTAAGAAATGTGCTCAACTACCCTGGTATTTTGCTGCATCCACTCAACGTCACCGATAAATTCAGTTCAGCAAATGGTTTCTAAATGACACTGGTTCTGCAAAAAGACACTGCATGAAGGCATTTGGTTGAAACAAGCAGACAAACAGGGAAAAAAAACATTCCATACATACAAGGAGGCAAGTGCAGAGGGCAGGTCAAATTGGCATTACAGGCATATTGGGGGGAGGATAATGGCACTCTTCTGATTTGAAGAAGAATCAGTGTAAATAAAGCGGATAATGTGTGAAATGGAAGGGCGGTCTTACAGAGTCGGCCCACTGGTGCGGAAGGTCCTCTGGCTCCGGGGGGTATGACATCCAGGACGGGCTCCGGTAGGATGAGGGGGGCGTGGGGACAAAGTAGCCCGAGTAGCCGGCCCGGCTGGCTGGTATGGCATACACTGCTGTTATTGGGTTTCCTACGGCAGCAGACAGTGTAATCAGCCTTCCTGGGAACAGCCCTCGTGGTATCTAGTCTACCATACATGGCAGCCCTCATACCACACCCATCTCATTGCTTCAATGTACATGCTAAAGGCCCATTCACACCTTAAGTTATTCCATAAGTGAGCTATAGATACACTGTGGAAAGAGTAACCTGCTTATCTCGCTATATAGTTAACTTACCTCAGATCTATGTTAGAACAACCCAGGGATGAGATAAACATGTTTCACAATGGTACAATGTTGGTGAGGTCGAACAAGATCTGTTCTTATTAGCAGCTTGGTTCAATGGCCTACCACTTAAAGGGGACATGAAGCATTCGGTAAAGTGGCTCTGGTTCGTTAGCTTTTTACCTTAAATTAGATATGACCGTACGTTCAAATCGACCCATATTTGCTAGAAAAAGAAGTTGCAGCAGTAGCCGGCTGGTCAGAGGCCACAGCATTAGGTATATGGTCAGAAGCAGTTTGTGGAAATTAAGTTTTAAATTAAGTTTTGTTCGGTAATTTCTCATTTGAGCATCTCGGGGCAATACAAAAGGACTGTCTGTGTGTTTTTTGTTAGATTTTTTCCTTATGATACATCGTTGAGCTCACTGAAAGTCAGCTATTTTCCCATAGTAATACATTGAGCAGCCGAGACCAACCAACCTAGTGACGTCCTGACCGCAGTTGGTCCAAAATGGCTGCGCCCTAGTGGAAAAAAAGCAAACTAACTTCTTTTTCCAGCAAATACAGGTCGATTTGAGATTTGAACGCGGTCATATCTAATTTCAGGTAAAAAGATAACAAACCAGAGCCACTTTACCGAGTGCTTCATGTCTCCTTTAATGCTTTGTCTTTAATTGGTTAAAATAGCCTGGTTGAGTGTGTTACATGCAGCATTGGAAAAATTCTCAGCCAGGCTAAGTATGACGACAACTCATATAAATCACTTTATTACCAAAACTAAAAAAATGCATTTTGCCCATTATCAACATTACCCACACATTATATATAAATAGGCTACTGAGAAAACAGGGGAGCGTTCTTATTAAACCCATGATGAAACACGAACCTTTTAGTAACACTGCTGTTTAGCACTCACCTGAGTAGTTTGCCATGGACTGATCAGTTGTGACAGGAGGAAGGGGCGCTCTGGCGACTGGCACATAGGGGGCACTGTTGCGCTGGTTGTGTGTCTCAGGGACGGAGGACTCTGAGGTCCTGGCCTTGGGTCCCATGTCAGAAGAGGAGCTGGGGGGGGTGGGGGCGAAAGAATATTACAGCTCCCAGTGTTGTTGTATGCATCATCGACCACTAGGTGGCACATGCATCTCACATAAGAACAGCGCTAAGCTCTGCAAAATGGCATGGTGCCCCAAAAATTGTCATTGGTATTCAGGGCAGTTTTGTTAAAACTGACTCAGGATTCGGAATTGCACAGGAGTTCTGTATGAAATCACACTAGACCTGCCAATTCGTTGGGAATACCGTGGGTTGCATCCACGGATATATCCGTGTACTTGTACATCCGGCTCTCACACAGCATCTTTGTGGACGTGTGCTGAAATGTGTCCTTACCGCCCCAGGGATGTTCCAGAAACAGGGCCTGTTCTTGGTGGTATTGGGGGTGGCGAGGACCCCACAGCCATGTCTGGAAGCTGCGTGAACCGAAAAGCCTTGAGGGACAAACCGGGAACAGAGCCCGTTACATCCTGACAAAAGCCAGGCCAGAGCACAGAGTGCACTGGAGCTCTATCATTACAGCAAGAATTTCACACGTACAATTGTGTTGCTGAAGAACAAAAAATAGGGAAAAGGAGAAACGGACTGAAGGTTTGTGATTTAATATGTTATAGTATCATTATTTTTGTGTTGCATACAGCGACTTGCAAGGCATTGTATTTAAGTATGTTCCATAACTCCATATGCTAATCTTATCTGGAATTTTACAGGAATAAATGAGGAGTCTCTAAAATATGTAATAGTAGTGTTCAATAGGAGATTTCAACCCACAACCAGAGGGGGTTGGATCACCTTCCTTTTGCTCTCTTTGTCACTGTGCAAAGTTCACCATGTATGGGGCTATAACCCAGTGTTTAAAAGAACTCACAGGTTTGGGCAGGCTGCACTGGTACACGTCTGGTCCATAGGCTGGCACCCATTGCAGCCCTCCTTGGGGCCGGTTCATGGTCCCTGGAGCGCTGGTTACCATGTCTGAGTAGGGTAGGGCCTGTCCCGGGCTGTAGGGGCCATGGAGGTGGGGGTAATGGGCGTGGCCGTGAGTGGAGCGACCTGCAGAGGCCAAGCTGAAGGCCTCCTCTAGGAGGAGGTGCATCTGCTGCCGCACCTCGTCGATGGAGGGCTGCGAGCTCAAAGTGGATGTCTCCGAGTGACCCTTGACCTGTCGCCCGCTAGCATAACCCTTGGAGCCCCCCAGCCGGTCCACATTGGTCTCTTCGATCAGCTCTGGCTCCGTCTAATACACACACATAGACACACACACACAATTAAGTTTTGCTGTATTGCAAATGCAGGTATTTTGCCCCCATTAACAAATTGGAAACGTTGCACATTCTCGGCTATTCACAGATTGCATTGCCCATTACAACCACTGAAAAGGCTTTAATGACATTCACTTTAAATTGTCATTGAGGAAGGTCACATTTTCAAACAGACATGGAGAGTTATCAGTCTCACTTACAGGCCTAACAGCTCATCTGGATTCAGTCATCTAATCCATATTTATTACATAGATTAGCCTGTTTTACTATTAGGCACACTTATTGGGGGACAGGGAGTAAAGCATGGCAAAAACATCCTCAACTAACAATCTAGTGTTGTTAGTGCAAAACATGTCATCTAACACCAAGCCACTTTCTCTCTTTATGACCAACATCAATACAGCCATCGTCTCCTTGACCCTCCTCAATGCCTAAATTCATATGCTCTCAAATAACCTCTTTGAACCCATTTTTTTCTCAAGTCACCCAGGGTGTCCCACAAAGCTTGGTGCTTGGCCCCTGGAACTTTCTAATTTAGTATTCCCCTGGGTGATCATCCATAGCAATGGCCTCAACTTCCGCTAATCCTCTTACAATAACCAGATGTATGATCATCTCTGGTTCAGCCAATTTCCCCAGCATCGACTGCCTGTCTGAAATAAATTAATGGATGAGTTCAAACTCCAAATTAAACACAGACAAAGCACAAGCCAAGCATGCAGCCAGCAAAGCCACCTTAAACAAACATAACACTCCCACTCTGGGTATTAATGGGCTTTAGCACTCATCCTAAAGAATATCCTTCGAATACCGTGCAAACATCACCATCAGTGTCAATATTTTTCACTTTAAGAACATCATATGCTTCCGGCAATTTCTCAATCCCACTGATTCTATTCTTTTATAGTATGCAGGATCCACTGTAATATTGCAGTCAGGTTCTGCTGTCTCCCTGACAAACTAATCTTAAAATTGCAGTATGCTCAGAATCCTGCCGCTAGGGTTCTCACCCACACCAAAACTTGGGAACACACAACTTACACCGAACACATATTATACTGGCTCGCTGGAATGTCATACATGCACTTTAAAATCTTGATGATGCATTTAAGGCCCTAAACAGTTCTATACTGTGCTCCATGTGTATTCCTCCCCTTTTTGCAGAGGTGGAAATCCATGGGACATAAAGTAAAAGTCCTCCCCAGTATTTTGCTCCAATCACCTGGATTTGCTAATTAACATAATGATTCAGTAAGGAGGTAGAACTAATTAGTGAAATCAGCTGGCTGAGTCTATGGGCAGAAGAAACACATGGTAGGATTTTTACTTCATGTCCCCTGGATTTTCACCTCTGCCTTTTCGGTTATGTTTAGATGATGTTGGTCCACAACTGTCTCTATTCCTGCATTATTCATGTTACTTTTCTGTAGCTTCTTGCACTGGTCCTGTGCTCTGTGTTTTTTTTATTGTTTACCTCTACCTGTACTTTGTATGCTGTATTGTTTGTTTGTCTTGCCCTTGAACATGTATGATCATGTATAGTGTAAACTATCCCTGGGATGTGAAAAAGGTGCTATATACATGCATATGAATAAAATATATCACTGTATTGCTATTATTAATATTAACGATTTTTACTGGCATGTTTATGGCCAGCCCTAGGGGCTTCTATCCTGTAATATGGTTGCCCACCCACATGCTATTATCTGCTGCTGGTTGTCAAACTGAGAAGATAAAAAAAAACCTTATTGATCACACCACTGTGTGAACAAGGGAGGATTTAATTCATAAAGGAATGCTGCATGTAGGATTGTAATGCTAGAAAAGTGTGATAAAACAAGTATTTAAAATTAAATTTAATATAATGCTATGTCAAAGTGTTGGAGCTTTGTGCGTCTAATCTGTTCTTCATACTCAGGTACCCTCACTCTTCCCTCTTTATCTCCCTCTCTCCTCCTCTCTTCCTCTCTAACGCGATGATAAATAGGCGGCAGCCACTTGCGCCCTACTTCCTGTGTGTGAAATGGAGGTACTGGGGACCTAACACAGCATGCCCCATAAATCAGTTCTCCCGCAACACAGACAGTGGAAAATGAGGATCCGTGCTGATCTGGCCCCCGAGCTATGCCCAATCAACAACAGCTAAAACCCTTCCATGTGAACAACATGCTCCTCTTATTTTTAGCACTGTAGCTGATTGTTAGTGTTACTGCATGGCCGCAGTGTTTACCGAAAAGCTAGCCGCAGAGAGCTAAACAGAGGGCTAATGTCTGGGGGTCCACAGCTGAGAGCCGCGATTTCTCAGTGAAGGTCATTTTTATTTTTAAATCTCTACCAACTGATTTTCTTCCCTCACACAAAGGCAAAGTAGCCATTTTGTATTCAAGCAGCAGAACCATGGATGTCGCTAATGTCATTATAAATGTATAATGATATCAATGTATAAAAAATGTATAATAATATCAAATCCTAAATGGTCCTATGAATATAATATTGAATTATTTAATGACTCCACCACCTTAGTACATCTCGCTTAATGTACTTCAAGTGATTACCGCAGTGCTAAGATTTAAGAAAAGAGGACCAATTCCACATGGATCATCATTAGTCTTTGGTCACTTTTTCCCCTTTAAGTCTACAGAATCTCCCTTTGATATTTCGTGTCTGGGTTTTGGACCTGTGTTCAGGTGTGATCGGACTGAGACTCACGTCATAGCCGTTGTTGCGGATTCCCCTCCTGGGCCTCTCTCTCATGACCAGTAGGTCCATTTCGGTCCCGCCAGGGCTGGGGCTATTTAGAGACTGTCGGCTCCGGCAGACTGGGTTACTCATCTGGGGGTGTCTGAAAATCAGGTCATCATCACAGTCATAATTCTGATTATCATCGACATGATGATCAGAATGATAATCGCCCTCTGCGTCGTCATTATTGGCAACATCATAACCACTGGAATCTTCATCATCATCAACGTTATTGTCTTCATCACTTCACCAACATCAACTGCGGCAGCATAATCATAAAATCATCGTTATCATCATCATCACCATCACCATCATTATCAATGCACTGTCAGACCAGATCTTCTGTTTATGAGACCTGAGTTTATAAGAACTTCTTCAGGACTTCCTCAGTTCAGAACAGCTTCTTTCATTACATACACAACCATGGCCTTCCAATTTCGCCAAGCTGAAATTTTATAATTAAGCAGCAAATCTCTATTTATAGCCCATATGTAGAGCCATGTGGAACAGTGGTGAAGGCAGCCAATCACACAAGGTCACCCTGGATTCAAGTGTCTATTGAACGCACAAGCGTGAAGTAATGTAATATTGATATGGCAGTTAAAAAAAATCTTTTACAATCAAGGACCGGGAGATTGGAAGCTGTAATAAATGCATGGATGTGCCACCCACACCACCCCCACGTGTCAGCTGAATGCATTCCGTTGTTTGTGTCTGTCTTACAAGCAGCTCTATGCTTTCATCCTTGTCTTTGTGGCTCGGTGTTTGCAATGCTCAGTAAGCCAGAAGAATAAATGAAGAGGAACTGTGAACATACTGTTTAAACTTCCAAAGGAGATATAATGGGTTCAAGAACTGGTCCTCCATTTTGTTGACATGTATGCAGAGTGTAATGCTGTGTTCCTATCAGACCTAGCTATGGGCGGGAAAAATGGACAATGATTTGATCACCTTGGCTGTTGTCATATTTAGTAATAAAGCACTTAATTTACGATATATATTTTATGAGGGCTCTGATTATCGCTAGCAAGGATGGACAAGCGTGAAGCCAATGCAAAAGTTGCTAAAATGACGTTATGCAGCTTTAAACAGAACCAGCCCAAAGGACAAGTCCATTTGCTTTGAGTCCAAATTAATTTTATCTTCACTCCACTCAAATCAGGCTAATCCTTTTATTGTTCTAGGGGGACACATTCAGTGCTGGACTTGCCAAAATTGGCTCCTTCACAAAAAGGAATTAAGGCAACTAAAACAACACAATATGTCTCTCTTTGAGAAAATAGATTAAACAAGATAGATTAATGAAGAGGAGACACCAAAGCTACTCGAATAGAAACAGAACAATTGAACCACATGGGGAATGGAACGCTTACAAAGTCCAAAAATAGAACCACAGACCAATAGAATCATGTCTGTTGCTCCTTGAAACACTGCTGGGAAGATCAGGTTGCTATAGCAATTTACAGAGAAGATAAACATATTGCATTATTACACTTCTTAAAGGGATAGTTCGGAATTTTGGACATAATGTCTCAATTACGACTTACCCATGATGTAGTTGATTGATGGAAACCATTTTCAGCTAATTCCATGCTGTCCCTTCTTTTGGACATACACACGTTGCTAATGCTAGCGCAACTCTATGGTAACCGGTAGCATCCACTACCAAACGCACTACCAAAACACTCCACAGTGCACCCAAACCCAAAGCAAATAAAATACGAGGACAGTCTATCGGGGTTATTTTGAGTGTTTATACCATCATTTTTGAAGCCAAACTATTGTTGAATCCTTTACTTTGTGCTGACCTATATTCTCTGTGGAAGTACGGCGGCGGAGCGAACATGGCCATTGCAGCTTGTTGCTCTTCTTTGTTGTTGTAGACCAGTGCCGGCACTACATTCAAAATTCCGAACTATCCCTTTAACTCATCTTCAGGTTGACTTGCACTTTACACTTGCTACATATTACCTATATAGCTGGTAAATTCTGCGTACTTCAACAATGTCCCTCATTGAGCATTGTACTTGGAAGCTTTGAGATACAAGATTAGCCATCAATGATTGTGCCACACTGTCACCATAGCAATGCGAAAATGATTGTAGGTTCCTGTGTGTGTGCTAAATATGGGGTTACAGGAATGCTCCCTATTTAATTTTTTTCCCCCTACATCTGCCCATTACATAATCGATCCCATAAGTGTGCGGAATAAAAGAGTAAAAAAATGTTCTTTTGAAAATGATCAATTTCAATGAAACTTGAAAAATGCACTTTCGTGTGAAACATTAAACTTCGACATCTAGGCAAACTACCCATTGTCGACTCGACTGGTGTAGTTTCTGAAATTGTGCACTTAGATACACAGTGACGTTTCCTTGATGTTTCCCTGTGTTTCCTTAAGGTTTCCCCTCACCCCTCACCTCCTCCTGGATTTGACGTAGGTGGAGGCCTTCTCCTCGTCAGGGTCCGGGGCCTTGCTCAGCTCCATGTGGGCGCTTTCGTGGCCGTGTCTCTGCCGGTGAGTGTAGGACTTGTTGCTGGTGTCGATGGCGGGGAAGTCGTAGCCTTTGCGCTTGGCCTTCAGCCGCAGCTTGTTCCTGTAGTGCTCAATGTCCGACTTCTGCTTCAGGGCCATGTTTACCTGCAGCAAACAACACCATGTGTAAATACATGGAGCTTGTGCGTCAATAACAGTGTGTGTTTACATGCTGTGCGTATACATACCGGGCGTGTGTACAGGTGGCGTGTGTGTATGTTCATGCAGTGTGTGTATGTACTCTATATGGCCAAAGGTATGTGGACACCCCTTGGTATGGGGCTGTTTTTCATGGTTCAGGCTAGGCTCCTTAGTTCCAGTGAAGGCAAATCTTAACACTACAGCATACAATGACATTCTAGATGATTCTGGGTTTCCAACTTTGTGGCAACATTTTGGGGAAGGTCCTTTCCTGTTTCACAATGACAATGCCCCCGTGGACATATAGAGGTCCATACAGAAATGGTTTGTTGAGATCGGTATGGTAGAACTTGACTGGCTGGCACAGAGCCCTGACTTCAACATCATCAAACACCATTTGGATCAATTAGAAACCCGACTGCGAGCCAGGCCTAATAGCCCCACATCAGTGCCCTACCTCACTAATACTCTTCTAACTGAATGGAAACAAATCCACACAGCAATGTTCCAAAATCTAGTGGAACGCCTTCCCAGGAGAGTGGAGGCTGTTATAGCAGCAAATGGGGACAAACACCATATTAATGCCCATGATTTTGGAATGAGATGTTGGATGAGCAGGCGTCCATATACTTTTGGCCATGTAGTGTACATGCACCCATGTTACCCAGTTATCGAGAGTCACCCATGTCACCCAGTTATCCAGAGTCACCTATGTTACCCAGTTACCCAGGCTCACCTCTCCATTGTGGATGGCGGAGTCCTGGCTTCGGTCGGAGGAGGCAGGGTGAGAGTAGGGCAGGGCCGTCATGGGCTTAATGGAGATGAGCTGCAGGGAGCCCGATGAGGAGTCGTAGGGATCTGCTCAAGTACAGCAGATAGAACAGTCAAACAGAACCTTGTCCCTGTATACTACCCCAAGAGCCATAATAACACACAATCACATACAGCTACTACAGTCAGGGTCCGGACCATGGGCAAGACCCATTACAACCAAATGTAGTACAACAGGACATGATATATTACAGTTGTCCCCAACCCTGGTCCTGGAGATCTACCGTCCTCTAGATTGAAAACCTACAGGACGGTAGATCTTCAGGAACAGGGTTGGGGACCACTGGTTGTCATGGTTTCAGTCCTTTATTATTTCTGTGGTCGTTCCTCCTCGGAGAGGCATGAGGGTGCTCTTGTCACGTTGTTTCATCCTCCGTTCCGGGTCTTCATTTTTTCTTTCCCTAATTTCACACACCTGTCCCCTATTACCGGCTGGCTTTTATAAGCTCTGTGTTTCCTGTTTCCAGTGCTTAGTTGTTTTGTGACTTCACGTAGCCGGTAAGGTATAGGACTTGGGACACTGCTTTCCTTGTTGTTTCAAATAAGCAAAGCAGGAAATCCCATTTAGCGTATTAGTTAGGTTTAGATCTAGGATCTCCTTTCCTTTCTTTTACCTTTCGCTAGTTCTGCCTTTTTGTTTCCCTCCTCTGTAGGTGTACCTCAGTTTACCTCTCTTATCACTGCTTTCCCTATTGAAAGCAAGAGGCCTTTTCGTTTTTCTCTATTTTCCACTCCCTTGTCTCCAGAAAGAGAGAGAGAGGCGTTATTTCCTTTTCACTCAAGCCTAAGAGTTTATTTCTCCCTATTATATTGGGGTTGCTATTCTTTAGCCTTTTCTGTCATTTATACCTCGGTCCGTGCTCTATCTCGGATCTAGAGCTAGAGGTATTTCTTTCTTTTTGTTTTGCAGATTTTTTTTTAATGGCTTTTTTTTAGTGGCTATTCCTACGGGAGTAGCTTAGATTCTTTTGTCGTGTCTGGTCCTCCGAACCCGACCCGCTTATACTGGTATATTACATACTATATATCTACTGCTATAACTAATTTCCTGTTATCATGATACGTTACATTACATTATATTAAATTATGTTTAGAAGACGCTCTTATCCAGAGCGATTTACAATGCAAGAGAGCAATAAGTGCATCCCCCTGAGTTATGTGGGCAACATTCACAAATCAGAGTATATGTGCAAGATCATTAAAGTACTAAACGTAAGTTAACTTATGCCAACCTAAAACCAATTGCAGATATAAATTATACAAAATGTATTACAAATCAAATACAAAATTATAATAATACATAAATCAAATATAGAGCCATAGTGCTAAAATCTATAAAACCATAAAGCATGTTATACCAGTCCAGAAGTAATTACATAAGAAAAGAGTGCCTGAGGGAGGGAATGGGAAGATGCAATTACGGTATACGGTACAAAAACCAGGAATAATCTAATCTCGTTAGAGATGATACTCTCTTTATAAAGGCCCAAGAATGACTGATTTAGTGTGACATTGTGCTGTAATAACTAGACCAGTTTATTTCTAAACAAAAGTAAAATGGGAAAGACTTAATTTTTTCTGGAAAACTGAGGGTACTTCAAAACAGGAACATAAAATGTTGCTTCAGCAAGGTTTCCTCAAGTCTAGTACTTGGTTTAGCACCCAAAAAAAAGATGCAGTGTTGAAATGGATGTTATGGTTTTATATGTGTGTGTATGTGTGAGTGTAAGTGAGAGTGTGTGTGTATGTCAGTCTGTGTGAGTATATGTGAGTGTGGGTCTGTGTCTGTGAGTGTGTATAAATTAATAAAGCATGTAAAATTTATAAATGAAAGAAGTCCATGGTATAACAGGTGGCATGGAAGTACCCTGCAGTGTAAAGCCAGGCTTAACCTTTCTCTTGTCACTTGGAGTGTGAAAAGACCCAGGGGGCAGAGGGTGGGGAGTGGGGGGAAGACCTGTCTGTGACTCCCTCACACGCAAAGCCACAACAAGCCACGCTGACACACTGTATCATGTCAGCAGAGCCTTCCTCATGTATATTCACCCCCCTTTTTCTGCTGAGTGGCCTCCTTAGAAGCTATATGCAGCTCAGTCACCATATGGCGCGCCCTGGGGCCTACAATGGGCTACCACCACCACCTCTCCCCCTCTGAACCGAACGTGTAGGTCCGAGACCTCGCGGGACGAGCGGGTTTGGGCCTCAGATTTGCCGCCTCTTACCGCTTCGGGTGCGCGCCTCCTCCTTTGCCATTTTCTGCTGTGCTGGGACTTTCTGTACCGACGAGCCCCTGCCCGAGTGCAGCTTCCCTGATTCGTTGCTGATGAGGGAACCGTCCTCGCTAGGCAACCTGCTGCAAGTAACCATAGCAACAAGGAGCAGCAGTGAGTTCTCTGTGTGTCGGTCAGTTCTTCCAACCCTCGGTCCTCCAGCGCCTTCCTGTGCTGACTGACAGCCAATCAGTCAATCAATCATGTGTTTAACAGTTATGACACTTACGGAATGGAACATTGCGATACATAAACTGTCCTGGAATTACCACAGGGCATGGGGAATGGAAGCAGGCAGATGATATGTTCTATGCGTTACGACTCAGATTTTCTCCGTTTTTTTTTACGTGCACACAGACCAACTGATAAAAAACAGTTGAGTTGAGATGAGTCTAGATTTCTTCAGTCGGGCTGTGTGCATCGGCCTTAAGGAACATAACAGGAATAGGTGATAATTATGAACACAGTTTCTTGTTTACAGTGACCATAAAACAGCCCAATATTGCCTTCAGAATATTCAAGCAGACTGGCCAAGTCCTCTGTAAAACATGTTTGTAAAAGAGACTGTGTAATATGTATACATAATGTTATTGTCATTTTAATATGGTCATATCCCCCCTCAACCCGTCCAATGGAAAAACATATAAACATGCCAAGCTAAAAGGATTGGAACCAGCCCTGAAGCAGTTTTGAAGAGTAGATTGTAATACAAATATAAAGAGAAAGATGTAACAAAAGGTTACAAATGTCAGCAGCCATGCAGTATACACGCCATATGGCTCCTGTCCAAATCTTTGCCTGTTGCAATTGAAATACGAGGCACAGTTATCGATCCGTGTTGCACAGTGGAATACCGACAGCTTTGAAATTTTGAGCACCGCACTGTCACTAAGCAGTGCTGTCGTTTCCCAACCTCTCCATCATCCCTGAGAAAGTCAGAAGTAAGACACATTGCTTCAAATCCACAAGGCTGGGCCACTGAGGCTCTGCTGTGAGCCCTCTCTCTTGGTGAAACTACCCCCCTGCAGAGACTCCAGAAAAACACAGGCAGTTTGCCTCTGGGTGTTTACTGCCGATTTCCAGCCCTTCATAATCATCACCTCCCTCCCACAGCTTCCATAACTATCAGCGTTTCCCTGAAAGGCATTACCACCAAAATGACTTCAAAGCTTTTGCACTTGTATCCCCCGGCGATAACAACAAAATCGGGAGGCAGTGGGATGGAGGCAAAACTGATGGCCCACGACAGGGGCAACCCCCAAATGCTCACTGGTCTTTGCTTGGAACCGTTGCACGGACCGCGCATTACACAGCTAAAAAGCCATAACCGTGATAGTGGCGGCCAAAAACTTTGCCAATTTATATAATGAGTCCAGTTATGAATTTATTGTGTTGATTCATAGACATTAGCCAATGTTTGATTGCACCGTGCCACAAGCCAAGGCGGCACCTATTTGCATGTTTATAGGTTTTGTCTCAAAGGAGAGGATGCTGAAGCCTGTGGAATATTGAGACTGGATTTATCTGTGCTGTGATGGAGAGCTGTTACACTCCAGTTGTTACTACATGTGCCAGGTCCACAATAATAAAGAACGCAGTCATATGCAATTCTAAAATCCACCATTTTCTGTATGCAACACTCCCCAGGCTAGAGACTATATTAAGGCGCTCTTTAACGCATACATCATGACAAATGTATTTTCCTATTTCCACGTCCGATAATAATATTATTACGAAATATGATTCTTTTCACTGCCCCAGAAAAATGTTAACCCATATCCTACAAGCCCCACCCTCCCAACAACTAGCGATGCATGGACCTTATCTGGAACAAACGAGCGCATCGCTTAGCATGGGTATAAGTGTCAAGTGTAGACAGCAGGCCACTGAACATAGATTTGAGGGTTCCATCTTACACTTTAGAAATTTGTTTTCTGCTGCACCTCATTGAACAAATGCATTATATCACATGAAAAAATTCAAAGAGACCCCAGTAAATAATTCCGATGAAGAACTGAAGTATTCAAACTGCTACATATACAAACAGATTCTGTGGTGACAGGGATGTTGTGTTGCTCGTGTGTTCCGTTTGCTGGATCTGCATAATGTTAGTCAAAATAAAAGGCATCTCCCCAGCTAAAAAAGTCATTACAGCATACAGGAAGTTCCCAAGGCAAAAGTAACCAAATCCCGAGTGCAATGGAAAATTAGATAAGCTGAATAACAGATGGGCAGCGCCATATTTGGTACATCTAATTCGTCACATTTCAGTTAATTTGCTCTTCCCGTGGCAAATCAAACTCAGACCAAAGTCCACCATCATAATAATTTCACAAAAACCATGACATCACATATTTATGCATGTGCACACATACACACACAGAATATGCACAAACACACACACACACGCACACTTTAATTTCACCAAATCATCATTCCAGTCATTTCATGAAAACTCCACTCATGTAATTCCAAGTTTCCATAAGAACGTATTGTACTAACAATAGAAGCTATAACTTGGTATTAATACAAATATTGCATTTTGGACAAACAAAGATACCTGTCACAAAGCAATGAAAATAACCCCCTAAAGATATGTTAGGAGCAAGGACAGCTCCTAGCATCCATGATTGATGAGCCCGCTCTTAAACCTGCTTCTAAAATTCACCAATGATGTCTTCCAGTCTGTCCGGAAACATGAAATGCACCAAAAATGGACTCTGCAACCTGGCTCACCCTCGCTTTCTCCTTATAAGAAATACTGAATGCTATCTTCCCAGATTACAGGATAAATGTGTGTTGACCCTACCTTTTTCGCTACCATAATTCCAGGATGCGTTACAGGTCAGCTAGAATGGATTACTATATGGCCTTGTTATGTTTTAATGCTCGTGGAAAACACTTCACTGATCAGTCTCACATTTCAGATACAGGGCACTCCTCACAGGCAGAAACATATGAGAACGTACCAAGGGATGCTTTTCTGTGGACCCAAATGTTCTTACCTTTTGCGAATGTCGCCGGACAGAGTCTTTTTGGAGCCGCTCCCGTCTAGGTGCATTCCCCGCTCTTGTGACAGAGGAGCGTCACGTATGGGAAGGGGCAGGACCATTGTCTCCTGTGTAACAGGTAGGGCCTCCTCATCACCGCCCTGCTGGCCAAGATGTTGCTTGGCATAGTCAAAGCCTTGAACCGGCTGTGGAAGATAACCATCATTTCAGACGACTTTTCACAGCGCTAATACACTATAGACGTACATGTATGTGTGCATAGTATAAATATATTTAAATATATGTCAAAGAAAGTACTGCTGCCTAGACTGGTCCAAGAGGAGAAGTCTCTCCAAACGAAGGGCCTTCTTGCACCATTGCAGTTGTGCTGCCTAAGCCTCCACTGAATTGAGGCTTTCTCCTCATTGCACTCTGGTAATGAAATACAGAAAACAGGGTGGACACGAGCAATATTTTACCGCTGGGGAATTTTAATGGAGCTAATTAAATGTCACTTTCTTAACCTTCGAGAGAGATACGATGCCTATCGTGGCAGTTTGTCTGCAGGCATAAAAAATTATATGAAAAACCGTAGTTTTCCAGTGGCGTTCTCTCAGTTACCTGTCTTTTTTTTTGCTGAGCAAGGATATATCTTGTACACAATAGGAAAAAAGTGAGTTAAAAATCAGCCTAAATGATTCATGAGCAAGGTGCCTAAATACATATTGTTCAGTTGCTGACAGAGTAGGGGGGGGGGGGGGGGGTCAATATATGGATTTCTCGACCTCTTCTCCACATCTTCCAAAGATGCATTATATTCCAAACAGGGGGCTTGCTTTTGCTTTTGAGACACATGCGTGCAAAGCATGGCTGCTTCTGTAGAAAAGCACTCGAACATCACCGTAGGATTACCTTGAATCGGCCTGTGGTTTTACTGCCAGTTGTAATTCTCTGGGTGAGTGTTGGTTTTTAATACACTTGACGATATCGCGTTTTCAAATGGCCATTGCTATGATGTCTTTAAAGAGCAGCGAGGCAAAAAGTCCTAATTTCCCAGCAACAAAGTAGTTTAGTATTCTGCAGGGCAGTGGTGGATTCTATATAAGGGACGTGAGCAGAATACAAATGAAGGCCATGTCCCTGGTCAGAGAATGAGTCTTCTGGGACCAAATTGGACTGCTTAACCTGTGTCAAAAGAAGTAAATATCCTAGTGCTGCCACGTATAATGTGCTGTCAGTGTATCATATGTGTTTGCTAGGGGTTATCTCACTCTAAACAAACATACTGATTGATATTGGACAGGTAGAGTGGGGGAGTGATGGGCAGATTCACGGACAAGTGAAGACCGGTAAATATATAGATACATACAGACTGTAGCACTAATATTGATCTGCCTTTGACTGATAATTGGATGCAGTGGACTAGCAGCTAATACAGTTCACTCTTGCTGATGGCCTCTGGGCTGCTTGTTATTGATACAGAGCATGTTTAGGAGAACAACCCATTACCCAGCATGCACCTGGATCACTGGGAAGCTCTCTTAAAGAACATTACGCCTCTTTTACACTTACCATTTAGGGCAAGGAGCTACAACTGAGTTTGTATTGGATGTGTAATTATTCAGCTACTGGTGAGAATTAAAATGTTTTCCACTGACAGCTTTAGTTGAATAATGATCCATATACATTGTACCCTTTTCAACGACTGGACAAATGTAATCTGTCACAAATTCCTGTCCCAAGAACTTCATTGCATCCCAAGAACTTCACTCACGCAGATTTAGCTTTACAAATTTGTGCATGCCACATTTAATTAACTTCTAAATTTCACAAACCTATTTTGCCATTATTACTGTAAATTGACTATCATTATCTACATTCAAATGAGGTGAACCAAACCAATCAATAGAAATACAGTCAGTACTCAGTATGCTTATGAATAGACACTGACAGGCACTGATTAATTTAAATGCAGCCTACTGCTGTGCCATGCAGAGAGAAGAGACATACTGCAAACTTAGATTTGGGTCCGCCTACCTACAGGCAGCGCACTGGAAAACTAGGTCAATTCAGAACAGAGAGGGTAAAGCAACACATCGTACATTCGTACATTCTTCATCAAGCAAATCAAATTCAAATTCAAAACGGCTGAAGTACTGCATCATTTTAACAAATGGTCATGTGTATAGGCAACTCATCTGCCCCTGTAATTCACAGCCTCTGATGACCCTTGGATGCTTCTGTTAGGAAGCATCAATGTAACTAGCACATCAATGTAACTAGCAATAACATATTCATACGCATATACTTCCCCATTAGCTCCAATGTTTTTGAGGGAGTCTTCCGAACCTATTTATTTTTTCATACCAGCAAAAATAGCTGATCCGGTTTTTATAATGTACACATGGATGTGAACTTAAACAGCATATTATTATAACAGTGGGTATTAAAAATATATTTTACAACTGTACTATTTGTACTGTACTGTTTTTTAAAATATACTTCATATAATACAAAATTGATCTTGGGGAGCACAAGCGTGCACTATTCTGAAAGATTGCTTATATGGCAAACCGCAACCTGTTTTTCACAGCATTTTTTAAATTCCAAATTAAGACATAAAACAGTAATTTGATGGTGCAAGCTTATGATATTTTCTTTACAGAATGTTCCATTGATCCTAGCTAGAATAATCGGGCAGTATGCTGAAAGATGAGATGCGGAATCCCATTGATCCACAGCCAGGCAACAGCCCTGTTAGATAATTACAGTACTCCACAGGTTGTATACTGTGAATCTGAACGGCAGTCCTGTCTTTTCATGTCAGATAGGGGTGGAGTGTGGGCCATTAATTTGTGTCCTTTCTCAGCAACCATTGATCGTTTTCATTGGAAGTACAGCCATAGATTTTCCTTGAGTCGACAGAGAAAGCGCATAAAACCGAAGGCAGACGCGCACTCGTTCATTCTGAAATAATTCAATCAGTACCTGGTGGTAATAACTGGCATCCCTCCGGTACGATGTCTAAACAAGAAAAAAAATGACATCAAGTTAAAATATTGACTTGAAAATTTCTCAAAAATGCCACTCGACGACCATGCCACGCAACGAAGCAGCACTCCGCTTAGGCACAGGCACAAACTCAGAGCAAATGATAAGGTAATGCAATCATAGCACCAGGCAAAGTCGAGCACTCGAGGCGATGTTTCCAGGCTGGATGCAATTTACGTCTCCCCGTGCACTGGGGATTTGTCTGCAGGGAGCCCATTGACCCCCTTACCTTTGCGCGGGGGTTGAGGTTGCCCATGGCGTCTGCCTTGAAGTCACCCTTGTTCTTCCTGCACAAGACGGCAGTGATGATGATGATGATGACTGTCACCACGGCAATGGGCGCCAGCACCGCGGCAATGATCCACAGGTTGTTGGGCGGGTTCTTCACCACGGCTGTGTGGCAGCGCATCACATACCAGCTCATCAAACATCATTCAGTTAACACAGCTGAAGCCCTTGTGAAGAGTGCACTTACAACGCCAGCATGCCAAGATAAGGCTAAAGTCAGGAATCAACTTAAATACTTCCAAGTTACATTGAAAGTACAAGAAAGAAATTAAGTTCACACTCATACTGACTATCAGAATACTCAGTAATTTCAGTTTACCCCACAGTAATGTATCTAAGATTATTTCCTTCTCATTTCCATCTGGCCTACAGTACTGTAAATAATATTTTTTGCTCTCCTTTCAATTTAGCTTACAGTACTGTATCTAAGATTATTTTCCTCTCATTTCAATATAGCTTACAGTACTGTATGCAAGATAATTTAGCTCTCATTTTAGTTCTTCATACAGTATTGTATGTAAGATATCCCTCTTATTTTAGTTGGGCCCAGAGTGCTATATGTAGAATTACACCCCCTAATTGCAAATGTGCCTAGGCCTAGATTATGTAACAGTATATCCTGTTGTTTCAAGCTGGCTCACTGAAGGAGGTGTTTATCTCCCATTAAAACAATGTGTGGATCTCCCTGGTGGTGCGCCACCCCCCCCTCCCCCCAGCGGGGAGTGTTTTGCTTGGGATCCCTCTCCCGTTTCCCTGCTCTGTCGGAGGAAGTGGCTGCGGGGGGGGCGGGGGCGGGGGACGGGGGACAGCCGTGTAGAGGAAGTTAAAAACAGGCCACCGCATGGAGTCTGCCTCGTTGAGCACGCTCTGTTTTCACACCCGCTGAGACTTACAGGCACCGTATAGTCTGTGTTGACACTGTGCACTCTTTATGCCCTGCCTGTTCTTTGCAAACACAATGGTACGCAGCTGTCTGTGTCATATTGTGCTTGCGAGAGCACAGACTGCGATCGCATTTACATCAATGCCTCTGTTGGAACACTGTGATTAGATTACAAATGACCTACAAATAACAAAGTAGACAACCACATTAGCTTACTCATGAGGTGGTTATAATGAGATATATTATAACAACATTTTTGAATGAATATTAAAGGCTATGAGAATAGATTTTAAACATTCCCTTGTTACCTGGTTCAGATATGAAATTACCTGCATTCTTAATCCAAAACTTGAGAGTTTGGAATTACCTGACATTTCTGTCTAAAATTAGTCATTAACAAGGTAGCTATCTATAGTTTTCTTTACAAAAGATTGAACGCCAAAAATAATTTAACCAACTGATACTAACCATGTTGTATCGCTTAATATCTAATTACTAAGCGATACAACACAAAACACGTCTACTGCAAGAGACTACTCTACAGCCAGATATCTCAAAACTACACTATCTGCACAGAGAACACAATAAACTCTCAAAATATGTCAGTCGGCATAATCTGAATCTGCCATCTTAAATAAATTCCAGGTGGTGTTGGAGTGCGGACGTACGTTCAGCTTGCAGCTGGATGAAGTAGCCCAGAGTAAGAGCCATGGTCTGGGAGTCCACTGTGTTGAGGATCTTGGCTGCGGAGGTGCCAGATAGGGGGACGCCATTCAGCTGAGCATAGTAGGTCATTTCAGCCGAGTTCCTCGGACCAGGCACTCTTCGAATGCTGACCATCTAAACCAGCAAAATGCAAATATATTAGCTCATTTAGGCTGAAATGTTACATTTCACAGGCTAACTATAGCTAGTTACGTTGATGTTTCCTAACAGAAGCATCCAAGGGTCATCAGAGGCTGTGAATTACAGGGTCAGTCAGAGGCTGTGAATTTACAGGCATCTGGTGAGTGAGGTGGTGCCAGCTCCTCCTCTCCTACCTGAACGGTGTAGCTCCCCACGGTGGCCGCCCTCCGGAACCTCGCCCCCTCCTGGTGGGCCACGGCAAAGGCCTCCGCCAAGCGCTGCTCCATCAGGCTGGCGAAGCTCTGATAGTTTCCCTCCAGAGACGAGCTGTCCACGTCCTGAATTACTGCAGAGGCAGGGTTACAGAGCAAGGGTAGACGGAAAGATTGGGAAGACAGGGGACGGAGTCGAGCTCTCCTGTTATTCATCACTCAGTGTAATAAATCCCATTACGTTTGGGCTGACCTTGGAATTCCACAGCCTTTTCTTCCTGGGAGAAACACGGCAGGAGATAACCGGGGGCAACACTCCAGAATACAGAACAGTTATAAGCGCTTAACAAATTTTTAATAATGGTTAATAATGCATTGTACATAATTAAATTGCATGTTTTATTAAGTAGGATCCATTAGAAAACTATGCACTTTGTTGTGCAGTTACAAAGTGAATTGTTGAGATGGGAGAAAATCAAATTTACAAACATATTTATTGATCAGATGTAATGCAGCCATCAATTCTTTGGTAAGTGTTAATAACGGCAATATACAGTGAGCACCATAATTCATTGGACAGTGGCACATTTTTTGTTATTTTGGTTCTGTACTCTAGCACTGAGTTTTAAAGGATACAATGACAATCAACCGTATAGAAATTCTAGAAACATTTGTACATAGTCCCCCCCCCCCATTTTTGGGCATCAAAAAATATTGGACAGTTTAACATAATGTAGAATAAAGTAATAATTTTTTATATTTGGTCACATATCCTCTGCGTGCCATGACTTCCTGATTTCTGTGACCCAACAACATCAAAAGACTGTTGATATCTTATTTTATGGTACTCCTACAAGTGATACTATAACCTCTCTGCATTTGAATGGATCTCTATGGGAATTGGGGGGTGGGACTAGATTTAGCTGTAAATTACACTGGAATAGTATGGAACACATGGTTGGCTAAGTGGCTAAGAATCACTTTAAGGGTTCTTTCTCCTGACTTATTTTTCCATAAAGTTCAATAGGAAAATTTGTCAGGAGAAACAACCCTTAAAGTGATCCATCCATATCGACTGCATATCTGGCAGCAGAGTGATGGTTTGAGGCTCGTTTGATACCTCAGACCCTTGATGACTTACAGCCATTTCACCAACCATGTATTCCATACTATTCCAGCATAATTTACAGCTAAATCTATCCCACCCCCCAATTCCCATAGAGATCCATTCAAATGCAGAGAGGTTATAGTATCGCTTGTAGGAGTACCAGAAAATAAGATATCAAGAGTCTTTTGATATTGTTGGGTCACAGACATCAGGAGGTCATGGCATGCAAAGGATATGCGACCAAATATTCATATATTAAACAGTCTGCACTTCAACCTCATTGTCATTGTATCCTTTCAAACTCAAAGTGCTAGAGGACAGAACCAAAATAACAAAAAATGTGTCACTGTCCAATGGATTATGGTTCTCACTGTATACTAAAGTGTATCCTAAATACGCACAAGTATCTTAGTTGACAGAGCTCTGATGCGTATGAAGTGCAGATCTGATTTGGTCAAACTGAAGTAAACGTCAATCTTTAAATAATACCGTGCACAGGAAAAAGAGCTGGTGATTGCACCCATTTCTATTGTGTAAATAACACCGTGCAATATCACTTGAACACAATGAAATGAGCAGTTAAAGGATTGGTGGGTTAATTACCTGTGATTACCCAGTAGTCTCTGGTTGCTGCTGAAGTGTTGAGGTTGTGATACTCCAAAGCTGAAATAAAAAGGCCTGTGTTCAGGGGCTGCTGAAGCATAGCTAAATAAGACTCGTAAGGAATTCTTAGATCAATTACCTGTCCTCAGTTTAATTACGCGCTCTGGTATTGGACGATAATTTGGAGAGATACCAATGGACTGTGGACTCACAGATGGTGTTGACAAGCAAACTAATAAAATCCAATTCTCTGTGTAGACAGATTGCTTTAGCGCATTGGAGGGACCATGCAGTTTAATGCTCCCTATTTCACTGTTCCAGTTCTACGACTGAAATAATAGTGTTATTTTGTTAGTTATCACACATTATCATTGATATCTCTAAACAGCCTGGATGTTAGTGACACCAATTCCATGTCAACGTAAAAAGACCTACAAGCAAAATTTGATCTCTCCATAAACAAACCGTTCTGTTTTTTTCTTTCACACAGTCTCCTCTAAACAAGCAAAAACATGCTTCATGAAGAAAAATGTATTGCTAAAGATACAAACTGACAAACTAAAAAACACTAAACAAGTATTTAGCAGGAGAACAAAATTAACAACAGCCCTGGGATGTTAATACATTGAAAACATTAGTTTTCCTTGAAAATTCCCAACAGTAATGTGACCAGCTGTATACAATGACTGGCCTTTTCTGCTGGAAAAAAAAAAACGCCTTTGGAACTTTGAACGCTGTCCACAGTGAACCTCCACTGTCATTTACCACCGTAACGTGCATTGATATGCAGACCAATCATAGCAGTCTTGCCAGTATATGAAGAAATCCTATTCTGCAGTGAATCTGGCAAAAGACAATACAATCTGCGCTAATTCACCGTTTGGTGTCTGTAAATACCTTTTGTGGCTTCATTCTTTCATAAAAACCACTGTTAACAGTTGTTAACAGTAGAATACTCAGAAACACACACATTTTAATTGATTTAATTATAATACAAAAATAAGACCAGTCATATGCTGCTTACACATAACCATAACACAATAACTTTAAAAATATGGCATGCTTATTGGCAGCTAGAATGGAATGCTTTGTTCAGAGGGCCAGGTGAGGAGCAGTGACCCTGAGAATCTACAGTCTTAGTAGAGTATTCAGGACTCATCCAAGAAGCCTTGTTAAGAAACTACACATGACAGGCTGACTAACTACTCCAGGTCGCCTGACGTCAGCAACGGAACAAACCTCTACTAAGCTAATACAAAACCGTCCTACCACTGTGACGGATGTTTAACCTCATTGCTGTCCTGTCGAGCTGTATGTCCCTCTGTGCTTTACTGTAGCAAAATCAAAGCAAGAAAAAAGGCTTGTTAGAGGCGCTTGACCTTTCAGTAGGGAGGATTTACCAGAGGCAGAAGGTTAACGTTCCGTAAGCAGTTCATTAGAACTCCGCTGTGCCACACAAATATAAAATCAAGAACTCGGAATCGAAGCGTGGCAACCTCGGCTCTAATCCTACACATTGTATTCAAGATTTTCAACGTGTGATTATGTTACAAGACCTCACAAGACCCAGGGGGAAATAAAGAGATTGAGGGGGTTGTCCCATGATGCCTTGCTGTATACTCACGCTCAGCGATGACGAGTGGAGGAAAGAAGAGGAAGTATCCCACCAGCTCAGCGGTAAGCTGGTTGAGGAGGTTGCTGGAGGCAGTGCCATTCAGGAAGGCACTCCCATTCCACACCACGTAGATCAGGGTCACCGCGGCCGAGCCCGGAAACTGGGAAGCACTCAAAATCTAATACACACACAACACAAAGCCTCCATGATGTCACTATATTGTTTGTGTATACAGTATGTGTAGCATCTATATGTGTTTATACAACAATGAGATCCGAACGAGTAACACGATTGGCCAAGACGCATTCCACCAGTGCTGGTATTTAGCATAACCACACTGCCAGTGCGTAGACGCGCTCTATAGAGCGTTGCCTAGGAAGCATAAACAACAACAATAGCAACAGAAACAGGGTGCTAGCAATTTAGCGAATCCAAAATAAAGAATGAGTTCATCAAAAGTGATTGTTTCAATATTTTTTCATTATTTACTAAACGTTTATGTTAACATCGTTGTATAAGAGCGATAGATCACTCGAGGTTTGTGCATTGTTGGATATAATCACTGCTGAGAGTACTTCGTAAACTCGACCTGTGGTCTTGTTGCTGCGACGTCACAGCAGTGATTATATTTCCAATAACGCACTCCCTCTCGTGATCCATTGCTTAAGTATATATAGACATACACACCAAACAAACACAAACACACACACATACGCACACAAAGTGTTACAAACATTATTTGGCCAGTTCAGTCACAACCAAAATGAAAGAGAATAACAGTTTCCATCAATTGGGGGAAAAAAGCATTAGCTCATTGTTGTAAGTCAATGTTAAAAACAAAGGTTGATTGAGTCCAAGCCATAGTATGTGTGCGCATGTGCATCTGATTATGGGCCCCAGTTCAAGCATTGCCCGATTCCTCATTCTTATATCAGAGATGTAAGGAGAGCATACCTGAACCGAGAGTCTGCTGTGGGTGTTCAACACTTTGGACTCCGCCTCTGCAAATGCATTCTCCAGCCGCTGCTCCATCATCTGAGCAAAGCTACAGGACTTTATATTGTCTCCTGGACCCACAAACCTGAGGACTAACCCAGCACAAACAACTTAACTTAATGACCTATGGCAATTCAATAAATGTATTATGCAGCAACATGAATTAAGTACATTCATTTACAATTCATAAATGTAAAACAAATTATAGCCCGTATTAATACGTACCTAGTACCATAAAATCATTGAGTATGCAATTATTTATTCATGAGCAGCTATAATAATTAACTCAATGTTTTGTAATAAACCACAACAACCCAAGGCTGTTTGAGAGAACGTTTGAATCCTCAGCAACTAACCTGCCGAGTGACGAGCGCGTTTTCAAAATCTACTCATGAAATCTACTCATGTATCATATATAGTACTGTTTTGAATAGCAGTGTTGGACAGCAGTCATGGCATAGGTCAAATAAGCGTGTAATAGCTACATTACTTCAATTTCCCTGCCTTATTTGCTTTATCCTCTCCACAGTCACATAAAACATATTTACCTGTAATATTAACAGTTATGGGTTAAGAGATATACACATGGGGCCTGATTTACTAAGACCTTTAGTGGGTGCAAAACATTTTAGCACACGCAAAACTAATAACACAACCAATGATTGGTGCAAAATAAATGCCATGACCAACATTGATCATGTTATTGTTTTTTTTTGCGTGCTAAAAGGTTTTGCACACGCTAAAGGTCATAGTAAATCAAGCCCATAACTGTGTTATGTTACAGTAACAGTGTCCCACCTGTACTGAGCTGAGGAGAGATGACCGGGGTGGGCACCCAGGGGGTGAAGGGAATGGGCAGGGCCTGCACCGCGAGCCCAAACTGCCTGATGTCTGCCATCAACCTGCTAACTCCGTACACACTGAGAGCCTCCATCACCACAGAAGCCATGTAGACCGTGCCGCCACTCGCTGCGTAGTACCCCACAGTCACATTGGAGCCGACGTGCAGCTTCTCAATCTGAGAACGGAAGAGGCGGGTTAATGACAGACCGCTCCGCTCCCACCCTGGAATTACTAGCACCGTGATTACGGCTTGAGCTCGGTTTGACGAGATGCAGCTGACGAACGCGACCAAAAGAGACACAGAGAGAAAATGTCAATTTGAAGTGCAGTCTAAATTACCCAGAGTTTTCATAATGGAATTTTGCACGGACGTTCGGCAGAGTGCAATGATTGAAGTAAAAAAAGAACAAAGCACACCAACTTCATCTTTATTCACAGCCGTCCGTGCCACAACCGATCCACGGTGCGATTAAGTCATATATTGAGATGCCACCAGAAATGAATTCCCCCCTTTCATATAATTTTGATGTTCTGGACACAGGAGCCACACAGTTGTGCGCGTTTCCCAGTCAATTACCTCAGAGCTTGGGAATACTGCAGGCTTTCTGATGGGCAGCTAAAACTAGAGTCTGAATCACCGCCGCACAGCAGGAAATCAAGGCTTCAATTCTGACTCAGATGGCGCTGTGTGAGGCTGGCATTGTGAGCAATGTATTTGTTTCTACACAGGAGGAAAGCATGACGATTCATTCACAGATGAGGTAGAAACGCTGCAGAGAGCTAACTCACTAATCTTGTAGGAGTAAAAACGATGTGAGACACAATCCTGACCACATCTGACAAATAAGCTGTCACATGATTAATTTCAGCGGTAAGGGCTATATGACTAAGGAATCATTATTAGGAGCCCTAACCCTAATCCATCAGATGGAAAACATTTAAATCAAGATATCCAAAGAATGCTACACACGGAGATCAACCTGCTCATTTGCATTTTACATTGAGTCATTTAGAAGATGTTCTTATCCAGAGCAAATGACATAGAGTACGTGTATACATATCAGGGGTCATCAGGGTCACAACCAATAGTAGCGGTCAATACATATTCTTACAATGTAAAGTTGGATGACTTAGTAGGGTTAAGAGAGAAATGGAGAATGTAGTACTATTAGGAAGCGAATGAGTTGGGGAATATGGTTTTACATTTAAAAATGCTCACAGTGCAGCATTAAGTGAGTATACAGTATACACATCACAGTTGATTCCCCCATTCCTTTTGCTCACCAAAGCACTGGAGCTAAGTTAAAAATTTCCTGTGATTCGGTTCTGTAGCCTTCGCAATTTACTGCTGTGTGAACAGGAGTTCTAAACAGGGCATTTTATTCTGTCGGCTAGCCATGCCCCCTGTTCCCATTTCCCCCCATGTGCGTGTTATTCAGAGATTCAGTCTTTCATCTCTCTTTGGAGTAAAACCGCACCCCCTCGTTCGCTCCTTCAAAACACAATTTGAGAGATTACAGTACATTGATTTAGCGGTTTTTATACTACGGTCCATTTCTACTGCGTGAAAATTTGCTTATTCCTTAAAAACTAAAATTGATTCAGAGGCATTACTTCTCTCATATGCACCTTTAGTTTTACATTCAAGTGCTTTATTTTCCCCTCATCTCTTTGTGTCTCTAAAGAAGAATTGTTAAAAGCTATCCAATTTTTCCGGCAGAACACTGTCTTCCCAAGGGCCGGGGGACTGTGAGCAAAAGATATACTAGTACTACATTTAGCGATGAAAGTGAGAGAACCTACTCACTACCTGCACTAACATTTCACAGCAGCTGACTTTTATAACTCCCTTTATCTTGACATCAATATGGCAAGCTAGGCCTTTGTATTTAGGACTGGAATAATTCCAAGATGAAATCATTTCTGCATCCGGGAGGACTGATGTCATCAGAAAGCCTTGAGAGAGCTCAGACCGTACAGAGTTACACCATCCTTCACATCAGGATCATACTTCTGTTTCCTTTCTGGCGGGGAATAAAGTACTACTTCTATTCTACTTCTATGCTCAAAGTATCCATTTCACATCAATCATCACATGGATTGTTTGGGCCTTCCCCCTAAATGACTGACATCTCATGGTAAATTCACCTTTTCTGTTGAACATGGAGTAACAGGAGGGAAAGATGAGGAGGAACATGGAAGCTAAATCACTAGATTCCATATAAACATCATGCCAAACAAATACTCAACGTGCAGGACAGGTAGTATTTGTGCTTTGAATCGTGTACTCTGAAACTATGTGAAACTGGTTTGAAGGGGAATTAAATGGAGGTGTTAAAGATACAAATATGTCCCAGAACAAACATCGTAAAACACACCATATGAGGTAGCTTTCACACACATGCACACACACACACACACACACACACACACACACACACACACACACACACACACGCACACACACACACACACACACACACACATACACACACACACATGCACACACACACACACACAGATAGAAACGTAATGACCTGTGCATAGACACTGCTGTTGTTGAGAGCCTTCTGCAGAACCTGTGTGAGGGCTTTTGGGAGATTCTGTCTCAGTGTGTTTTCAAGCCGGTTTCTCCTTTGATGTATGGACAAAACTGCATGAGAAAAAACATTAGAAAACAGTGAAAGTAAAGCTTTTTTTACTTCTGCTATTCAGAGATCAAATCCAGGATGTATCTCAGAACATTCTAGACACACTCTAGATCTACTGCAGGTCCTTCTGAGTCAGGCATAAAACCATAAGAGCAGGAGAATATTTGCTGATGAGAATATCATTTTACCTACTGTAGAGTACTCAGCATAATGCCAAGCCCACTGTGTGCGTGCATTAACAACTTTCTCTTTTCCTGATATGATTCATCCAAATGAAATCTGAATATCAAACTAGAAAAACATTTAAATTGCTTTGCTTCTAAAAAGGTGTTTACATCATCATGTTTTTGTGGCAAGAACAATAGTACTAGTTCCTGTAGGTGAAAGAACATGTCTGTCAGCCATACCTGTTTTTATCCAGAGTCTCTCTGAGATGTTACACCGCACCTCAGGAACCTTAGGGGTGGAGGTGGGATTGAGTCCAGCTGCGCTCCTTGCAGGGGGTGGTGTTCTGAATGCCTGTGTAGTGGCTCTGAACGTGGGGGTTAGAGCGGTTGTTGACGTTCTGGCCGTGGTCGTGGTTGTTCTCTCTGTAGTCGTCGTCTCGGTCTGGGTCGCTATTGTCCGTGCGATAGTGGTCGGCCGCAACGTTGCGGTGGTCGTGGGCCTTGTGATCTCAGTGGTTGTAGTCTTGCTGGTGACACTCGTGGACTGAGGGGTGGTGGTTGTCACAGATTCCTGAGTGGTGAGAGTGGTGGTGGTTTTCACTCGCCCGGTTGCGGTTGTAGTGTCAGACTTGCTGGGTGTGGAGGTATATCTCACGGGAGAAGGGGGTGAGCTGGTGGCATTCTTGATGGTTGGACCCTCTGCTTCTTTGGAAGCTGAGAGAAGGGACACAATGGCTGTAGAGGTCTTGTTCATTGTTGTTTCCTCTGTAAATAGAGAAATGGTAATATTTGCTACTGGAACAACAGAGGACACAGGGAATGGTAAGATGCCACATCAGAGGGAGAAGTGGATAATAGTTGAGGAGATATACTGTAATTGAACTGAAACATGGCAAGCAGAGGATATGAGTTTTGAATACAAACACTGGTAATACTCCAGCAGGAGAAGGCATGCCAATGGAATGATGCTGTTTTCTAAAGAAGAATGCGCCATTTGCATGTTTAAAGGAGGAAGAAAGGTGACTACTCTGGGGAGTGTATAGCAGCTGGTCACATGGTGAATTGTGTGAAACAGACATGGTACATTTGTCTGAAAGTGTCCAGAGATGTGAGTTGCAGCAATTCTGCTGGTTTGGTGGATAATGAGACTGCTATGTGATCCAAATGCTTGAAGTTAAAGGGTAAGTTCGCTATTTTGGACCTTGGACCCTATTTGCGGTCCGTCTTCCATGAACCTGACCCATGAAGTCCATTTTTTCGCTGATCGGTCCAGTATTGAGTTCGGTACAGATTTCCTGTAGGCTCTCACTGGGCTACAATGGAAGTGAACGGGGCAATCAGAAATGTTCGATAAATGTGCTTTCATGTACAATAAATGAGACGGGAAGCTCAGGGTGTATTGTTACCAGTCTCAGTATGCTCTCCTGTGAAATGTATCTCAATCCGAACATTTTTACGTGCTTGGCATGGCTTGGAAGTAAGCATTTCTCTGTTGCTTGTTTTCGCTGCTCCCGCGGAGTAGCCTACTATGTGTCGGGGGTAGGGGAGCGGGAAGGTGTGCTGGCCGTTTACGAAACTATCTAGCTGAGCAGTCTGCGTTTGTTTACCTGCAGCAACGTAGGCTACAATTTCCACACAAAAAACTTGGATGATGGATGACTATAATGATTACGAAGACGAAGAATTCGATTTTGACTTTGACGTTACTGGCTACAGATTTGAGCCAGAATACACGGACACGGAACTACAAGAGATGGATGATAAGAGAGCAAGAGAAGAGAGAGAGGCTGAAGTTGCGCAGGTAATGTTATCCGAAGTCGCTGCCGAGGCTAGACCAAGAATTTCGGGGGACTTTTGGTGTTCTTGCAAGAGGTGCAAGCAGATGCCCAGAGAGGAGGAAAGTTTGTGTTGTAGGGAGTGGGATCTGTTGCTACCGAATGCCATTGAAAACCTGGATGTATCCGTGGATGACACTGGATCATCTCCATTGATTACCATTACACTATGACTGCCAACAGATATGTGATAGATGAGAACTTTGGACAGGACACCATGCGTCAAGCATTTGTAAATAAAACATTATAGAATTGTAAAAAGTTATAGTTGATGAACGTTTCCGACAGTTTTGTTACAAGAAAACAACTTATGTCAAGCTCGGATTTTGTTAGTTGGTATTGAGTGCTGGGTCAGAGGACGCGCTCAAAAAAAAAAAAAATGTTAGTAACGTTATAGCTAAATATAACTTACCTCCGCTCCGGTGCTTGATAGTGCTGCAGGTCCGACACGAGGAACAGCTGTGTTCTTTAGAAACCAGTGTTTTGCTTCTGATTTGCGGTTACAGAAATCAGTAGCGTCGAAATGCGCTCCACAAACTCGCGAGTCTGCCAAACGGAGTTGATTGACTGGAGTGTTTATGTCGATCCGTAAGACAACCAGCCAAAGTCTCAATCTTTCTGGGTCAGAGAACGGAAGCCTGTGAAAACTGGTAGGCTATTTGAGCGTCCAGACATTTTATTCCCACAACCGGGGACTGCACATTCGCGCACCATTGCTGTGATGAATTATTACAAATGATGATTACAAAAACTGCGTTACAAATATTTCTGCTGTAGGCTACTAGCTAGTAAACTCCAACGGGAGGTCAGGATTTGTGATCAACTGCTTTTCAAGCGCCCCCCCCCCCCCCCCCCCCCTCTACAACGTAGCTAGACTGCGGAAGTTTACAGTGCGAGGTAGTGCGGTTGGAGAAATAGTTCTGTTTCAAATGGAACTGTTGTTTCAACGTTCGGTTTGCGTTTGCGATAGCCTACATTTCACAGGAGAGCATACTGAGACCGTAAGAATACACACTGAGCTATAAAAGCACATTTATCGTTGTTTTTCCATAACATTTCTGATTGCCCCGTTCACTTCCATTGTAGCCCAGTGAGAGCCTACAGGAAATCTGTACCGAACTCAATACTGGACCGATCAGCGAAAAAATGGACTTCATGGGTCAGGTTCATGGAAGACGGACCGCAAATAGGGTCCAAGGTCCAAAATAGCGAACTTACCCTTTAGCACCTGCATTGCTATGGAGCTTGCCGGAGCTAATGATTCAACAAGAGATTATGAGTCATTGGTATTCATTGTCAATTCAAATATTTTGGTCTTGATGTTGGGGCTGTCGGACATCAGCAGTAACCTTACCGTTATCTCACAGGAAGAAGAAAGAAACGGCATCAACAAAGTGAAAGATGCTTGTGAAACAGACTCAACCGACAGAGACAGGACACCATTAGTAGCCTGGCAACAGAGATTTCAGTGTGGTGCAGCTGCCTGAGAGAAAAGAAATTTCACTCTTGTGGTGGATGGATTGATAGACATAGACAAGGAAACTGGGGGGGTGGGGTTTTAGATGACATCCCTCCTGATTGGCCTTCGGCTGTAGCATCTGCACTCTTTGATGGGACTGAGGTACGTGCCGGCAGTCCTAATGTGTGCTCCGTGCCTGAGGGTAAGGAATCTGTCATGGGTGATATGGAAGAGCTGAGACCTGCCTTTTCTGGACCTGCCCTCCAATCCATCACTGTCACGTGAGCCATGAAACTAGCATGGGTACTGGCTTTATTGCTTCATCATAAAGGTGGACTTGAGGTGAGTTCTCTGTGTGCTGTAGTGCTTGTTATTTTTACTGGAGAGAATACCTGGGCTAGTATGAAATAATACTGTATGTTCTAATACCAAGATTATGTCCAACACGGATGGCAAGTCAAATGACAAATCAATTACCATTATTGTAGTTACAGTTGATATTCTACTTTAATATATTTTACTCAGTGTATAATACATATTCTCTAGTGAATGAGAATCATATCTCATAATGGTTGTCCCTTTGATTTAAAGTTCAGCTGATTCCTTTGAAGATGTCTACTGATATTTATAGAGCTAACAGTGGAATCGAGGCATGTGAGATTAGATGCTTATGAACATAGCTGTCAATGACAATGTCATCATGGGGTGATAATGGGCACATCCACGCAGATTCTCAACAAAATGGTAGAAGGGCAGAAATGGGAAGGGCTGGAGTATAGCAGGAGTGGATATGAGCTCTGTTAATGGATGCCGGTAAACAAACCTGAGCTTGAAGAGGGGACGCCAGTTGTCGCAGGCGCTGAAGATAAAGGCTGGGCTTCTCCAGTTTGATTCTCAGAAGGCCAACGGTCAGCTTGGATGTCATTGCTGGAGGTGGCTGCAGAGGGTAGAGAGTGCACTAAGGTCTGGGGCCTCTGGACCACGCTGGCCAGCATGGTGAGTATGGATGAGAATGCAGGCTGCTTCCTTGCAGTCTCTGACACAGCCGATGAATCTTCCAGAGAAAATCTGGCCAAGAGGTGAGAGGGGACGGCTGAGGGGGCGGGGTCCTGGGGGAGAGAGCCGAGCGCTGACCCTTCATAACTCCCTTCATCTGGCAGAAGCAGAGAAATACAGGATAGTGTTAAGAGCCATCTGTTCATCACTTGGGGTGGCTAACCTCAGTCCTAGGCATCCACCATGTCGTTTTTTGTGAAAGTTTTAATTCGATTTGGAGCAAAGCATATTTTCTAAACAGAATAAGGTGACCTGAGCGCTTTCCCCAGAACTTACATACACACGCTTTTTACAGTTTTATGTAAATCTAAATTATGCCATTTTGCTAATTAAGATTTTCTGCACTTGTTTTAATTAGAAATCTTAACAATTAAGTATTTTTTGTGCCAGCTATTAACTTTTTTTTGTACATATCAATGAACTTTTCATTTTAAATGTGAATCATTGCTGTCCTTGTGAAAGTTTTAAGAGGCTAAGTTGAAGGAAACTGTAATGAAGGTCACACCTGCAAAAGTATACCTTAAATCAGACCTTTAATGTTAAAGCGCTATTCCATAACCTCACATCTTTATTTGTTAAATAGCTGGAGAAATACTGATATCCAAGTGTGGTAAGTGCATCTACAAAGATATTCACACATATGTTTACAACTGTATTTACAAAGACATTTCAATGGTTTCATTCCATAGTAGGAAAAACATGCAAGAGTGCTAACTGGAAGCAAACTCTGAACGACTGAAGGCTGGACACTTGCCATTGCCAAGCCATTGCTAGCGAGCAGTGCATTAAAGAGTCTGTAGGAAGTAAATGCATTACCACATTTATTTTGAGGCACAACTGAGAAGCAGATAATTGTCAAAAAAATAATGGGACACCTGGGTGGCTCATTCGGTTAAGGCACCATGTTGTGGCACATAGATGAGCCCCACAGTCTCGGATCAAATCGGCAGGTAGCTCCGTAGGGTGACGCGCAATTGGCGATCGCATCACCCAGGGTATGGGCGGGTTCAGTCGGTTAGGAGTCCGCACTTCATCGCCCCCTAGCGACTCCAAGGTTTTTATAGCTAGCTGGCATTAACGTTAGCTATGTTAGCTAGGCTGAGCAGACATCTGCTTTTTCCTGGATATTTCTTCTTTTGGGACCGAAAATATCCGTCCAGGTGGGATTTATAAATTCATAAAAATGTGTCGTTAAGTCGTACTCGTTCCATAGTACGTATATAAACAAATAGCCTAATATTTATGTTCATAGCGCCCATCTACTCCTGCCCCCCTTTTTGAAATCCAATATATGTCCACCCCAACGTTAGCCAACGTTACCTAGCTAGCTATTCAGTAGCTCATCCTGGCGTCTTAATATGATAGCTTTGGGTCGGTTTACCAGTGACCCGAAGCTGTCATGTTAAGACACCAGGATGAGGGTAAGATTAATGAACTAACCTAGTTATCATTTAATTCATTAATCTTACCCTGCAGTGCACAAACAACACTGCTTCTCGATGGGGTTGTTATCACTTATCAGCAACATCGATAATCAGCTGGTGCGGTTTCTCCAGCGGCAGACTTTAATTGACCTTGACTCTAATCACGTTTTTTCATTTCTACACACTTTTACTTCTTGCAAATACCGCTCCATTCCATATTGCAAACCTTTTTGTCTGCTTCTTGAGGAAATCGCTCTCTCGTTTTTCCAAAACATGTCAATTACACGTTAGAGTATTTCAGAAAGTGCCAATGTGGCCATTGTTTAAACTGTAAAGTTCTGACATAAAATCAATTGTTTATCCGAGTTAGCAACAGTAACCAAGATGGGCAGAACTTAGCGATAGGTCAATTAGGTAATTGGATATTCCAAAAAAATAGGGTGGGAATTGGACATGTTAGGCACCATAGTAAACAGCCACCTTTAAAAACAGTTACAGTAAAGCAATATACACTGAGGCAATGTTCATGTTCCTGGACATCAGCCCAGTGCTTAAAGGTCAGTGGCATTATATTGCCACTGAGCAGCGCGTTTAGCTATAAAGTGTTAAGGAACACATGGCCAAGAATTTTTATTTTATTTCAAATTGTGTTCTTTAAGCATCATTATGAGATATGTTAATGAGCAGTGCTTGCATGTTTTGTGCCTATATTCCCAACCTAATTTCAATTTTACTGACATATAATTTGCCTATAACTTGTGAAAAGTTCAAGATGTAAATTTGTGTCATAAAAAAACCAACAAAAAAAAGGTTTAATTATACAGTAGGGGTGTAACAGTTTTGTACTGAATTGTTTGGTATGCAACTTCACAGTATAGAAAATATCTCACATAAAACCACATCAGCAACATACAAAGGCATAATATATTAATGTAAACCTACATCACTACATATAGTACGCAACAATGAAATATGACACATCATAAGACAGAATTCCAGGTAATGGGCATTGAGGTATGTAGCTGCACTCCTCCATGGGTTCAGATCCAACCATCTTCTAATAATTGCCCAGATCTCCAACTACTACCCTACACTGTTGCCCAAAAAGACAACAAAGAAAAGGCAAGGGCAGCTTCTCCAAGATTAAAAACCCTGACTGAGAGGAAAAACAAAAGTTTGTAAATATTGAAATGTAAAAAAATGTCGCCACACAAATAGGTCATAGGAACTTCAAGCATCTCCGCAGTTTGCTACATGAATAATAAATTAATTCTTAAGAATATCTTCTAGTCATTTTCAAAGTACCAATGTCACCTTCAGGATGGGAAAAGGCTCACGTTTCTGATTCAGATGTCTAATAGCCTGGCAGAGTCTACTGCCTTCCGTGACAGAACTGATGGCATGCTGGAACCTGTCCACACTGCACAGCTATATCCATTCCCAGTCTGTTCTTTTTGACATTCTCAACACATGCACATGGAGGATCTTTTATTAATTATATTTATTTGCAAGCCAGTCACATCCTCTACAGCTAGCGTCTGTTGAACTCCCAAGGTGTATCCAGCTAACGTCAGGCTACGCAAGGTGCTTATAATTGGCATACAGAAAGCTTACCTTTTCCTATTACGAAGGCAAAGCACACAACTCATAAACCGTGCCCATGGTAGTCATCTGTTGAAGGTAACGGGACGTTTACTCTTCTGTCTATTAAAATGTAAGGGGTTATCATGTCAATTCACATGCTCGGAAAATGCCGATACACAGGATCTTCTACTACAGAGAGCACAATGAGCACGACTAACATCTTGGAAAATTTCACACTGTGCAACAAAGCACAGAAATACCGCTGTGCAGTCTATGCATGGTCAACCCACGCAAGCTACAATGATTTGCAAAGACCTGGCAAAAAAAATAATTTTTTTGGCAAAAAAACTTCTTTTTTTTAAAACTAAAATACTGCTCTTAGGTTGTGCTCTGTTCTCTTGATCTAATGAGTGTGCGCTGTTTAAAAAATCTTTGCAACTCAGCATGAAAGGCCTCTGTCTATGGGGCTTCCGGCTCTGTGCTACAAGAGCATCACAGCACTGCAATCATAACCAGCCAAGTGTTGGGAATCACCAAAGGGGCTCAATCTTCCTGAAGCTGGCCACCTGCTCTGTCGGGGGGAGGGAGGAGTGGAACATATGGGATGGTTGGCAAGTAGAGGGCGGGGTTGCCGGGGGCTTCCGGGAGGAGCCACAGTGGACACCTGGTAGCCAGTAAGCACTCGGATTTGGGGAAAAATAACATTTTGACCAATATGTCTCAGGTCCAGGTGGTGGTGGGTGGAGGAGATGGGCAATGGGGGTGGGGGGTGCGAGTTGGGGGGGTGGCAGGGGGTGGATTATGCTATGGGTAACACTCCCGGCCTGATTTAAGCCCAACAAGGTTTGAGGAAAGCTTTCCATGGTTTCACACTATTCCATCAGAGTGAATTTCCTTCCTGTGCCTCTATCCATAGAGTCCCATCTGTTTTCATGCTGAGAAGCTAGCCACCAAAATGGCTATGCCACCATCATATACGATGTTTACATGCACATAGAATTCAGGATATTGGTCCTTGTTGTGGTCATATTCTATCGTTGTGTCTGGAAAGTTGCCTCATTGAAAAATAAATAAATACATTATTATTATTATTATTATTATTATTATTAATAATAATAATAATAATAATAATAATAATAATAATAATAATAGTAGTAGTAGTAGTAATAGTTGTTGTTCTTGTTCTTCTTCTTATTATTATTAAAACAGTATAACTAGCAGATTCATATACTTGCATCCTATAACACTTCCACTTCTGGGCTTCTCATATTGTTCTGTAAAGTGAAATAGCCTCTTCTTGTTGTGTCAATGTGATAATAATAAATGTTTTCCATGGCACGATGTTTGCAAGAAAAGCCCAAAGGAAGTGGTCCCTACTGATTAAAAAGGAGAAAGAGGCTTGAATTCCTATGCAAAATACAAGTGTCTGCAGAGCAGAATGTCAAGGACTGCATAAATTGATTCAGTCTAAGCCCTCTCAGTTTTTTTCCCTCCCAGCAGACCACCCAAATGAATGCATTCTCAGAGCACCTAAGAATTAAATATGCCACTGATTTTTACAACGCTGTTTTTACCTATTGCTCCACATGCACAAATGAGACCAAGGCAAGCACTAAAAAATTCAATGTGACATAGGGACGAGCCAACGCTGCAATAAACCAGGATTTCACGAGCTGAATTTTATAGCCAAGTCTAAATTGTATTAGCATGCTGGCCTCGGGTCTTCATTTAAAGGGGAACTGGAAAAGTCTGAAACTGCTTGTGCATGTCCACACAGTCAATGCACCTGAATGCCAATTCTCCCTGAATAAGATGTGCCTGCAATCAAAATAGCAAGGGTTTTGTGGCAGTACTGCCTGAGAGAGTGAAGAGTTGAAAGAGTTCAAAAAGCAACTGCCATCAGTTGCTGTCAGGCTTCCTGTGGACCGACAACCATGGCAGGAGGCAGTAGTGACAGCTGCCATGCTGGACTCAAGTCAGTTATCAAGCCTAATGTATAGTTCTGTCCATAGACCATGCAGAAGGTGGAGAATGTGGAAATATGTCTTATTAGTTAGGTAGTCAGAATGGCTCCTATATAAATTGAACTTGTGAAAACATCAACATTTATGAGAAAGAAGCTGACTACCATCACCATGTAAAGGTTGGCCAGACAGTCAACCATCAACCAAACATTATTCATCGCGCTTAGAAGGAGACTCAGGGACAGTGAAGGGAAGAGAGTGACTCCTGGACAGGAGATTGTGAGCGCAGTGCTGCCAGGTTTGTGCTTCACCTCGTTTGGCCGCTGCCTTTGATGTTTATCTGTGTATTCCTGAATGGTAAAACGTTTCAGTTTTGCTGAAAAACCACAGACACCTGCCAAAGTTCTGCTGGTTGACCTCACAGCTGTGGCACTGTTATACCGCTGTTCTTCACTATCATTTTAGATTATGGAAAATCAACAAATGCACTGCCATGCTACTAATAGCGTGCCCAACGCTGATGTTGGGCCACAATTAATCAAGGTTTAAAGAGGTTTTGGAAGAAATGGTAAGACTCTTAAAGGTGATTTTGTTACACTTGGCACACTTTTATTCAAAGAAGCAGAGTAGCCAAGAGGATGTGATCGATTTCCCTCTTGCAAATGAAACAAATCTATATTACCTTCATTCATTGGTTCAGCCCCGAGCTCACAGGGAAATACAACTAAAGCTTTTTAATTAATAAACACTTGTATTATAGACATCTGCAAAGGAAGTGATATATCCCAATATATCTATCAGATTCCTCTACATAAGGGGGGGGGGGGGGGGGTGTTACATTCTAGCACTAAAGATTGAGGCTGCATAAAATGGGTGGTCTGCAACATTTGATTACACATTGTTTATAGGTAAACTCTTCCAAATTCACTTCACGTCTCATTTAAATGATATGTGATACGCAATACTTGTTCAAGTATTTTTCTCTTCATGTCTACACATGGAAACAAAGTCTTCTTCAGACTGACAGATATGACTCGATATAGTACTCATTTATGGCAGGATTAGAGCTCCACAGGGTTTTACAAACAAAGTTTCTGCATGGATTCATGTTTTGATACTGGTACTGAATCAAAGTGGCAGTGAAGATTTGCAAAAAATACCAGGGAGCACTAAGATTTGTGATAAGCAAGTTGAATACTGCAGTGTTGTGGAAAACTGACCTGCTCCAAACCTAGGCTAGTGTTTAAATTCTTAAGTGCAAATACAACATTCCTGTTCTGTCACCATTTCAAAGAGAGAAAAGGCAACACCCTGTAGAATGCACTTATGGGTAATTATTAACACAGTAACAATTAAACCCCCACCTCTGCTATTTACAGACATTTTTGTTGTTGATCAGATCCTGTATATTAGAAAAATCAGTAGACCATGTTTTTATGGAAGCAGAAACAAAATATAATTTGATTATATATACAATATACTTTAGCTGACTAATTATCTGAGGTAAAGACAGAGGAATAATTGCTTGGAACCACTGTATTATACATTTATTTAAATGCAGTAGTAACCGGCAAGCCTCTCCACATCATTGTAATGATGATCAAGACCATCATTATTATTACATTTAAAGGATACCTACTGTTTAAATACTTGCATGCGGCAGGAATCTAAGGATTTTGTTAGCAACAGGAATTATCAATGTGCTAATATTGGGCATGGACTCTTGAGGAAACAATAGTTCTAAATCAAGTTCATTGGTCGATACAGATTCTTTAAGCACCCCCAGTGTTTATCCGGTACAGAGCCAGGCATTGCATCTTGATTTCTGTGATCGGCATCGACCTTTGACAATGAATGTAATATGAAGAGGTGCCAGAGGGGGAGCCAGATTCTCTGAAGAACTTTGAGGAGCTGGGAAGGATGACTGAATTGTTTCAAATGCCATCATGCTGCCAAGCACACGTCGAGGGTTAAGATTCAGCAGGCTGGTCCTGAGAAAACCTTGGATGCACTTGACTCTGCCAAGACATGGCAGCCCACAGTCCCTGAGGCGCAGCAGGCAATCACAACCCTATTAATGCTGGACGAGCTCTGAACTCCTCCAGCACACACTTTCAAAGGACTGCTTTCCAGGGCCAACAGGACAAGTCCATGTCTGTGCCTTAAAACTCCAGGAAGAAAAAAAAAACTTTGTTTCAATTTCCAACTCATGACAGAATAATTACTTTGGCTTTGTTTTGCAGTTACGTTCAGAAAATGTCTTGGAAATCCTGCTTGGGGGGACAATAGGCAAGGAATCTGCGAATGAGAGCCATTTCTCCACTGGTCTGAGAGAGTTTTAAGATGAAGAATAAAAATCTCTTATGCAACATACTTGGAAAACATCTTGTGGCATTTTGAAAAAGCTTGAAGTTGGTAGTACAAAGGAACTGGAAGTAAATCAGCTCAGAATCAGGCTCACAAAAAGAGCGCCTGATTCTTCTCCCAATAATAAATCGTGAGCTTGGCACTTCATGGTACAAGCGCCCCAAAATAATTCTGCTGAAGAATTGTAAAAAGACAACTGAATTAAACCTAAGACTCTGGAAGGATAGCAGTCATTTCCATTAAAGAGCTAGTGTAAAGAGGTATGGCAGTATATCCTGCATTGGCAACCACAAATGATCCGATGGTTCCAAAAAACTCATATGTCGCAGTCATGCATACTCCAGGTCTCTTGTTATATATTCACCTTTTGAAATATTTCATTCATATTCACATACACATCCAATTACTTCACGTACATTTATTTAAAAAATAACTTTTTTGGAAAATGGGTCAGCTTTAAGGCAATACAGCGTGTTGCAATCAACAATGTATTCTTAGGCCGCCGCGGTGGTACAACGGTAATTTATTTAGCGCCGACTTTCAGTCAGTGCAGTTGTGCTCCGAGGATCGGGGTTCGCGCCCCGGTCCTGCCAGATCTGAGCATGGCCGGTGCCCTGTGGGAGCGGCAATTGGCAGCTGCTCCGGGTGGGGGGAGGGGCTCGGAGAGAATCGCTGGACACAGAACGGCCCTGGGCGAGTTGGAATCACGGTCAGGAGTTCGAGGAGTCGCGCCCTGTAGAGGACATGGTGCCCTCCGTCCTACTACCGGCTGACAGGGTTCTATAGCGGTGGTTCTCTAGCGGTTGCTACACGGGGGAGAATTGCATTAGAATAGGGGTTCAATTGGCTACTAAATTGGGAGAAAATGGGGAAAAATCTGAAACAAATTTAAAAAAACTATGTATTCTTAAAAAATGGAAAGCCTTCCCAAGCCATCTTGGGAGAAGGGCGGGCAGAGAGCGAGCAGGCCTGCAGACTGTAACACCAGCGCTTAGTTGGAACAAATAATGCCATAGCCGCAAGCTACCGTGTCACTCAAGGTGCGCCAGGAGCATTCTCAAACGTGCATTCACAGTGGTGGGGTAGGGTGGACCCCCCCCCCCTCCGCTCCTCCAAATTCTGCCTACTGTGTGTGAAGTGAAAATGCGCCGTGGCATTTAGTGAACCCGAAGAGCCAGCATTTCTATCGCTCAAGTACTCCATCTCACAATTCCCCGTGCAATTGTCGGCACAACCTCTCTCCCTAAAAAAATAAATCTGTCAATAAAATAAAACCCTTATGGTTCCAATGTCATCGCTCATTGTCTGTTAATTTGGTCAATAACACATTCCGTCATTCACATAGAGTAGTGTCCTGGGCCATTTGTGCATGACTGGCCGATGTATAAATTCACTGAGATTGTTGAAAGGGAAAACATAAGATTGCATAGATGTATATAGTGTCTGAATAAATAATCGCAGCATTCAGACAATAAAACAGAGTAAGACATAAAAGGTGTCTGAATAAATTATAATCACAGCATCCAGAGAATAAAATGGAGTAAGGCATAAAAAGCACAAGTATTTACATATATTTTACAGCCATATTACAAAATTCTTTAACTAAGGAAATCGAAATTGGAGGAACTATGTCAGGTTCCTCTCCTGAACGAACGGAGACTGCTACAGTAAAGGGACAGGCCTAAAAATATGAGTGTCATACTTCTGCACCTACTGCATGAGAGAAACAAGCACCTATGGGCAGAGAGCATTACAGTACATAGTCAATGACATACATAGGTGGAGAGATAGCAATGCAATGTAAGTTAAATCAAACCACAATGCATAGAGCTTGACTTTACATAATGAAAATAAGTATGCAATTGTAAATTTTATTTTTATACCTAAAGTGTGTTCTGTACTGGAAAAGTACACAGCGCTTCTGGTGCTATGTTGATTACCGCACGTGCAATGGATTAAAAAAAAACAAAAAAAACACATTATATTATATATATATTATATTAAAACTAGCTTGATTGGCCTTGCAATATTGAGGATGTTCAAGCTATCGTGGAGACTAAGAAAAACAGCAACATCAAAGGCTGAGACAAAGAAACCACGGCACAGGTTATGATCAGAAAATCACAGAATCTCAACAATCATAATGAAACAATCATAAGGAGCCGCAAAACATATTCCGGAAACTCGCTTTTTCGCCACTTTTGCCTGCTTTTTTTTCCACATTCGCCACACACATTATCAGGAGGAATCAGTCGGTTTATTCAAACAGGCAAAATCCCTGGCTGCCCTTTGTCACAGAGGGAAATATACGGCCTGTTCGTTTAATCACGCGCGCGCACACACCTCCCCTAGCCAAGCCAGTAGGGGATAAATCAATATCTAATACACAAAAAACGCTGCATGCCAGAGACAATCCAATGCATTTAACTGGGGCCAACTCCCTTAGATCTGGACCAAGGCCCTGCACTGTTCTCAACCCTGCTTGGAAGGAGAGATCACTATACAGAGGAACACAACATAACTACTCTATAAATGCAAATACTGGGCCTAAAATGCAAAATACAAATAGCAAATTAGTAATAGCCACTTAAATGTTCTAATCACTGACACATCTTTATCAATGTATCAGTGCTTACCAATATCCAATGTACTTTTTGGTGACATAAACTTCATTAAACATTGTTTACAAAAATAAAGAATGTACAGAAACCACTGGTGACCCAAGAAAAGAAGTGGGTGGAGGAAAGGGGTGTGTGTGATCTAAATCAATTATACGGAATGAATAGTCTTCTGTTAATGCTCAGACTCACTAGACCCTGCTCAATGCTTAGACTGACTATGCCCTGTAACCAGAGGCAAAGGACACTAAAGGACAACCTGTTTTATCTATGAGTTCATGTTATTGGAAAAGTGCAACAAATCAAACCAAGAGCGTGTGCACACAATAGCAGTACGAGAAAGGGTTGACATTCGATAAGCCAGGCAGCCTCTAGCAGAAAAGAGAAACAGGGAACTCAATTACAAAAAAAACAAAAAACTTTGCGGCCAGATACCAAAAATACATTCCCAAAAAAGGCTTCAACAGTCAATGCTGACTAGGACACAGACCAGGACATTTCCTGATATCACCATCGGAGACAGAAAGAGGAACAATTCTGGGCCAAATTTAAGGCTCTGATGAGACAGAATATTCACAGAACAATTTTTGTCATTTTTACTTGGCTTATAATACATAGCCCTTAGGTTTAGTGATTAACTGATTTACATTTTATTTATCAGAAAATATTATTCTGTATCCTTTGTAATTTCTGCACTTTACTCTCTCTTTCTCAGGACTATTCAGTTCAATTCAATTATATTTTTATTTTCTTTATACAAATTTGTACAGGAAAAACAGAAAATAGAAAAAATTAGGCAATACCGAGCCTGAACCCCAAAAACTCCAGTGAGGTAAAAAAAAAAAAAAAACTCCCCCGTGTGGGAAAAAAATTAAAACTCAAGGCTTCACATAATTCGCTACAGAACAACTGCACTGCACTGATCTATGCAATTCAGTTGTAAGCAGTTCTGGATAACATCTGCTAAATGTCAGTAAATGTCTTTACTATTTTTAATGGCCACGGGTAAGGTAAAATAAATATCATGCAGTTGTTCATCGAGTTTTCCCTCAAATTTCCCCAAATTTCAAATGACAAATCGGAACAGGTCCTTCACTGAAACTCCCTCCAAGAATTCAAGAGTGCAGGCACAGGCACAGGCACAGGCATCCTCAAAAATGTGTGCAGTTAGCCTTCACTTCTTTTCAATCCACCTGGTGGCTAAAAACAGTTTCCTGATAGCAGAAAACCAGTACAAATTCAAGTGCATGCTATCTCCTCAAAACAGCTGTGTTCATGTTGAGCCACTAGCTGAAACTGTAATTAAATTCAATATTGCAACATGGGAAAGAAGTGAGTTATCACAATAGTGCATTTAAAATATACACTTAATAAAATACTGTAGGTTATACTGCATAAATACACGTATATATAAATGCTTCATAAATATACATAAGCAAATTGGTTCATAGTCAAATAAATGCAAAACTAAGTCAGCACTAAAACTGCAAGCTAATTTTAAATAGCTTCATGTTTTTTATAATCTACTTATATTTAACCCAATGATGGACGATGACTAACAAGATACTCGAGTAATGAGAATGGTGTCTGCAAATTGTATCTAGATTATAGTCTGGCATTACGTGAAACATGTTGAGAGCTGGCTTGAAAGCAGTCTATGTGCCGGTCATGTAAAAAAATGTGACACGTTAACAAACTAATTAAGTCATGCAATCTAGTGAGGTAGATGACAAATGTCAAACCTAGTTCATAAACATTCAAAACTAAGCACTGTTTCACATTAAACAATTGAGAGCTGGCTTGAAAGCCAATTTTTCTCACATAACTCACGCATTGTCATATTTGCATTTTCATCAGAATACTTTCTTGACCACCTAGGCATTAAAGATATATTCCAAAAAAATTACTCGCTTAGTTTGTGAGCAGAATAGCTCACGTGCTGCAATGTTGAAGAGAATCCATCGACTCCCATTCAAACCAGAATACTACTTCATCAGCACAATGTTGCAGCTTGGCTCTCTTACAGTCCTCCTCTCTGATTTGACCCTCACAATAAATCACAGAATGCACTGTTCCCTTTTACTTCCCTGTCACAGCATGTTAGCATTGCATTCAGTTAACAAAAAGTGAGAAATTTCAAACAGATTCACCCTGAAGGCTGACCAATGAAATATCCATGAAGTACTGCAGGCTATGTTAATAGGCCTTTAAGTAAAAGAGGACCGTCTTCCCCTATTTCTTGAGGATAAAGTACCCGTCTGAGATCCGAGAAATTATTTATTGTAACTGTCAGCAGTGAGGACATTTCATGATCTTTATAGCCGAAGTGCTACTCAAAACTAAAGGCCTATCTGTGCCACAGGGGCCGTCACAATTTTACATGCACTGAGATTAAATATATCAATGAGTTCTTCTGCCAATTTTTCTGCCATCATTAATTCACTTGAATTCAAAATATGTGTTAGTTCTCATGGGCCCGATCCTGAATTGACAAACTTCCCAGTTTTGTGGGACACACATCTTCCATATGCGCATGCGCACTTGAAAATATGCAATCTCTTGGTCCACACTGAGAGGCACTGCGAATAATTATCTTATCCCCATCTACGTATGTCCACAGATGGAAAATGTGAATTTTCCCTGAATTCCCGTTCCATTGTTTTTCCTTAATAGAAACCTATTATTCAGTGCTACAAGGCATGGGTGATTTTAATTATAAAATAGTTGGCAATAAACATTTAGTTTCTACATCTCAACAGAATACAATATTTACAATTAATTTTCATTAATGAGCTAACTTCTAACTTACCAAATGTGGTGACATTGAAATATGTATTTAAATATATACAGTATATATATATATATATATATATATATATATATATATATATATATATATATATATATATATATATATATGTGTTATTTAACTTGTCTTCGTAGTATTCATTTCAACATAAAAGTTTAAATTTACATCAAATTAAATTGAATAAATGTTGTCAGTATTAAATGTAAAATCATTGTTGCATTTGTGTTTCAAGCCAGTATTCTCGGAAAATCAATGGCCTACACCTTATTTTTAGTGAGACTCCACCCCAAGCGATCACTGCCCCCACAGAAGTCACCCATGCCAGTATGCACAGAGGGAAAAAAGCGCTTAGCTTGTACAGAAATGTGAGCTAGGCAAATGTATCGCAAGCCAGGTCACCAGGGAGGAGTTGTAACTGCTGAAAACACAAAAAAATCAGACAGAACAAATCCGGACAAAAGGGAAATATTAGCCCAAATATGTACTGTGCACAAGATTACAAGCTCCCAAGACCAACCTCCATGCACCTCGCTTGCTAATGAAGGGAACGCAGAGGACGAGTTCATTTTAACCGAACGCTGCGTGACAGCAACGAGCTCAGCAGAAACTAAAACTGGGGGAAACGGTATGCAGATGCACACAGCATACCGTTGCACGTGCCCAACGAAGGCCAAAGTACCTGTCAGACCTGCATTCAATTTTCCAATGCATTTCATTTTTGTAATTTCACATGGCCACCTTTTTGCCTTTAAAAGACACACGAGGTTACTGACAGTGTTTTAGATCAATACCCAACACTGATTCCCTGATTAGGAAGTGGGGGGGGGGGGGAATCGGGGGGCTCAGCTGCCTCACATCGCCTGACTGAACTCCACACGCACCCAGGCCCTTTCAGGTTATGAACTCCCATCGATCCCGCTGACCATCGATTGGCTGAATGATGAATGCGGCAAGCTCTGATGACGGCGGACGGTGCACCTCTTCTGATCGACGCTCCGCTTGTTCTTCTTTAACTCTCGTTCCTTTTCGCTCTAAGTCTTAAGCGCCAAAGCGAGGTTCACCAGGCATCCAATTTGAGGCGATCTGTCATACTCAGTCACTCGGATCCTCGGCCCTGCGGCAGAACTTGTTGGAGGACTGAGGTGCGCCGGTGTGAATGTAACACCATTTCACAGTGGTTGAGCTGTTGGCCGTCATCGGTCAGCCCCTAACCTTACAGCCTCTCTTTAAAGCACTGTTAAATGGCTTGTGAGACCTTGCCCAGGCCGTGTAGTTTTACCATAAAAAAGAGATCTGGCTCCATCAGGCAGTCCCATTCATCAAAGCAATGGGCAGGGAAAAACACACAACGCCCATTTCCAGAGAGAACAATGGCCGCAATCTATACAGTTTTTAGACATAAAGAGGTGGTTTTCCCTATAATAAACAGGTATTTAAAACCATGGCACGCGAGCGATGATCCGTGTCAAAGCTGGCTCCCAGCGCCATTCATTTCACGGACTGGAGTTCAAGCGAGCGTGAGCAATCGCCGCAGTAGTCTCGCATCTTCCTACCGGAGCGAGCATCCTGAACCGTCCGCATCCCACGATCGGCGCATTAAACAGCTGCCGAGGCAGAATGCTGACCGCCTCTCACCCACACCGTGAAGGACGAGGTGACTTGCTCACCAAGAAGCAGTTAATGCAGCACCGCTTCAGTCGAACAATATGCAATCAGAGATTTATCCGGCTATTATTCATTGAGACACATAGGACCTCCTCTGTCTGCGAATCCACTGTGCAGTCATGACTGCACAATAATGCAAGCTGAGACAAATATATGGAAATGTAAGAGCAATATGCAATATATTATTGTATAAGAATTCATGTTTTGATCCAGTATGAGAACGGGGTATGCATGTTATTATCTTTTAATTTTAATACTTATGTAATATTTAACCCTTGTGTTCGGTTTAGGTCAAATTGACCCGTTTTAAACTCTTAATCAAAGAAGAATGACACTTTTGAGAGTTGCATTAACCAGTGAATAAACTAGTGCAAATTTGTTTTGTTTTGTGTTTCTATTTGTTGTTCATCATCTGTATTTGCTTTATGTTTTTTGCTTATATGGTTTCTTTGAATATAACAAGATAAAGTTGAAAAATAATTGAGAATGTCAGTTCAAAACAATAAATTTACTGCATGAAATCCTTGATTCATTTAAAATTTTCACAGATAAACAAGATTTATGCCCCCATGCCTTCATTATAGTGGATTTATATAAATCACATCTTTATCATAAAAACTGGATGACACTTTCATTGTTAAATGTGATCTAAGCAGAGATAAAGGGCAACCATTAACCATATTTATTGTTTAAATTGCTTGGAATTAAGATAAAGATCATATATATTAAATATTTTTGCGTAATTTCATTTCTGTATTGCTTTAAAATCCTAATAGTGTCCTGGGTATATTTGACCCAGGCTAACAGTTTCACAGGTGTTAATAAGTGAACAGAATGCAAGGGTTAAGTCATCACCATAGTGTGTGAACATCCTAAAAGCTGAGCATGCATGAGGCAGACCTTACTTACATTTGTGGAGCCTCACTTGTCAGGCACATGACCTTGTGATAACTTTATGAGCATGTTCAGGTTGATACATGTGATACGTAGATACATGTGATAAGGCTTCCCAATTTCCAGGCATAGTATGCTTTGCCGATAAATCAATGTTCTTAATTCTTCTGACGAATCCTGACCTTGCATAGGTAGGACATCAATTGGAGGTGGCCCAACAATGCAACTCAACCAATACTCAACCACTGACGTTGGCTAAAGCTAGCTAAATCAGATCAGTTTGCAGGATTTTAACAAAAACCTTATATCTCACAAAACCTTATATCTCCCTTTCCAAGTGGAGATATATGCGTTACAGCCACGTATGAAAGATGCATGTTGTTGAGTTTAACTATGCAGGGGCTTCATAAAAATTCCCTGACCACTGGAAGGCGGTAGTTAATCGGAAAATTGGACTATTGACTATGATTCTGTGACATTAAAACGCAAAATGCATCCTTTCAATGAAAACTACTTGCTTTTACACATTCCACGTTTTTGTAATTGTTCACTACCTCTTTTATGATGTATGGTACCCGGTTTTATTTGTATAGTTTCATTTTATTTACACTATCAGGTTTTATTTCTGTAAAGCACTTTGCGTTACAGATATGTATGAAGAGTGCTATATAAATAAAGTTAAAGTACCTCAAAATGACACATTTATGACACTTTATTGGAGGTAATCTCATTGAGTGGTAATATAATATTTTTCTTTCTCTTTGTGCCATTCCCTGACTTTGCAGAAGAGGTGAGTTTTTTTAAAACAAGAGCACCACACACCAGAAACAAAATTCTGGGGGGGGGTGTTCAGTGGCAACACAACATGCCTTGAGTTATGAGCCCATCTGCTAAAGCATGTTAATGTAGTGTGATGCGTAGAATCTGTGATCACTATCTCCACCAAATCGCTCAAGTCTCCACTGAGACAATGTCAGAAAGCTACACCGTTGGGTAAAAACAAATCCCACCTGAGGCAAACACAGGGACACGGTGACTTGCCACACATCTCTTCATTTACATGCAAATTATCGTCTGCCTATACCAGCACGTTTTTAGGTCTCGATGACAGAGATGAGTGACTCTGACCTTCATTGTTACGGCTTTTCCACGGAGGGCCAAGGCTTTCCGAAGACCTGTGCTGTTTTATCATCCATTAACTGAACTCTGACGGGGAACAGTTGTTGGATGTGATCCCTGCACAGTAGTTCTTTCCGGGTGTCATGTTTATCATTTAATTTACTTCCAGTTCAAGGCACAATCCCATCTGTTGATTCCCCATCCCAAAGTTTTGGCAGTCACATTGTCTCTGAGCCGCTGATGCAGAACTTGCTTCGCTCAGCACAGGTTGCCTGCTTTTCCATTTGTCCAGTCATCCATGCACAGATATTGGCTGGGCAAATTCTTGACAACCTCAGGTTTGGGCTAAATTATACTGTAGCAAAGCTATACTAAACAGTGTGTGCACCATTCACATTCACAGTACCTGTAGCATGCACAAAGAGTAGTGGGTCTGGCCCACTGCCCCAGAGCTCACCAGTTATAACCGTGATAAACACTGAGGACAAAATATCATCTCTCCAATTTACCAGCAACTTCCCATTCGTAGCATACGTACAAGAGAAACAGAGTATAGTGTGGTGGATAATTCTGAACAAAGGGTGAGAATGATGCTAATTATGTTGTTTCTCTTTTGATATAAAGCTAAACAACAGGGAGGACCCGACTGGAGTGAAACTTACTTTGTGAGAAAGCAATATTGCTGTAATGATTCGTTGTTAGGTCCCCTGTCTGCCAAAGAGTTCTACATTAAATACATTCTCACTTATTTTGCCTCGGGTTGGTGCTCTCACAAAGAAAGGTAAGGGCCATGCAGTCACTGCATGCTATAGTACATAAGTGAAATAAGAGAACAGCTCATAAAGAGTTAAGCTATAGTTAAGTAAGCAAACCGAATCCCTCTAGCGACAAGTTCCAAAGAGGCACACATCACATATTTGATTTATATGAGATAATACCCCTGGCAGAGCCACAGAAACAAAGTTTACACTAACATCTCAGATATCAACCACAAACTCAGTCAGTATGTCAATCAAACACAGTACATAAGTCACTTACATCCAATCTTGTTAGTAGCCTTGTTTTGATGGAAAAACAAAATCAATCAATGTAGATCAACCGGCTCAATTAAGTGAAAATACTGTTACAGTCATCATCTGAACAAGTTTGTGACTATGCTTGGGAGTGTGATCAATAGGAGCCTTTGACACAAACTTATGAATTCTTAGCAACATGTAAAGGCCTGAAACTGACTCAATATGACCTTATGATCAGCAACTCTTTCTAAACCCAGATGTGATAGTGTGTCTATGATTCCATCAGAGGTACAGTAACATAGTTGAATCCCAGAGTCAGAGCAACAAGCTCAGTAGAAACAGGCAAGCTTCATGCTTAACTGAAAGCACTGATATCCAAATTATGCTCAGCAAGAGAAAAGGGTTGACGTGCCAAATGCATGCACATTTGTGTGCCTCCAGATAGTTTTATTTAACCATAGATAATGACTTCAAAATGGTTTATTTGAGGTTTGTAAATAGATCTCTTTATTTGCTGTTATAACTCCAGCACTTAAATGTGTTGATAATTCCTGATGCCTCTTTTTACTGATTGAAAAAACTGATTTATTGTGCGGTAAGTATTATCCAAAATAGTGTCTGGCTACTGAGACGAAGTGTACAAACAGAGGCTGTGTTCATAAAAAAAATATATATCAAAACTGGATGGTGCATGTTATAGATCAACAAAACATAATATTTCAAGACCAAGTAGGACTACACGGTGAATATGTACGCCTAGGAAGGGAGACTTAAACAATAATAATTATTAGCACCCATAAGGACATGCAAAACACCAATGATAAGATGGGCTGTACCTTACCCTTTATGAAAAAAGCCAGTGTTACATGAAGAAGTGTGCTACAAAGAACAAGGTACTAATTTCACAAAAGTAGGCAAGGTAGATATTAAATATATGTGCAAGCTACTATTAACAAGCAGAGTTCAGATATGGGTCAACAGACAAAATTCTGAAACCCTGTTAGATCCAGTAACCTAATTGTTCAGGCCTGCACAGCATATCAGCGGCAGCACAGTTGTCAATTTTTCTTATGTAACTTTGGGGGAGGAGAAATGTTTTTTTTTTTGTGTGGAAGCTGTTTCCATGGCAACACACCAGAGTAGGCTACGTTGATTTTGGGAGAAGACTCATTCCAGGGGCAATTAAAGTCAAGGTCTCATCCCCGGTGAGGCTAAAGTGTGCCTGACTGCATCTGTGGCAGAGCAGACGGAAGGTTTGAGAGCTGGGCCCATAACCAAAAGGTTGCAGGTTTGAATTCTGAACGCGGTGTCTAACCCAAACCGCCACAGTGAATCCGGCGACATAACTAGATTATCATTTAAAATAAATCTATTTAGACTCGCAGGCTAAGTCAATAACAATGTGAGCACGTCACAACTGGGTCTAGCAAAAATCATTCAACAAAAGGAAGCAGGAGCCTTTCCTATGGGCATATTTCATTGACAAACCACAGTGTAAAACATGTACAGGCTGCTCTTAATTCACCATTACAGAAAAACCCAAATCAATCATTGTGCTGCTTTGCTTTCATACCACACATGGAGGTTGTTATACATAGGAAACATAGCTTTTGGATTATTATTTAGGCCTATTAAACAATAGACAGAGGTATACAGTATGCGTGCCACCTCATCCTGACCCAGTTGCACTGTGGCCTGCAAACAGCGAGTCTATATTTGCAATACACAGACGGCTCCCCGAAAAACCATCCACTGCAGCTTGTCTCCCCTTCACCATTGATTTTATAACTGCTAAAAGAGTAGCAGCAGCTAACCGCCATTATTAGCTAACCTATACAATGTACTGAAGGTAATGCATTGTGGGAACATGTGGACTGCTGCAATCTTTCTCATGGCTTATGAGCATGCAAAAATACCAAGCGCAAATTAATTCTCCTTGCACTCACTTTACCTTTGGATACAGTGCACATAAGCTCAAGATAAAAATGCATCTAATGTAGGGTCTACTAAGGCAATTCACATCATGTTTTACTAAAACTCATGTAAAATACATATATGTTGTATGGAAATATATTCTACTGAACTAGAATAAATCTCTGTGTTACAAATTGCCTTGTTGCCTGGTCTACATGTTAATAACCATGCACGATTACAATATTTGCATTGGCATTTGCTGGACATATTTAACGTCACCTAGGTATATTAAATAATACCTATAATGTTAGTAGCTACCTGTAATGCAGCGGTTAATTTGGTTATTATTCATTCAGTTTTTAAAGAGATTAAAGTTAATGTCAAGGTCATTATTGACTGCTGAGAACGGACATACCTTTATTTAAAGGAATGGGCAGCCAGAAAGTTTCGTGATTTTTGCAAGCCAACAATATAGGCTACATCATATTAGCAAATGTAACTGAAATACTATAGCAACGTTATGTACTGCATTCTTGCCCCGAGCTCATAATAAAACACATTCATGTAAGATTTTGTAAATCCCGTTTCTCTTCCGTTCCAGTCTCCCACGAAAACCAGACAACTGATATTCTGTGCACTAGAAGTGTAGCTACATCACGACTGATTTGTGTTTAGTGTTGGTTCATACCCTGAATTTCGCATGTATTCCCGAAATCACGGTGTGCATATCAATAGGCCACGTCCAATCGCTTACATCATTTTAAAGATTTGAAACAAAGATGATGAACCCTGAAGGGAAAACCGCTCAATAATGTTATACGAAATAGATAGCATTGGGGAAAAAAGACTATTTAATGCAAGAAATAACTTTACGGGATATTATAGGTTACACTCAAGCACTTTGAACAGCGACAGCTCTGCCCGTGATCAGCTTATAATGCATTTACAATCTATTTGTGTATTTCCTGTAAAACTAACACTTCATATCTATTATCGTAGTACATAGAGTGCCTATGTCATGCATTAACATCTAGATTGCGATACAGCACCGACATGAGTTGTTACATGCAGGTCAGCTTAATAGTGTTTCAATAGCTTAATTTACGTCGTATTATTTTATAGCCCTAAGTAGGCTAGCCTACATGTATAGACAAATGATGTATATCCTACGTCTGTAAATGGGAGCTTAACGAAAAACGTGGTTAGAGTACTGTGCAGTGTTTTAGAGATGAACAATCATAGCAAGTGCTATGAACCTCTCAAATCGTTCTCAAAAGGTATTCGTCAATTCAATTGTCAGTCAATTACATTTAATCCTTACCTTCAAAAGCCAAAGCTGGTTGTAAAAGAAGTAAAAATATTCCCAATGATATTAGACATTTAAACATTGCGTCAGGACCTGGTGTCTTCCCGTTTTTCTGACATCCCGTGGCTCTCCAATCTATCCATTCTACCGAACCCAAAGCAGGAGCTCTCTCCACTCCGCTGTTATCAAAAATACAGGAATTATGCGCATTGCTCAAATGACATGCCATTTTTGTATCCATGAGATAGGTTGCCCTATTGTTCTTAAAAAAGTCATTTGATTAATCCCTGACTGCAAAGAGAGTGAAGCTGTCCACCAATCCCTCTTGCCTGTAATTCAATAAAAACAGCGGCATTGAAAATTTAAGGGACGCATACGTGGAGCGCGCTCTGCACTGTGCACTCACTATCCACTGCAGCAGTACAATGATGCTCAATCCAATAGTTAAAGCATATTATTTTGCCCGCTGCATAGTCATTTTGTCAGTCCAGAATAGGAATTCTGTTAAATAGTATCCCCCAGTTTTCCGGACGCCCGACTGTTATTGCTGTTAAGAAACGTCTTTTCATTTGAAGAGAAATCACGTCCCTGACTCCTGGGGTTACTGCGAGAGCGCGGAAGGTGGCGTACAGGTAGAATTTGACGACCCCTTGTGGGTATGTGTGCTATTACTGACTGCTTAAAAGTCCCTTGGTGTCGGCTTGTATTATTACACTATGTACTCGTTTTAGGCTATGTAGCTACTCGTCGATATTAGGCCTACCAGTAAAACAGTAGTCTATGGGAGTCTGAATTTCCTCCATCAAGGATATATCTAATATAGTATTCTCGAGAAGCAACTGCTACATGTCTTAAAGAAAGTTGTTTTCTGGTTATCTCTTTTTTTTACAGAGGCGTAAGGGAGCACCTTTGGAACGTCTCACGCAATTTTGAGAAACCCTTAATTTGTCCCCTCTAATGAATCCCCGAATCAAATTGTCCTTCTTTGACTAGCGCTCAAACGCTTGTTTCTGAACGAGAATTCGTCTCTGTTTCTCCCTACGCTTCATCGAACACAATTGCGCCAATTGCGCGCCGCGGTCGGCACTGGCACGGCACCGGATTCGAACAGATCTGGGTATCGAACCAAGAGCAACCGAATGATCAGAAAACTAGCACATCAGAAATTAGTGGTTGCGATGGACCTGTTCGATCACTGAAATTGCGATCATTTATTGGTCAATGGCGTGTAATTTACAATAGCCAATTTATTTGATTAATATAATAATAATAAAAAGGATTGTGAATGTGTGCCACCATTGTCTTATGAAAATCCAATCGACTGAAATTCTAGATCGCATTAGGTCTACAAGCTTGCAGCTGGGTAACAGCAAGTCAGCTAATCTCTTGTGAATAGTGAATATTATTCTCGCTGCAAACCATACTGTGATGCTATATAAATTTATTTAATTTGTCAAAAAACAGCTATGTTGTTAATCTCGCATAGAACATAATTTTGTGGTTCTTCGGTCAATAGTGTCGTAAAGTCTGCTGCTCTAGGGTCCATGCTGATTTAATTCTCACAGCTCATAAACTGTACAAGAAATTAACCCTCCCAATCTTTACACCAAGGTTACCCCTTGGTTTTTTATTATTACTTACACTTAAAACATTACAGTATTTGTACACCTGTAGCGAAATTCGCTTTAGAAAAGATCTGAACCTCCCATCTCCCACTATACTGATATAGGTTACTATAAAATTGAACATGAATTACCTACCATTTGTATTATTGTTGATTAATATCAATGCCAGCCTGTCAACTGTATAAAAATTTTAAAAGAGTAATATATAACATTCATTACGTGGTTCTTTATAGGGTTAGGGTTAGTGCAGACTGCATTTGAATGGATCTCTATGGGAATTGGGGGGTGGGACCAAGGGGCCAAAGCCGGGCTTTCGTTTTGAAGCTCACTTCCTGGTTGGGCTGGGAGCGGCCATAGTGCCGTTGCTCACTAGCGCCACTGCGGTTGGCTCCAGTATAGGTCTTTTACCATGTAATTAAATGGCAGCAATGTTGTCAAAATACTAAGTCAATAAATTTTTTTTTCTTTTCCATTGTCTAATGCCTCTCCGTGTGGCATTATGGTGTTGTTTGGACAGGATATTAACATTTGTTCAGGACTAATCAGAGGGACAGGTTGAGTCCTGGGGTCACTGCCAAAGATAGGTTATATAGGGTTCTCACTGCCCTCACTCGGAGGGGCGGGACGAGAATGGGGAGACAACAATCATTTGTCTGAAATGCGCCCTGGCGTCTTGGGACCTTTATACAGTCTATGCTTGGGACAGGGAGACACGCTGTATTTTTGAGTCTTGATGGAGAACATCCCTTAGTAGCCTACCGGGAACAAGCTGTTATTTTGTGGACACAGTTGGTAACATAATAAATTGACTGCCTTACTCGCTCATCTTCAACATGTTTGTCATCACATATTCATTTTGGAGCGAGCTGTGTCTACTATGAAAAAAAATACTGTTTCGTGAGATGAGAGACAGCAGGGGATGTTGCAGCTACACTACAGGCCCACGTCTCGGAGCAAGCAGCCAAACTGTGGGTTAAGTATATGAAATCAATTGCTCCATACCTGTATAACCTTATCAATTTAGCTACTCCACCCCCTCCCATGAACATTACCATTCCATTGCTTAGCAATGCAGGGTTAGCTAGCTAGCAAGCTAACAATAGCTCACGACAAGTCTTTTTAACATTTAGCTAGCAAGATAACGATAGCTTATGGCAAGCCCTTTTCATTTAACAGTTATGCGACTTAAAGTCATCTTTGCTGGCTGGCCATGTAAGTTGGCTATCTAACGTTATTAACGTTAGCCAGCTGCTCCAACTAGAACCCTAACCGGACATTTCTACGCGTGGATAATTTTTTCGGTTCCCAAAAATTAAGAAAATGTGCGGGGAATAGAGCCAAAGTGTTAGTGGTATGTCTGTACTGACTCAATACAGGGATGTTTAAAATAAAACCAATAATTTATCGGAAAAGAATACGGAGTCTGCGTTTGTAAATGTTTGCAATGTTTGCGATTAGGTTACAGGATGCAGATGAAAGTTAATGCCAGCTACAATGTAATGTAGGCTACTATGATTTAGCTAGCATGTGAACCCACTAACCTACAATGCCGACTTTATCTGAAAGTTTTCAGAATGGAGTTTCATGCTGCGGAAAACCGTGACAGACTGCTCTGTCACAGTCGAGTTAAGACGGTGGTGGTTTGCTCATTTAAGACTATGGGGACAGCTTGCTACCTTTCTAGCGGCGCTAGGGACATTTATAATAAAGTAATTATTCTTGTCAAAATAACATATGTGATTGATTGACCGTCAATATACACTGCCTGGCCAAAAAAAAAGTCACACACTCTAATATTTTGTTGGACCGCCTTTAGCTTTGATTACAGGGCGCATTCGTTGTGGCATTGTTTCGACAACCTTATGCAACGTCACAACATTTATTTCCATCCAGAGTTGCATTCATTTTTGGCCAAGATCTTGTATTGACGACGGGAGAGACGAACCACTCTGTAAAGTCTTCTCCAGCACATCCCAAAGACTTTCAATGGGGTTAAGGTCAGGACTCTGGTGGCCAATTCATGTGTGAAAATGATTCCTCATGCTCCCTGAACCACTCTTTCACAATTTGAGCCCGATGAATCTTGGCATTGTCTTCCTGGAATATGCCCATTGATGGGATAACCTGGTCATTCAGTACATTCAGGTACTCAGCTGACTTCATTTTATTGCTGCATAATGTTGCTGAGCCTAGACCTGACCAATTGAAGCAACCCCAGATCTTAACCTCCAGAGGTTTGTACAGTGGGCACTGTGCATGACAGGTGCAACGGCGACTTTTTTTTTTTGGCCAGGCAGTGTAGTATCGCTTGTAGGAGTACCAGAAAATAAGTTATCAAGAGTCTTTTGATATTGTTGGGTTACAGAAATCATTGTATCCTTTCGAACTCAAAGTGCTAGAGTACAGAATCGAAATAACAAAAAATGTGTCACTGTCCAAGAAATTATGGCGCTCACTGTATACTGTGATGTTCCAAGCTTGCTTGCTAATGTTATCACTAGGTAAATACTGTCTGAGTGTATAACATTAGCTAGCTAAGTTGTCGATTCAAACCCGACTCCCGGGGCGTAATGACGTTACCCAATCAGACATGGTATGTCATGCAGTGTGACATGCCTCATCTGCAGTTACATGAAACTTGCCATACCAATTTGTCGTTGGTGACATAAGAATCTCATGTTATGGTAATGACACTTGCTGCATCAGTGGTGACGAAACACCATATGCCTATTGATGGTTATTGTCATGAGTGCTTACGAAAGTGCCATGTACTGTTTATGAAGTTATACAATTCTTATATAGGGCCACTTAAATAACGCTACCACATCTTGCAAGATGTAACCCAGGGGTAAGCAACCCTGGTCCTGGAGTGCTGGAGATGGTCCTGGTTTTTGCTCCATCCAAATCTAGAGCTACATAACTGGATTCACGTTAATTAGGTTTAATGAATGCAGGTGGCAATTTGCTGGAGGCACACAGCATTACACCATACAGAATATTCAGACTCAGGCTTTTAATTATCCATCAAACTCTTGTGATCAAGCTTAGATGGAACAAAAACCAGAAATGTCAACAGCAGTCCAGGACCAGGATTGCCTACCCGTTGTAGATAATGCCAGCAGTCACATTACAGTAACACTGGTAAAAACATTAGCCCTCTTGCAAATATGGAATATACGTCAATGTATTGTAAATATGTGGACTGTTTTGAACATATATTTCAATATGGGAAATCAACGATACTTTCCATAGAACCCCCTTTACAATGTGAAGCGTTAAAATATACTATGAACATACTGTATTTCAACAATTTTTCAGTTTATTCCATTTCGGTAAGTACTAGCTCATGTACTACTACCATTATATGACCCCATTGCCATATTATAATAATGGGAGGATTCGGTGGGCACACACTGGTTTCATAAAATGATAAATACTGCGATGCTATGAAATCAGTGCTTATGTACACCTCTCTAATCCGGCTTAACTGAATGTTTTGACTTGAGGGGGTCTCGTAGGTACGACTAGCAGAGTCTGAAAAGAAACAATATGAGTCCTCTCTATGCAGTTATTCAAAACTCAGTCAAAAGAACATAGAATGTCAGTTTGCTGCAGCAATAGATATTTTTAATTCAAAGTGAATCTTGACAATAATACACCATAAATTCTTATTTTGACACTCACCATAAGAGTCACCTGGAAAACCCGCTTTTTGTGACAAAGTACAGAAGGCTTGGTCACATTTAAATCACTGAGAACTAGAGAGAAATACTATCGCAAACTGTAAGAGACATTACATCCAGAAATTTATTTTCCCAGTCCTCATATTGTAAATATTGCACAGTGCAATTGCTACATGGCAAACTACTGTAGCATAAAATCAAAAGCAAATAAAAACAAAAAGGAAAGCCACAAATATTAAAACAGTAACGGTTCAAACTTAATAGTCAAGTCTATTTGCTGTGTATCTAAATAGATTACTCCATAACTTGCAGTGTGAATTAACTTTTGCTAACACAGCTAATTCGAAAATAAAAAAGGGAAATTGTAAAAACAGATCAAAATCAAATCAAACCAAGTAGTAAGGATTTAAGATTAATACAGTAGCACATTGGATTAATACAAAGACCCTGAATTAACTCCTTAAGTACTTTTAAAATAACACCAATCAGATATAGAATTCTGCAAAAAAAAAAAAAATTAAGGGAAGTTTAAAAACTGCAGTGTTTGGTTTATTTCATGTAAAAAATGTAATTAGGTTTTCATAGCAATGCTGTATTATCAGATTTTAAAAACCTTTTCAGATGGTTAAATTGAACTAGCATTACCGTCTGTACAAACGTAATCAATTTATTACCTTTGCATCTATGGTAAGTTTTGGCTAACATGGAGATTTTGTGCAGGCATATTTGCTGGTAAATACCATTACACAGAAACAGTTAAATTTCCACATACATATTAGAGTACAAATAACACAGCATGTGATTTGTCAAGTTCATAAGTTTTGTTTGTTTTTCAGATATGAAATGCCAACAATAGACCCAAGCTTTCTGCTTCCTTCAGATCAAGGTGCAACAGATTGAAATGAATTAGATTTTGTAACTAGTAATGAAGTGCTTCTTGCCAGCTGCAGCAGTAGACCTTATATTTACTTGATCCAATCTGTTGTTTTGACACCAGCTACCAGCAAGGCATTGATCAATCCTTGCAATGGTTGTTGTCCTTCAGAGCATTAAAGGTTATTTAACAAAGGCAAAAGTTGTTTATCAACGAGCAATTAAAATCCAAGTAGGACTTACCCTATAAGCCGGTAAGTCAGAAATTCCTTAAATTCCATGTGTACATTCACAGTGCATACGTAAAGCTTTCTGAATATGAGACTTGAATGTTCTGGGTGATAAGCACATTGAACACATTTCCCTGACTGTGTAGCCAATAACTACCCAATTTCTCACGAGGACCAGGAAGAAACATTTCATCATAGTCCTAGTTTCTGGTTTTCAGCATTAGAAACTAATTTGATCCAGCGTTTAACTATTAACAATTTAAATGTGAACGGGTTTGCTAAACTACCGCAGTAACTACAGACAAGCTAAGAACACTTGACGGCAGAATGGCGCTACGGGAGAAATGAAAATACTGTATTTGACGTACTGTATTTTTCCTAAAACGGGTTGGTAAATGTCAAACGGCTTAAAGTGCCTTCTCAATGGGCTGCCACAATGTTCTGAGACTTTGTAGACCGGAAATATGTCCTGAAATAACAGATGTCCTTAATGACCACTGTCCTATACGGCCTGTGCCACCCTGCTTTAAAGACAGCCTGTAAAAGTAGTATTTTCCATCTCTGGAATGACGCCGAACGGCACGAGTGCGTATTTTATATATTCTTTCTTTTTTTCTTTTTTCTTTTTTTGGTCAAGCCGCCACTTTTGGAGTAGCGCTGCACATCACGGTCGGTTTGTATTGTATTGGATTTTTGCTGAACCCCCAGCACCTGGTGGGAGGGATGGATCAGCAATCCTTCAGCGAGTGACCCACCTATACTCAAGGCACAAACACAGTGTTGCTCACACTGTCAACAATGTCAAGAACTGGAGGGGTGGCGGAATCGCCTTCGCAGTTTTGCTCCGATGTGAAATGCTTTCAAGCAGCGGAGAGATTCGATAAAAACAGCTTCCGTCCTCGTCCTTTAATAGACCGACTCCCTATTTGGTTGAAGTGATTGGTTACGTTTGGTGTGACTTTAAAAAGTTGTTTCTGAAACGCATCTGAAACACAACTTTGATTTGTGATTAAACTGAACGCATACAAAGGAAACACATCTGATGCACAATTTTGATCTGTGATTACACAACACGTACAAAGGATCTGTAGAAAACGTAAATGTACAACTGTCCATCGCAATGTGGGCGTCGTGTTTTAAAGGGCTGAAACAAACTGCTCGCACAAAATTCATGTCATCGACAAACGTTTTCAACAGAACACTGCAAATTCAATTCCATTAGGAAAAAAGGCCAATGATTCCCACCTAAACCAACCCCAGTTATAGCTTATTGACAGTTATACAAGTGCTTAGTGGTGTATTATAAAGAAATGTTCTATAGAATGCCTTGGCATTTCCTTTGCAACTGTACTGATTGATAAATATAGAATACAGTGTTGCTGTAAACCGTATCAGTATGTTAGTATATAACTGCCATAATGAAAAGTTAAGTCAATCCTGCAAGCTATAGCCTTACACACGTCTACAAAATGCCAATATGAAAACATACAAAAATTAAGTTACATCAATACATCCATTTATATGCAGTGATGAGCCCAACGGTTAATGAAGATAAAATACTGATGCAAAAAAAGAAAATCACATCCCCAAAACAACAAATTCAACTAACTTCCATCATTTGCAATACAGTAGTTACAATGACACTCCAAACATGAAAGCAAAATATTAAAATCAAAAACCCACTTCTATTTCAGGTAATTATACCTATACAAAAATAAGATCGCTAAATAGGAACTAAGTTAATCACCTAATTTCACAGCTATTTGAAGTGGCAATCATTATATAGCAGCTTATCTATGATACATTCAAGATAAATGATACAACATATTACTCGCCCAAAAGCTAAACATAGCCTCAACCATTTTGAATACCTTTTTTTTATTTTTTATATTAACCCCATCTCTAAATCTACAGTATACTTGAGGTCTATGCAGGAGGAATAGCTCACTTGCTTAGGAAATGAATTACAGTCTTTGGTGCTGCAAAAGCAACTTCATTTAAAGTAAAGACAAAATTTTACGCACATACTAACCAAACCAAAAAGATGCACACAGCATATATATATATTCTCCCTGACGGAATGTATGAAATAAGCAGTCGACACCAACAAGCCTTAACAAATGGTATAATAAAAGGGAAAAATAAGTAAAATTTCATCATGCATAAATGGAAAAATTGCACACAATATAACTCACACCATGTCAAGCTTAAACACTACATAACTATTATATATGATATATGCATGCATGTGTGTGTACACGTGTATATACGTGTATATATACACACGCACGCACGCACGCACGCACGCACACACACACACACACATATGTACAGACACATACACACGCGCGCACACGCACACACACGCACACACACACACACACACACACACACACACACACACACAATCTATATTAAATACTGCATGGTTTGCTCAAGCCAAGATGAACCCATACTATGAATCAAAGAGCAATTTGCATTTTTGTCTTTTATCGAGCCAAAGCCATGCCCATCACACTTCTAAATATCTCAAAAACCCCAAACTCTAAAATAAAATTAAAATGAAAAAAATCAATTATTTAGATTGTATTGCAGTTCAGTGAACAGTATAAATACTGTTAGTAGTAAGAGTATACTAAATAGAAATTGATTATGATTATCAAATATTAAGCAATATTCAATGTTTGCTCTTTGTACACTAGTTCAGTCGGGAAAAGAAAAAAAAAACTGAACAGCAAGCATCTGCTACAGCAAAGCATGCCGTCTTAATAAAAACCAAAAACTTGCTTGTGTTTCTCAGATATACACTGAACGCAAATCTATGCATTGCTCTAGGTGATACATCGTATCTATGCATATATATGGGTGAATATATACACATACACAGAATGCACCAACAGATTTGAATTTCAAGTGCTGCAGTCCATTACATTAATATATTGGTAACATTAACAACCTCATATATTTAAGGCACTATGTGTGGGAACGAGTTACAATGCAGCGAGTCTCGGGACACGAACGATAAGAGCAACGTCTAGGCATCTTTCCATTAAATTTTTCGCCCATGCAAGACATGCAGTGTGAGGAAAACAGCCTTTTCCATTAATTGACTCCACATTGAAAACACCAAAGACACTGAAAAAATACAAATAGTTAAACAAACACACTGCACGGGGGGGACACATGTGCATCTGTTGCTCTAAATCTGGATACTGGGATGGCTTTACACACATAGATGTGTCTTGCACAAGTTTAGAAGGCAATATAGAAAAATAGAGGGTGCAAAAAAGTGACTCCTGCCCCCGTTATCCCCCTGTTTTGGAGAGTTACCGTAGAAGATCCAATGAGAAGGTATATCAAATGTGCAAAAGAAAACACATTAAAAGTGAGTTTCGTTCTTTTCTTTCTCTCCCCCGAACTCTTTAAAGCTCAAAGTTTCGATTGCACCCGGGTCTACATGATTCAAAAGTAGTCTTTTCTGTTGTGCCATGGCTTTGGCTACAGAGGCCACGCTGTTTCCGCTCTCCGACGCCGGCGCGCGCTTCGCTCTGGGGCCCCGGCGGGCCGTCCCGGCGCTCAGATGTACGGGTACTGGCTGAGTTTTGTGGGACTGAGGGGGAACCCGGCGTAGGCGGGCGAGGCGATGTAGGAGTGGGGCGGGAAGAGCGGCTTGAACTGGCTCTGGTGGATGGTGGGCGAGGGCAGCAGCCGGTGGTTGATGCCCACAGTTACTTGGTGCACGATGCCACCCGGGTGGGAGATGCTGTAGGCGGGCTGCAGGATGGGCCGGGTGCTGCAGGGCGAGGCCAGCATGTGGGCCACGGGCGCGGCCGTGACCAGGGGCCCGGAGGGCGGGTACGGGAGCAGGGCGGGGTGGGGGTGCGCTGTAGTGTGGTTGGGGCTGCTGTGGGGCAGGGTAAAGGTGTGCCCGTGCACTGTGGGCGGGATGTAGGCCTGCTGCCGCCGGTGGCTGTAGTTTCCGTTCCACTCCTGGTGGCAGGAGCCGTAGTGCTGGACCTGTGTGAGGAGGAGGAGGAGGAGGAGGAGGAGCAGGGCAAGGCACGTGTTCAGGTCGCTCTATTCAATCATGCAAGCTTGTAGCCAGCTAAATTTGACCAGACATTGATATGGGCTATGATTCATCGTACTGAGATGCATTGGTTGGAAATATAAGCAAAAACTGCAGGTGAAATGTACACTGCTGACAGAAGTGAGGATATGTTCTGTGTCTGTGATTAGACATTAAGTGGACTGTATCAATAGCAGCAAACATAAAAACGAGCGATAAAACAGGTTGGGGGAGTGTGAACTCAGCTCATTCGTATCAGTATGGAGGTACCCCCCAGGGGACGAAAATAATACACCTTTTCATTTCACGTTAGCTGCAGTGCATTTGGTCGGAATCGGTCTGGTTTGGGAAAGGACCGGCGATCGGCGGAGAGCCACTGACCTGCCCAAAGCCCAGGTGTTGCTGCTGGAATGCCGAGGTGATCTTGTGCTGGCGGTTGAGGAGGGGGGCGGAGTGGTGGTTCTGTCGCCCAGGGCCGCAGCGCCCCCTGGACTGGCAAGTAGAGTCTAAGACTGAGGTGGGATGGAACATGTCAGCTGAGATCAGAGAGGAGCGAATGGATTGCTTTGGTCTGAAGTCGTCAACCCACACACTGTGGGCCAGAATAAAACTAAACGCTTCGACCCAGCCCGATCACGAAAAAACCCAGCGCTAGCACGGCTTCAGGCTTAGCGCTAATTCAAATGTGACCTCCCACCTACCAAGGAGAGAGGCCGCATCTGGCACTAGGTTTTTAACGCCATTAGCCGGTGAGTAGAAGGTTTGGTTCAATTCCAGCCTTAATTTGCCCTAACTGGCTATTGGGGAAAAATGTAGTAATGTTTCTTCATTAATTTTTTGTTTTGTATCTAAAAAGTAATAACCCATTAAAAGTAATATCAGGGTGATAAAAGCCAATTTGAAACTAACCGCAAAAACTTTTTTTATAGCTTTAAATGAAACTAAAAATAACCTCTGCAAAGCTAATATAGCTGTGCTGGGCTTACGTGCGGATTAGTTTCATAAATGTGCACATGCTCCGAGGGGGACAGGGAGCAGTTTCATGAAAGGCAATATCAGGGCATATCAATTGCAAACTTTACAGTCACCCAGTCAACAGTGCTGTATATATTACCTGCCATTCAGACGTTTGGAAATAGCACAATCCCAATGGTCAAAGGGTCAACCAAAGGTCATTGTGATTGATGTGTATCTTCAATGCATGCTACAAAACTCACATAAAGCCTTCATGACACCTACATAATGCTTCATAATGCTTGACATCAGCATTCATAAACACGCACAACCTGCACACACCACATAAAGGAGTTTTGCTTTCATGAGTGACTATAACCATGTACAAAGGAAAGGTTCACAATCAACTGTTATGAAACATTATGCAGCTGCAATGTTCATTTAGCTTTATAACATGCATTTTAAATGGTGTTGCTGCTGTAATACAGCAGTGTAATATATCTTTCACTGTATGCTCACCGTTATGGACAAACCAGAGTGAACAGAAAGTGTGATCCAATCAGAGATGACCAGAACAAGAGAAATTCATAAGGGAACCAATACTGATTGCATCCACTCAAAACCGTACAGAACCAGGCTGACCGTTACAGCACCCACATTCACCTGTAGGCTCTCTGACTTATAAAGGAGGGGCAATCCCCTGTCCATGTCATGTGACCTGCAAAGCAGACATTAGGCACCAGTGATTGCAAATCTGACCTTCTGACAGCGGCCGTAATCCACTTTCATAATATAACCACAAGGGATGTGCAGGCATACCTTAAACTACAGAACGGAACACTTTAGCATTATACTTTAGCATTGCTTGAAGCATTGGAAGAGAGGAGGCGCGACACTCTTTTTAGGCAAAAAGGTAGCCATTTTTTTTATAAAACATTTAGGTCGAGGAGACCTTATGTTTTTATAAATATATTTGCTACTTTTTTGTCCATAAAGAGTGTCGCACCTCCTCTCTTCCAATCCTAGACTTTTTGATTTAAGGTTGCACCTCTTTTTAAGTTGTTAGAGCACAGCTTTCCCCTCTCTGCATTGCTTGAAGTAAGCAGGAATTCCAGCTAGCGTATCATCTCAATGCAGGACCTCAGTCAAATGACTGGGTATCAGCACTGGGATGCTGGGTCATTCCAGCCTGGAGGTCAGGAGAAACCTGCTCCAGCTGAATAAACTTTAGAGGAGCCGGAATGGCGCTGGCTTGTTCAGAATATAGCGAGTTCAGAGCAATGGGGATAGGAGCCGGAATGGCGCTGGCTTGTTCAGAATACAGCGAGTTCAGAGCAATGGGGATATAGTCACCTGTGTTGGACACATGCTCTTCAGCGATAGAGTTGTTGTTGTGTACCCTCATGGGCGGGACCACCATGGTGCGCACGGCAGGCTTGCTGGGCTCCGTCGCCGGGGCGATGCGGGCGGCGCGTGGCTCACGGTTCTGGTTGCCGTCGCTGATGTAGCGCCTCTCCATGAAGGGGCTTTCGTTGTGGCCCGAGGAGTCTGAGGTCGGCGAACCGTCCACCGTGTCGCAGCCGCTCTCCTGCTCCTCGTCCGACATACTGGGAACAGGCCAGAGCAATCGCACTCAGAAATCACTGTACCGCAATGCAATACTGCAAAGCCATTTACGTAACCCTGTCCGAGGCAATTACGCTCTAAAATCACGTCACAATGTTCGTAAATCTAACAGGAAATCTTGATTTTGTGATGACTACTTATTAAAACAAAATGGAAGTTCTTTGTAATTGTTTGTTAGAACATTCTGTAACTTACAAAAATAACTAACAAGCTTAAGTATAGTGAAATAAAGGAACTCATTTAAAGTACTTAATAAAAACTATCAGCATAGTTCAGAGATTAAGCTGAACCCTGGTTCACCATTCGTTCACATGGTTAGTTTACGGCTTAACGCCAATAAGTGGATACGTCATAGTCTGTCTTCATGTTTTAATAACAGCGGTTAGACGGGATGAGTGGTGAGGGTTTAGCATTACCTGTTGGGCCTCTTGCAGGGGGAGGGGCTGGATTGCGCGGAGGTGGAGGAGCTGGTGCTCAGGGTGCTGTCAGGACTGCTGAGGGAGCACACGCGCTCCATGTTCAGGGTGCTCTGGCACGCCTCGCAGTCCGGGCTTCCTTTACACCTGCGGGGGAGGGCGAGGAAACCGTCGCGCTCAAACACGGTCCGTTCCGGCTCCAAGCTGTAATCTCAATGCACAACTTGACGACTAAGAGGAGGAGCCAACACCAGGGCCGTGTTCCACCTGGCTGGATAACCGAGTTAGCTGGCTAACTGCGATGAGTAAAACACAGAAACCCCCTGAATATGGAACATATGAACTAGCAAAACACTGTTCCAGGTTTTACTCAGCGCAGCTAGCCAGCTAACTCAGTTATAGCAAGCTACGAGGAACAGGGCCCAGATCTGACTTGTATTTAACAAGGAAAATGTTTGGGGAAAACAATGGTTCCTTGTAAACGTTGCTGTTGAACGGTTTCAAACTTAGGGCCAGATTTACTAAGACCTTTAGCACGTGCAAAACCATTTAGCACACGCAAAAGCAATAACATGACAGATGATTGGTCATGGATTAATGAGTCCTTGTTAACAGGCTAGCTGGCTTCTAGGCACAGTGTGTGTAAGGTTGCAGGTTCAAATCCAGGGTGAGACACTACAAGATGCTAAAGGTACTTAGCTGCTGTGTACATAATTAATACGTAAAATATGACCAGCAAAAATGATGATATAATGTAAAGGGTGTCTGGGTGACGAAGGGTGACTCACTCCCCCAGCGAGTGCCTCTGGCCGCTCTCCTCCTCCTCCTCGGCGTCCGTGTCGCTGCTGATGGTGATGACGCTGCCGGCTGGGCTGGGCGAGTCGGCGATGATGACTGTCTGCCGCTGCTTGTGGGATATGGTCAGCTCCTCAGGGTCCTGCCCCGCCTTGCAGTAGCTCCGCCTCTCCCGTTCCTCCACCTCCGGCTCGGGCTCCGGCTCCACCCGCGGGCAGGCCGGCTCCTTCACGCTCTTCCCAGCGTCCGGTATCTTTGGGGACTGGCATGCTGAATTTTGGGCGTTGGTGTTGTGCAGGAAGTTGTTGCTCCTGCAGGGACGAGCACGTTGGCAAAAGGGATGTTAAAACCGATCTGGGCAAGGTGTGGAAATATTGTGACGCATATTCAGGGTGAAGAAAATAGAAAATAAGACTTATGCTGCGTTCACATGGATCACGTTAGATGGAAAACCGGATGTCATAGTGGATGAAAGCACAACGTTAAAATTTGGTTAGGACGGCAAATAATTCCGTGGATGGAAACGGGCCGTCAATGTTAAAATGATTAAACTTTTGCAGTCCAAACCCGATGTGGCATAACACAACACGGTGGACAATGATAAATGAACAGCGCCTAGAGATTTATGATTACTCATTAAAAAGTTAGCGTGACATTGCGAAGAAGGCAGCCAAACGGCAATAAATCAGCACGGAGTTGGGCGGAGGTGCTTGATGTCAAGTTAGCCAACGTAGCCAACTTAACCAGCTGATCAAACTTGTTTGAGCATGCTACCAATCCATGGGTAACGTGGCACGTAGTACGAGACTTTCATGACTTTTTTTCAAACCGGCCCTCGTCTAATTAACAAAGCTTATGAAATCTTTCTTGTCGACATTGTCTCGCACTACGTAGCTTTGTTCACATGCCACTAACTGGCAACAGCTTATTATACACCTATAACCTAGCAACATCACCATAGCAACATATATTTTATATTACCCGTGTTGCTGTCCTGTTTCATTTATTATTTTTTATTTTTTTTACCCGTACCATCCGAGAAGTGCCATTCTGCCATCTACCGTCTACCGTGATCCATGTCAACGCAGAATTAAGAATAAAAATTATTTTGAAGTCTAAATATCTCAAACTTATGTTTAAATTAAATTCCAAGCTAAGTGAGTTTTCAATTGATCGCATGGAATAATTCATATAATCAATTAATATAATCTTATAAATCCTTAATTTAAATCCTGGCCTTTATGAGTTCTTTCCAGAAAACCTTACATCTCTGTAAAAATTACAATTATGATACACATGTAAAATGAGACGTGCGCGTGAGGAGATATGCTTTACCTGTTCTGACAGGGCTTGCTCCTCTTGTTAGCGTGTGGCTGGGGCCACACCACGTGCGCGATGCCAATGTTGATTGGCTGGGCCGACATGCCCATTTGGTTGGCTAGAAGAGGTTGGGGCATCATGGAACTGTAATGGTTGCCGTGGGGTCGCATTTTGCTGAAAGCATACACAATGGTGCCAAGAATTTAAATTCCCAGTAACGTGCTCCTGTCACATGAGTCAAATATACAGTAGAAACCAATGTTACAGTTAAGAAGGATATTTTCATATTGAGCAGGTCAGGTGAGGGATATTATCATTTGGCAGCTTTCCTGTCCTCACCTCCAGTCCCCCAGTCTCTGTGGGCCGGCCACAGTGTCAGATGCCAGCGTTGTGGCTGGGGGTGCCACCTGCGGCCAGGCTGGAACCAGAATCTGCTGGGCCCGGTTGGACCATGTCTGTTGCGGGAGACGAGGACGTTACCACAGATTCTACTCACCCAGCTCAGACAAGATAACACAGGTTGGCTGACTTCTGAGGCTCTCGCCTGTGTAATGCCCCACGAATGCATCTCTCACCTGTGTAACGCCCCCCGAATTAATCTCTCACCTGTGTAATGCCCCCCGAATGCATCTCTCACCTGTGTAACGCCCCCCGAATGCATCTCTCACCTGTGTAATGCCCCCCGAATGCATCTCTCACCTGTGTAATGCCCCCCGAATGCATCTCTCACCTGTGTAATGCCCCCCGAATGCATCTCTCACCTGTGTAATGACCCCTGATTGTGTCTTTCACCTGTGTAATCACCCCTGATTGTGTCTTTCACCAGTGTAATCACCCCTGGAAGTGTGTCACACCTGTGTAATGACCCCTAAATGTGTCTCACCTGTGGAATGACCCCTGGTCTTATCTGTAAGGGCTGAACAGGCGGGGCTTGGGTCACGAGCGGTACAGTGTTTTCCATCCTGACTGCATAGCCAGCAGGCTTGTTGTGGTTGGGTGGGATTCCTGCAGAAGTGTACAGACACACTGTAAAGGGCAGTCATACTCACAGTGCTCTAAATTGGAATACAATCCTATAAACATTTACACCACTTCAATTTTCTGCATTTTATGAAACATTTACAGTACGCAGTGAGGTACACATTCTTTCATCACTGTAAACTCATATTCCACTATAGATGCCATTTTCCCCTGAAATTGTATTGAAAGCATAAATACAGAATCCATCAATATCTTCACAAAATTACACTGATTATAACATGTCAACATACATATATGGTTGTCCATCTTCCTTTTAATAGAAAATGGTAAATGGGGGGTGTGTACCTTGAATAGTAGGGGGGCAGAGGATGAGTGTTTGCTGAAAGGAGTCACTGCACCCAAACTGAGCACTTGCTGTCTGCAATGGTATCCCAGGATGCATCACAGAGGGAGCGGATGGTGCCAACGCCTGGAAAGGGGAGGAGGAATGAACACATGGAGGATGAGCATGAGCTTATCTACCAACTGTTGACATTTAAAACATCAAAAGGTGCAGACTGAAAGTACTGTGTGAGCAACCTGTAACAGTACTGAAAGAACCTGACACTACCATCACACACCAGTAGATGGCAATATAGCATAAAAAAAAAGAAAGAAAAAAGTAGTGACTTCACAATTTCATTGAGGGCAACAGAGCAATGATCGAAGAGGAAAGCACGTGTGCTTCTTGGTTCAAAGTTCACTGTTCCGTGTGCGAAAAATTAACTAATGGGTGTCTATTGGCAGCCTACGTGACTGCACACTTGTGTTTTAGTCATGAGCGCCCTCCCTTCCGATCTCTACAAACAAAACAGCCATGGCAACCTGAAGCTCGCATACTCACTGGTTTCATAACCAAAAAAATTCCTAGCTGAAGATGAGAAATGTACTCAGCTTCTTTTAATAACGTAAACAGATGGCTTATGAGGTGACTAATTTTCCATTGCTATAAAATGTTTCATTTTAGATTAACCAAATATTGTTGCAACTGAACAAACTTTGCTCTAGCTGAACAAAACAGTTGTTCTAATTAACGGTACATACAAGCCAATGCATAGAAAACTAGATTTGAGCAGCAGGCTTAATTTGAATTCATTTGAATTCTTGGTCATAAATGTCAAGATCTTGTCAAATCACTACCAATGAACGTCAATTAACTAACAACACAAAGACCATAACTTTCAAACTTGTATTTACTATGACTGAAAAAAACAAGCCAGTGGATAGACAAAGAACAGTTGAATAACAGGCATAACTGACATGCCACATCATGCCTCTGCCACAACAGAGCTCTGTGACATAATATTTAATCGCTTTCAATCCTGAACTCAATTTTCTGGTCCTCCGCACAGGAAATGACTGGATACAGGTGATCGTACAGACAGTCCGCCTGACAGCAGCCAGAAGCCACCTTCCAATCTTCATCTCTGGGCCATTTACAGCCGTCTCTTTCTGTCTCTGCTGTTAAAACGCAGGGTCTAATTCAGCGGTCCCTAACCCTGTTTCGGGCGCTCAACCGTCGTTCTAGGCTTTCACTCCAACCCTAAAAAAGCACACCTCATTCAACAGCTAGAGATCTCGTCAAGCTCCTAATTAGTAGAATCAGGTGTGCCAAATTAAGGTTGAAATGAAAACGTACAGGACTGGAGATCTCGAGGAACAGGGTTGGGGACCACTGGTCTAATTGGAATGCAACCTTGTTGACGCAAGCGCAACCGAACCCCGCCCCATGTGCAACCTTGTGGCTCGGTCTCCTTGGAGAAGGCACGCACACACAGACGCGCGACGCTATGCAGGGGACCAACAGCCGCTGCATCTGCAGAGGGAGAGGGAGGTGGTGGTGGGGGGGGAGAGCGGCTAAATGACTCGAATGAGCTCTCGTTCACGGTGCGAGGGTCCCGATCCAATCGGAGCGTGGGCCGTTGGCTTACTTGAGTGTGAACGGCGCCCATCTTGTTGAAGGCCATGGTCAGGTTGGCAGGGGCGACCGGCCTCATGAACGACGCCTTGTTGCGGTTGAGGACGTCGTAGGCGCTGGGCCGTAACCTGCACAGGTCCATGATGTGGAAACAGGATTTGACGCTGCAGAGAAGAAAGGTGTGTGTATGGGGGGGATCCGATAAGAGGGATGGAACGGTACGCACAGCTTTGCACACTTGCTATGACCTTGAAATACTGTCTAGCATTCTGCTAAACCGTTTGGTTTGAATTTGGTACACAAGAGCAGCCAATTTTTTGCTGCTAATTCCTAGAACTATTTGCTAATTCCTAGAACTATTTGATCTACGTTCACATTTGTTCAAATATCAACATTTCCATTAAATAGTATCTTGCCATAATTCAGGAATGTAGAAGCAGAGATTCATCCCATGTATCATTTTGGACGTTAAAACCTATGCATTTTCTTTGCAAGGTTTTCAGGAATCATATGTATGTGTGTATGTATGCATGTATATATATATATATATATAATTAGTGTAAATGGTTATGCATTTTTTCCACACCAGTTAGCCAATAGTTAATTTTCATACACAATCCCTGCACGACTCAATGTATTGAAGCAGGCAGATCTTGGCTAGCACGGCCCATTTTTCTTTCTAGCTGTATCTCCAGTGTAAGCACGCGAGCATGAGCCACAGTAAGATTACCCCAGTGGATTAACTTGGTCGTAATGTATTGCGCCACAGCGTTCACGTGCGCCGTGGCCCCTCAACAGGGCAGGGGGACCTACTGGTTGCTGTGGGGGAAGTCCAGGAGGTGCTGCATGTTGACAAAGGGGTGGCCCAGGACCTCGGCCGGGACGATCCTCTTCTCCGCGTCGATGAGCAACATCTTCTTCAGCAAACCCACAAACTCTCCGCGGTCCGCCTTCTCGGCCATCAAGTCACTTCCTTCCAAATTCATCACCATGTTCACCTGGGGACGCGGAAGGCCGACTTTAATGGCTGTCCTATAAGTCTTCATTCTGCTACCTTCGTGCGACCCACCCGTGATAAATGTTACAGCGTTTCAAATGTGAAGGAGAGCAAAAGGGCACGGCACAAATTAATAGGGAGCCCATTTTTACAGAGACTAATATGGCCATGCACAGTCAATTTCCTGGGTCAGTCACATTTTTTAAAAAATTATAATTTGCCGCATAACGTATATAACTTAAGAGTACACAACTTTTGTTTTTTTTTAAATACTGGGGAACATGTCATGCTCAGTTGGTAGCAATTATAGAAAGAAATGTTGTGAGCAATCCAGCACCATACACTGTGTTTATACCCTCAAATTCTGCATTCCAAAACCAGCGATTTGGCCCGAATTTTAGTTTCCAAAATAAAGTGGCACATGACGCAAACCAATCGAAGAGATAGGCCGGTTGCATGTTCATGACGAGGTCTGTGGAAGCAGTGGGGTGGGGGTGTGTCTGTGGGAAGGGATGTTATGACTTTGAAATGTTTTGACAACAAATGCGACCGTCGAAAAAGTTGCGCACTCCAGCTTTAATGTATATGTTTAAAGAGTGGAAAAGCTAAACCCAGTGACAGAGTGTACATTCAGCATCTGGTTTCAAACCTAGGGCTCTGCTGCTCATGGGACACTTACATGCGCAATATCATCCAAACAGCTGAAGATGTACTTCCTGGCCTCCTTTGATTTCATTCCCGTCTCTGCCTCATGCTCCTCTGTTGTCTGCAGAGACAGTAAAAGGTTAGAAAAAACCCCCCAAAAAAACCAAGGCCTGGTTCTGTGGGTTATCGTCAGTTCAAGGCCTCCAGTCCAATGTGTGCAAAATGTGGTGGGCTGTATCGGACCGGAGCCGACCAAAAATTGTCTTGTAAATTCAGAGGTTTTCTTTAGCTACGAAAACACTCGCTGCGAATCCTGCGGTCTCGGGTAGCTATGCCCTGCATGCGCACCCATTAAAGGGATGGGTTTGTGAGAGGATTGCTTTAGGAGACTTAACAGGGCTGAGCTGCAGTAAGGATACATCCAGCCTTGTTTCTGAGGCTAAGGGGTGGGGCAGGTGTCTGTTCCAGCTGAAACACTGGAATTCCAGTTCTTCTACTCTGCCGGAGACAGGGGTTTTACTGCCTTAATATGGGAGTGGTTTGCTAGGGGTGTGTGAGCGTGTATGTTTGTGTGTTAAGGGGGTGTGTGCGCTGCGAAAGACTGAATGATTAGGCATGGGTGTTTGTGTGCTTGTGGGTGTGTAGGGTCAGGTGTGCCCTAAGAATGGCGGGAGGGGGAGGGGCAGGGGCACTTGCCTTCAGTCTCCACGCTGTGTACGGGGAGTCCGACTCCCTGCTGAAGAAGCGGGCAGTTTTCGTCCCGGCGTTGAGGATCTGCTCGCCCGGGAATCCTTGCGTCTGAGAAATGTAGCGAATCTGGTGGAGAGAGAAAAGGATTTTGCCTCATATTCTCATAATTCATCTGGGGTAAAGATAATTTTTCCACGGTGACAGGCAATATGGCATCATTTACATTTTTTTGTTCATTCTTCAGTTATAAAAAAAACGGCTCCCACCAGAACTCGCCACCTCCTTTAAACAAGCGAGTCTCCATGTGCATTTGCATATAGGTGCTCTACCTGCATGTCAGTTGATGGAACATTATGAACATACGCCATTTACATAATATTCAATTCAATAACTGAATCTCATCCAAAACCAGTTTAAGCCCAACCCATATGCAAGTTTACAACCATTAGTACGACATGTACAATTATTCAGCTGAAGACAAAAAAAGAAAGATAAACAGAAGATAATATAAGACAAAGGTTAAAAAAAGGGGGCAAAATCTTGCAAAATGTAGGGAAAATAACTTGAGCTATGGATCAATGTATGGCTCAACACACTCTACATGTGAGGTTAGTTAACAAAATACAGATTAACTAAAATCTAACTTATTTAATTACAAGACTAAATAAATGACAGAATTGAAAAGTTACTCAGTGAATTAATTTGGGGATACGAAAATAATTTCTGTGAAGGTAGAAGTTACTTGGACAGTGTGTTCCTAGTGCATGATATTGGTTAATATTTTAGAATGCACTTCTCAACTATTTCTGCTCTCAAATTTAACATAGGGAGACCTCGTTTGAAAGCACGGTCCAAACTGTGGTAAACAAGGAAAAGCTATGCAGTCCTTTGTGTTTGCGGTGTGAAGACAGTGGCCAGTGATTTGTTAGTGGAGGGCGTAGGCCTGCCACCCTGACCCCTCTGACGCTGGCACGTCGGACAGAAGCCCCATTAAGCCGCTCCCCGTTCGGAGGCGTGAGGTAAGCGCATCGGCATTCCGAGACTCCCGGCCGCCTCCCCAGAATGCCGCTCTTTATCAAGCCTGGAAGCCCTCGCGCTGGAAGCCCTCTCTATTCCAAACTCGTACCAGGATACAGGGGCTCGGCCGGAAAAAGGCTCCGCGTCTCATTGTGCAAATACCACACGGACAACCACTGAATGAAAGGGCATAGATGGAGGAAGATCTCCCCGATTTCCCTGTGATTTACGGTCGCTCGGAAAAGAAAGGAACAAGGACCCCACTGAGCGATGCGCTCACAGCCTTGCACGATGAGCACTGTGCAGCAAGTTTCTTGTGGACCACTTTTCAAATTAAGAGACAATGTGCTCTGTCCTCATCTGTAGCGCACGTTACCCATTTCACCCCTTTACAATCCGTACAAACCCCAGTTCCAAAAAAGTTGGGACAGTATGTAAAATGCACATAAAAGCAGAAAGCAGTGGTTTGTAAATTCCCTTTTACATAAGATTTAATAGAAAACAGGACAAAGCAAAGATATTTCATGCTTTACCTTATCAACTTTATTGATTTTTGTAAATATTTTTGCTATCATGACAGGGTATCAAAGGATATGAAAAGACTATTGACATCTTATTTCCAGGTACTCTTACAAACGATACTATAACCTCTCTGCATTTGAATGGATCTCAACGGGAATTGGGGGGTGGGACTAGATTTAGCTGTAAATTATGCTGGAAGAGTATGGAACCCATGGTTGGTTAAATGGCTGTAAGTCATCAAGGGTCTGAGGTACAATAATGATTCCTCTGAGTGACATACCAAATTTTTACACCGCATCGCCGCCTTCTGCAAAAACGGGCAATTCTGGGGGGCACAAGCCCGCATTTGAAATCCTCTTCCTTCTCAGAAAAGGGCCTCCTTTTCAGTTTAAAAATAACCGGATGAAACTCACACCTGATCATCAATCACGGGCCTTTCGACTGCGTGACCTTTCTCATAGCTCCGTGGCATTTGTTCTTGGTTTCCTCCGCCGGCTCCGTGTCAGCGCTCTCCTGCCGCGGGAGGCGTGGGGGCTGAAGGAGCGGCAACGTCACGGTGGTTTCCAAAACCGAGGGGCGTGTTTGCTCACTTCCCGGGCTGGGCGTGTTCCGGGAGACGATGGGCGTGTTCCGGGAGACGTTGGACGGCGAGCGCAAGACGTGGCCTGCAGCTGCGCGCAAGGCCGACGGACGTGGGAGGGGCGGGCGCGTTATCCCCCAGAAAACACCCCGTTTCTCACGGCAACAGCTGCATTCCGCTAGCCGAGGTGCAGAGTGCGGTAAACACCCCGAAGCCGGGGGCTGTACTGACAGGTTACAGCGTTGGCGCTGCGTTACCCTTTCAGACACACAGTGAAAATGTCTGGAATGCCTGTGAAGTGAGAGGTGTGTGTACGTGTGAGTGCATGCATGTGCGTGTAAGTATACCTGCATGTGGTGTGCAGGGTGTGTGTGTGCGCGTGTGTCTGTGTCTTGTGTACGTGTCTGTGTAGAGGGTGTGAAATTAACACCCGCCACCAGCCAAATGCTGGTAAAAGTTTGATTGTAGCTGGTAGGATTAGTACTCTAGTAGCCAGTATGACAGGTAACCAACTAGGTTGTGTTGTAAAATGTTCTTTGTAAAAGGTAATGTGGCTGGTAAAATGTTGAAAATGGAAATGGCGACTCTGGCCAGCAGGTGAAAAAGTTAATTCCATGCTCTGGTGTGTGTGTCTCTATAGGGCAAGAGTGGGGGGGTGACCCTGGCTTTCAGTTATAAATATATTCTGCTTCATTTGACAGCTCAGGGTCCAGGACTGAGCAGTCAGCAAAGTGCTGGTCACTCCTCCTGGCTGAAGTGATCATGACCTAGTCCCATGGGTGACACCCCACACCACTGAAGTCTCTGCCTCCTGCCACCCATAGAGCCCTAATGACAGAATTAAATGCAGAGGGCTAGAGGAATACTCCAGAGAAAAACAGGCAAGCATGGTATGGTGTGTGGAAGCATATGAACAGAGAAGGAAAAACAGGCAATGTCAAACGTACAAATATCAAAACAACGCAAGCAGTAATGTGTACATTCAGCTATAGGAGAACACCAAAACACCAATGTACTAGAGCTGTGTGCCAGTAGGTGAGCTAGCTGTGGGGAAAAAAGTGTGTCATATCAGAAACATAATTGGGACAGTATTGAACCAGTTGAACAGCTCGACTTGTCAGCCCTGGAAATCTTCCAGACTACCACAGGCACCAGACATCTCCCAGGATTGGTCATATTTGTCTTGTCATGTTCCCCATTTCCTGTCCTCTATGCATTTTCAGAGAGTTTATCAAATTTCTGCGGGAGATGTAATAGGATTCAGTCGATTATCACCGATGCCTTGTAATTAAGGCATGGATATTCTTAAGGCCCATTGCCCCCCCTCCCCCCTCCTCCTGTGCACTGACTGGAGCCATCTGTATCACTTGTGCACTAAAGCTGCTACACGTCATCGGTTACGCATGTTCACCGCTAATAAGATAAGCAGCAGGAAAAGATGAGCGACGTCCAGGATGTGTGGTTTGCAGGGTCCTGAGACGTCACTCGCGGCAGCGCCTTAGCACGCCGCTCAGAGGAGGGGGCCTGGCGCCTGGGCCACGTAGCACGGGAGGCTAACGCAGCAGCGTCTTCTCGCCAGAACACAAGCACTTGCTAGCGCCTCTCTATTCGTCGGTGGGATGTGGGGTTTGAGGCCGGGGTGGTTTCGGCACGCTCTGCGCTGCACTTTTGCTCTGCCGCCCGCTCTTCCTCTGGTGCTTTTAGCACGGCTCCGTACATTCTGTCCTCCTGGTTCAAATGTGTGTCCATTACTCTTGGTGCCTTTACTAAATCAATTTGAGGGGTGTTGAGTTATCTGCTAAAGCTGAGGAGCATGAAAAACAGCGACGGGTCCGGCAGGCCGTAAAAATGCTTCGACGTCAACCGAAAGAGCTTTGGAGATCAATACGGATCTGTGGTTGGCTACATGAGCAGAGCTGCCGCGAGACCCGTCGCTCCCAGAACGGCGATGCGGAGACCCCTCGAAACCGAGCAGGCTCATCAGCCGTCCATCACGCCCACCCCCACTCTCCATCTTTACAGAGCCGCTGTCATGCCCAAGCCCTCAGGAGGGGGCACGTGGCCAGCTGTCACTCATCGGAGAAAGGAGGAGGAGGGGGGTGTGGTTTGTCCAACACTGCTACCACGAAATGGCTTGTAAACAGTGGTTACTTAGGACTGTTCTCGAATGCAGTCGTTGTTGGGTCGATTGTTTCAGAGCAGGAACGTTCCGTGGAAGATGGTGTGAGGGAGTCTGGACGGATGTCACTTTTTTTGTTCGATAATAAAACTTGTTAGAATCTCAGGAAAACTTAATTTCAAATACATAATTAAGGGTTCGAATTTGTAATCCCGTTCCCAAGGCGAAATAAGGAGCCCAGTTGCGCTCTGCTCTATCCATGCTGCGCTCGTGGAAATGCTCAATATCACTGAGAATGATAAACGACAAGCCATGTTATTGTTTTGTCTGGTGGATATACTGTTATGTAGCCTAAATAAAGTTAATGTGTGGGTCATGCTATCCACATAGCTTGTCGGCTACACATTGAAAACGGAAGAGCCAAGAAAAATTGCAACTCCACCATGCCTTGTTGCAAGCGGCAACTGCCCTACTAACCCTCCAAGGGCTGATAACAATTAGCATCTTGCCATTGGATATAATTTCCCCCCCGGCTAACTTGCTTTAAAATAACCACCGAAATCCAATCAAATAAGGTTTAAAAACAGCTTTACAAGTGTCATTGTTGGAAACGAAAATGCACATATGATTATCGAATGCACAAGGACGATATTTTCGCACAAATTACTGTATATGTACTGTATATAAAATTACTGTTTCAGATGTCGTTTAGAATAAAGAACATCCGGCAAGAGAGTCAGTGACTTTTAGTATCACTCGGCACGAGAACAGTAATTCTAATTCTAAATCAGTATATTCCGGCTCGAAGTATGGTTCAACTACAAATTCCACCCCGTTATCTTCTTCATAATCAGACATTTTGCCAAGAAAACAAACGCTAGCTGGTTCTCCTTTGTTTACAGGCAGACTAACGCTAGCGAGCCATCTTCCAGTCTACTTCTGTATGCTGTGCGCTGGGCACTGTTCTCGCGGAGTGATACTAAAAGTTACCAACTCTCGCACCGGATGTTCTTAATTCTTAACAACAACAGCAATATATAGTAATTTGAGCGAAAATATTGTCCTTGTGCACTAAGCAATCATATGTGCATTTTCGTTTCCAACAACGACACTTGTAAAACTGTTGTTAAACCTTATTTGAGTGGATTTGGGCGGTTATTTAAAGCAAGTTAGCCTGGGGGGAATTATATCCAATGGCAAGATGCTAATTGTTAACATTGCTCCAATTCAGGATTTACTATAATTTAGCTACAACGGTGAGACCAGGACAGCATAACTACAGCTTAACATACTATTTTGGGCATAAGTAAAATTATATCAAATTCTTAAAAATGGGTTAACTGTCCCTTTAAATGTTAATGGTAGAAAATGCAAACAAACTTGAACAAATTTCTCTATTATGAGATATTCCTTGGAACTTAGCAGGGACTGAAGAGGGGGAAACCGAACCGGGGACAAAGAGGGAGGGGCTTGCTGGGTGGCTTATCCAGCTTATGCCTTTCTGAGTACGTGAGCAAAGGCGTGTGGCCTCCAGAAAGGACAAAACCAACAATTATAGCTATACTTTCCAAACAGTGGAGAAATACTGGGGAATAAAAAGTTTTAAAAAACAAAGGCAGGACTAAGGAACCTAGCCTCAGGTTGACTGGTCACCTGCTAGGTCACTTCAGCATAAGGCAGGCATGATTAATCCTCGTATTATGTTCCGGGTCAATTTGACCCGATTCAATGTTTGACGTCTCTTAAAAACCAGTTAACCTTATTTTTTCATCTTGACACTGTATGATTTTTCCTAATATGTTGAGATTAAATAGTAAACACACAATAAACATAACGCTATATTTTTAAAAGTCCTATACCAACTTTGTATAAAAGGTGTTGTGTGGTGGCATTAGTGGGGTAGCTGTATAAAATGTAAGAAAATATACAACCTTTATTAGTTTTTAACTAAGATTTTTTGTGGGTAATTCTGGTGGCACTTTCCCATATAGGTTTTAAACTTCACAAACGTTCATTACATCAGGCTCTAAAATTAGATGTTTCATCACAGATTTTTAATACTTAGGGATAAAAGGCTAGTCAATTGGGAGACACACAAAATGTGATGCAGAAAGTGTCAATATTTTTCTATTACAATAGTTTTGAGTCAGTTTAAACTTTTGGGGTCAATCTGACCCCAAACATAAATGGCATCATAAAATGTAAACATACAAGGGTTAATCAATCGCCAAGCAGCATTTAATATGAAGTGCATAAGGGCTCTGCTCTATTCGGCACGTTGAAATAAGACCATCAGGGCTGGATTATTACCTGATCGTACTCCAGCGCTCCAGGGTACAGCGGCCAGCCCAGGAACAGCTCCGCGATCACGCAGCCCAGTGACCACATGTCTATGGCTTCACAAAACGGCAACCCCAAAATAATCTCCGGTGCTCTGCAGGGGAAAAAAAATAGCTGTCAGCCTTAGGTTCCTATTACTAAACAAGACATTACTGATGGCTGGCAGAGAGGATAGCTGCTCTATATTAAAATCACTCACAACCTGTAAGTAGTGGGAAAGAGTACAAATATTAACATGATAAACGTTCAAACAAGTACCCAAGCTTCTGGTTAATTCTGGCACCTGCCCTGCCCCTAATCTTCCCTAATGCTTTTTAATGAGCTGTAATGGAGCAGGAAGTAACCCTAAGGCCTATGGAGCTAAGACTGCAACATCTGCTCAACAGAATAAAATCCTTACGGGAGTATCCAGGTTACTAACAGTAAATAAGTTTACCATTGTTTTGATGACGGGGGGCTTAGACACAGACTCTGTTCCGCGGCTCATTTTCTGGCCCTAAGGCGAGAGCTGTGCACTTCCCACTCGACGGGGCTTTCTGAGAAAGGCGGGGAATAACAGGAATGCGTTGATAACGCCCGCTTTTCCCCTTCTCGTGTGACACGCCGCCAGGTTTCGGCAGGTAAGCTGGAGTCAAGGGGCCATCTGGGCCGGCGCTCTATAACGGTTGCTCGGGAAATGCATGAAATCGATAGAAAACATCGCTAGGAAGCTTAACCGCTACCCTATTATGTTTTGATTACATCATTCATTGAACAGCCAAATTACACGCTTCAGAGACCGTCTCCTGTCTCCTCCCATAAAAGTCCCGGTGATGCACAGGCAGGAAGTGATCCACACAAACCCATCATGAAAGGGATTCTGACACCGTGTTTAAGTATTTGAACAAAATCCAAACTCAAGTGTGGGCTCAGAAAGCCGTTTAAAATCCTTTTTTTACAGAAACGCTGGCCACAGTGGTCTGCGTAACATGTCGACCTCGAAAAACTCGCTCTAAAAGGCCGCAACTATGCCTCTCTGCATTTGGGGGCGACTCAAAGTCCAGAGAAGCACGGTGTACGAATTCCAAAGCTGCTGTAGGCATTTATAACTCCCCCCTAAAACGTCTTGCCTATCTCCGGTGGACATTAAAGGGTTATTTTTGGCAGCGTTTCAGAAGTGTGCGAATGTTTGGCATTCCGAATGGTCCTCGCGTCTGAGAGCACTGCCTGCTTTTTTCCAGCCGTCTCCGGAGGAGACGGAGCAGAGCCTATTTTCACTCCTGACAACAGCATCGGTTACGTGCGAGGGCGGTGGTGAGAAACAGCTGGGCTGAGAGACCTCAGTTTGACAGGGGGATGGCGTGCAAACAGATGGGTCACGGGGGGGGGGGGGGCGGGGTCTGAAGGCCTCCCTGTTCCAGCAGTGTCGTAGAAGGGGTTCATTTATTATTGGAGTGAAGACATGGAGCAGGATTTTCTCATAAACTGAGGGGAGTATTATGAAGACAAGGCCGGTGACTGAGTATCCCACCCCCTCCCCCCCCCCCGCCAAGAATCTCTCGTGTATTCCATGGGACAGGAAGCCGGGGTCTTTCAAAAGCACATTTCCTCCATTTTCCCATCCCATTTACAAACCCCTCTGGAGTACTGGTACTTAGTTACATGAGTTTCCTGCCACACTTTAAAATGATAAGATTATTATCAACTCTTCACAGAATGCCTCAAAATCTGAATTAAATTCAAGCAGCGTATTCTTTCATTTGTCATGAATCCTACAAGGCAAGTTGGGATGGAAACAATGACCATACTAAAAACCACCAATCCATGTGTGCCAAAATCACAACGGATTCAAAAAACACGTGGTATATACCTTTAAAACAAATGAGTCGCACAAAACTCATGAAATTGCCTACGTGGGAAGAGTGAACAATTTTGGAGCAAAAACTCTGAATTTCCATGTTAAGAAAACGCTGCAGGACTTAGGCTTATATAATCTCATAAAAAATGTAAACCAGACTTTAAATGCGTGTCATTCTGCTGTGGGAGCAAGACAGACACTGGCAACGAACCATTTCCTGATAAAGGAACAGGACACTGCAGCGAAAACAGCTAGTGGCAAAGCTTAGCAAAAACGCTGAGAACAAACCAAAATTTTTTTTTTAAAAAGCACAAAACCTTTTAGAAAACAGAAATCCCCCAGTGGCTGCAAAAGGCTGTCTAGTCGGTAATGTTATCGAACAGTCACTGACCAAAAAAAAAAAAAAAAAGAGAGCAACGTTCCAATTCTCTCACTCACTGTCCCATCCAGGTTAAACATCCCAATCACCATTACTCTGTTAAGCACACAAAGCTGAAGCAGACAGTGGAGTTCTACATTATCTCAGCGACTGATTTAAAGTGTCCTACACGAAGGGCAGATTTATATAGGGTTGACAGGCATTCAAGGCTCAATGTGAGAACCACACACGCAGGGTCTGAAAATAACACCCCCCAAGCGCCAAATGTGGGTGAAAATGGTCTTTGGCGGATGAATAAATTGGGGTCACCCGCCAAGTTGGCCAGTAACTTTTTCTGAAACTGTAACTGAATGTTTGGCTTAAACCGCTATGTTTTCAGGGGCGAGACGACGACCCTCACTGTCCACTGTACCCACTCGCAGATCTAATAGGCCTGTGATTTGCTGTTTGGCATTGCGGTTTTGCGCTTGAATTTTTCAATTTTTCGTCAGTTGAACTCTCTCTCTCGTTGTGTGAAGAACTTTTTAGCATCTAAAATTACACGTGGCGAGTCTGGCGACGCATTTATTGAGTTAGATCTGCAAAAATAAAAGGGGAAATAAAAAAATAAAAAAATAAAAAAATAAAAAATTTTAAAAAGGGGGGGAGAGAAAGTCGGTTAAGATGGTGCTATACCAACAAGGGTGCAAAAATAATGAAGCTTGAGAACATCAAAAATGTCAAAGTGTCTGTGTGTGGGTGTGTGTGTGTGTGTGTGTTTGTGTCTAAGTCAGAGTATTTGTGTTGATGTTCCAAATGCCTGTAACAAATTATTTTACACCGAAAAGAGTTAACACACTGTTAATTGCTCAAAAGGCAAGAAAGTTCTAAACATGAAATAGCATACTAAAGACCTATATATTTCTTTTAGTGAAATAATGCATTGGTGGGTAAAAAAAAAAAAAAATAATTAAAGTAAATTATGGCTGGTAAATTGGACATGTTTACCTGCCATTGGTAGGTGAGCCAACAAGTTAATTTCAGACCCTGCACACACAAATAGTTGTGCAGGCATGAATAACAGGAAGCGGTTTTCCACTTCCTCCATGCGGCCACGCTACCGGCCTGGAATCTGCTGCGTTCTGTCTAAACCCCCAAGCCTGAGCTTGGTCAAGTCGTTGGAACAGTGGTGACGTCTACGGTCTGACGGACGCTTGATGTTTTCAGACAGCTCCACAGCACCAGGGAAAAGCAAAGCGAGCGAGAGACACAAGTCCCGGGCCTGGACAGGCATTGATCCTCACCCTTTCCGACACTGCCTGAAGGAAAAATGAAACGGCTGTCATTCCTATCCAAATTATAGTTTTGCATTTGAGCCGTTTGCTTGCTTTACAGAAACCTTGAAACGTGACACTCTGCCACGGCTCTCTGGGGATGGATGTATGCAGTGGTCCCTGAGGCTGGAACTGGAGCAGGGCCTCTGAGGCTTATTCTCCAGCAAAAGTGCTTCGCTGAGGTGATGGAGAACCTGAAATCTGGCCGACACGGCCCGACCGGCCTGCCTCGGCTTTCCTGAGGCGTCGCCAGGGCTTCGGCTGTCCTAAGAAAACACGCGTTCCTCCCAAATGCAGGAGCACCAAAACCCCATGACCCCTCCGCTCATACAGCTCGCTGAAACGAGCAACCGAGAAAACAAATACGGGAGAGCAGGAAACAAGCTTGTCGAGGGAAGGGGAATTGGCAAAACAAACCAAAAGAGAACTTTCAAGCTCCTCCCCCACCCTCTCAGCTGGCCCGCACCACAAACGAACTCTCTGTGCGCTAACAACAAGCCGGGTGGGTCTATGGCGGTTCTCTCATGTAGAGTCAGCCACCTGAAAGGAGGAGCGGGGAGAACGCGTGCGGCTTGGGCAACCACTCCTATCCCGGGAAAGAAAAAACACACACTAGGTTAAATATCACAAGTTTCCACTGCATGGCATTCACTGTCCCCTGGAGATTAGAGAAATGGCCAACATGGCTCCCAAGCAAAAGCTTGCCTGGAACCATTTATTTATAACTGCTGCGTTCTTCACATAGTGCATCCATCCCATGCCAGACTTGCATAAAGCAAGCAGTGCAGCTGATGGGTCTATAAGCACTGTTGGTATTCTGTAGGTTTCAAATCACCAACTGAGCTCTGGAAAGTCACACGCAAGACTATTGCCCACGCAGAAAGCTTCCGCGAAACAGTAGGTGGGGGGCATTCATTGTGTATAAATGGATTCCACCTAAGGTCTCTCTGTTCTCTACCAGCTGAACACGAGGTCTCTAGGACTTCCCTAAACCCACAAAACCCAAGACTATTTTAAACAGAGGACTCAGAGGAACATGTATATTTCAGCAGCGGTATCGGTTCCCATGACTGTAGAGGGAACGCCAAGGGACTATCAGGGCTTGTGTAGAAGCAGTCCAAGTAACACTTTATCAAGTTTCATTCGATCAGGTTTCAGCATGTCAGGTCGCCATAGTAACGCTGGCTACCGCTCGGGTGAGCAGTGACGCTTGCATTCTGCGGCGGACCGCTTAGCTCAAACAGCGAACGGCACCATAAACATGAGGACGAGGCCTGCTTACGTGAGAGCAGCACCTGCAACTTCTCGTTGAACAAACTAGCAAAACATCTGCTCGCACCGCAAAACTATTTCTCTTCCCGTATCATGAAATGTTCAAGGTTTCCACGCTTCTTTCATGCGAGGGTGCACGGCACGCTCGAGTAGGCCGGTCTTCTCTTGTTCTCTTCCCGCCTACGACGGCAAGAGAACGGAAAGTAAGACTAAAAAAAGCTACGCGCTTCGCTGCACGGTCGACCGCACAGTCCTCGTGCACTCGTATATAAAAACCGACACATGCGACGATAAACTGCGTCTGGAGGGGTTGAAAGATTGAGGAGACTGAAGTGATGAGGCTCTATGCTGGGAGGCAGAGCCCATGTGATCAGGGCATTTATCTGCCTGCAGTGGGTGCGAACTGTAGCAAGGACGGGGGCGCCATTCAGGGCTGAATTCCAGCATCTGCATAAAGGCCCGAGCACAGGCCTGGCTTTCCAGAAGCAGCCCGCAGCGCACACGCACATTATGGTTGGACGTAGCGCAGCGCTTTGTGGCCTTGTGAGCCACCATTTCCAGCACTGAAACACACTAGGCCTTTCACGGGAGAGCTTTCTATAAACCCTGCGGTGGGGGTGGGGGAAAAACAGGTCTGTCACATCGCATACCTTTTACCAACGTGCTGCTTTTAAACATAGCACACTTACATAATTAGCTGCAGGAACTGTTCGACAGACCCCTTGAGTTTTAAACCGTCTCATATTGACTGTGATGTTTTCACCTTCTCATTTTACTAAACTTGTGTGGTGAGATTCAGTCCTAAAAGAAAATTTCAGAGGCCTACAAATTGGGAACCATTTTCTAGCAGTGTAAATCTGCAGCTTAATGACAGTTAAGAATAAAAACAGTAAGCCTGACATGACAAGATACAGTATATTCTTTATGGCATGCTAAACATTCTCAGAAAATGTGGGATGTTTCTAAGATATGGTCTTATCTGGCATCTGTGACTTCTAACCATTCCAAATGAAAAGATATCACACTTGACATGTTTATGAGAACCGAATGGTCCATTAATGATGCATCATAACCTGAAGAGGCCACAAGCTCAGGACCCTGTGTAAGTTACCACAAACTGGACTAATTACATACATTCAGACAACATCATTGCAGCCTGACAAAGCCAACCTTGGTTGCCATGCAACACTCACTAAACTCGTTAATTGTGAAGCAGGGTTAAATCACAGGTCCACAGGCTGGCATGATTTACTAAACTTACTGTATACTGTGGAAACATGTTTTTTTTTATTTATTATTATTATTTTTTTAAATTGCAGTGCATTTCCAACATATCCTTTCGAAACACAGAGAAATTCTCATGCAACTGTAAACATAACAAAAGGCTTAAATAAAATTAATTAATGTTACAGGCTTTTACTGTTCCATTGTTCAACAATTCTAAAGAGGGGGTGTATAAGAGGGCACTACAAACATCTTTTAGTAGACTGATGCATGCTCTCTTCAATTTGATTGGCCTGGCTGTGACCAAGTGTCAGGTCACAGTGATTTCGGTCATGGGATGCAAATGTGACGGCGTCGCCGTGGCAACACGGAACTTTGGCTGGTGTGACGCAATTCTTTTGTGAAATAAAACCCATTTTGTCTGGAAAAATAAATAAATAAAAGTTTGCTGTGCAACAGGTAGCCTGACTATGTTCACCAATGCGCCTGGGGTTCACTGTGATTCATCCACCAGCAATGTGCAAAGCTACAAGGCTTTTCATTTGCATAATATTCACGTTATTCCGGTGTCAAGAAGCCAAAAAGTGGCTACCGACGAGCAGCAGAGGGTCAGAGTTAGGCTTAGAGGTACATATCAGATGAGAGTTACCATAGACACTAAAAGACTGCAGTATAGGCAGTGAGAGCAAGACAATTGCAGGACCTGTAATTATAAACTAGTTTCAAACAGGCAAGTTCAATCGATTTACAGTGTGTCCCATATGAAACAGCATATCAGGTTCTCCCCAACAAAGGACTGGTATACATTCAATAAATCAACGGAGGTATCCAGTTCCGGCTATGAAAATAAATTCATAATATGAAGACCACTGTCAAGCACAATTATGAAAGAACCCATACACAGACCAGTGTTTGGTTCCCAAGGTTGCTTGGTAAGGCACAGCTGTGAATTTAAAGCAAAATCGAACTGTGATTCTGTCCAGACCAAAGTCCACAGCATTTGAACTGTGAACTTTCAACAGGTATTACTTGTGGTAATGCGCTGGCGACGGCCCAAGCACAGATGCTGGCCGACGTCACTACACGACTTCAAATTGCCTTTATTTAGCCTCATGCACATTACAGCTCACATGGTTTACAAGTCAATCCAAGGCAGTTATGGTGTGTTGACAGACCGCGCTCTTACTTTGATATAAAGGTTTTAAGAGGCAAGACTGGCACAACCCCATCTGTTCCTTGTGCTTGGGCTTTTGCTTTTAAATCCAGTTTGCTTTAGGTCTTCCCAAACCCACCGCAACTCATACCGGATAAAATCATCGCAATTCTGTTGACCTTCTGCCTGGCACCACAGGCATCAAAGCACAAGTTAATAGGTGTCCACTTGCACACTGTAATAACGCCACCACCTCTGAGCGCTTCATTATCATCTAAGTCCAGCCAATTACCCGGGCCTCCCCAGGCAGAAAACAAGCCTCTGATTGGCAACCACAAGAAGGATAACGTGTGTCCTGGTTCTTAGAACCTCCCTCTCGTGGGAAGATCCAGCATGCCATCTGCAGTGTTTCCACTACATTCATCTTTGTCTTTCCTGAATTTGTGGTGCGCAATATTGTCTAATTTCTCATCGATTTTGGTGGCAACAGTCACAAATCACACCACCATACGCAGCCTACACGCAGATGCAAGCTTTTTGGGTATTCCTGCTTATTAACCAGAGACATCCCGGACATAGACATGCTCATTGTCATTGCACTTCATGGTCAGAATGAACATCACGCCCCGTTGTGTCTTAAAACAAACAGTTTTTCCTGAGGCGGAAGCATTTGGTTTGTCAGGTGACTGATAGTCTGTCACTAAGAGTCGATAATTGCTATCAGAATGACGGGAAGATCGAAAAGCTAGTTGATTACTGTAATTTTACATTTATGAACAAAATCCATAAAGTGACTTCTGAAGCTTTTTTAATTTAGTTAGCTAAATGTCTTAACATTGACGAACATCATTTAGTCCATTTTAGATAACTTGCTAAATGCTACCAAAGTCGATCTAGCCAGTCTAGCAAACGTTGCATAGCTTGAAATTATATTTGGTGAAGACAAACAATTTTTGATTGAATTTTTAGATGAGTTTGTTAACATATTTCTCAGGAAAGAGACATGCTGGCAAAGATACAATGAGGACGATGAGGAAGCTAAGGCTAGTGGTCAGGTAAATCAATGTAACTAGCTAGCTAACTCTTTTGGGGGATGGGGGGTAGACATTCCTCTCACTTAGCTATATGAGTGCCGGTGCTAGCTTTCCATTTCTCAAGGTTTATTGCTGCTTTTATGAAATAAAAAAAAAGAGTAATTAATCTCAAATTAATTTTTTGATGCACCAGTGGAGAATATGCTCATAACCAGGATTCTGACAGGACTGGACTGACTGGGGTCAATAATGTTCTTAATGGTTATAGGTAAAAGATGCTAGAATTTGGGTGTGTGAAAAAAGACTGCATTGCTCCTCATTCCTCGGTACAATTAATCCTGTCCAGATATGGCTTAACAACAAAAAGTTAATTGGAGTAATCATACTTATCAGTGGTGAATGGGTCTCACGTTAGGCAAAATGATTACCACCGACCCCCCCCCACCACTCCCCCCAGATTCCCCGAACACCGATGCAAAACAAAATTCTAGCGGACACGCTGCATCTGACACAGGAACACAAGCCTGTTTTCAATGAATATCCCTACGCCTGTGTAGTCATTGGAAAACAAAATGTCTCCCAGTTCTGCAGTGCCAACCTTCAGTGACAGAAAAAGAGGAAGCACTATAATGGCTATGATATGACGATACACCACAGGCGCAAGTGGTTTTTACAATCTGTTCTCTCTGGGTTCCGGCGACTTAGAAAAATGGCTTTCGGGGTCTGGAGTGAAGCATCAAGCTGGATTGGAGGTGGAAGAAAAATGCTCCTTCTGACATAGCTACTGATGGTATACATCACCAAGCGTGGAAGCCTGCTAACGTAATACTTAACTCTGAACTCTAAACTCTTTTCCATCTACAGTCCACCAAGGGAAAACTTTGTGAGTCACAGGGAAAAAGCCAGAGAGAATTATGCCTACTTACGCAAGCAAACTGCAAAAAAAGAAAGAATAAACATATCAACTTTCGCACTAAACGGGAGCTTGTGAAATTCCGAGATCAAGAGACAAGGGGAAGCCCCCCACACCATTACACAATCACAAACAGGTCACCCAAGACTTCTACAACTGCTAAATACATCTGAACACAAGACATAGCATATAACCATTTTGTTTAGCTATGTTAGAAAAGTAGAAGTAGCAAGAGTCTATAGTTTAATGCTGAAACATTGAGCACAGGTACAGGCTGGATAACCTGTGATGCAGTCACAAAAGCCACGTGGCTGTGAGGGCTAGCCTATGTGTTGCTCTTTCTTAAATTTAAAAAGGTTTTAAAAGGCACATTGTGGGTCATGGAAAAACCTTGGCATGGAAAAAAAAAAAACTTACATCCTCAAAGACTCTTCTGGAACCGTGAGTACATTTGTCTCCTATAAAACCCTCCCCGGACATGCGGGCCCTTGTCAAAGCTTTCACCGACTGTTTAACTGAAAACCCAACACTGTGCAGCGCTTTCTTGGCAAAGGACAGATAGTTTTCAGAAGTCATAAAAAACCATACTTTATCAGTAGCACATGAAGTCTGCCAGTTCTGATATGTCAGTTTACTTGACGCCAGCCCTTTAAGATGTTCTACGTTTCAAGGGAAAAACAGATTTTTGTAGTGTCTCTCAATATGCACTCACACATTTATAAATGTATGAATTGAAAATAAATATAAATTCATATCAGAATGAACCAAATTTTGTATTTTATCAAATTCAGGTGGAAGAATTGTGGTTGTGGATTGTTTTAGCTACCGAACAGACCTCCCGCCGTGTTTAAAACGAGGGCATAAAAGCAGCGTGGAAAAGTGTGCCTCCCTCCCTCCATCCCAGCGGGATGGCTCCTCTCCACTCTGGACCAACGCCAGCCTGGACGCTTTCTCCTCTGTAAAAGCCTGCCGCCGCCGGACCTCCAATCATTATTCAGGTCCTCGCCTGCGACTCGCTAAAAATAACGGCAGAAAAACCCTCTATCTGTGTAGTTCTGCAAGGGTGGCAAGGGCGGGGGACATAGCCATACCCGGCTATTCAGTGCTAAAGCCTGCCAGCGGCCAGCACGGCGTCGCCTGCGTCGTTCAGGCCGAGGGGGGAGCAGAGGCGATCCGCCAGCGCCGTAGGCGGAGCCAGCTCTGTTCAGCAATCTCGGTCTGTGCTACGCAGAGGAAATAGGTGTATGGACACGGGCAGCCCTGAAAGGCTTTAGCACACTTCAGAGGAATTACTGACCACACGAAAACAAACAAAGCAACATGGTTTGGGGACACTGCTCTCATCGTTAGTTCCATGATGCTATTAATTTGGTCACAGGTCACTGAATCGAGCAAAACTGGTGGCTTTCCCTTGCATATCGGCACCCTTGCTGGCACCTGCCCCCCATAGTCCTGCGCAGTACCCTGGCTTGCTTCCCATCAAATCACAGCGCAACTTTTATTATATCTCCCTCTGCCTCCCACCCTCCTCTTTGGTGGAAACAGCCTCTTCATTAGGAAGTGCCCATAATGTTATCATAAGAGATGCTGCCCGCTTCTTCGGAACTGAAAACTACTTTCCACTAGGCAAATTTCACTTATAATAATAATTCTGCCATCAAACTCTCACACAGTATCTAACCTCTTCCTTTGATCAGTGGACTGAGTAGGGCCTAGTCAATATTTAATATTGTTTTCATTATTAATAATGCGCTTGACTGAGGCTCTTGTACAGGGCTGCACCCTTAATTCCCATGACACGATTTCAATTCAATGTGTCATAAGATATCGTTCACTGTACTGGAAATGAATAACGAGGCAATTGTACGACAAGAGCAAGTGGGGGGGGGGGGGGGGGGGGGCGGGGGGGATCCCAATACAAAACCGAATGGACTCATTGGCCTCATTCTTGGGAATTCTCACAATGCTTTGATAGGGAGCAGTCATCGGGGCCACATCTGTTACATTGCACTTCACACAAAGACATAGTTCTGGCTGCGAGCCATGTGTTGCAGGAGATTCACATTGAACAAAATGCTAGTTTTAATGTGCTGATGGGTTAGAAAGATTGCTGAAAATATCAAAAGGAAAGGGCATTAACCAAAGAGAGGAGCTGGTAGTGGTAAAGTTTAAGTATTGTCCTTAAATTCAGTATCGAAGCCATTCAAGCTGAAAACAGCCGAGCCAAAACAAATTCTGCAGTACTTATTTTTAATTCCATCATCGTGTAGGCTATTGTAGCTAAACGAGAGACCGTTAAACAGAATGCCAGGGCAGGTAAAGAAGGGAACTGCACAAATTTAAGCTCCACTTTCATCTCAAAATACAAGAACTCCTGCCTATTAATCAAATCCAGCGAGAACCAAATGAAACTCACCCAACAGAAATGATAAGTAACCTCAGCCAGTAATATTTTATTGATTTTATTTTTTTCAAACTGAATACACTCGCAGACAAAAATGCTACGAGGATTCACTGGTAGTAATACAGGAGTTGGCATGTAACACGTAGTCTGGGACAGAATAGCTGTCCAGAGCATCTGTTCTGGACTGCCGATTTTTCCACCCCTGTAACTGCTATGAGGGATCCGGGGAGACATTTTACAATCGAGAAACTGGTTGAAAAGGAATCGCCAGGCACGGCTACAAACTTCTACACAGTTTTGGTGGTGAAGTTGACACGTCACACTCCAAAACATGAAAAACTGCCAAATGAACACACTACAAAATCACTCGGCACACCAGAAGCTTTGAAGACCACGGGGACCAGGGTCAAGGACACCGTTCAGAAATCAGCTATGGAGAAAATTTATTCATATTTTAACATGGGAAAACCTTAAATGCCACTATAAAATGACAGTGAGCACAAAAATGATAGTTTATGAGACACACAGGCATTCTAATGAGGTTGGGAATGTCTAGGCCTCGCCTCTTTGCAGGTCACTAAATGTTAATGGCTTATTCTGCAACGTTCTGTAAACACTGGTTCTTAGCAATTCAATTTTCTGTTACGATTAGCCAAAAGAATGTTCAGGCTGAATTTGGCAGTGGCACCACATAAGCCAAGGAGCATCATTCAAGAGAAAAATTTTGGTCTTTTGACAATGTTAGCTTCAGACCCAGAGAAACTGCTGCAAGTACAGGAAGTCTAAGGATGCAAAACACCTTTATGCTTAAGGCAGTGAATTTCATTTGAAATGTATCAATAAAACAGGCCTTTATTCTAGGCAGAATAAAGAAAAAAGAAAAAAAATATATATAAATGTTTTAAATCCACCCAAAGTCAAAAGGAGGAGTTGGAAGTTTGGATTTTATACAGGAACGGGAAAATCTTCCCGTTCTTTTGACAAGAGAAAGAGCAGTATGTCTGCCTGGCTCTGCTGTGCAGTCAATCAAACAGTAGCAGCAGTAATGAAACATTCTCTTCCCGGACACTAGGGACTGAAAGACTTTTCTCACATTTTCTCACACTGTTGTAATAACAAACAAGACCCTTCTGGTTGAACGGCTTGCGTCGTTCGGCTGCAAAACACCATCTAGTATCCCCTCCCCGTGTGCTCCAATGAAATTCTAGGTATGCCTGCAGTATTTGCTAAACACACATATGCGCACAATCTCACACTACAAAAATATTTGTCACCTCAAAGGTAACTGCAAATTAAAAAGCCCAGTGGCTGAGAAACCCAGAGAATGGAGTTGCACCATGTTCAGACACTCCCAACATACAGTGGGCGGAAGCAGATGTTGACTGAGACGTGTGACGCGACCTTCACTGAGACGTGTTGCCACTTTCATACGACTCCAAAGCGTCACAACCAAATTTAACGTAAGAGATTATATGAAATACAGTTTACTATTGTGACTCCAAGTGCGCCACAGTTCGCAAACTGGTAGCTGATTATTTCAAACAGGGGCTTGTGTCTCCCCCCACCTAGGCCTCTCCCCTCCTGGAAAATAACCCCCCCCCGACCCCACGCCCAAACTACGACATAAATTATTCACAGGCCGCAGAGCTGGCTGTCCTCTTGAATGTTTGAGACTTACCACTGTTACAGAACCCAGAGCCGAGGCCCCCAACTGCTAACCAATCACTACGCAGAGCAGAGACAAACGCGCTACGGACACAAGCCCCAGCCAGCCCGCTGAAAATACCCCCGTTTTAAACTGCCGTTATCGTCTTAGGGATTTATTTTTTTATTATTTTTTTTTTATCACTAGAGATGGAACAGTTCGGAGATTTGTTCAGCTCAGTGGAGCAATATGGAACACGTCTCAAATGGTGCTGTATTTCACATCAAAGCCTGGGCAACAAAGGCAGATGAAAGATGTGGTTTTGAATCCCTTCAGCCCACAGGAGTTCCTGGAAAAGCCGTGTACTGCTGCAGCGTTAGCAGGCTTTAAACAGGCCGGGAGTCTGCCGTTCGTGCCCTCGGCGACCCGCCACCGCCTCTGGACAATGGACAAGAACAGATGTGCGGGTCTGGATGGCATCCCTTTGAATGGGCCGTTGTGAGTGATGGGTCATGTTGGAACAGAACGACACTGGGGATCCAAGGCTCAGATCATTCAGGGGTATAGAGAACTAGGCGAAATGTGAATAATTGCACGTTTGCGAATGACTTCCAATGACTCTCTAACCTTTGGCTTTTTACATGTAGATCACTGCAAACCACGTAAGCCAGTTTGTCAAGTCTACAGGGGCCTTGCATTGTAGGGCTTTAAACGGCATATTTACAACATAATAGGCGCTATATCTCCAAATACAGCCACTCAGCAACTCCAAAGACAAGACAATACCTTGATCCAACAAAGTATTAAAGAGCCAGGAGAAATAAGCAAGAATCCATTAACTAAGTGAATGACAAAACTACAAAACAACCTTCCAGCGTATAGCTTTGCAGATTACACCATTACTCACAATACTTTACAGTCAATAAAAGCGGTCTGTAAACATTCTACAGGTAAAGCCCCTCGCGCTGCTGGCGGTGGGATTTCCCCTAGGTAAATTTTCCTGGTCTAAAGGGTGAAGCTGGTGGAAATATAATGGGCATACCAGACAGGGCCAGGCCCTTTGTATCACGTCACTCTTGTCTCCCCCGTTCACCACATCCACAGCCTGTCATTTTACTTTCCAACCGGGACACTTTTAGTAGTGCCCCAAATTCCACTGTGGCAGAAATTATGTTAACACACCACTCAACCCAAACAAAAACAAAAAGCCTCGCAACACATCTGGTTGAAATTTAGGGATGTGAACGAAACATTTTTTACACAAGCTCAGTTCCTGGAAAAAAAAAACAAAAAAAAAAACCCCAGGCCTCACCTCTCACCCCGGCCTTTCCTACTCTCCGTTTACAAAGGTAACAGGAAGTGTGTGCTTTCAACAGCAAGCACCCACACCAAAAGTGCAGTTTGCAACATTGGAATTGCAAAAGCGGCTGTGCAAGACATGTTGTCAAGTATTGATGCCCTATACGTTAGAGGCTATGCCAAGTTCCCACTGAGGCATTCCGTCAGAAATCACTTTCTGACCTCACCCCTTTTAGATTTGAACAAATGTTTTTATACATGTTAACCTATATGAGAGTGTTAGAATGTGGTTGGATTAACCAAAATGGTCAACCATTCAGGAGACAGGGGTCCTCAAAGGTGACCCATATTGGACACCCCCACCCCACCAAATTAGGTCATTTCTGTCCTTGAATGATTTCTCATGGAAGGCCCCCACTGTGTATGTCCAAGTGGACAGAACAGTATGTCCTTATCAGTGGCAGAACAGTGAAACGTCAGACATCCATACAAATATCTGAAATTTTAGGAGTATTTTCCCAATAACTATGCTACCCAAATACAGAAATTTGGTTCTTCATTTGCATAGTTAACTTACACAGCTGCTTTTTAGATTGTTTTTAGAGTGTTGTTAGCCAGGTCACTGACTCATATTAATCAGGTCAATGCACTTATCGTTCTCCTATATTGTAGGTTGCAATAACAGGATCTGCTTAATTAAAGTAATATAATGTAGTTATTCGTCTTTAGCTGTCAAGAAACTTAGTACAAATTAGTCAAAGGCTCAATTTGTTTTTCAGTTACCAGCATGATTGATTTATTAGACAATAGCTCCAAGATGACAAAATATATCTAGCTACTAGGTCAGCGAGACAGATATGGCGGTGAATATCCATTCAGTTGCCTTGATGGCATTTTATTTTGATCAGGAGTGGCATAAAACAGGAAAACGGGATGCAGGGTAGACAGTCTAGAAACAGCATGATTGTGGCGAGCAAGCTCGCCAGTTAAAACTTTGTTATTCTGTGTTTACAATGCATAATGTCCTGAGGCGACTCGGACAGGAAGGAGACGAAGGGAGAGCGAACACATAAACATCTACTTCTAGCCAACGCGACTGGTCCGAACAGGTCTCGCCCAAAACAGGAACCAGCTTGTGATGACACTGGTCAGAGTCAGCCCACTTCCGACGGAGAAGATTCCGGACACACTAAACAATACCTGCATTCAGCCAAAACAGGTCGCTACTGTATCATTATCATCTTACCCCACTTGTGTCACTGTCTTGTGTCATTGATTTTAGCCATCTGTTGTGAATTAATCGCGTTTTAGGAGATGGCTAGTAACGGTAGTGGTCAGCAGCCTATTGTTAACAGAGAATGTGTTTCTATTGGCAACCGAATAAACTGGAAATCAGTAAACAAATTGAAACATGGCTGCACCCTCATTTCAGCCAAAAATAAGGAAGACAAGAGGCCTTGGCAGGGGACTGAATCACACCCCCTCCCCTCCAAAATCTTGCAACGATGCAGGGAGGGGCAGGACTTAGGGGTCACATGTTTTTTTATCGCCTGTTGGTACAGGCATTTCTCAGATCAGTAGTTCCCTGGGTCTTCTCTCTGACACCTGACAACAAAACCCAATACCGCCCTACCCCCCCCCCCCCCCCAGGCTGCATATATTATTCATGCTCATGAATAATGAATCACCAACCGAACAGTTTCTCCGAACCCTGAGCACCACCACAAGGAAACATGATGCAGCTAGACAGCGAGTGCTCATTTTACCAACCACAGACTGCTTAGCAGCAGTCAATATGCAGCTTCGCTTCAAGACGAGCAATCCCTATTAATCCAGCCCTTTAAGAAAAAAAACATCACTTGATGAAATGACGGAGAAATGTAACATCACTGTAGTGTCATTTTCTATGCTCGAGAACATCAAGACCACTTTCTTCTTTGACCACAACTCACTCAAGCAGAGAACCGTTTGATAAGGAACACAAGCTACTTAGCAGCCTAAACACCCACGCTTTCCCTTACCGTTCACGTAAATATAAAGTATGAATCTACATCAAAAGCCATCATGGCAATTTGTTGGCATTCTGAAAAGCTAAGGTACTGCAAAACATTTTGGAAAGAAGAAATTACAATAAAACCAATGAGGGTATTAAACACAGTAAGTCTCATTCCCTTAAAGTTTCAGCATGGTTTGTGTGTCCTTGTTCCTCGGCTACACCGGGCAGGCTCGGAGGCGTGTCAATTATTGATTGGGTGCTTCCAAACTGACACGCAGAACCCATGCAAAGAGACACCGAGTGAATCCTGGCCCAGGAGACCCAACACCGAGGAGATGAAGCCTGCGACACATGAGAATGGCCGAGTCTGAATTATTCACTGAGACACGCTTCCCAACAGAGAAACACATGCATGCATCTCCTCTCTGTGAAGCACAGCAATAGCGATTGGGTGCCGGCTTAGGTGTAGAGTCAAAGGGGCAGCAAAGAGAGGGTCCACGGGGACACGAAAACTGCACTAACTGCTTGAAAAAATACAAAAATAACTGTGGCCTACATCTCCTTTGTGTGTTCAGCTGAGCTGAATTTCTAAGCGCACAACATCTTAGTCAACACAAAAGTGCAACAGAAAAATTGGCAGAGAATAATTGGCTGAGTATACAAGTAGTAAAAAGCTTTTAAGGTAATAGGCTCTCTGATCGCAATATTGCCCTTCTGAAAACTGCTATGCAGCTACGGGGTGGGCGTGGGAGGAGGGGCGCACTTCAGATGCATCTCCAAATTTCAGCCTCCTTTCAGCATAAATTTAAAATGTCTATTTACTAGGTTGAGAGAAACAAATGGAGAGGTTTCGAGCAGGAATGGCAGGACTGTGGAGGAATGAGCTGGTTGTGGTGGAATACACAAAGTAGAAAATGTTTAACTAATTACCACCTGATAAATTGTAACAAGGTTGTTTTTCTCCATGGAAACCAAAAACTGAAAACTTTCAAAAGACTAGGAATGGGGAGGGGACTAAGACGACGCTGCCTTCAGGCGAAAAAAAGGGGTCCAACATCCTTTACTTCAATTCCGCCCTGTTGTATCCCTCCTGCAAGCAAACGGAAGAAAAATCAACCTACACTGAAACATGCTGACCTTGAAGGAGAGAATGGCCGCGCTAGCATTTAGTTCTGCCTTATTTCACTCGCGCTGCCAGAGGCCTCTCCATCTATAGTAGTCAACAAGCACTGGCCCCATCCCATTAGCTATTTTAAGGAGGTATGTTGGGCTGCTGCTCTCAAAAGAGACGCGAGGACTGCAGTGAGCCATATCACTATCATGCCCAGTGTTTGGGGGTGGGGCTTCCTTTTCCAACCGTCTGACTAACTCCACTTGTTCAACTCCGGAAAATCAGACTGCATGTTGGGAATATGCTTCCTGTTTATAATCACTTCCTGTGAAGGCAGAACCTCGAATTGGGAGACATAATTAGGACCGGACGGCCGTTGAAGCAAAAGATAAGAATCACGTATAGCCGATTACGGTGGAAAAAGCTTAGAAGTCAAGGACGAAACAATGGCTTGTGTCGATCTGATCGACAGGTGCACCGGTTAAGACATCGCCCGCTCAATGGAGTCAGCTAAATGAACAATAAAAACATTGAGAATATGTCAGTGCTTTCCCAGTGCAAATTGAGCAAGTCGCTTGGAAGTCATCCCATTGATTTTCTTTTTCTTTTTTTGGAGAGAGTACATGGCAAACTGTCTCTATTTGCAAAAGAAATACATTAACCCCCTGCTGCCAAGTCAGTGGTGCGTTCCTCCTTCCCCTTAGGATTTTATTAAATGTCCCCAACCAAATTAAATATTAAATTTCATTAAGCAAGAATTTCCGAGATGATCACAGGGCCACTAGCGCAGATCCAGCGAAGGGTATTTCCATTAGCATGCTTAGCAGTCCCCTGATTACATGCCGGAGATGCACTGCACTAGATTTCAGTTTGAGATAAACAGAGATGTGAAATTAAACTCGGCAATTTTAGTTCACTCGGGGTTGGCGCGCCCTCTGCTCAACTTCCTTTCAATGTGACACCAAGTAGAGAACGCGGTTCTATTAGAGTTCTTTCTCGAAATACTAAGCCTTTATTGGAAGTGAGACAGTAAGTGAATCACAGATCACAGCGCTGTGTCGAAAGGAGGGGGGGGGGGGGGGTCACAAAGACAAAGATGTGCAGGAGTGAGTAAAAGCAAGTCTAAAACTAGCCAGTACTCAAGCCAGTACATGCAGATCCGCATTTTATTTAGTAGTGCATTTTCTCAATAGCATGCGGCCCATGTCACTTCGCTCTCCGGTTCCGCCAACTCTTCCTCCACCGCATGCTACTGAAGAAGTCCAGAGGGGTTTTCTTTCTTAACATGGGAAAATAAACAGAGGAACCGCTTGAACCTTCACAACCTCACTTCAGGATCACTGGTACAGTCTAAAGACCATTTTACGGGTTTAGTCTTATCGTCAGCATAGCTGTGCGAGTGTGCGCAACTGGCTAAATGACAGAACAGGCAAACAGATACAGCAAAGCTGTCTGTACAATAAATCCAACATATGATGTGACTGAACTACCGATGAACAGCTTCACCATTGGACACAGGCAGGGCACAAAATTAAGTTTTTCACCTACTGGCCAAAAAAGTAGTGGCTTGTGGACTGTGAATTACCAGCCACTTCCTACATTTCACCAGCCACATTACCTTTTACAATATAACACAACCAGTATGGTTACCTGCATTTGGCATTTGGCTGGTGGCGGGTGTTCATTTCACACCCTGGACTTAGGAACAGACACATGAGCAGGGTCGCATTCGTCATGTCCAAACTGTGGTGTCTATTCTGAAGGTGTGTGAACACTGACACTGCCATCTGCTTTTTTCATTGCAAGAACAGCGAATAAGAAGGGATTGTCTTTATTCAGCCTGGACCCCACATCACACATGGCCACTAGATTGCAGGTCCAACTCTACAGTAATTTTGAGCCCTCACACCAACTGAGTATACACAATGACACCATCAAATAATCTAGTACAGGGAGACTGAGGCCTAGATTGCTTCTTTTTTTTTACCCCCATATCTGGTTGTGTTTCAGTGTTTGTCTTCCCCAGAAAACACAAATGTGTGTTAACAGATCCTATAAATTAGACACTACTAGAGCTGTAATGACCAATGTCTTCCTACAGACACCGGGTGACCCAAGAGCTTTGGTTTGCATGCGATCCCTTTACGACACAGCAGTCTGGGTCACCGAGCAGCATTAATTATTCAAACAATGTCAATTTACCGTGCTTGAGCAAACGGCATCGAATAGGGCAAAATAGCAATGGAAGTTCTTTTATACCCACTCACCCCATCTTCGAAAAATGCACTTGAATTCGAACATTGGAGCAAGCCAGGTCCATTTCTCAAGCCACATTAGGCCAACTTTGCTGCAATGCATCCTAGTCCGGCAAAAGCAGACAGGTGGAGGACCGAGCGATGAGTCACTATCACTTTTGAGAGCAGAGGGGGAGGACCATGCCAGTACACCACGATGTGACCCCACAACATTCATCCTGTAAAAAGGTTTCAGTAAAATCAGCATCTGTCTTTTGTGACCGGTACAACGCGGTAGGGTGCAGCTGCACGTCTCCTGACCCACTTTCCCCCTTCGGGGGTTAGCTGACCCATAATACCTCCAAACCATCCAAAACCTTTTAACCGCATGCATTTTCCCCCACCTCCCTCTGAGAGGACATTAATGAAAATGGCAAATTCCCGCCATTCGGACGGGAGGCTTAAAGCTTTCATTTCAAACGGTTCCCTTTTTGCGACGTTCTCATTGGCACAACAAAATTAGTATCAAGCGCCGCTCTAAACTTTCGTATTCGACTTCCCCTTTTTTGTTTAGAGATTTTAAATATTCATTGTGGAAGAATAAACTTGGGCCTATTAGCACAATTTTGCAGCCTTGTCCCATGTTCCAACTGTTCAAATATAAGTGCCTTATTAGACCACAGAGGGAGAAATGCACAAGTTCAGCTCTGACTTTGGACTTCACTATGCGTCCACCATTTTATTTGTTTTAAAAAAGGCAAAGTGTTCAGCAGATGAGTAGTGTACACAGTAGTTTCGATGGGGTGCAGAAGATAACCATAAATGGGTAGTGTAGATATGGTATTGCAGTGCAGTGTAGATGTATTAGATGAGAAGTGTAGATATAGAATATATGCCACATCCTGGTGCACACGAGGTTCGCTGCGGTCAAGCCTCCGGCTAAAACACGCACGTGCCATTCCAGCTGCCAAGTAAACCTATAAATCTCTCTCATTCAGCAGGACAATGCAATTAAATCAAGGGGATGTCTGCACCTCTCTGCTCATTATGCTAAATGTTTCAAAGAGCAGAGTGCCAGGAGCACATGGATACTGGCTCATTGAGCTTAATGGTCAATGCAAAGACAGCAAAAATCATATGCCAACTCCATCTGCGTTTTTTAGATACTCCTGGACACAAGATATGGGCATTGAGACAGTGGAAATGGAGTATGACTTTAAATGGATTTACCAAAGGGACAAGTTAAATGCCTTCAGTGCAGTGGACCGGTGGGGTTTATGGAAAAATAAATTGTAAATTACATTTACTGGCAGGGGATGCGAAGTGAAGGGCAGCGTGGGACAGTAAGAGGAAGCAGGGTCCAAGCGTTAAATTGAACGAGCTCGCTCCCTGGGGTGACCGACCGCGTCTTCCTCACTGAGGAACCGTACACAGGACAGGAATGAGCTCACCGCCGCAACATTCGCGGGGGTGAACCCGTCCTCAGGACTGCCGCTCGCAGAGGAGCCGCCCGTCAGGACGCGAGCGCGGTTCCGCGAGTCCCGTCGCCAAGGGCAGGCGGGCGCGTATGCCCGTGAAAACCAGACGGGTTACAGGGCATTCTCCCGAGGGGAGTATAAAGGCTGGCATTCACACGCCGGGCGTGATTATCCAAGATGCGTGCGCACTACACATTGTGTTCCGGATGGTTCTGGAAATGCTCTCGGCCCCAGCCCCAAGGCATTACTGTGTCAGTACAGACTGTTCAACAGATCAACCGTCCAAATACCAGTGCAGTCTGAGCACTGAACCTGACAAACTCCTACAACCTGTGGCTCCGTAAAAGCTGCATCAAACTTGCTAAACGGATTTATTAAAGACTCAAATGTTTAAGTGAATGCTATTTATAATACCGTCCACATGAAATGGCAATGACAGTATGTACTTGTATGGCTACCACCTGCGCAATCCCTGTTGCTCGAAAGATGTAGCGCATAGCTACAGTGAGTGATGATGCAGCCTAAATGAAATACAACCAACTGCTATCCCCTGTGCACAAACACAAATAAGCAATGCTCAGACTTCAGAAATTGATGTTATTTGACTTGCACTCACAATGCAAGTAATATATTTTTCCGGTACGTAATTTGACGTCATGCAGAGTTTCGTGGCTCTCGCGCGTGAATACAACATAGTAAGAATAAAACTTCAAGCAATTAAGTGACAAGCCTTCAGAAACGGATCCAAGTAATTGAGAACGGAGAACGTGGTTAAACATATCGTTTGTTCTTATCCACACCTGTGACCCAGAGACCAACTCATCTCGCTTTGGGGTGGACCCTATAGGGCAGTGCAAGGCACACAACGTGCACTTGTTCTTTTTCCTTATCTGTGCCGTGCATAACCTCGCCAGGGACGTCAGAACATGCCGATTCTGACAAACTGCACCCTCACATTATGTAACGTGAGCCAGATAAGGGAAGTCTAACCCCCAAATGTGCGTGTTGGGGGGGGGGGGGTGATACTGTAAAGACTACCCAAAAGAGGAGAAGAAAAGATTTTTCTTTTAGGCATGCAGTAATAAACCACTTTCCTCCCAGAACATAGGCAGACCTTAATTACAGTGGGCCTAGTTTAATTAGAGACAGGATGCCCTAAGACTGCTGCTGCAGCACTCTTGTGAGGCAGAGGAGGAGAGGGGGGGGGGGTGGATACCTTCTGCAAACAAGCCTTCCTGTAAAAGCACTTACAGTAACCGACCGCAAAGCAGGACTCAACTAGAACCTTCACACCTACGTCTCAGGGGGCGCAGAAACGAACAAATCTCTTCCCACGGCTGCAGACATAGATCTCTTAAAAACATACTACCTGCATCGACGAGTAGGGTTTCCTGAGTCACAGCATATTTGCCTGCAATGTTCTTCCCTGATACAACTAGTCGAGTTGCTTATGCGCGAGCACAGAACTGGCCCTGGGAATGTTCTTTTCCAAGCTATGAATGCCTCACGGAGGCACTACGCTGAAACAGTTGGGTTAAAGAGGTCATTCCTGGAGCTTATGTAATGCCAGGCATGATACTGAATATGTTTTAATGTGCAAGGGTATCTAGAACGGGTAGCTAAAGCGCATTCTTACAGGAAATTTTCCATTCACCAATCCAGAAACATGCAAGACATTAAAAGCATTCCTGTGCACATAAACATCTCTGCTCTGCTGTTACGTAACGCCACACGTTTGGGTGTGACCATCTGATCATAGACAGGAGCCAGCATGCTATCATGCGATCAGTAAAGATGTGTGCTTTGCCCATTAGCCTTAATGTCATAGCGTACATTTTTATATTTCGATAGCTTTTTAAAACTAGACCCCCTGAGAGTCCCATAAAACACACGGGACAGTCCTCAATAAAGTTTATAAATTAACAGACCAGATAGTATAATTCCATTCACATCCGTGTGAATTTGTTTCATACACGGTGCTCAATGTTTCCATCGAATCGAGCTTTACTGACTAAAACAGAGGTGACTCATCTCCTTGTGTGAAACAGAAACACAGCTTCCTTTCGCATACAGGGCAGGAACATGAATGGTGGTAGTAGCATAATGGCTCAACCATAAGGTTTGCGGGGTTGATTCCCATGTAGAGCACTTCCCTTCAGCAAGGCACGTGAATACTGTCAGCATATGTCCAGCTGTATAAATAGATACCAAGTAAAAATTGTGTACGTCGCTCAGCAGAAGATCTGCTAAATGACAGTAATGTAATGTTTACCTCCTGCCAGTAAAATTATGAAGTTTTTGCATTTTCTCTGCAGTCAGCAAGTGTGTTCTCATAGTACAGGATGTTGTTTTCATAACAAGTTTAGCTTCCTTGCCTCTGGCCTAGTTGTAGTTTCACTATACCTATAAATGATTTTTAAAAAGTAAGCAAAATGGTGACATTCTTATCCAGACAGCAGTAAAACACTGAGATGCTTTGCAATAGCTGGTGAGCTACTTTGAGGCCCACATAATACAATTTTGAAGGCAATTATAGGCTAACGTGAATCACGAAGAGCTCCACAGCTGGGAGGTAGCAAGGCTAAATGCACCACAACTTCTAGAAGCAGTATCAACAAAAATAAACTTGTGATGCGTGATAACCACCTACAGCTTAAGAGTCGCAAAGGCTGAGCGGATGAGACCGCTCACAAAGCCTGAAGGAAAGCTGTGGGCGATTTTGTTGCGGTGAGGCGGAGTCCCGCCCGAACACCCCGCAGGCCACAGCGGATGCCTTACCTGTAGTACCGGGACTGTAAGTACGTGGAGCAGACGGCCTTGGAGACGTGGCTGGCCGAGCCAAAGTCGATCACCTTCACCCTGTAGGGCTGCCGCACAGGGTCCACCAGCATGATGTTCTCCGGCTTGAGGTCGGCGTGGATGAGGCCCAAGCTCCTCAGCTTCTTCAGTGCGGTGGCCACCTGCTGCAGGATGGGCCGGATCACCTTGAGCGGCAGCGGGCTGAACTTGTTCTGCTTCAGGAAGTCGTACAGGTTCTGCTCCAGCATCTCGAACACCAGGCAGGTGTGGCTGCGGTGCTGGAAACACTCGAAGGCCCGCACCAGGTTGTTCTCGTCAGCGTTCTCGCTGCTCAACCGGGCCAGGATGCCCACCTCAATCTGGCCCTGCCGCGCGTACGACGGGTGGTTCTTCAAGATTTTGACGGCTACGACGTCATTTGTCCCCCGCTTCCAGCACTTCACAACTTGGCCGAAAGTCCCCCGGCCCAGGAAGTCCAATACCTCATAAGTGTTCTTCATAGAGCACAGCACCTCGTGCTGCACCAGCTGGTAGTCCCCATCCCCGCCCACTGCCCCGCCCTGCTTAGAGGGCCCTCCCCCCACCCCTGCTCCCGTCCCCGCTGCCGGGTTCGCCACACTGGTTTGCAACATAGCAGGCAACATGGACAGGTCCTCAACTATCTGCATGGCGCTCCCCCGGTTATCCAACTCCTCGCTCTTACGTTTCAGCCCGCATCGCTGTGAACCGAGTGCCGAGTTCAAACCTGCGCCCTCCTCGTCCTTGTCTCCTCCCCCTCCCCCTCCGCCTCCCCCTCCTCCACCTCCTCCTGCTCCGCTGCTCCGGTCACCGTCTCCGCCTCCCCCTTTCGCAGCTCTGCTGCCACCTTCCTGACCCTCCTGCAGGCTCCGCCCCTTGCCCTGCGAGGGGACCACCCCTTCCTGGGGATGCTCGCGGTGCGCGTCGCTCAAAGACGCCGCCTGAGACGAGAGGTCCTGCCCGTCACGGGGTCTGCTGCTGCCCGCCGAGTCCTTAGTCTGAAACGAACAAACACTTTTGGTGGGCTTGGCGATGCCGAGGGTTCTACCATTCAAATAGGTCCGCGGGTGGGCTCTCTCATGGTAAACACAGCTGCTGGGCTCGACTTTCAGTTTCTTCACTCTACAAAAGGCACTTGACTGGGTCTGATAAACATGTGGTGGGTAGACTAAGACTTGTGAGGCCATACCTGTGGGGACAGAGGAAAGGGTGCAATTAGCGCAATGACAACAGGGAACTGGGTCCACACACATTTTCACTATTTATCCAACAGGCATACAGGAAATTAATTCTCGCTCAAGCATCATTTGATTAAATACCCATGTGACGTATACAGGAACAATACCAAAGTAGGATCTGGATTAAGAATTCCAGTTCAGTTGAAACTGAATTAATCGCATGAATTAGAACAGTAATTCACTGGACAAACACAGTAATCACAAGGATATTCATTTATAATGAAGACAAATGGTCAGCTATACGCATAGCACCATATTAAATTCCAATTCATTTTCTTTTGTCGTTGCCTTTAATATCTGAAACGTGACTGTGCGCCGTTTCCACATCCGAACTATGCCATAGTGCACTGGGTTAAGTCTTATCACATTTTAGCACCGATATGCAATCCCTCAACAGATTTTGCTGGAAAAGTACTGGAGGAGAAAACCCATTTTTCATGCAAACTCATTTTGTAATGTTAGCACGTGAGATTTCATAAGGCAGCACAAACTTAGGCAATGCCGTCTTATTCTTGGCACATCGCAAAAACAGATAAGTGAAGCGGCGTCTTTTTCGGATCCGTGCTGACACGCACGCAAATTCCACAGCTCGAAAACCCTGCGCCAAACTTCAAGCACGCAGATCAAGCGTGTGACGTCATTGAACGGACACAACCTTTCCAGATGAAAAACATGTGCGCTTCGACGGAGGGCTGGTTCCCCCGCTGCTACTGCAGGAAAGGGACGAATCGCTCGATAGGTTCACCTGACCTTTTATGGCTAGTTTTCCAGCAGTGACCTTAAGGTCTCTGGGGAACTGCCGTTTGTATCGCGTGTTACTCAGGGAATGTCGGGCAATGAGTGTTAAACTGCCCACAGAGCGCAGCACCCCAGTTTCTATAAGAATGTCTCCCAACGACAGTGCTTGACCCATTTCCTCATTTACAACAGCAATGTGATACTTGCACACTTCTTTTATAGCCAAAATATTTAGACAAAACTGACACGACTCTCTTCTGCAAGGGGTGGTAAACCATATTTAATTTCATTTCGTTTGTGGTTTAGGGCCACTCATAAGGTGCCCTTGGCACACTCAACTGTCCCCACAGCTGTCTGTGTGCCCAGCCGAAGCTGCCAACCTAGTTCTGCTGGAGCAGATTCAGTCGCAGAATGAGCTACAGCCTACCTGGCACTATTAGCAAACAAGTAGCCTATACAAAAATAAAGACAACACACAGTACCATCCACCCGCGTCCTACTGCTGTGGCAGGATTATCAAGTACTTTCTCCAAAATCGCCGTGTGAAAGCATATTTTCATATTTAGTCACTGCTACGAATTCAAGTAAGGAAGCGCAACCTTAATCGAAAGTCAGTGTTCAACAATTTACGTTCTACTTACGTTCAAAATGACAGTTTGACGACGGTATACACTGTAAAAGTTATATTAAATTTAACACTCGAGAGCCTACCTTTCTCTCCTCGTTTTGGTCCTCCATGTTACTTCCCCCCCAAACCCAATATAAAGGGGCCCCCCAAATGAAAAGTAGCACTAATCAATTGGGCATCTAGAACATCCATGTCAGGCTGCTTCACTTGCAACAGCCTAAACAGCAGTGCAAGCCAAAGGGAACTAGATAAGGCCTCGCTATTCAACAGGAGACCATGTGACCCAGACCACAGTCAATTTCCTCTTTGTGAGGCTGACTTTGCAAATCAACCTTCTGTCGCGTTTTATTTATTTTTATTAAACCATTTTGCCCCAAAAACCAGCATACTCCATGGAGAACATTTTTAAGTCAAACTATCGTTGAATCTTTTACTTTGTGCTGACCTAATATTCTCTGTGGAAGTATGGCAGCGGAGCGAACGTGGCCATTGCAATTTGTTACTCTTCTTTGTTGTTGTAGTCGACCAGTGCCGGCACTACATTCGTAGGTAACGTAAAGTATCGCTCCACATTTTATTTGCTTTGGGTGCACTGTGGAGTGTTTAAGCGCGTTTGGTAGTGGATGCTACCGGTTGCCATAGAGTCGCGCTAGCATTAGCAACGTCTGTATGTCCAAAAGAAGGGACAGCATGGAATTAGCTGAAAATGGTTTCCATCAATCAACTACATCATGGGTAAGTTGTAATTGAGACATTATGTCCAAAATTCCGAACTATCCCTTTAAGCTATTTGAATATGTCTGCCGCTATTTGAATAAGTCAAAAGCAAATTCTATCCCCAGGATTTAACGTCAGCTGCCCCAAAAGCCATGTTTTTACTTAATTATTGCTTAGCACACAAAACCGGGCCTTCTAGACTTCGTCACATTATTGATACGTTTAAAAAAATGCAGCGGGTTTACTTCTGTGAATATGGTCAGCTCCAAGACTTCCATTCTCCCTGTGACAGAGTCAATTAGAGAATTTTACACATCCAGCTGGCTGTAGCCAGTCACTGTGTGGGCTAGCTTTGCACAGCAGCCAAAAATAACTGCACTTGTAGGAAAATGGTGTTGCAGTTCGGTCACACGCTTATGGCCGAGGTAGCACAAAGACAGCGCATTGTTTTGCTGCAGAAAACGCTCTTCATTGTCGACAGACTTAGCTACGCTCCCATGGCTGGAGGAAGCGGAGGGATTAGTCCTGGCTTGTCACCGTGTGGATATTAAGCAAGGCCCACCCATGCCGACAGAGACGTTTGTGTGGACCGCGAGCAAACCAGACATTGACGCCTGATCTCGAACGCCTCCTACAAAGAGCCGTTTCCGAACCTGCCCGCGAAAGTCAAACTGTACAGACGAGCTGGTCTCAAGGCAAACGGCCCCGACCAAGTGCCAAACGACGAGGGGTTGTACGAGGAGCAGCAGCACCAAACTGAACTGCTGAGAGGCGGGCTGGGTTGTTTTATCAGGGAAAGGCACGCCCGCCGACTGCCCGCAATCCTGTTCTCTGCTGGCGCGCAGGTGCCTATGCCAAATTGTTTATCAGAAGTTTTACTTCCTGTACCCTGTCTGCGGGCAAGGCCACCAGTCGGTGCGGCGGTTCGCATATGCCACAGCACAGAAAAAAAATGAAACAAGCCTCAGGTGTTAACAGCAGGGGACAGGAATCTGTTATCAGACAAGCAACTTCAGGGTGGTGTCTTGTTTAGTGGCTCCTTTGGCAGTGCACATTGAGTAAATATTAACCGAGCAGCTCATGGGATACTGGACACAGCGAGGCTCCTAGATAGGCACAAAGGACAGTAAAGAGCAGCCTGTTTTGGCATTAAAGTATTTATGTTTCAGCACAAAGGCATGGAGAGATCCTCGCAAGAAGCTGCATTAACCAAAAAGGGAATTTTAGCAACATGAGAATTTTGTATATACACCAAAAAGAAAACGGAGGGGTTGGTTCATTGTTTTTATTAGTCGTCCTTAAAAGGGAGCTTTTTAATCTTTAACAAAAACGCTGTCCCACAGTGCACACAATGTACCAGCTGACAGTTCTAAGTAATCATACCTACTTTCAAAGCCCACTGCAGCCGTTCAGAGCAGTTGGTATTTTATCAGACACCGTTTCTTCTTCTAATTCCCTATAGCTATACAGAACCATGTGGTGGGAAAAATGAAGACGCCCTAACTGTGAAGCCTAATTCACAGGGCCTCATTTGTTCAAAGTACGTCCCTATTCACTGCGTGCCAATTTCATAAGATACCAAGCAAGATGGGAGGCGCTATAGGGGCAGGCGTGGTTGGTTCTCAGAAATCGTCCTCCCTCGTATCTCCTCATCAGTAAATGGCCTCTGCTCAGACGGTAAGCGTCAGTCCACTGCCCCCTCGGCACACAGGCCAGGGACGCCAGTACACACAGCGCGTCACGCTCCGTGAGCCACATCCGTCAAGCAGTGCAGTGACGTAGGAAGTGGCCGCAGCCTCCATACTTTTGAGATAAGATAAATCCGGGCCCGTCAGGCTTGCGTTTGAGTGACTGAACTGACTGAACGTTCTCTTTCTGGACCGGACATGCATGGCGGGACCAGTTCCAGCGTCAAACCATTTGAGAAAAAGCGCACAAATAAAGTCCTTTAATAAATTTGAGCTTGCATGTGTGGCAGCTGCTAGGCCTGCTATTATGACTGCCCGTAGCCTGACACTCCCCTACACCGGGTGGAAACTCCTTGTGTGGTGTCAGGTTACTGTGACTCAAGGTCCACGGCCGAAGGTAATTGCTTCATGTTGACCTTTTTCCTGAGTCAGGACAATCCTGTGGCGGCGTGTGCGTGTGTGTATGTGTGGGGAGGGTGGTCGACAGAAAGCACTTGAAAGGTGCAAACGCCCCTGCAGAGGCCACAGTGTCCAAAGCCAGAGCCTCCTCATTTATTGCGTAGACCCAAACTATTAATGCCGCACTGATGTGTTAATTAGGTACAAAGACATCTGGGTAAAAGATGAGCCATCTATACGAAATGGCAGGGAAGCCATTTCCTTAAGCTTCCTACTGCAGCAGCAGGCCTCCTTAAGCTCTGTCCTGTGTATTTATCTGTGGTGGAGGGGGAAAAAAACAAATGCCAAGACTCCTTCAGTGGTAAACACAGGAAAAAGCCAAGGGAAGTAATTGGAATGGTACTTTTCCAAAACAACCACTATTATGTTCAAATGACTAAATAGTATTTTTTGCCTTATTTTTAGATTTGGTGGGAGCTCAAAAAAAGATTCTGCCACAGTGCTACCATCTCAACAAGTCCCCTCTGGAACAGATATACAAGATGGTGTTCCACAGAATGGCACAAAGACCAACCACAGGGGAGCTTTCTGTCATACCATCATCAAGTTAAAAACTTCCCCCTACTAAGGAAATATTCCATCAGCCACAGAGGAGTATTCTGACAAAGGTCAACATTAATATGAGAAAGGCCATTGGAATTTTGTCTGCGTCAATTACAATACAATTTTAGGATGAATCTGTACACATTGTACCGTTCATAAATAATATTAAAGGCCCACTCAGTAATTTTGGTTTCTAAAAAAAAATGCTAATCACTTACAATGAGCAAAAAGACAAAGATACTATACTATAGGATACAATTATTATCCTAATAAAACGATAATGATAAAAGCACTTCAAAGCTGAAAAATAAGTATTTACAATAAGGGTGCAGCCGACCTTAATTCCTTGTTCATCTACCGTCTTCTGCATTTCATTCTTCTTCTTTGTTTTTAAAAACTGATCTTTTTTGTAATCCTTGCACAGCTCATCACCATGGAAACCAACTTATCACTCACCCCTCATTTTTACTTGGTGCTCAATCGTCAGGTAATATATCGAAAATTATAGTTAGCTAACATTTTGCCAAATAAACTCTGCCTTGGAAATGGTTGTTATATTGCATTGTGGCTGGTTACAGTAAAAAATATAAATAAAAACAAGAATCATGATCCACCAAAGTACTTAGTTGCCATTCACGTAATTTTCATTGATTAGCAACTGAAATTACCGAGCGGGCCTTTAATCTTCCATTAGGTATATTTTTTCAAATTTGGTTTGCTCAATGATATGAATTAATAATTTATACTTAAATATTAACAAAATTGCTCTTTTCTAGCATTGGGAGAAAAAAAAAACCTATTAAGCCAGTGGAAATGTATATGGAGTAACTAAGAGGTTGGTGTGGTTTACAAACAAGCCCTGCACCATGGAGACAGCGACATTGCCTTCACATGCAGTGGCAGACTCAGACAGACCAGAACAAACAAACCCCTGAGCCATGTCATGCGATGGTGGGCCGGAGCGACCATCTGCCATCTGACACACCTACGGAGGACTACCATTACATGATTGAGCTAAGAGTTTCCAGTGGCCCAGCACTGCAACTGATAAGCGCCTGGATACTGTTCAACTGCATGAACGCCATCCAAACACCACCTGGCTGCCAAAAGAGCACCGCCTTAGCACACTGTGACTGTATGAACAGCATATAAAGGCCTGGCAACCGAATGACCACCATCCCCTCGCCTAGCAACCAAGTAAACACCGCGTAAACAAAACCGCAAGAACCAAATAGAAAGCAAACGGCCACGACATGCTAACCGACCAAATCCTCCTCCGTGATCCCCTTGAACAACACCCTGAGATCACCTGAACCACAACCATTACCTGAGCACTGGCCAGCCACTGGCAAAATTACATGGCTTTAGATTTTGCTGTGACTGCAGCACTGCCAACGCAGTGTCGCCTGAAGAAAAGCATAAAAGACTCAGAGCCTCCAGACTTCAGCTTAATAAGGGGTTCCTTATTTAATAAGCATGCGGTATTGTGTTCACAAGACCCAGAGTATCATGTTCGCATGAAGCCAACAAAGCACCATTAAGTGTCCAGAAATAAAATCTAATGCACGACAAATTGCAGGCGGCGTGCTCTCGTTTTCAAGGAGACACAACAAACAGGAGTCCGAATTAAAACAAGCACGGCCATTGATTGCGCCGTCGAGATCGCAGTCTGTTCATGCGCTTCTCCACGGGCTGTAGGGAGAGGGAGAGAGGTGTGACAAGCTCAACAACAACATTCCAGAGCTGCAGAATGTCTGCCGGCCATTTTGACATTACAGTAAACCGTAGGCTCAGATTCAATATACAGTAACAGGTAAAAGCATATCAGGGTCGGTTCGCGTCGCGTTAACCGATCACGCAATTTCCAGCCAGGGCACAATGTCCCATGGGGCTCGTCAGCTTATGTACAATGAAGAGTTTCTTTAAAAATACTCACTGAGATCACAACAAGAAGCAGCATGGGGATCAAATTTGCACAGATCAAATTTGGACCGTGTCTATGGCCGGGAATGGAACTGGGCGAGGCACAATTCACCATAACAACACCCTGAGAGGGCATGCTTGAGTCGACTGGGTGCCTCATCTCGGGTTGCGCCAGCTGCATCAGCCGCACAATCCTATAGCGCGGTCGAGGTGGCGGGCAGCCACTGGACTGCAGTGTCCACAACAAGGGGAATAAAATGGGAGAAAAGTAATATCCCTTTTCGAGAAGGAATACTCTCTGAGGACTTCCTCATTGTTGAACAAATGCAGTCAGTGTCCACATGAACCCTATACTAACACCCCACAGAAGGTGTCTAGGGCTTGGTTTTGTGGAGAGTGGAGTAAACGTATGCATTTTAACCACATAAGACCCAATTCTGTTGGAACACAAACACTGAACACTTGAAAATCAGCACCTGGCTGCAGCATGTGCACATGTTTCTTTACAGGGGAGAATTTCAAAACTACGAAGCAACAGGAAACCACTGGAGACACCTGACAACAGGAGACTACAAACTTTATAACAATGCATGCTAGCTCAAAAACAAGAAGTCATGAAAGGAGGAAGTTTCACCAGCATGTCAACACAGGTATTACACTAGATTTACTGGAATGCAAAGGGTCTTTTAATTTGAAATGTCTTAAAGGGAGAATATTTACAGCCATATTTGGCATGCAATCAGGCACATGCACATTATGTATTTTCTTAAATTCTATTGATTAATTAATGGCAGAGAAAAGACAGTTTCTGCTTTTATACGCTCTTCCCTGTTGACTGAGAAATTATTGTGACTAATTTAACCTTCAGACTGTTACATATAGCCTAAATATTCATCCTTTTTTTTTTTGGTTTTTGAAATGTTGAATTAAGGAAAACAAACAAACATTGGTGTTAATTTAGCTAGTAAACTCAAAATAACCTCTGCTTACATGAGTCTGGAGTTAAAATGCCAGCCAAAAACTAAAACATACGGGGCACAGTCAATCAGGAATGATTGTAGTTTTAATATTACAAACAGACACTCAGTTATTTTAAGCCATTGCTGGTTGATAATTTGCCTGCAAGTGACCAATTACCTAGGTTCAGGCTCTGGATCTGCCTTCTTTCTACAATAACAACACAGCATTACCGTTTCTCGAAGTAGTAAAACTTTTTTGCACATTCTTTAACTTAAACTTTGTAGAACTTGGCATCCACCCTGATAACCAACCAGATAACAAATTATCATCATTGATGAGGAGGAGCTCCAAGTTAGCATACGTGAAATTGAACAGAATTACTTAATTAAATCCGTAACGGTCAGCGGAATTACATAAATAAGTTACAAAAAGAATTGTGCTCATTTTTGCTATCTGAACCTCTGCATTCAAAAAAGCTCATTCGGGGCTTGTTTTGACAGTGCCTCTTCGGGTATGATATGCTTTTGTTTTTATTAGGTGACCAAAGTACGGGTCAGTGACCTCTTGGAGAATTAGCAAACACTTCTAATAAGAATAAAAAACATTACTGTTTAGAGATATCTCTATATGTTGGTTTGGGTTTCTGTATATTGTGAGAATCGTTTAAAGGTCTTTCCAACAATGTTAACATGTTTTCTTACGTCTAACGTTCTACAGTTTACTTACAGTAACCATTTCTGAAATTTTGTACAGGTAGGCTACCATCAGTCAGATTCTGACTTACTGTACAGCAAGTATACTGTAAAATGGAATAAGTTCAGCTTACACAAAATTTGGGGAAACCTGCTGCCTTTAACAAATTGAGTAAAGCAACTCGATATTTCATTTTATAGTACTAAGGTTAACACAAATCAGAGTTGCTAAGATTGCTCTTTTTTATGTTAATGCCACTTAATTGATTTAACCTCTATGAACTTAAAATTAATTTCATATAAAACATTAACTTAAATTACTTGAGTGAACAACTTGTTTAGTTGGATTGACTTAAGTAGGCTATATCAACAGTCATGTTTACTACAGTCATTATTTAGCCTAACTTATATCATCTTTCCAAGCTTAAATGTACCTAGTTTATCTATTTAAATGGTCTGGGTTGAACTTAACACAAAAATCAAGATTCAAATAAATTCAAACAAGCCCCCACACAAATGGAATAAGTAACTAAACTGCTCACTTAACTTCATGACTTGAACAGTCATTACTGGAATTAATCGAGTTATTTCAGCAAATGGATGATTTGAGTAAATGGCACTTCACAACTAAGCTAAGCCGTCCTGACAATTGCAAATGTTTGAGTATAACGTTACTGTACTCAAATAATTTAGTGAGTAACGTTATGGCGGTTATGATTCACAATGTATAGCATCGCCAAGTCAGAACAGACATATCTTACCAAGTCGAAATTAAACTGATATCAACAAAGCAGTGCTGTCAAACTTACGTTTGTAAATTGTCCTAATGTTAAACTAACGGTAACACTTAACTTAACTAATGTTAGAAGTAAAAGCAATTTCAGTGGCGTCACAATGGGACAAGGACGTTAGTCCATAACTTACATTATGACTAACTTAACTTGTTGACAAGGACAGATTGTTAACGTTCTCCATTTTTAGGACCCAACTGATGGAAATGTATGTGGAAAAATAACACAAAAATAACACAAAACCATACCGAACTACGTTAGCTTAGTTAGTAAATAGTTTGCGCATGGATAACAGCTATATGTCTTGCCAACCATCATTGATTAAATCACTGATTTGTATCCACAGCTAGCCAGCCAGCAAAACAAAAGTAAACTAGAAACTAAGTTAGCTAGACAAGTTAGCAACGTTATCGTTAGCTAGACAGCTAAACATGTCATTTGTCGTCATCTCGTCAACCACTAACGTTAGCTTGCTCAAGTTGAAAGTTCACTAGTACTAAAAATCGCCTAAATTGTAGTTTTTTTTCAGATTGTTAGGTAACTAGCTAGCCAGCAAGCTAACGTTAGTCATCCACAGTTTGCAGCTAGGACAGACTAGAGGAGACTTAAAAAAAATATGGCATTTAACAAACTATGCACTACTAAGCACACGAATAATAAAAATTTGAAAGTCAAACGACTTACCTTCACACACAATAACAAGTGATAGAATCCAGGGCTTCTCTGAACATGTTAGCTACGGAGTTATAGCATACCCATACCATGCTCATTTTGCCTGCACTGCTGCCATCTTGTTCTGGACAACAGGAGGGGAGACCTCGCTCTCGACAAAACCACCATCTCCCACATTTTAAACTTCAAATAACTCACGCATAAAATCATTCGGCGGGATCAGATCGAGGCCAACGCGTAGTTAACGAGTTCTGGTTTCACTAAAGATTGTTTTTCTCTTCGTTGCAAGGGCAATGAAGCCCATTTTTCCTGTTTTGTAAAGGGACCGCCTGTCCCTACGTCTTTCCGATCCCTCCCGTTCTCTCCGTCTGAATAGGCAGGTTGCGCTCTCAGCTGCGTATGGAATGTTTGTTTGCCCATGGCGTGAGACCAGATAAATCGATCACAGATTTCACTGGACCCACACGTAGGCTGTGTCCGAATGCGACCCCTGTTCCCTGTCCACTCAGCCCCCTGTCTACTATGTGCCCTGTCCCCTCACTTTGCAAGCAGTGTGTGAAAGAAATTGCGCAAAACTCTTTCCAAACTAGTTCGTAATATTTTATTTTGTTGAGAATATCAATCAGTTAACATATGACGATTGTTACAAAGTGTAGATTATGAATTAAGATAGAATTGACAAAAATAAAAAAAGAGTATTTTGTAATCTATCTCATACCATAGATATGAATATACGCTCTATGCTTGTGTCCGAATCAGAGCCCTACACCCTTTTGAGTACGCATATTTGAGTCCACTTCGTCAAAAAGCTTGAGTGTGCTCCTGAATTCCCTCAACAAAACCCCGGAAATAAGGGGTTCATCCTGGTATTTTAAGTTCCCCCATTTTGACGAAGTGGACTCAAATACGCGCCCTCAAAAGGGTGTAGGGGTCGTATTCGGACACAGCCGTAGGCTTCAGCATGCGCATGTGGAGCAAAGCGTGTTTTGTTGCCGAACGACTGACACAAGTGACAAAAACTCTGCATAACAAAAAATTTTGCTTCATGCCCCGAAACAGTCATAAAAATGGGACAAATAATTGACGGAACATCATTTATAATGTTCTTTTCCAGCTTTCCGTAACTAAGTTGGCTTGTATGTTTAGCCTACGTGTGAGGCCATGAAACATTGGGTAGTTAGGCAAGGGAGTTTCTCTGGCTACTAGTTTTAGCATTTAAAGCGTTTACATTGCCGTGATGTTAATGCCACAGGGTGACGAGGGGGATAATATATGCCCTATATTAGCCTACACATCTTTAGTTAAGTTATTTTTGTCCAGTTGTCTGCCAATTAAGCATTCTAGGCATATCGTTTTTACCGAATTTCGTTTTACCTAAAATCTATATTTTCGCCCACTATTATAGCCTAATTCTTTAGTATTTATCCCTATAGGACAATAGCATGACTATAGTGTGTACGAAAAAACTACAGTGATACTATAGTATTTGTAGGCTATATACTATAGTTTTACTATCGTTCATTTTCGTTAGGGATGGCAGTGGCAGAAAGCACAAAATGCCAAAAATAGATTACTGTTTGTCTCAGAAGTTGTATTCTTATATATTGATAAATTAAAGCAGTTACTTTACTTAACGCACACAGGTTGCTTTGAAGACTGTTGCATTGTTTACATGGAAAAACTGAGTAGCCTACATTTTGAAGTCATTTAATTTAGTTATTTCAAATTTCAGACAATATAATTAACTGTCATATTACAAGGATTTGTAATAATCTTCCAACATATCAAAAACATTTATATTGCATCAAACATAGTCATGTGGTTGTTAAGACCAATATCTGATGCACAGACTGCTTGAACGTTGACCAGTTGCATTGTAGGCTACTGCAAGATATTCATTTGATGAGTGATATTGATATGCAAGTTGTCAAGGAAACGGCCTAATTTTACTCAAGATATCATTCAATAGAACACATAATATGTTGTCAAAGAGTACTCATTTGAAATTCTGAGTATTCACTACATAATGAGAACTATCATATTGAGTAATGCTGACAGATACTGTATGAATGTACTAGTACCACAGTAGAATACTGTACATGAGAATGATGGCTATGAGTAATGACAAACATCTTCTCACACAGTCCACAGCTCCCCATATTACAGGTATATATCATGTCAATGCACATGCATATGCACCCAAACACACCACACCAAACACACACACACAAGCACACACCATGATAACTTGTATCATAATATGGTTGATTTGCTGTATTGATAATGTATTCTTTCTGCATACAACTTGGATTGTAAAGCCAGATTTAATCTGGATAGTTCATAACACATCACAAAATATCACATCTTAGTGGGTTTCAAGTCTGAACACATTCAACAGAGCTGGAATTCCAATGATGCCCACCTGATAAAATCTACAACCACGGGGGATATTCCTTCTCCAGTGCTACCCTACAATGATAGTCTGTTCAGAGACATAAAATATTTGATTACCATAGCAACTATAATTTTTTTGTTTCAGCAATGTAGATTAGATTCTTTGGCAAAAATAATTGTACACAAGGGAACATTCATAAGACTGAATGACTCCATTACAATTCATGTAATAAATACATTTAGAAACTTACAGGCCTGGCGATGTGAAATAGTATTTTCCCTCTATTTTCTCACATCAATTAATACAGTCCTTTAAATAATAGGTCATTAGATGTATATTTCTTTAACATATTTATTTTTGATATCAATGTGGATTTATTCTTTGGTCAATAATATTGACACAACCCTGAATTAGAAGTAACCTTTGAGACAATAATAGCATTTTCTATCTTTAAAAGAGCCATTTTCACTGGTAAGAACACGTAGTGGGTGAGGCAAGTTCTTTTTTTTTAATCTATTCACTTGTAGGTGGGAATTATGTGTTGTAAAACTAGCACAGGTAGAAAGTCCAGGGGTCAGAAAGTAACAGTCCTCCCAGTATTTTGTTCCAATCACCTGGGGGGTATTTCCCAAAGCAGGATTACTGAGTTAGCTGGATAACGGATAACCCGGAACCCTCCCATATCTGGAACGTGGACTTAAGTAAAAAGACCTGTTACAGGTTTTACTCAGTGCAGTTATCCAGCTAACTCAGTAATCCTACTTTGGGAAATACCCCCCAGGTGATTGGAACAAAATACTGGGGGGGACTTTTACTTATTGAACCTGGACTTTCCACCATGGTAAAATCTACTGGTCTCACGATTTTAACAGATAAACAAAGTAAACCAACTCAAATAACTTCAGTATGAATGGCGAATAATATTATGCCAACAGCTTGATCCAGATGCACCACAATCACGTATCACTGGATTATGACTCATAAGAAACTTAAGGCATACAGGATGTATTTTTACCCTGTAATTTTTCCCCACACTGTGAAAAAGAGCTGCTTGAATCAAAAGTACATTTGATTACCACAGAAGTCCTAGTAATGTCTGTTGTAACTTTTTGTGCTGTTTTCTATATCACATCACATTTTATCTATACTAGAACTTATATCATGATCAAATATCCCTTTGATTGAAATTGTGCCCAAAAAAAACAAGAAATGAGGACAGGGCACTTACTTTTACACAGTACTGGGGCAACAGTTAAATTCATCGCAGCTGCTCAACCACAGCAGGCCAAATGACCTTTTGGTTGTTCTGAGACAGAATATCATGATGTAATGCTCTTTGATTGAGATATAGCTGTTTACCTCTTCTTTCTGTCATTTGTTTCTGAAACAGGTTTAAGCTGACAGATGATTGTATTAAATTTAGTTAAGAGTGTCTGCTAAGTAATGCAATGAATTAATTTATTTTAAAGAAAGTAACCTATGTATGGCATTTTTAGTTTCTCTGAGATGGTTACAAAACTTCACATTCTTTGATGTAAAATACAAATAGAATGTAATATTACCTGTCTTCTGCTCCTCTATGCAGTTGCCAGCCCTTACTGAATGGACAAAAGTGTACACCTTTTACCCACATAAATACTGTTTCTAGAGTGAGACAGATCCATCATATACTCAGTCCCAGCATCTATGCTTGGTTTGTGACAACTCAGAGTGACAGTCGTATCCTTTCTGCTCCCCAATGTGACAGACCACATACACTGTACTATTATAACTCCACTTCCATCTTGAAAGTAAAATTATATCTCTCAATCGTATAACTGTATGTCTAATTTGCACAACATAAATGCAGTTTTATATTATCACATATATGAGCACCTCTAAGTGTTATATTTTCTGATTATGGGAAGCATTCCAAAAAATGTAAAATGCTTGGAACATTCTGCGCTAACTTTTCTTTTGTAGAACATATTATATTTGTTCCATGCTGCCTGAGAATTAAAAGCTGATGACTTTTCCTTTGTGATATGTTTATACGCATATGAATGCTTTACTAGATTTACGCAACAGTTAAAAGTGACCCATGGCACCTACACAGACAGCCTAAAAGCACCAGAGTAGGATTTTTAAAAAATCTTTGTTGGGTCATAAATCATTGCTTGCATTGGATAGCCAACTGCGCGACACCAGCTTCTAATCCACCAGACCAACTGTTAGCCTCAGCTGGAAATAAACAACGTTTGGATTCAGCTGGTAAAACAGTTGTAAAATCATTCTCACTTACTGGCAAATAAACCCTTAGTCTGCATAGCAACATGGAGTGTCTTAAAATTAGTCTATGCAGAATTTCCTCTGCTTGTGTTGATGTGACACTAAGAAGGTTATATTCTACAGTTTTATCTTCTACATATAATTATATCAAGCACTAATGGTTGAGGAATAACATTTGAGTATCCATTTAGTGTCCAAAAAAGTACATTTCTCTGAAGAAAGGGTTTGACTCATTTTGAGAAAAAAAAATTCATATGGAACAACAAAATGATGCATTCCTTGAGTAAAAGAGAAAGTAGTTGGTTCTTCTTTGTGCTTTTTTTTGCAGATCACACTCAGTTATATGTAGCCGACATACCAGCTGTATCAACTGATCACACACTGAAATGAGGCAACCTGCTGTGTGGGAGGGGCCTGCTGAGAAGAGAGACACCTCACACCAGCCAGCAGTTGGCATCGTGGTCTTTGTATGGAGAAGCAACTGGCACAGCCTCGTCCACACCTGTTGCCATTAATCATTTGTGAGGTAAGCGTGTGCAGTGTGCAAGCAACAGCAGTCTAATGAGATTTTTGTCTCAGCGTTTTTTGGTCGAGCGGCTCTGGGATAGTTTATTATGGTCTGCTCATAGCCTGTCACTCTCAACCCCCTCTGCTCTCTGCCGTTGGGAAAATGCATTGCGGATCAGCACTGATGTTAGTGTGGTGCAGTGCTACGCAGATAACTAGTTTGCCACCAACTTTCCATGCAACAAGCTAATGAGTGACTTTTATATCACAAACGTATATTGATATTCTTAATCAATCAGAATGAATAAACCAGTTATTCAGGTCGGTAAAGTAACTATTTGTAAGCGTCCTAAACATATTTATTGCCAATTTTAGTGAAAGTTGATTGTCAAGGCAAAAATTCTCATTTATCCTTTCTGAAATTAAGCCATGTGTTGCTGTGTTGGTTAAAATAATGTATTTCATAAAAATATTAAAAAGTTAAGGTGAATACACTTTATCAGCTGGAGTAAGGATCACAAACGCTTTCATATTCTTTCATGTACTAGATGTACTTTCATCTCTTGACTGTTTTAAACCCATGCGCCCTGACCATGAGTCAAATGAGTTCCTCATTTTGGGATATCCTGTCATATCGTCTGCTTCCTTGTCCTTGACTGAAGCCTGTACCTTTGTTATTTCTCCCCTACTATAACTAAGAATATAGAAATATAGTATATTTAGCCCACACCTATAGTTTTCAAAGTTCAACCTGAATGCTCCAGGATCACTTCCCCATTCAGGCCAAACCTGGGTGGTCTCCAAATCAGTTTTTTTTTCTAAGAAGAAAATAATTATGATAATCTGTTTAGAAAGACATTTACACAAGCAGACCTAATGTGTTATTTATATATTTCACATAGCGTTCTAGCTACAGCTGCAGCTAAACTATATGACCTTTGTTTCAGCAGCCTTGTGGTTGTTAAGAGTAACATGTTTGGGTATGGCCTAATCCTACGGGAAGGCAACAAGCTGGAGTTGCCTGTCTGCATTTGCCACACGTGAGACCATGTGAGGCCTGTGTACTCCTCAACACAAGGCTTACTCATTATTTGCATTAAGCAAGCGACAACCATTTTTCCGTATCTACCTTGATTCCGATTTGGTTGAAACAGATATACATCAGGGTTTCATACATGTGCGATGCTCACTTGAGTATGAGGAATGTTGTACGTCACTGTCATGTGCAGCTGAACATCACATGCCAAACACATGATGTTGTTTGTGGTCTGTGCACAGCTCCTCTCTCCATGGTTTTTGTTGGATCAGGTGTGCATCTATCCCACGCTGTTGGCTAGCTCCAAAAGAGACCGTTATCAGCCAGTACCATCACATCATTGGTGGCTAAACCCGGGTTCAATCCCCACCAGGTAGGCCCACTGAAGGTTACCTTTCTTTTCGACGAAAACAATGCGCAGTTTGTTATGCTTTTCACACTTAATAATGTTCTTTTCACATTATTGCAAACTGCAAAGGCAAAGAAATTTAACTATATTAACTATTCACTATTTCATTAGTACTTAAACGAGTGAAACAAATAAAGTTTTAATTAAGTTATTCTTTTTCCTGCCAAATTCTAAAATCAAAAGTGCTCCATACCCTCAAATAATTGTTGATGGGTACAATATCTGCAATGGCTTTGCGGTTAGAGCAATTGCCTTTGATGTGGGAGACCCAGCTACCAACAGTTGCTTATCTTTTTGACAAACCACCGTGCACTTTCTTATGCTTTTCACATCTACAAATCTTATTTTCACATTAATGGGGTAGGAAACACTAAAACACATTTTTTGAGTTAATATCTAAGCATTGCCTCAGATGGAAGAGAACAATATTATGCATTACGTCATTGTTACCGCCCCCAGTTAAATACATTCCTGAGAAGCCATGGCCATGTCTATTTGACAATCGTTATTGTTAAGTTAGTTGTTGTTTCTGTTAGCCTACAGTAACTAAATCCTGCTTTGTGATACAAGCCCTTCTGTGGTTATATTAACGTTATGTCTTAGCTAAGTTATTTGAATAGCTAGCTAGCAAGTAAACACACAGTTGTGTATAGGTAATGCATTTCAGCCAACAGCCGTTCAGTTTCACATGACATTTATTAACGCTACGTATTGTGTTTTGTCATGTTCATGCACTACAGGTAGGTTAGAACCAGAAAAAACAACAGTACACATGGAGCTATGTTATGGCCTTGTGGTTAGCTTCTCTGACTCTGATGCAGGAGGCTTGCCTTGGCAAAGAATTATTATTATTATTATTTTTTTTCATTTGCGACAAAAAGGATGTGCATGTTATGCTTTTCACACATACACGTGAGCTAGATGCTTACATCCTACCTACCAAGATGTCTCTCCTCATGGAAAACTCAAGTTCTTAGGAGTCATACTATCCACCATTTTGTACTTTCTGCCATTTTCAATTTATTGAAAAACCTTTAAAAGACATCTCCTGCTAGACCGTTTGACAAATCAACATGGAACTTCCACTAATTTGTTCAGTCGTAGGTCCTCTTAAAAGTTACTGTAAAGAAAGTGGATATTTCAAACTGCATCACTGCATTAAGCCAATAAAAACTGACATGGGCGTAGTTTAACATCAAAATGCTAATACCTCCAAAATGGATTGAAGGAAATTGATGACATTTGGTAGCTATACTAGCACTCACATCCAGAGCCAAACTCTAAAGAAGAGACCAAATAGAATCAAATGGTGCCGCTGTAGAGCATAATATATATTTTTAATATTTAGAAATTCATTAAAACTTGTTGTAGTGATCAATGTCCTCATCTGGAACACATATGTGTTCTAAATGTATCGCCACCATCTTGGATTGGCCGCCATTTTGGAAATGCTATTATCCATTTTCCTTTGTCCCCAGTTTTGGCCTAACCACATGAGTGAGACCTGTGTAGCTTTGGTGATGACTACATTGAGAGAAAGAATCTGGCTGGTGAATTGTTGTATTTAGTCTCATTGTTGCACTATGGAAACTTTTCAGTATCTTCTATCTCCAGGAAATAACAAAGAAATTGCACATTTCATGAAGGTCTTCTTAAATTATTCAGTTTACCCAGAATTAACTGAAGGTGATGGTCTGAAAACAGTTTGACCTTTTATTCATATTCATGTTTAGACACTCATGTCATGCAGCTATGTGTGTCTCACATATACCTTCCGAGACTCAATTGCAAAAGGAAACCAATGTAACATGATTAGAACAAAATTACAACCTTTTGCTTGGACCCCGTGTATCGCTGCTTGCAGCTATTATTTATTAATTATTTTTGCCAGGCTTCATCAACCTGTCCTCTTCAAATCCTAAACCACTTCAGCATACTCCTCATTCACGAAGGTCTGTTTTTCTCGAGCAAAACACTCTTGAGTTTAGCTTCAGGCTGAAGCGCACTATGGAAACCACACTCCTGTCAGTGTCAGGTGCCTCCCACTCAGCACATGCTGCCTCTCTGGGCCCTGAGCTTATCCTCTCAGAGTGCCACTTGATTCACATGAACATCACATTTTCTCAGAACACATTTTTAAGGCAGGGTATCAAATGTAATGACTTAACCTGGCTTTGCTTCAAGACAGCAAGCTGATTCTGTTCAATTTCCCTCAATATGCTTTGTTTTCACTGATTGACAGAAGTCTCAGGCGACAGACTTTGTTTTCCTGTGTCAGCAAGTGTATCTGTCAGCAACGTAGCCTAAGCTGGTCTGTACCATAGTGCGGTGGTCTCTACACCCATGTTATGCAGCCCCTCAACGAAAGCAAGACATGCCCACTGTTCTCAATGTGCCCATTATATTTGTTAAATACAAAGAACTACGCAAGAAAAAAATACCTTTATTTTATCTCACTTTATGTACATATTTTTCTTAAAGATACAGAATTATATCGTAAGATATAGTTGTTGTTTTTTTTTGTTATAACCTGAAGTACGTAATGCCCTGATGTTACACACTCCGGTACAGTAGGTGGCGGTATGCAGCTATACACGTTAGTATACCATCAGCCATTAAATCAGAGAAGAAGATCGATGCTCTCGGAGAGCGCGGTAGCACAGCACTGGCACACAGACATTTGAAAGTCGCCATTTTTCCTCAGAAGAGTAGCTAGTTAGCTGGCTGCAGCAGCAGCAGCTCTGTCACACGTACAGAAAGTCGTATGTAACGTTAGCGTTATGTTATATACATAGATTAAATTATTTCCATAGTACTAGATAGTGTTTTTACGCATTTTAAATAAACTAATAATGTCTGCGGAAGGAACCTCCGATCAGGTGAAGTAATTATTTGAACTGAATTTGTCTTCACGCCGGGCGGTGGCTTAGCTAACGTAGGCTACAAGGCCTAACTTAACGTTATACTAATTAGCCAGGATAGCTAATGTTAGTTAATTATCGGCGATAATTTTTTTTGTAATAATACGAATATGTAAAACCCGTAGCAAATTCACTATTTGTGTGACTTTGTCTGTCCCTGGTTGCATTTGTGCGCGCTCAAAACGTTCGCCAATATCACGAACAAAATGGCCAGTCCCTGTAACGTTAGCCGCTAAGTGCTGCCTGCAACGAGTTGGTTCATAATAAAAATGAAGTAAATAATTACTGTGAACTTTAAAAGTTACCCACAGCGTTTAGGACTGTATTATTTGCCGTTGATTTTTGTTAAGTCGACTAGTTTATGTAGTCATATTGGTTCTTTGCTGTATATTTAATGGCCAGTTCGGTGTTATGTAGGCGCTTTATCGCCCTTGCTTATTCAGCCACTCCATTCCTTTGTCCCAGTGATACCGGCGTGTGGTAGGCCGGTCCATGTGTTTTACTGCTAATTATCAAAGTATTCAGCTTAGATTGTTTTCAGCCAATGTCAAAAAGTGCATGATGTGTGTCGACGAATAAATCACGTTGTTTTTTTCGATTGCGTGCGCGATAACACGCAAATGTATTGCAGTTTGTTGGCAAAACGGGTCGGAAGGTGACGTAATTCCAAGCACAGTGAAAGGAGTATGGCAACAAAAAACTTTGAATTTCTTTGTTCAGTAGTCCCAATATTGTTCACTCCCCGCCTCCTTTCCTCCACTCCCCCACTACCACTCCTCTCCTACCCGGAAATATGCAAAACTGCCTGAACGTTTTCAGTACAAGTATTTACATGTACAATGTACCTGACATTGCGGTTTGCGTCGAGACATTAATTAATATGTAACCATTTACACGTAATTAAGATGTAATCAGCAACATTAGATTAAAACACAAAGATCCGTTTCCGGGCATGGCGTAGAGGAGGTGGTAGTGGGGGAAGGGAGGATGCATTTTTCGACTATTGGGACGCACCCATCGTCAACAGTTTGTGCTTCTTGCAGTAAATTGCCAATTTCCAGAGATCTGTGTCTGTTGCCATATTACAATGTCCTCTTGTATTTCTTTGTCTCGAACCAGTTTTCTTATGTGCATGTGCATTTCTTCCAGGCTGCAGAGTATATCCCAGAGAAAGTGAAGAAAGCGGAAAAGAAGTTGGAAGAAAACCCGTATGACCTTGACGCTTGGAGCATACTGATTCGAGAAGCACAGGTTTAGTGGCACAGGATTGCATTTCCTTCTACCTGGGGTAACGGGCTGGGAAAGGGTGGTGTGGGGGTGGTCTCTTAACAGAAAACATGGCTCCACATCATGTAAATGTATCACATGGGATTGTCTGTGCAAAAAGGTGTAAACTGTTTAAATGCCTTCTGCTTTTTAGAACCAACCTATAGACAAAGCAAGGAAGACTTATGAGCGACTTGTCGCCCAGTTCCCAAGTTCTGGCAGATTCTGGAAACTATACATTGAAGCTGAGGTTGAGTTTTATTTTTCACCTAAATCTTTCACAACCTACATGTGTGCATGGGTGTCTGAATCTTCACAGTATCAGCATTTTGAAATTCACACTTCTTGGACAAAATGGTGTTAAGCAGTCAAAAAGCAAAGCAAGGGGTAGAGAACCTAACACTTAATTTTCCAGCAGCTGACTGTAAATGTTCCAGGGATCATGTCCATTTTACAATATTACTCTGCAGTTTATGGGGTCAAATGAACATTGTTGCATGTTTAATCTGCAACAGTATTAAAACTATTTTAATGGTATCGGAGTGCTTTAGCCTTTTATTTACTTGTCGTGTCAATTTATTGCCTCCTGTGTCATTTCTTTGAGCTCATGTTATTAAAATGTTAGTTTTGTCTTAATGTCAACTGTACACTTCTGATAGCTTTTGGTTATTAGTGCACTTATTGTATGCTACTGCCAGTACATTTGCCACTTAATAGTTGAAATGGCAACACATTTGTAGCTTACAAGCAGTCTTTTTTTGTATTTGTAAAGTTCTTACAATTAGTATCTTAATTTTAGTGTCCTGTTTGGCAGTGTACACAAACATTTCTTTGTAAAATTTAGTTCTGTGGACCCTTAGTTTACCTTTGCAAGCTTTATTTTTTTGAAATATATATATTTTATTTGAGCAATTTCAGGTCAGAGCTTGAAGTCTTTAATTGCTGCCTAATTATTTCCATTTGTCTTCTTTCCTCCTTCCTTCCCTCTTTTTTCACGTAGATCCACGTTTTTGAACTATTTTAGATGGGGGGGGGTGGGGGGTGGTGAGGTGTAACATGCCCAGCGGTGAGTTGTATTGGGTTGCCCTGTCTTAGTCTAAATTGTTAGACAATGCAATCCAAGACATTTTTGCAAAATGTTTCTTAATACCTGGATCACTTTAAGAATAGAAATTGACTGTTTATATGGCACAGAAGCCAAAACCCTTTCCAACTTGCCTTTGATTTGAGTTGGGTGTTTGTTAAATATTGTTCTCTTGGAAAAGCCATGGTTTTCTTTCATTTTGGATATATACACTGGAGACCAAAAGTGTGAGGACACTATCTACATAAACTGATTGTTCATTATTTATAAAGGGCTATAATTATTATACTCAGTTTATACTTATTCAAGAATACATTATTTTTTAATGAAGTAAAAAAAAAAAAAAGTAATGTAAAAGCACTAGCAGTACTGCAATTAATGGTAGATTCAATTAATAAATGGCTTCTGTTGTTAATAGCCCAGATATTTGGACACATTTGTTAATATTTGAATGGAATAAAGGGTGACAACAGAGAAACACTGACCTTTTGGTGGACGAACCAGATATTCGCATACCTTCCCATTTGCTTTTTGGAAATGTTAAAACCTTTGGTTTGTAACTTCTCAATAATGTATTCTTGAATAAGTACCTCAGGGTGTGAAATTAACACCAGCCAAATGCTGGTAAAGTTTAGATTGTGACTGGTAAGATTCTTAGCAGCCACTTTAGCCGGTAACCAACCAGGTTGTGGTTTATTTTAAAAGGTATAGTGGCTGGTAAGATGTTGAAAATTTTTACAATCCACAAGCCACTCTTGGCCAGTGGATGAAAAAGTTAATTTCATACCCTGATCTTAATTTCATCATTCATTGATAAATGAAAACAACTACAAGACTGCACGAAAAGTGTCCTCAGACTTTTGGTCCCCACTGTATATATTTTTTTTATAATAAGCAGTAATAACTAACTATTTCTAGTGAAGGCAACATCTCATTCATTATTTTTGTTTGGACCACATTTTAAAGCTTACCTTGAGTTATTCAGAAAAATTAAATTTTCCCTAAATTAAACTTCTTTGAGTTGGTAAGTATTTGGAAAATAAACTTTGTTGCTAGATTAACTTTAAAACATGCTTGTTTGGGGAAAGATCTCCATGTAGCAAAGTATTAGTTGAGCCGAAATATTTTGACCCATCTAGACATTATATTTGGACTGGAGAAAATACAACTCACCTTTACTTGATTTCCTGTGGAAAGTACACTTCTAGGGTCCTGGTAGCATGTCGAGTTCTGTATGGCAGTGGTCCCCAACCCTGTTCCTAGATCTACCGTCTTGTAGGTTCATTTCAACCCTAATTTGGCACCCCTGATTCTAATATATTGGCAGCTCAACGAGATCTCTAGCTGTTGAATGAGGTGTGCTTTGTTAATGTTGGAGTGAAAAGCTACAGGATGTCAGATGTACAGAAATAGGGTAGGCGACCACTGCTGTAGGGGAACTGAATTTTGACCATGCCAGTGCCAAATGTGGTCAGTTGTTGGGCTGGAAAACTCATAATTGGCCGTAGTATTGCCCACTTAGATTTCAGTCGTGAGGGTATCCCCGACCTCTTTGTACATCACGCCTCTTGGTCAGTTGCACACCTGTGATTTTTTTGCACCAGCTGCATGGTTGTCCTGTACAGTTACTGAACAACTGGTGGATTTCTTTGTGAAAAGCACCACCTGTTGCATACCTGTCAGAGGAAGTGTTTGCTAAAGTGCCATCTTGAATTGATAAAGGACATTGCAGTGATGGCACAAGGCAACAAAATGCAACTACAGTGCCCTCCACTATTATTGGCACCCCTGGTAAAGATGAGTAAAAAGGGTTATAAAAAATTCACCATTCGGTGAATTAGCTTAATATCACACTGAAAAAATGTGAAAAATCTTACCTTTAATTGAAATAAATGTATTATGCGGGGGGGGGGAAAAAAATCCCTTAAGAAATAATTATTTTTAACAAAACCACGTGTGCCACAATTATTGGCACCCCAGCATTTATATATAGAATAAAGTAATAATTTTTTTATATTTGGTCGCCTATCCTTTGCATGCCATGACTTCCTGATGTCTGTGACCCAAAAACATGAAAAGACTCGATCTTATTTTCTGGTACTCTTATAAGCGTTTCTATAACGTGTCTGCATTTGAATGGATCTCTGGGAATTGGGAGTGGGACACGATTTAGCTGTCAATTATGCTGGAACAGTATGGACTACATGGTTGGTAAAATGGCTGTGAGTCATCAAGGGTCTGAGGTATCAAACAAGCCTTAAACCATCACTCTGCTGCCTTATATGCAGTAGATATGGATGGATTACAAGGGTTGTTTCTCCTGACACATTTTCCTATTGAACTCTATGGAAAAATAAGTCAGGAGAAGAAACCTTCAAGTTATCCATCCATATCTGGCAGCAGAGTGATGGTTTTAGGCTTGTTTCATGTCAGACCCTTGATGATTTAGCCAACCATGTGTTCCATACTGTTCCAGTGTACTTTACAGCTAAATCTAGTCCTACCCCCCAGTTCCCATAGAGATCCATTCAAATGCAGAGACGTTATAGTATCGCTTGTAAGAGTACCAGAAAATAAAATATAGAGTCTTTTGATGTTGTTGGGTCACAGACATCAGGAAGTCATGGCGTGCAAAGGATATGTGACCAAATATTAAAAATGATTACTTTATTCTATATATAAATGCAGGGGCGCCAATAATTGTGGCACACATAGTTTTGTTAAAAATAATTATTTCTTGATGAGGAATTTTTCTTTCTCATAATAAATTTACTTCAATTGAAGGTTGGATTTTTCTAATTTTTTCAGTGTGAGATTAAGCTAATTCACCAAACGGTGAATGTTTTATAACCCTTTTTACTCATCTTTACCAGGGGTGCCAATAATAGTGGGGGGCACTATATTCCACCCCATCTGTCTTTCCCTTTGGCTATTGAATGAAATGTAGATATTTACCCCATAGGTGACATGCATCACCACCCACATACATAATGGCACCATGTGGAAACATTTGGGTTGGAAAGTAGCAAATAGATGAGAATAATTATCAAGTTAGGTTTTAAGTTTCTTTTTTTTTTCCTTCCACAAAATACATTATTAATTTCAGGCTACAATTAAATTAATCTGAAATCATAATTGGGTGAATACTGGCAAAACCCAAAATATGCTTTAAAAGTAGATTTTTCACGTTTTATTAAAGTATGGCATATAATTTTCACACACGTTTCTAACCACATTAGAATCAAGTAATGATTTCTGGACGCCTATGTGTTAACGCATTTTTGCATCTTGAGCAATAACTACCGGAATAAACACAAGATTGTTTAATAGTTGTGTTTAATAGTTGTGCCTTGACAACAAAAATAGTAAATATACTACGTTTCAAATTTATTGGGAAAATCAGTGGTGGCTTTTCAATAACTTTCACAGGTCTGACCAGTATGTCTGTCTGCTTCTCCAAAATAGCCATGTATTCCACGTAAAGAGGAAGCTCAGTTACATGAAATATAGGTAGATAACCACATGTGATAAAGTGAGATTGAAGCTGAAAATGCTAGGGACTCTGGGAGCTATTTATGCAAGTGTATTCAAGTGTCCATCTGAGGTAATTTACATAGTTATAGTAGGGTGCAAAAATATGGGAACCCCTAGTCAAAATGCCTTTTACAATGAATATAGTGAACAGAAGCTAACCTGACCTTTAAATGCTACAAAGTTAAACATGGCACATTTCTTCAAATTTTAAAGCAAGATCACTTTTTAGTAATTTTTTTTACAGTTTCAAAATAATAAAAAAAGGAAAAATGCCCTGTGCAAAAGTTTGGGAACCGTGTCAGTAACTCCTCGGGCAACTATAACAGCTTGCAAACGCTTCCTGTAGCCTGCTAAGAGTCTGTCAATTCTTGCTTTTGGAATTTTTCCCCCATTCTTTCTGGTAGAACACCTCTATCTCTGAAATATTCTTCGGCCTCCTTCCATGCACAACATGTTTGAGATCTCTCCACAGATTTTCAATAATATTCAAGTCTGGGGACTGTGGTGGCCATTCCAAAACCTTCATCCGTCTTTCCTGGAGGTACTTCATGGTTGATTTTGAGGTATGCTTCGGATCATTGTTTTGCTGGAATACCCAACCTCTCCAACTTCAATATCTGGACTGACCTTTGAACATTAGACTCAAGAATGTCTTGATATTTGGTGGAATCCATTCTTAATTCCACTTGCACAGTATTTCCTGTGCTCCCAACTGCCACACAATCCCAAAGCATAATGGATCCACCTCCATGCTTAACAGTTGGCAAGGTGTTCTTCTCTACAAACACTTCACCCTTTTTTCTGCAAACATACCTTCTTTGGTTGTGGCCTAAAAGTTCAATTTTGTTCCTAAAAGGCTTCTCAAGGTTTTCTTTTGCACACTTCAGATACTTAAAGGCTTCTTTCTGGCAACTCTGCCACGTAGGTCTTTGTTGTTTAAAGTATTTTGTATTGTTGTCCTATTGTCCTGTGAACAACTAGACCTGTCTCTGTTACTCTTTTTTTTCAACTCTTTTGCAGTGATATGTGGGTTCTTCTGAGCATTTCTCACCAGGTCTCAGGCCATTCTTTCTGAAATTGTTCTTGGTTCTGGATCTGGCCTTGACTTCAACTGTTCCATTTATCTTCCATTTTCTGATAATGTACCTGACTGTGGAAATGGGTAGTTTGAAATGTTGAGTTTTTTGTAGCCTTCTCCTTGGTGGAACTAAACTATCTTGATTCTGACATCCTTGGACAACTGTTTAGAGGAACCCATGGTTGTTAACACCAGACAAAACAGCCACCGCAGTCTGATGCTTTAAGGATGGAGTTACTTCAGAATAAATAGGTCAGCCCTGGAGTTATATTCACTTGACTCATTGAAGCCCTAATGAGTAAATCACCTGGGTCAGGACCTTAGTAATCATCTTTTTAAAAAGCAACAACGAATAATCCAAAAGGGTTCCCAAACTTTTGCACAGGGCCTTTTTCCTCTTTTTATTATTTAAAAAATTTTTTTTTTAATAAAAAGTAATCTTGCTTTAAAATTTGAAGGAATGTGTCATGTTTAACTGTACCATTTAGAGGTCAGGTTAGCTTCTGTTCACTTGGATATTAATTGTAAAGGGCATTTTAACCAGCGGTGCCCAAACATTTGCACCCCACTGTATATAGACTACATACTTAGTTATGTCTCCCTTGGAACCCTTGCAACATCATGTGTAGCACACTTATACTAGCGTTCAAAAGTTTGGAATCCCTGGGACATTTTTATGTTTTTGAAAGAAATTGATACTTTTATTCACCAAGGTAGCATTAAATTGATCCAAAAATACAGTCAAGACATTGATAATGTTATAAACTACTATTTGTATTTCATTCTATTTACTTCTATCTACTTTAGCAATTGTGGCCATTTTTACACAAAGCCCCCCCATTTTAGGCCACCAATATTAACATAAATTTAAATAAAGTGATATTTAATATTTGGTTGCATGTTCTTTGCATGCCATGACATCCTGATGTCTGTCCCAACAACATCAAAAGAGTTGATATTTTATTTTCAGGTACTCTTAGAAGCGCTACTATAACCTCTCTGCAGTTGAATGGATCTCTGGGAATTGGGGGGTGGGACTAGATTAAGCTGTATATTACACGCGAGTAGTATGGAACACATGGTTGCCTAAATGGCTGTAAATCATCAAGGGTCTATAAGAAAGGAAAAACAGGCAATGCACTTTTAATGCAAGTCCAAATATCTGTCAGGGAGCATTGGTTACACCTAGTCAGCATTCAGAATGTTGCATGTTTCCCCATAGTGACAGCACTGCAGTTCTTCATCTAAGGTTTTGACTGAAATATTTTTGCAGCCCAAAAACATATTTTGGACCCCAACCCCCCCCCCCCCCCCCCCCACGGCCCCATTGTTGATCCCCTTCTGTTTCAACATACACAGGGAATTGCACAGGGCTGTGTTCCCTGAGCATGACTTGAATACACGATCAGTCAACCATTGCATAAATAGCTCCCAGAGTCCCTTGCATTTTCAGCTTCAATCTCACTTTATCGCATGTGATTATCTACCTATATTTCATGCAACTCTTTACGTGGAATACATGGCTATTTTGGAGAAGCAGACAGACATACTGGTCAGACCTGTGAAAGTTATTGAAAAGCCACCACTGATTTTCCCATTAAATTTGAAACGTAGTGTATTTACTATTTTTGTTGTCATGGCACAACTATTAAACAAACTTGTGTTTATTCTGGTACTTATTGCTCAAGATGCAAAAATGCGTTGGTTATCAGTACGTGCATTTGTACTTGTCTCCCCAATGATTTTATTTTGGTCACTGTACAGTTGTGTCCTCTGAAGATAAGCAAAGGTATAATAAATAAAGAATAACCTGATCAATATTGTACCTTGAATTATTGCATCTTGCATTTTTCTTTGTGGCATATAAGGCAAATCCTACGATAGTATTTTATTCAGAATTTAGTGTGTATTGTATCTCTACAGTCATTGCATTTTCATCACCATCGTCACCTTCACACAAAGCAGGGGTCCTCAGTCCACCCAGAAAGGACCGGTATGGGTGCAGGCTTTTGTTCCAACCAAGCAGTTACACATCTGAGTCTGCTTAGTCATTGCTAAGGACTTTGATTAGTAGAATCAGGTGTGTTAGTGCTTGGTTTGAATAAAAGCCTGTGCCCACTGGCCCTTTCTGGATAAGATTGAGGACCCATGACACAAAGGCTGGGATTCAATCAACATGTTTAATTAACCTTAATTACCTTCATTAATTTATAAATAAAATAATGAATTGCTAGTGCTTTACTCCATATACTGAATTTGGTGAATATAGGTGGTCCCTGAACTAGTCAAACCTTTAGTAATAAAAATTAACATAAGAACTCGCTCTTGCATTTAATTGTGAAATTTAAAGGAATAATGTTGATAGAATCCTGGCATAATTAATAGCCCCCTCTGTATTCTTATCTGCCCTTTTCACCTTGAAGTGTTTTATAACTAGGACTAACTTCATATTCACTAATTACTCTGTGTCTTAGTACTGGACCAATAATACTCCCCAGAGCAGAATGATAAATTGGCTGTATAACATTGAAATTGACATGACAGGAATTTCAGAGTGCATCTGGTCACACCTTTGAGTGTATCTATATAATAACTCCATGAACATATGCCATTGGCAAATGCTTCCAACTGATGCAACTGATTTTGTTTAGAATAACCTATTCTGTTTCACATTGTGTCAGCTTCTGTAAAGGTCTGGCTTTGCTTATGAATGTGTCACAAAAGGGCTCCTGAGTGGCTTAGCTGGTAAAGCCACGAGCCCAGGCTGGGCCTGAGACACCTAGATATCACATGCTGGATTAAGATTTCTGAGGCTGTTAAAAATGTCAGGGACTACCAGTGAAGAAAAGAGTGTCTCCTTAAACTGATGCTTGCTCTCCAGTAGTATGACGTGGCCTGGAGTTTGTAAATAGTCACTGGCTTACAGGCCTTGCCTTGGAGAAGTGTACATCCTTCGCCTAAAATTCTCCATGTACATGTGCGGATGTCATACTGTTGAATTGAAAGGAACGATTGGCTGTTTTAAATTGGAGAGGAAATAATGGCAAATAGTTGGGCTAAACTGCAATAAGATTTCCAGTCATTTCAATTACAAATCAAGCAAATGTAGGACCTTAGTGGCCTATGGTGACTAATGTTCTCCTAGATACACTGTAAACACACAAACATTTCCCCAGACAAGTGTTTGTGTTTACAGTGTATCTAGAAGAACATCAGCCACCTTAGGCCATTAATCAAGTTGTAGGGTAGGGGCTAGAACAGGGGTGGGCAACTCCGGGCCTCGCGGGCCGGTGTGTATGCAGGTTTTTGCTGCCACCAGTTAACAATTATTTAATTAGCCCAATCCTTTACATGATCTGATATTTTAATCTACATATCCGCGATATGAACAACAGCTGATGAATGTTCTTGTGCCGGTATGCGTGTATTGTAGCGTTTTATCGTTCTGTAATTTACGAGTGAATCGTGATTGTGTGTATGACTAATTAGCTGATTGAGCCGTGGTAACTGGTGGCAGCAAAAACCTGCATACACACCGGCCCGCGAGGCCTGGAGTTGCCCACCCCTGGGCTAGAATATGATAGTTTGTTTCCAGCTAGTGAGAACTACCACATAATGTCCCTTCTAGCATGTGCATCCAATTTTATTGACTGTTGTGCAAAGCTACTTGTGTGGGGTCACTGTTGCAGTATTTTCTGTCTCTTCTAGCAATGGAAAAGGTGGCCAAATTCAGTAAAGACACAAAGGTGGACAAAGCATTCAGATCAGTATTTGTATCTTTAAATTTAGTCTATGGAACATTATTTCCCTTTCCTTGGAGTGTGGTTAATTTTCTTAATGTTTAATTACTCTCCAAAATCCTGCCTGCTTAAGGATAGTTTTTATGCATGATATATTTTATGCATGATATATTTCAATCAAAAAAATCACCCTCCTTCTATCCAATTAAAAATACTGTAGAAATAACTACTAGTTTACTATTTATTAATCTTTCCAGCTACGCAGAAGCAATTTAAGCACAGATCTGCACCGAACATTAATGTTGTTATCACTTACATGGTCCTGCTTGGTTTTTCAGAAAGTAGTAGTGGTCTTTGACATTTGGTTTATTGCATTAATGCATTACCAATGCCAGTCCTGTGCATTACCTAGTGCTATTGGCTGAAATATTGTCTGATTTATCTTAACATTACGGGACATATTCTGAACAAATTTGTCTTTGAAAATTAACCACAGTGATTAGTTTGACAAATCAAGCCATACATCAAGTGTTTCACCTTTACAAAGCAGATTTAAATATTTATCTTTGGTTATGTTTTAGCAACAGCTTTCTTTTTAAAGATCCACCGTATCATATTCTCAATATTCCAACTAACATTATTGATCCTTCACTGGACCTAAATTAGATTTAGCCACTACTGTTAGTATTGATGTTGGTGCTTCTATAGGGAATTAGTGAAATCAATTGTCCCAGTATTGTTTGGTCTGCTTCATTTGCATTAATTAATTTGCTTAATTCAGTCTAACTGATGTTCATCAGTTATATACTTTATATAATAACAACATTGTTTCTTACAGTATGATTGCCCCTAAGCCAGTGCCCAGCCATTTTGGTTCACAAACTAAACATACATTAGCCTGTTCATGGAACAGATTTCCAGTACAAGGCGTTTTGCACAGCAAAATTGGCTTTGTTTTTTCAAGTTAAATACACAGTGAGGCTTCTGCATCATCTGGCAGCTGCCATAGGCACCTGAGTAATGAGTATAAAAGATCCATGTCTTATATCATTTCCTCATTGTGGACAGGAACAGCTAAACATTAATGATTGAAGGTGGTTTTGTGTTGATTTTTCAGTTGTGTTACTACAATCTTTTTTGTTTACAGTTATATCTTCTGCCTTATTACACGCTGTGTAATATCTGCACTCCTCATGCTTCAAAAGAAATCACCATCACTCTGACGTAATATTCATGTGCAAATGTGGGCAATTTCTGTCCATGCTGATGTCAGCTACGACAGAATTGTGACAACAATGAGAGTTTATGAATTCCATTTCACCAAATCTAAAATGATGATAAAATTTTAAGCCAATATCCAAACCTCATGGATCATGAAAACTGCAGTGTAATGGGGCCTTATAGACTTAAAACAAATTACAATTCTGCTAACCCCCACCCTGCAGACAGCTTAATCACATACTGTAGCTACTTCATGAATCATTGAGGCATACCTCATGAATAGCTTTGATTTTGTTTACAGCCAGTGATTCCCCCCAGACCCCTGGCCTTATTGCAAATGTTTGGATCAGCAGATTTTGAGCTGATTTTTTTTTTTCTTCCCTATATATATATTTTAAGTTATACAAATGGCAAGATCACAATGCTGTGCAAGAAATGAAAAAGTTAACACGTCTGATGTAGGCCCTATATCTAAATTACTGATGTTTAAAGGGTCCAATTTTGACTAATGTTTGGGTGCCAGTTATGAGCTGTGTATAAATGGCAGGCTGGTGGACTTCTGAATTGTAGTACCTGGCTGGTTATGGTTGGCTGAGGGCTTGTGTCCCGTGGCTGTCTTGTCCTCTGACACTGCTTACCCAGCAGGTCTGGGCCCAGGGTTTGCCACGGCTCCTTTCAGCTAATGGTGTCACACCTCTCTCACGCTGCCATGTCACAAAGGAGGAGCGGAGCCCAGTAGTACACTCATACTGTTGGGGCTCGTATTCCCAACGATGACAGCCGCAGACCATAACAATTCTGTTATTCTCCAAAAAGCGAGTTGCTTTGGGGACAGATTTCCCAATCATGTGGGTATGATTCAGATTGTAATGATCATGTTGACTGGACTATACTTAATACAATATACTCTGTACACACTGCAATTCAACATCGAAAATGGGTGTTTGAAGTGGGTCTGTATTTTTTTATGAGGCTCCCAGCTTTACTCCCCAGCTGGTCTATGGAGTATTTTAATTCCAGTTAGAACTGTTACACCAAAGAACATCATTTGGTCTCCACACATTGCAGTCTTTTTACAAGAGATGAGGAGCGCATTCTGTGTCCTTTAGCCTTGACATCAGCCTGGACTGTGATTGCAATATTGGGAAAAAAGCTAAATAGTTAAAAATGTTCAAATAGTCGCGAGTTGTTGTATGTGAAGTACAAGCAAGTGATTGTTAGTTCCTGAGTCGCTGGATAGTCTTTGCTTTAAAAGGATTGCTTTCGAAAAAAATTCTGTCTCTGGTACTAAGGAAAATCACAGAATTTCAAAAAGAAGCCCTACTTAAAATGTAATTGTCTTGATTAAAATGGCAATACCGTTACAATTAATCATCTTTTTAAAAATGACAAAATCATTATGACTTAGTGTGTGGACCATTGCCGAATTATGCAGCTTGGAATAAAATGACAAGAACTGTGAACTTCACTTTGTTGACCTGAGAGGGATTGCGGGTGATATTTGTGTGTGCATGCAAGTGTGAGCTTGGTGTGTGTGTCATTCTTTTAATTCTTTCTACACATTCTGAAATTACTGGTCTAATCAATGCTGTGTTTAAAATCTGTCCACAGATCAAGGCTAAAAACTATGACAAAGTTGAAAAGGTGAGTGACTAATGGGACTGATTCTCATAAACAGAACATTCCAGACTACTGTTCTGCTGTTTCCTCCTAAATTTCTGGTATTTGGTCAGTTTGGCTCTCCTATTGCTGTTTGCCTCTTTATAAGCCAAGGTTACCCTATCGGAAACAAACCGTATCGGAAAAAGAAACTGTAATTCAAAAAGGTTATGTACTGTACAGCCTCACACCTTCTGTGGATATAAGTGAAGTTTTCTTTGCAAAGAATTGTTTAATTTTGATCCCATGTTATAAACAATACTTTTCCTTGTCGACAAATCTATACTCCACTAACTGTTGTTTGTAACTGTAATCTAATCATTCAGTGGATGTGAGTTTGAAACTATGCCCTTAACTGAACTCCAGCCACGAACAGTGCCAGGTGTAGGCCATGTAGGGTCCTGTCTTTCCAGAGCTCAGTGGTAGTTGTGTAGGTATTTCTGTGTGTGACTGATGTCACCGCGGTCGGTGTGGGGGGATGGTACCGTTTGGTGTGTGAAGGGCTGGAGCAGAGGGGGATGTGGGGTGGCGCCTGGGGTGATGACGTAAGCAGCTCGTCTCCAGACAACAAGCAGTCCCTTCCCCCCGAGCTCAGCTCGCCCACGTCAGTCAGGCCCGGAGCCGCTCTGACTCATCCCCTGTTTGCCACTTCTCCTGTGAGCGCCTTCCCCTCCCCCTCTGACTTTCATGCATATGAGACATTTATGTCTCCCTCACCACCAAGTGGGTCGACGTCATGATATGATATGCTCTGGTCGTCGGCAGTCCGCTCTACCGATAATGTTCTTGGCCATGATCGACACATTACATTACATTACAGGCATTTAGCAGACGCTCTTATCCAGAGCGACTTAACACAACTTTTTAGCATTTTTTACATATTATCCATTTATACAGCTGGATATATACTGAAGCGATTCAGGTTAAGTACCTTGCTCAAGGGTACAACGGCAGTGTCCTACCTGGGAATCGAACCTGCAAGCTTTCCGTTACAAGTCCAGTTCCTTAACCATTATACTACACTGCCGCCCGTCATACTACATTGCACGCTTAAGCTATTTGCTTTTTTTAAAAATCACCCAATCCTTGATTTTCGCAAGCCCAACCATGATAGAACAAGCTCCCCCCTTTATATTTTCATTTGTTCTGTTGTTTTTTGAATGGAGGATAAAGAAATAAAGTGCAGCACGAAAGCCATTCACTCATAAACGCCATCGACGGGGGGCTTCATTCCGCCGCTTGGGTAACTTGGAATGAGAATGTTTATCTCCCCTCTCAGCTGTTCCAGCGATGTCTCATGAAAGTGCTCCACATCGATCTGTGGAAGTGCTACCTTTCGTACGTCCGCGAGACCAAAGGCAAGCTGCCAAGTTACAAGTAAGACGGGTCATTCTTTCCTTGGAGTGCAATATTCTCATTATGAATGTGCGCCATTACTCACGACTGCCACTGGGAGCAAGGTGATAGGAGTACATTCACAGTGCCCTTAATATCGGTTGTTCATTTGCACAGTCTCTGTTGAACCTGTTGAAACCATTCTCTGCCTACCAGCAAATAAAATTAATTTTCAGTTGATGCTTTGAGTTGTTGGTTTGAGTTTATTTGTATGTATGTACTGGCTTGAGTTCTGAAAAACATCAAGGAAAATAGATTATATATGTAAGAGGCAGTTCCAATGTTTGTGAGTGTGTAATACAAAAAGAATCATTCAGTTGAATGTTTCAGAGAGAAGATGGCACAAGCCTATGATTTTGCCTTGGATAAGATCGGGATGGAGATCATGTCCTATCAGGTAAAGAGCCACAAATAGACACGATCAAACAACATCACCTTTAGAGTCAGTCTTACTTTATTAAATGTGTCTCTTCTCCTTTTTCCAGATATGGGTGGACTACATAAACTTCCTAAAAGGAGTGTAAGTGTGTCCGCTGTATAGTGTACAGACATGGCTGTCGCCAGGCTACCCAAAGGAAGCGGCTCGACTGATCTTTGCTCTATGTCCCCAGCGAGGCGGTGGGCTCGTATGCGGAGAACCAGCGCATCACAGCCGTGCGGCGGGTCTACCAGAGGGGCTGCGTCAACCCCATGATCAACATCGAGCAGCTGTGGAGGGACTACAGCAAGTACGAGGAGGTGCGAGGTCCGATTCGGGGAGACCGGGACACAACCTGAGAAGCGAGACCGGGGGGATGTCGGGTGTCGAACGCCCGCCCCGTTCGTTTAATCAGCGGGCGGGATGCTGCTATTGAGTAGCTATGCTGTATATCAGTGCTCCCCAAATCTATTCCTGGAGATCTACCGTCCTGACGGTTTTCATTTCAAACCTAATTTGGCACACCTGATTCTACTATTAGCAGCTCAATGAGATCTCTAACTGGTGAATGAGGTGTGCTTTGATAGGGTTGGAGTGAAAACCTACAGGAACAGATCTCCAGGAACAGGATTGGGGACCACTGCTGTACATACATTATTATCATGATTGGAATATATGCTATATACTGTATGTAATTCACCATGGATGGTGAACCTATTCTGTACATAATCACATTGTACTGATAAATTGCAAGCAGTGTGGTAATAACATACATAGGAACTGACGATGAAGAGTGCATGATGACAAGACTAGGCCATTCAGGCCCGTCATTTTACCTGCTGACTAAAGTGCAAGTCTGCGCCTGGCCACTCAAAGCCCATGCATACTCCATATCTTCAAAGTGAGTCAAGCCTTTAGGAGGAGGTGGATTGCTGTATGTGCAGCTGATATTATGATATGAACATGTTTTTGTGGTAGGGGATCAATGTGCATCTGGCAAAGAAGATGATTGAAGACCGCAGCAGGGGACTACATGAATGCCAGGAGAGTGGCAAAGGCAAGGCCTCTCATCTCTTTTCCCGCAACACACCTTCATCCCTTCGACTCAAACTGTCTGGCTCGGCACCTGTTTATGTATAACACAAAGTGCAATTACAGTACATGAGTACATTTTAACAGTACTGTCTAGCACATTTCTGGCTCTCAGTATTATTTCATAACCATTGCCTAACCGTCTGTAGTGAATGATAGAGAGCATTGTGTGTGTGTGTGTGTGTGTGTGTGTGTGTGTGTGTGTGTGTGTGTGTGTGTGTGTGTGTGTGTGTGTGTGTGTGTGTGTGTGTGTGTGTGTGTGTGTGTGTGTGTGTGTGTGTGTGTGTGTGTGTGTGTGTGTGTGTGTGTGTGTGTGTGTGATGTAAGATGTAAAATGTAAAATGTAAAGTGGGTGGTTTTGGCCCTCTATTCGAGACCGTAAGTGGTGTCAATGTATTGATTTGACGTGATTATGTATTGTATGTAATTAGTTAAATAGGATTATGATTATGATTCTATTATCTTTTTATTTCTATTATTGTTATTGCTGTAATTCGATAAAACTAACTTGCTCATTATTCACAAGTCCAGTAGTTACAAGTACGCCGAATTGCCTTAAAAGTTGCCCTGGTGAGCGAGTGTTTAAAAGAGCGTGGCTGGTCTCGCCCACAGGAGTACGAGACGGTGATGAAGGGCCTGGACAGGAACGCGCCTTCGGTGCCCCCCCAGAACTCCCCCCAGGAAGCCCAGCAGGTGGACATGTGGAAGAAGTACATCCAGTGGGAGAAGAGCAACCCGCTGCGCACGGAGGACCAGACCCTCATCACCAAGAGAGGTGAGACCTCTGACCAGCGCTCGGCGCCTCGCGTAAAGGACGCCCGCCCGCCCCGCCCAGCCCGCCCGCCCGCCCGCCCGCTCAAGACTGCTCTGAGATCACTGTTTGCGGAAGGAAACGGGTGCTTGTTTTGGAGCGCCGTCCCGGGACACCGCTTTCATTAAACGTTCTGCAGGAGTTGTTGCCTAATAGACGTGTCATCCTCCGTGAATGCGTCTTCATTGTCTCCAATTTTACCGAGAGGTACATAATCAGTTGTTCTGCGGGTACTGTGGTTGATAGATAGCTTTAATATAGGCACAAAAGCTGGAGTGGAAGATGGAGACTAGATGCTGCCCCCTACCTGCCTAATGCAGAATATACTCACAATGTTGTAGAAATGTGATAATTATACTGTTTTATAATATTGAGAGCAGTGGCAGGCCTGGGCAGAATTTATTCTCCCAGTTTAGAAAATTCAGAAAGGCGTTTTAGGAAGAGACTCTGCCTTTATATTGTGGCCTCACATTGATGTAGGCATTCCTACCTGAACTTGAACCCAGTAGATGAAGTACACTTTAACAGTGCTTTTGCTTTACTCCACTTCCTTCAGTAAATATACAGCTATATAAATGTATAGGTTGCCAAAGATAAGCACATCTGCTGAGTGAGTTGATCATTGTGTGAAAGCACAGACAAAATGCTCTTGAACCGAGTGTTTATTACTATGCTTTATTGTTTTTCAGTCATGTTTGCCTATGAACAGTGCCTCCTGGTCCTGGGACATCACCCTGACGTCTGGTACGAGGCCGCACAGTACCTGGAGCAGTCCAGCAAGCTGCTGGCCGAAAAGGGGGTACGTGTCCCAAGCTGCCTCTAATATTACAGGGCGGTGGTTCATTGCAATCCCTTGCATACCATACCTCCTTTGTTGTTGGGTGGCTTTTAAGACTTCTCTAGCGTGGGTTGTGTGCCATGGGCTGGCATGGAATGCCCATACCAGAGCTGAGTGGCCAGCAGTCTGGCAGGGCAGCACGTGATTGGCTTTAGCCTTGTCCGCGGAGGGAAGGTTTCGGCCAGGCGTTCGTTCGATTTTGAAGGCTGATAAATTAAAGGCCTTTGTCGTTCTGCGTCCAGGACATGAACAACGCCAAGCTGTTCAGCGACGAGGCGGCCAACATCTACGAGCGCGCCATCGCAACCCTGCTGAAGAAGAACATGCTGCTCCACTTCTCCTTCGCCGACTATGAGGAGGTGAGCGCCATAGGAACGGAGCGCTATCAGTCATTCAGGGCTGCGGCCCAATGCGTACACCCTTTGGGACTGACCGTCCTGAATCCCTGCTGTTTTTCAGAGCCGAATGAAGCATGAGAAGGTACACAACATATACAACCGTCTCCTGGCGATAGAAGACATTGACCCAACGTTGGTAAGGTCTCATGTTCTCTACAGCAGTCTTCGGTTATAGCAGTAACCAGCCTGTTTTCTTTCAGTGATAAAATGTACACTTCATAGTCCTTTAATGACTTTCAAAATCTTGCGTCACCAAGCTCAGGAAATTTGGCGATTTTTATTTTTAATCAAGAAAAGGTAGTTTCATAATCCCTGAGGGACATGGATTATATTTTATTTATCTTGAGTAATGGCATTCCTGGGCCTGTTTCTATTATGAAGATTAGCTCTTTGAATAGGGCGAGTAAATGAGGGAACGCGTTGGATCCTTTTCAGAAATAGCTCCTAATATTTTCTGAGTACTTTTTAAAATATAGCCTGACATATGTTCCATAATAGAATTTTTTTTTATTTTATTGAACTGCATGTACATTAACTTGCTCAATGTTTCATATGATTGGTTTAAATGTCAAACAAGTTTTCCCTTTCCCGCGTGTCACTTCGTGACACATCTCAACCCTTCCAACAAGCCCCAAGTAATTTCTCATCGCAGGTTTACATCCAGTACATGAAGTTTGCAAGGAGAGCAGAGGGAATAAAATCGGGCCGGACGATCTTCAAGAAGGCCCGGGAGGACCTGAGGACGCGCCACCACGTCTACGTGTCCGCGGCTCTGATGGAGTACTACTGCAGCAAAGTATTATATTTAGACTTAAAATCTTATTTCTTATCTTATTTATACTCCTAAATCTTAGACTTTTTTGCAAAAATATTGGCAACGAGGTGAGGCAGTTTGACTCATTTCACGATTTTCCAATGGGGTAAAAAAATTTCACTTGTCAATCAAAAAGTAACTTAAAACAAGCTAATATTTTATACTTGAGGGAAGACTAAAATATTACAAGACTAAAACACTTGTTAAGAAGGACTTTTTTTGTAGCGTGGCATGCTGCATCGCTTCATTTGTACCGTATTGCACCAAAACAGGCACCTGGACAGGCTCGGCTCAGAGCCGCTTGGCCTTATTGTTTTTCTACTGTGGAGCTGAATGTTACTTTGACGGGAGAAAAGATAATGTTATGACAGCTTTGATAAAAGGTATTTGTTAGGAAGCAGTGATGTTAAATTGTATAGTTTACGATGGAATTGTCTGATAGCATCCTTTCTTGTTTAATCTTGCTGTTAAACCAATTTGTTTGCTTCCCACACAATAATGAAAAGAAACATGAAACGTGTATTATTTCACAGCAATCTTGATTAAGCCTTAATATCATCCTCCTTTAGGTAGAAATTTGCCTGCATCTCATATTTGCTATTCAGAACAATATTTACAAGAGTATTTACTTCATTGTTTTGTCACACAGGACAAATCGGTGGCCTTTAAGATATTTGAACTTGGCCTAAAGAAATATGGAGACGTCCCAGAGTATATACTAGCATACATTGATTATCTTTCCCACCTTAATGGTAAGTACATTTTCATTAAGCATTGTGTTATATGTCATTACAGGTAATACAATTAATTACTTAATGATATGAAGAGAGATCTGTTTACATGTATATAAATTGGATTTCTGCTCCATTGAGCAGAGAATGATTATTGTTTTATCGAAAAAATCACAGGTGGAAAAATCATGGCTTGCATCGACTTTTGGTGTGATGGTAGTCAACAACTGACTACTCTCTGGTTTACATTCAGCCAACAGAGAGAGACGCTCAGTGGCAAATGATGAGGATTGTTTGTAATGGATCCCAGGTTTTTAATTTAACTCGAGGGGCAGGAGGCTTGACTTTGAGAATAGCATCATCCAAAAAGAATGGGACAGTTTGCTTATTTTCACAACCTGTTTTCCTATCTTGCAGAGGACAACAACACCAGGGTTCTGTTTGAGAGGGTTTTAACATCAGGGAGCCTATCGCCGGATAAATCCGGGTAAGCACCATTCCCAGGCGAGCACACATTCTGTACACGAAAAAGACGCACAGGCGAGAATTGATATAAGATTTACTATATGATTTACAGCTGCCTTAACGGCCTGTTTATTTTTAAATACAAATCCATAAACTGTCTTCTAACTTAATCCATTCCCCAAAATATCTCCCCTTGCCTTCGTTAACAGTCATGTTTGCATTGTAAATTTGCAATGTGAGATGTTAGGGAGTTCTTTTTTGGCGTAAGTGTAATTGAGAATGCTGAATGTTTTATGGCTACACTGCACGGTATCTCGGTATTGAAAGGTGTGTGTGTGAGTGAGTTTATTTACACGGTTTGGGTTTCCAGGGAGATTTGGGCCCGCTTCCTGGCATTTGAAAGCAACATTGGTGACCTGGCCAGTATCCTCAAAGTCGAGAGGCGGAGGTTCATGGCCTTCAAAGAGGAGTACGAAGGGAAGGAAACAGCCCTGCTGGTGGACAGATACAAGTTCATGGACCTCTACCCCTGCTCTAGCAGCGAGCTCAAAGCCCTAGGCTACAAGGTAGGATTTCGTCAGTATCCAAGGAGTGAAAGGACGAGGAGGCTATTTATGTCCCTTAACCGTGTCATACAAGGTTACATGTTATTGATGGGGGTCAGAGGTCAGGGCACTTGAGTCATAGGCCAGTCCATTTGCGGGGGTGTACGGAGCAGAGAAGTGTGTGATCTATGAAGTTTTGCATTTCATTTTTACTTTGCACGTCTGATTTGTGTCACGTCCTGTTCGAGTCGGCTCATAGCTTAGCATAGCTGGCTGAATTCGAGCAGTGACCATTCTTGAATCGTCTCTCATGTGCGATGGAACCCCTTGTGTGGCCGCGGTAGGATGTGTCCCGGGCCAAACTCGCGGCTCTAATTCCGGAGACGGTGACCACCCCATCTGTGCCCGCGCTGAAAGACGAGGCGGACAGAAAACCCGAGTACCCCAAACCAGACACCAATCAGATGATCCCCTTCCAGCCCCGCCACTTGGCCCGTAAGCACTATGTTAAAGTCGCAAATGTCATGAGCTCATAGGTCAGTAACGACTGTGGGTTTTTCTAACTGCTGATATGAGTAACCGCGGGCCTACTGTAACCTGAAACCTTTGCCCCCCCCCCAGCTCCAGGACTCCACCCTGTTCCAGGGGGGGTGTTCCCTGTTCCCCCTGCTGCTGTCATCCTCATGAAGCTGCTGCCCCCGCCCACCTGCTTCACGGTCAGTAACGCCGTCCTGTCCTGAGAGGGGAGCTTTCCCCTGTCAGAAATGGCCTCCAGTTAAGAGAGGCACACATTCCTCTCTGAAAGAACATGGCTGTAATATTATGAATGTCTAAAGGGGATCGGGGTTGCTGTTTTGTAGGGTCCTTTTGTGCAGGTGGATGAGTTGATGGAGACTTTCAGAAGGTGTACACTTCCAGAAAGTGAGTTTCCATACCATTAATTAAATGTGTTTGCATTATACAGCCACTATGTGACATTATGAAGACTGTTCTTATGATACATCGGTGTTTGGAAATATTATTTCATGATTGGCTGCTATGCAGTTAGCTCAGGGCAAAATATACATATTATATTATTCTGTGCCCACTCTAAATGGGCAGAGAGCAGCTGGTATGCGAAGCTTCTGTGCCCTCACCACCCCCATCCCCCCCCCCCCCCCCCCCCCCCCCCCCCCGTTGCACTCAGCAGTGGACATTGTCATGGAGATGATGACGGGGAGATCACCGGACTTGGCCAGCGAGGGGAACGGCCCGACGGAGAACAACGGCGCGCCCAGCAAGTCCCTGAAGAGGCCCAACGCCGACTCGGACGAGGAGGAGGACAAGAGCGCCGTGGCGCCTCCCGTGCACGACATCTACAGGGCGCGGCAGCAGAAGAGGATCCGGTGAGGCCCGCCCCCCCTCCCGGCCCCGCCCCCACCCCACGTGCCCACGAGACGCAATCCCCTCTGTCTGTGACAGAGTGCGGGAAAGAACCCACTGCTGCCTCTGACCGCATGAGAATTATCATTCGTGCAAGACCCAGGCCTCCTTAACGAGAGCAGCTCCACTGTGCCAAAGTGCAAGATGCCCCCCCTGCGAAGAGTATATTCTCTGCGGCTGGTCCTCTGGGTTATTGCAGGTGAAGATTGTAACAGGTGCATTAACTCGTAAGAAAACTTTATTCAGCCCCTGCTCCCATGCCCACATATCTACAGTCCTGTGGTTCCGTTCTTCTTAGAAAACATGTTCATTTAAAAACTTGTGTGTAAAAAGAATCTTTTAAATTTAAAACCTTGATTTGACACAATGTTGCACATTTGCCCCAGGTATTTCTGATACTTGGGGCAAAGTAGATTCATTGTGGTTTGTAGTCAAACACATTTCCTTTTAATAAAAAGGGGAAAATTGCGGTGGCTGCTGACTTTTTTTTATTTGTGTAAAGTTTGTATTTTATATCAACACCACACTTAAGTTGCCTTAAGTATTATATTTCTTGCATCAGTTTACAGTAAGTGACAAACTGTCAAGTAGCATTCCGTTAAACTGTAGCTGAACAATCAAAACTATAAATTAAACTAATTAATACATTAAAATATTAAATTAAACATTACAGTACATTATGCATATGTAAAATACATTCAAAAGTGGCTCAAAGTGTCTAAATAAAACTATATATTTCCCTTGAGATATATCAATATCAGAAATTAAACAACACTGTACAAAGGAATGTATTCTCATATTTTTTTTATTCAAGGATGACCTATAAAGGACGTGCTCTATTTCCTTATTTATACTGACAGTCAATTAAAACGCATCACTTACGTATCAGGAAGTTTTGTTGAAGCCAAAACTAAGAAAATCTGGTTATTTCCCCAAATCTATCAGAAACACAGCTGTAAGAATTTAAGCTATAAGGACATCACATCAGGGAGTGGCCACAGAAACCGTCTTTCACCATCAGGCCTTCAGTACTGGGTGTGCCCACTATGTGCAGTCAAGTCAAGTCAAGTCAATCTTTATTTATAGAGCACATTTAAAAACGACTGCGGTCGAACCAAAGTGCTGTACAAGTGGTCAGATAAATAAAATAATCAAATACATTACACAAATGAAATACAAGCAGACAAAGAATAAAACCAACAGTACAAAACAAAACACACAATTGCCAGGGTGTCATGCTCCACTTGAGTTGAAGGCAAGGGAGAAAAAGTGGGTCTTCAAGGAAGATTTAAAAATCCCTAGGGTCTGGGCAGATCTAATATAGAGAGGCAAGCTATTCCAGAGCCTAGGGGCAGCCGCCGCAAAGGCTCGGTCACCTCTGGTCTTTAGCCTAGTTTTGGGCACATCCAGCAGCAACTGGTCAGCTGACCTTAAGGCTCTGGTTGGGGCAGTGATGCGTGCTGTGTAGCATTAACGCATACTCCACACCAACCTTCGAGCCCTGTGCCGTGGAGTGCTATCGCACTCTTCCCGCATACCGCCTGGACCAGCCGGCGCCTGTTACGCGGGTGTGGAGCTTGCGCAGAGAGATGCGTCGTTTAAACATGTCCCACAAGTGTTCCGTCGGGTTCAGGTTTGCGGAAAATGCGGGCAAAGGCAAGACGGCAACATTCTTGGCCTGAAGGCACGCCGTTGTGACACGTGCAGCGTGTGGGCGTGCGTCGTCCTGCTGTAGTGTGGTGTGGTGTGATCGCTACACGGGTTACAAAATCAACCATTATCGGAAGGCACTGGATGAGGCTCTCGAAATGGGGTTATTAAATTTGCAGGCCAACGACATAAATGAATTATGTATCCAGGTGACGAGATAATCATCTTAACTCCCAGAAATCCACAGGCCGACTGCAATTCCTAACAAGTAAATATTCAAATATTCTGGTTTCAAATTGTAACTTTTAAGTTACAGAAGAACCGATTCCTGCAGAGAATGCTACCAATTAACATACCACAAACCACAAAATTTGACTACAAACCGCTGTAAATTCACCATGACAAATTAAATATTTTGAAGTGTATGGAGGCATGGCTCTGCTATTACATTAGTGTATACAAGACAAACTGTTTGCTGGTTCTGTACAAATCTGATTTAGTGAAACCACCACAAATATTTATTTTTGTCCCCAAGGCCAGCACCAATCCAACTTTAAAGCCCATTTAGCAATGTCAGCCTTTTTTGAACCATCTTATACACACTGAAAACAAAAGTAAATTGTTATTATATACAGTACCAGTCAAAAGTTTGGACACACCTACTCATAGAAGGTTATTTTTACTGTTTTCCACATTTTGGAATAGTAAAGACATCAAAACTATGAGATAACACAAATTAAATTATGCAAAGACCAAAAAAGTGTTAAACAAATTTAAAAAAGTCATATATTTTAGATTCTTCAAAGTAGCCACCCTTTGCCTTGATAATGGCCTTGCACGTTCTTGCCATTCTCTCAAGCAACTTCTGTGGTAAACAGGTATTCCACAGGTAAACAGGTGATGCCATCATGACTCTATATAAAAGGATATCAAAAGACTCCTGATATCTTATTTCCAGGTACTCTTAGAAGTGATACTATAACCTCTGCATTTGAATGGATCTCTATGGGAATTGGGGGGTGAGACTAGATTTAGCTTTAAATTACACTGGAACAGTGTGGAACACATGGTTGGCTAAATGGCTCTAAGTCCTCAAGGGTCTGACGTATCAAACAAGCCTTAAACCATCACTCTGCTGCCAGAAATACAGTAGATATGGATGGATAACTTGAAGGGTTTCTTCTCCTGACTTATTTTTCCATAGAGTTCAATAGGAAAATTTGTCAGGAGAAACAACCCTTAAAGTGATCCATCCATATCCACTGCATATCTGGCAGCAGAGTGATGGTTTGAGGCTTGTTTGATACCTCAGACCCTTGATGACTTACAGCCATTTAGCCAATCATGGGTTACATACTCTTCCCGTGTAATTTACAGCTTAATCTAGTCCCACCCCCCAATTCCCATAGAGATCCATTCAAATGCAGAGGTTATAGTATCGCTTCTAAGATTTCCATTTTGATATCCTTTTATATAGAGTCATGATGGCATCACCCGTTTACCTGTGGAATACCTGTTTACCACAGAAGTTGTTTGAGAGAATGGCAAGAATGTGCAGTGCAAGGCCGTTATCGAGGCAAAGGGTGGCTACTTTGAAGAATCTAAAATATATTACTTTTTTTTATTTGTTTAACAATTATTTGGTCTTTGCATAATTTAATTTGTGTTATCTCATAGTTTTGATGTCTTTACTATTCCAAAATGTAGAAAACAGTAAAAATAACGGAAAAAAACCTTCTATGAGTAGGTGTGTCCAAACTTTTGACTGGTACTGTACCTCAGTCAAAATCCTCAGTTTCAGTCTCGGTTATTTAGGGAAAATCCACGGGGTAAGTTTTAGAAATAAACTGTATGGGACTCATTAGTGCAAGTAATTTACAAGAAATTACAGTGAAAAACCATGAGAATTTTCATGAGTATCAAGATTTGTGATTCTGATACATTTTTGTGGTGAGTCATTCCAACAGTGCCATCAACTGCTATATTTTTCCAGAAAAATATTTTCTGGGTTACCACTTTCCATTTCCATAAGCCACAAGGCTGTGTGCAAAGATAAACATGCAATAGTAGGAGTCACCACAAGGGGGCATTACTGCTTTACATGTACAGTACTGTGTAAAAATAAGCACCCCCCCACTAATTTCTTGTTTTTTTTTTCACATTTTGAATCAAAAGGATATTTGACTGTCACATAAGTGCTAGTATAGATAAAAGCTGACATGATTTCGTAAATGACACTAAAGGTTACAGATTTTCCATTATCTACTCAACAAAGAGTCATCGCACATTTAATAGTCCTGTAGTAAAACATGCCACCTTAGTTTCAAAGCCAGAGCAGAAACAAATCAGTGCGAAGAAGATGATCATCCCAGGTCTGTTCTACATTTTCTTGGAGTTTTGGGGTAAGTGAAGAGAGAGTGAGACAGGGAAATACAGGTAGACACACAGAGGGAGGGAGGTACCTTTATGTTAGCCAGATCTATACTTCCCAGTCAGTGAGCATCCTGTGCCGTTTCCTGCTTATAAAACGGAAATACAGTGTGAACAGCAATGGAAAACAAATTCACATCTTGTTCAGACAATCAACACTCTTGCCATTTAATATAGGAAATAGCTTTTCAGATTGAATGTAAGTTTCAGTTGAACTTTTTGTGTGCGTGCATACCTGCATCTTGCCCTTAGCCGAACCCTGAGATAATTAATTTACTTTCTTTTGATGAAGGGTAGATTTAAATGTGTTTTGTGGCTTAGTGCTTTTTTCAAATTTACTGAATGTGGATTTATGAGATAACTAGGCATTTCAGAGCCATAGAAAATGACAGTCGGCAATATCCCTGGATACGTATTCTAAGTTACACTTAGAATATGGGCGTGTGGACCAGATGACTGATTGGTTTTAATTATATCTTCAGGTCAAATATGGTTTATGATAAATAATCAAATAAATTGCCGAAAAATAAAACCCCCAAAATCCACTTGAAATCCTGGGCATCTGACAAGCACTGAAACTGACTGAAATCAGACTGAGCTGCGCTGTCACCATATCCAGCCCTACCCTGAAAAAGCATAATAGTATTTACGTAGAATGCCTCGTGCGGCTGGCCCGCAAAGTAATTCGCAGCAACGCCACAACTCCCCGTATTTGCCTCCATTCCTTTTGGTAATGAAATTGCCTTCAGCCTCAGGAATTTCTGTACATCACTTTAAAGTAGGATTAAAATATAAAGCAATTGCACACACTAATGATTCAAGGTTCATGCATTCAATCATTCATGTCATGAATTCTGATCCCAAGCTGGTATCACGCAACAGGAAAGGGATATACTACCGTGCCAATGTTCAGGGCCCACTGCTGGAACATTAATGGTATGAGGGCAGCAGAAGGCACTCGTATCCTGGCTACAGGAAGGAGAGTCTGGTGACATAGGGCAGGTGGGGAGATGGTGTGGCAGATTGTTTGGCTAATTGGCACCAGTACAGCCTCATTACAGCTGGCACAGCTCAACCTCTCCATTTTTATTTATATATATTTAAAGTTGTGGGTTCTTTTTATGTACCTATTTATACAGAAAAAGGGGAAACGGCCACAATGACATTGAGGTTTTGATAACCTTCAGGCCATAGGACAAGAGTGCAGCATTTTACTGCCCAAAGCCCAATTTATAAATGCTGTGAACTTGGGAATAGTAGAAGAATATCTCATTGTCCACGCACATTCTTGGACTTGCGCACTGGGTATTACATCACATGGGCGCATGCACACACACACACACACATACAGAAGCCATAACTAACCTTGACATGCTAAATTCTTCTTTAGGCAGATCCTGTGTTTTACATAGGGGGAAACATAGGACCAATGAATTTATGACTCTGAATTACAGTAGATCATACTACAGAGCAGGCTGGCAGATTTACACCTCAGAACCAATCGACGCCACAACGTCATTCCTGCTTTTGATCCAGGGGTGATAAGGATGGATTTTAACAAGTAAAATCAAATGTGGAAGCAGGATTTCTCCTGAAGTCTGATCCATGAAGTTGCAAATTACAGGCAATAATCAAATGCCCGACCTCAATGGTCTCCTTTTTAAGTTTTTCATGAATGACTTGACTGAACAATGCTATCAGTATCTTTATCAAACTCTCCCACTCAGTGTAGATTGGACATGTACTGTGGCTTGCCTGGCTTCTGTTGGTCTGTTAATAGGCATTGAACTGGTGTGAAAAATAATATACTCTGGTGAATTTCAGCATTCTTGAAGCCTACTTAAAGGGGCAGTTTACTCAAAAATTTTATTTAGATATGTTTCTACATACTTTGGTCGAAAGTCGTTTCAGACCTTTTCAAGGTCTGGATGTTTGTGAGTAACCATGTCATTAGATTTGTAAAGAGACGTTTAATGTAAACTTTTGGCGCTTTGACTGCCACAAACATTAGACCCGTTGATGTCCGTTATATCAGGGTGATGTCAAGGTGAGTTGCAGCAGATATCTACAAATCTACAGCACTGATGTGGAGTATATATTCTAATGAAAGCAGGCCAAGATTTAGGCAAATTACAGCTGGAAAAACATGCAGCGGAGAGAACATGATGTATGCATACACAACCTCATAAGAATTATTAAGCAGCTGGTTTAAGCGGCTAAATGGGATCATATAATATAACGCAGTTCAAGTGCTTCTTGTTCACATAGAAAAAGTGTGCCTTTGGTGGACTGAGAAAGAAAGCTAAACCATTTTGAGGTTGGCAATGTGAACTATTGCATTAGCTCAATATTTTCTTAAGTTATGTCCACATCTAAAATGGTTTTTACTAATAAATAATTGGGGAGGTGTGACACTATACTCCTGCTGCATGATGAGTCATTACTTATTGTGCAGCTGCTAAGCGTTTGAAATAGACTGATACTGACAAACGATGTGCATTACATATGCACTCTGTCGTTTGAGATATGTTGAGAATTTTGGAATTTGTCTGAAACTCGACTCACTTGAAAGGCTAATGTGTTCATGCTGTGTTGTATAGGGCTCACGAGACAGAGCGTCTGCTCTCCCTGTCAATAAGGCCATTCTCAAATTCAGTTCCAGACATGAACTAAGATATTTAGAAAATTCTGCCTTTAACCTTTGCATTCACTATTATATTTTGAACAGACATGAAGCGGAATAGGCTTTGTGTCTATGTCTAAGCGCATGCTTTCCATCTGGAATGGTGCAGTCTTACAGATTTGTGAAGAAAATGTAATTCAAAGGGTTCCTACAGACTGCATACCTTACCTTAAATGTGTAAAATATACCAATCCCCACAGCCCAATAAGATTGATAAATACACTAGTGTTCAAACTTTTGGAATCACTGAGACATTTTCATGTTTTTGAAAGAAAATTATACTTTTATTCACCAAGGTAGCATTAAATTGATCAAAAAATACAGTCAAGACATTGATAATGTTACAAACTACTATTTCTATTTCATTCTATTTCTACTTTAGCAATTGTAGTCATTTTTACACATAGTCCCCCCACTCATTTTACTATTGAATTGTGAGGGGGGGTGTAAGGTTCGGAGAACCAAACGTGACCGATAATGATTTCTAAAAGCGTATCTAGAAAGATACGCCACAAAAGCGGAAGTAGCCGCACCCGGATGGAGATAACACAGGATCGGGAGCAAAACGTCCCTAGCACAAGGCAAAACAAAGCAACCTCAAAAACTGAGGCGGATCTCGATAAACAGCGAGAATAAATAAAAGAACCTCACGCTCTCAAACGAGGAGCGATAACAGGAGGTCAGAGGAAAACAAAAGAAACACCCTGTATAAGCGGGCGAGAGAATGAAAATGAAACTAGAACCTGTTACCTACAGCTCTAGGTGAGAACGAGCTGAACAAAAAGGTTGGGGTAAGTATGGAGGAGTATAAAGGATAAAGAGAGAAAGGAAAGAAAAAGACTCAAAATAAATCTTTATCCTAACTCTAACCGGCCTTGCTGCGTTTCTTATTCGAACGAACCAGAAATGCAGTGACTTAATTTCCTATACCTTACCGACTTCGTTGTCAACATAGCAAAGACAATATCGAAGTATCGGAAAGCGGAAATGCTGGGCTAAATATAGCCAACAGGAAACTCAAAACAGGTGCGAGGGATAATGGCTACACAAGTACAAAATACCGGAATGGAAGACGGAAAATCCGATCGAGCGCCCCAACATCGCAAAGAGAAAGAACAGACCACAGAAACAAACGGAGGCTGCCAAAACCCATGACATGAATGAAGTTAACATGAAGTTAACCCTTAAAGTGATCCATCCATATCTACTGCATATCTGGCAGCAGAGTGATGGTTTGAGGCTCTTTTGATACCTCAGACCCTTGATGCCTTACAGCCAATTAACCAACCATGTGTTCCATACTATTCCTGTGTAATTTACAGCTTAATCTAGTCCCACCCCCCAATTCTCATAGAGATCCATTCAAATGCAGAGAGGTTATAGTAACGCTTGTATCTGAAAATAAGATATCAAGAGTCTTTTGATGGTGTTGGGTCACAGACATCAGGACTTCATGTCATGCAAAGGATATGCAACCAAATATTAAATATGATGACTTTATTTAAATTTATGTTAGTTAATATTGGTGCCCTAAAATGGGGGGGGACTATGTGTAAAAATGGCTACAATTGCTAAAGTAGAGATAGAATGAAATAGAAATAGTAAAAGTATCAATTTCTTTCAAAAAAATAAAAATGTCCCAGTGATTCCAAACCTTTGAGCGCTAGTGTATATGTGCTCTACTTCAAATGCTCAAAATCCATAAATATGAGGAAAAATATACCATTTTGGTGCAGATAACCACAGACCATTTCCTACAGGGTATAAAACAAGTAAAAACACATTTATTCAAGTCCTTTCACATTAACATCTTTGCATTTTACAACATTTACAGCAGGTACAAATAAAACATATACAACAGGTAAAATTACACATCAACAGTAGACATTCTGTTTCCTAAATACTGTACAAAAATTTCTGGATGTCCTTTGTAAAACTGCCCAAGTAAGCGTTTTTTCTCTTTGGTGGACAGTGTTGGGTTTTCATGGATTGTCCTGAGTAGTGCCAACAGCTCGCCTTCCGTGGTTTTCTGAATGCTATCCCTGCATGCTTTGCCTGTGACTCTCTGACAGAAGGAAGGGCCTTTAAAAAAAACATAGACAAAACACTTGTCATTCATCATAAATCCAACATTTTCCATATTTTTCCCCCCATTTTCTCCGTAAATTTAATTCTATTCTCCAGCTGCACTCATTGCTGAAACCTTGGCTATTGATTTATGAGAGCAGAGACAAGCACATGCCCGGCCCTGAAACGTGGTGTCAAAATGCTGCATCTTTTCACACTGCAGTCCATACATACATATGTTCAGCTTGCACAGACATGAGTCGGAGGAAGGCATTTCATGTGCAGCTTGAGCAACCAGACTGTGGGCACCTGACTGACCAGCGGGGGCCACTGGTGAGCAATGAGACAATTAATTCCCTCCCTCCCTCCCCAGACAATGCTACAGCCAAATATGCATTTCCCTGCAGGGCTACCAGCCAGTTGACACTGGCATAGTCCAGATTAGATACCAGATTGTGGGGCACATCTTCACACAGTGACAGTGCATTAACAGGATGAGCCACAGCAGCCCCTAATACACTGTGCTCTCTTGAACTCTTTTGCGTTGTAGATGCTCACTACAATTACAAAAAACAATTTTACATATTGGCAAATGTACCAGTTGGTTTCCGTAGGGCTGTACCTGTTGTTTCATCGGGGTCTTTCCCATTCTTGATGTTTTGTAGTTTATCACTGACTAATTTGTGCAATGTCCCTGGAATCTGGTACAAGAAAAAACAACAACAACTTGAGAACATGAATAGCATGAGACGCATCAAATATCAGATAACCCTAAAACCAGGACTCATTTTTTTCCACAAAGGAAGCAGGTCATTTTGATCGGACAGGAGGGGAATCGACTTGTTTATGCATCCTACTGCTACGTAGCGGAAAGATACCTGCCTCCCCGTACTGTCCTGCAACATTTTAATGAAAGAGTAAACAGACTAAAGAGACGGCTTAAAAAGAATATCCTTTATGATGTTCCACTGATGTTTGACTTGGGCTCTGCAGCCTCCACAATGTAAACAGCGCTGTTCTATTACTTGGCGATATCTGTTGCAGGAAATATCCAACCAGGCCATTTAAAGGCTTAAATTCAGGCGCGTTCAGAAAGGCATGTGCACATCCATCATTTGTCTTGTGCATATTAAAGAATAAATACTGTATGAGAAAGCATACCCAAACACTGTTTGAAACACTCAGAGAAATGAGTGATTTACTTTATTCTTTATCAAGTGAGCAGGCGACAATTTTTCAACCACGATTTAATATTTTTCAGGTCTGCAACATTTGCTCAGTAAAAAAAAGAATTAATTATGGGTGGAACGTTAAGGCAGGATGCAGGCCTAATTCTGTGTTTATATTAACAAGTAAAATTAGTGAGTGTACCTTGAAGACGTCACGATGATTGTCCATCATAAACAGCACCAGAAGGTCCACTTTCCCCTTTGCCAGGTGTTTTCTGTGGACGATTGCTCTGGAAAAGGCCCTTTTCACGGCCATCCTGTTCTCAATCTGAAATGGACCCAGAATAAAATATGGCTCTGTATTCTTGAATGAAACATATAGGTTAGTGCACAGCATGTAATGTAAATTGAGAAAGCTATTTATTTGGTCTGAAGTATAAAGAGACCCATACGGAAATATGGTCTCTGCTCTTGGAATAGCACGCAAGGCTAGGTGTATTATAAGGCCTCGCCTCTTTGTGCAGTCGGACCTCGCCGGTGTCTGCGGCCGCTGCCATGAAAGAGAGCAGCCTGCGTAGCTCGTCCTGGCTGCGAGAGTGCAGCAGATTCAGGCACAGCTGCAAGGCCTCCAGAGCTTGCTCCATCTTCCCATTCACTGCAAGCGAGAGTGGAAATGGTTATCTCTGTTTGCTGTAAGCGAGTGCAGACATACTGTAGTTATCTCTCTGTTCACTGCAATCGCGAGCGGAAATGTGACACACAGACAAGCCCTTCATTCACGGGTGCTTATTTAAACGGCAACAAAGAGCTGTGGGTGGAAACGGAGGAACTCAGTCAGACTTTGCAATATCCCACCACTGACAGACATGAGACAAACACGCAAAATTAACAGGGCTGTATTATATTATACCTCCAACACCACCGTCTATCTGCCTGAATCGAAGCGCTTCCTCACTCAGGCAATGATTACAATCTAGGCCTAAGTTTTACTGGATTGACTGACACTATCTTGCCCTAACTTTAAAAAGTGTGCTGATTAGAATTTAAACTCACAAGCCAGGCCATTAATGGATTCACACAACATCTAGTTTTAGTTTCTTATTCAGAAATGGGTCTAGTGAACATGCTTTCAGATGCTTGCCACAAGTCTCATTTGTGATTAACCGTGATTAATCGTCACACTATGCTCCATAGCAGAACAGGTGTAAAAATAACCTTATTCCTTAGGGGGCTCAACTTTGCAGATATTTCAAGGTCCCACTCAATCAGGGGTCTTAAAACTCCAATGCAGGAACCAATTTTCATTCCACTTCTGCCCCGGTTACCATATACTGTCCATGCATTTACTCCAGATGGAACAGAATGTAACATTTTTACAGAATCTGTCTGTACTTACAGTCTGTGCCCAAGTTACATAAATATTTAACATTGCATAGAGCCAAATCTATACTAAACATTTACATAAGCATTTACAAAAGCTTTAGTGGTTTCCCCTGCTATGATAAAACCTCAACAAAAGGGACCTGGAAGGACACTGTGTCACGGTGGATACTGATTTAAAATAATGAAGTATGAACCTCTGAATGTCATGCTGTTTAGACAATTGAAAATCAGTTTATATAATTGAGTTTCTGTACATTTAAAAAAAAAAAAAAAAATTGGTTGCTGCCCCCCACCCCCAAAAAACTGACAGGACATCCAATGCGGAAAGCGTCCCTTACCCAGCAGGTCTGTGATGCCGGTGTGGATGTCGAACAGGTGGGCTGAGAGCAGGGCCGGACGGTGGGGCTGGCTGTAGTGTTTCTCCAGGACCTCGAAGAGCAGGCGCTTACACTGAGGGGTATCTGCGCATTTGGGCAGGCCCCGGCTAACCTCCACCACCAGCTTATCCGGCAGAAACTCCAGACAGTCCACAGCGGCGGAGAGCCATCCGTCTGCTCTGCAAGGGTGACAGACACATATGTTGAGACTGCAGTCTTCAGGTACTGCACACGGTACACTCCAAAACTACACTCATTGATCCTATGGTCAAAGGTACATTTTTCTACCTTTGTATGGAGTGAGAGAGAGCTACCATGATGCAGGGACCAATCAGCATGCCTCCTTGCAACAGAAAATAATTGGATGAAAACAATGTCACATACTGTGAGTCACTGAAGGCCTTCAGGATTTCCCGGTCCAGGTAGTTGCTGGTGTAGAGCAAGTCGGGGTCACTGTCCATGCCGTGCAGTGGACGCTGGTGGCTTTCCCTGCACTCCAAGAGGCTGTCCAGCAGGGGGAGCTCTACCAGCTGCAATAGCCGCAGGATGGTCTGCTCCCACCATACTTCATTCACCACTGCATGATGGGAGAGGGAGAACAAGTAGCCATCAGACACAAGGTCAGCCCATGGATTTCGACAGAGGTTTTCTGAGTACCTTACTACCAGTAATCGCTGATCATCATAATTGGCTAAGCACGTCTGATCTTTTTTGCACTCACCGTTAACCCCTTACCTGTCATGCGCAAACATGTTTAAAGAAATCCGACAAACCGAGAAAGTAAGATGAGCAGATTATTGACTGTTGTGGTTATTGCATTTTATTGAACCTTGCATATTCCCTAATGGCCATGACAATCTAATTGTGGTTTTGTAAATACTTCAAACTCAACTTTTCCACTTGCTTTGTTGCACTGACGTGCTGATAATAGTGATCAGTCAGGAGATTACGGTACATTTTTTGCCGTGATGAACACAAACGTACGTGTCTGCGATAGTCCTGTGTTCAACTTCGTCTGATGGACGTTTGCTGGATTCACAGTCTTCCCCAGGAGGTCCTCCAAAGACTGGTCAGTTTTGACAGGCGAGGATTTCAAATACACCGGCTGTTCTGGCCTGCCAATTCACAACCAAAACAATTTCAATATTGAACGCTGTGAATCTTAAACAATGGGTCAAGGGCCGAAAATTAGACCTCAGTCAGGTTTGTATTGAGCACAAAGAGATTAATTAAAGCTAGAACCGAAGATTAGAGCGCAATTATGACAATCCTTAAACTACACTGGTGCTGAAAATATATTTTGGTTCTCCAAAAAAAAAAAATGATTAGAGCGTATATATAGTGAGTATTAAAGTGAAAAGGTATTTGATATTTTTTACGTTTAAATAAAATACGTCTTTTTATTTCAGAAATATTGCAGTCACTTATTCAGAAAGCACTGCAACCTTTTAAATTTGTCCACAAGTCAAAGGGTTCATGACCTAGTGCTTTAGCATAATCACAACATGCTGACTTGTCACACAACATGCAAACTCTTGTCTGCGTTTAACCAAATCTACACCCCTCATATAGAGGTAAATTCATTTTGGGGGCAAATTATATTACGTAAGGATTAGATTAGTACCTATTATCACCTCTATCCAATTGATGCTGAGCGTTAGAAACAGCATGTGAATGTCCAGAACACGGGTCTCTTGTGACTCAAAAGCACAGTTCCTAAAATCTGATATGTAATCACTTTGTGAGGCTGCTATAGGCACAGTTTTACAGCACTGTCTGTTCTCCTGGTTCTTCTGCTGACCAATACGTTGAGCCCACTGCCCAGCTAATGCCACTTTGCCTCAGATATTTACATAATCACAGGGAAACTGAATGTCCACTCACGCCCACATACATGTTTAACATTTTATGTTAAAAAAAATAGCAGTACAACATCAGTAACCTGATGAACCACTGTTATTAGTAGTAGTGATATTTCTGCATGGCAAATAATTTACTTGTAGATGTAGTAGTGTAATAGAAAAACAACAGACCCAACTGTCATGACATGCACGCTGCTTGTTCTGAGTAATTGACTCATTCATTGAAAGGGGCGTGTTCATAATAATAGCAGTGTGGAGTTTAATTAGAGAATTCATTCATTCTGTGAAAAAACAGGTGTCATTAAGGAAGAAGGGAAGCAAATGTTTCACACATTGTTATAAAATATATTTCCTTCTGAATTGCTAAGTAAAATGGGCCATTCCAAACATTGTTTGGAGGAACAACGTAATTTGATTAAAAAGTTGATTGGAGAGGGGAAAACGTATAAAGAAGTGCAGCAAATTATAGGATGCTCAGCTAAAATGATCTCAAATGCTTTAAAATGGCAACAAAAACCCAAAACATGCGGAGGAAAATGAGCAACTACTGTTAAAATGGATTGAAGAATAGTCAGAATGGCAAAGATTCAGCCAACCTCCAGAAATATCAAAGATGATCTAAAATTACCTGTAAGTGCAGAAGACGTTTGATCGAAGCTAAGCTATCAGCAAGGAGCCCCCGTAAAGCACCATTGTTGAAAAAAACGGCATGTGCAGAATCGGTAAAAATTTGCCAAGGAACACATCGATTGGCCCAAAGAGAAATGGTGTAACATTCTGTGGACTGATGAGAGTAAAATTGTTCTTCTCGGGTCTAGTGGTCGTCGACAGTACGTCAGACGACCCCTAGGTACTGAATTCAAGCCACAGTACACTGTGAAGACAGTGAAGCATGGTGGCGCAAAAATCATGGTATGGGGATGTTTTTCATACTACGGTGTTGGGCCTATTTATCGTATACCAGGGATCATGGATCAGTTTGATTACATCAAAATACTTGAAGAGATTATGTTGCCGTATGCCGAAGAGGAAATGACCCTGAAATGGGTGTTTCAACAAGACAACGACCCCAAACACACGAGTAAGCGAGCAACATCTTGGTTCCAGACAAAAAGGATTGAGGTAATGGAGTGGCCAGCTCAATCCCCCGACCTCAACCCCATTGCAAACTTGTGGGGTGACATTAAAAATGCAGTTTCTGAAGCAAAACCCAAAAATTCACAGGAACTGTGGAATGTAGTTTGTTCATCCTGGGCTGAAATACCTGTTTCTAGGTACCAGAAGTTGGTTGACTTGATGCAACGCAGATGCGCAGCAGTTATCAAAAACAATGGTTATGCAACTAAATATTAGTTCAGTAATTTAAAGTGAAGTTAAATCTTGAAAGATTTCTTCAGTTTATACAGTAAGTGTTTGAGTTTGAAGAGAAAAATGTCGACACTGCAATTTTTTTGAACAGATTAATATTCCTTTTCTTTGCTTCCTGTAAAAGAATAACGCAGACTTGATAAAATTTGTTAATGCTTTGATTTGGAATTGAATGTGTAATGTTTCCACTACATTTGAAATATGGAACTAAAAGCTATTAAAAAAAATTTGCACTTTATTCACTTTCTTTTACGCACTGCTATTTATTTGAACACAACTGTATATCCTCAATGACATATTGCTTGAGAGGTGATGTTATACTCAATTCTATTTTGTTGGGGGTTTTCCACCATAACAGCCTATTATTCAGGCTAGAACACAATTTCTAAATATTAGCAATACTGTACCATCTTCCATGTGTTCTGTAAATAATCCTCGGATCGACGGGAGAATCACATCCATTTTCTTGATTGTTCTGGGAGTGGCTCTGTGCATCCAGGAACCTGTACAGGCTGCAGCTACTGTCTTCAAATATGGCTTGTTTTTTTCCCTTGCCAAACACATTGGTTCCCACGGGCCCAAACACCTTGCATTCCATGAGGGCCTGGCAAACACGCGCCACCTTTGCCCTGGGAATCTCATCATCTCCAAAAAACCTATTCTGATTAATGTGTTCCAGTATGACGTCCACTGCCTCCGAGCCCAGGAAGCAGTCATTGTAGGACTTGAGGTTGTGGCGCCTCCGCTTCACCTCCACCTGCGTCTGAAGGTGATTGATGATGCTACTCCATATGTAGGTGGCCCGGAAGGGCTTGTTGGCCATTCCCTGATCTGAGTGCAAAGCAGGAAACAAATGAGGTGTCAGCAAGTTACCCAAAGGTGCCCCTCAGAGCCAATGATGAACCTCTATTGAGCATCTTAGGTCAACAGAATTGGATTAGAAACACAGTGATGGGGAGGTTGGTGAGAAAAAGCTCTGCAGGCATGTTACATGTTTTTCTCAGAAAAACAGAAGCAGAGAGAGGATGGGAAGGGCAACATATTCCAAAGTAAAAATCATCCTTGGCCAAAGTCAACAGCAAACAAATCGGATGATTATACTAGAGGGGCTAACCATTTTAAACAGACCATTGCGCATGGTTCTCATTACGTCTCTCCACTGTGTGGACTGGATCCCATGCTATAGACTCTGGATATGCATATAGAATTAGACAGACCCACTGCATGATTAGGCAATCTTACCTCCCATGGATGCCCTTATTTCAACTTAACTGATGTTATTATTATTATTTTTTTTAAAAGGGCACGTCTTATGTCAAAAGCTACAAAACAAAAAGTCTTCAAATCAAGTATTTCAGCAGTTATTTTGCATGTGCTGCATTTTAGGTTTTTGCTGCACACACAGGTTTTTTTTTTTTAATGACTCTTAGATGTCTGAAGTCTGACATTAGTTGTAATTTGACTATTTATAAGGTGAGTAATGCAACATTATGTATGTAGTGAATTGTTCTGTTATGTGCATGGTCGTGATTGTATATGGATCGGAACATTGGTTGCAAAAACAAATGTCCATGTATTTGGACCAATAAAGTATAATTCTAATTCTAATTTTCACAGTTTGGGTCACTCATATGTCATGTGAATGAGTCAATACTCTTCACATACCAGCTGAGTCATGCAGGAGCCATTGCATTTGAGCTGTATTTTAATCAGACCTTCCTCACGTTCATTGGTTATTTATGAACCAGGATACGGGTTAACGGAAGAGAAACGATCTCCACTTGATAAGTGATATTATAATAGGCTGACCTATGTCCTGAATAATTTCCTTCTTCTCACCCAGCCAAGAGAATGTTCTGTACTACAAGAAACCATTTGCATGTACTGAAGATTGCATAACAATCTTCACAGCAGACGTTTTGAGAGCAGTTGTTATGCTGAATGTTAATGCAATTCATTATGGCCACATATTGGAACATTGATATAAAAATTTTTAAAAAACTCACACACATCACTGACAACCAGGTCTGGTGATAAGATTCAGGTTTTAAAGATTCAAAGACAAGCTATAGTTATTCTGGATTGAGTTGAAGGATATGACAACACTGCTCCTCAGCCTTTAATCAAGATATCTGGTTGTGACTGGCTTGGGGATGTAGCCTAGTTTGCAAAAGGTGTCCAACTGGAATTCATACTGCACGGTCTATTTCCATAGGGGTTGTGTTCCCTGAGCCCAGTGAGAGAGGCCTGTTTGCACAACAGACAGGTAAATAATCGCAAAGGGAGCAGCGTGCACGCCTTCATTATTTCCCCAAGGAACGTGAAAAATATTGATAGCCTACTGCGCTGTTTTTGGTACATTATGTGACTGTAAATTATTACTTTAATGCCAATATTTTAAGAACTGTATCTCTACGATGATATTAAATCATTAATCAACAAACAATCATTAGCGAATGTCATACATAAAATGCAGGCGTGTGGCACATTTTCTTGCAGTTATCTCCTTTCCACAAAAAAACTTGTTTGACTAATTAAACTGATTATGCACGGTGGCTGTAAACATAAGTTTTGCAGGTGAGCCGATGCATTTCAACAGTGCTTATAGTGGAAAAACGAAGGATATTACAAAATGTCTCAACTAGTTGCAACTAGTGCATGCGGGCAGGAAACCCAAAAAATAGCATACAACGGTGTATTCTTAAGGTTAATAGAGGACTGTTATAATAGTCTAGTGCTCTACATTTTAGTGAAACACACAGGCTAATTACTCCAGTTAGGCAATATTTAATATCATCTGCAAAAAGATACGATCGCTATTCAATTTACATACAACATAGGCTACGATCGGCTGAACCAATTGGACAGCATCGTAGGTTATTCAGAAATGTTTTCAGATCCATCAACTAAATTTGAGTCATCTATTATCTGTAGGCTACAGAGACATAGGTTATGCTTGCCATAGAAATGTAGCCTATATATGCCAGTTGATTAGCCTGTGTTCTAATGAAAGCTCTACATAAATGAAAGTGACTGATACAGTATAAATTTGATTTACTAGATAAGTAGCCTATTCAGCGCACTGCAAACAATTATTCATATTTTACTTACTTGGTGGTCGGTGCATTAAGCATAAGTTAGTTCCAGAGAGTTTCAAAGCCACCGCCGCATCCTCCCTCACTGTGCCCATATGACTGCTCGCCTGGTTAGTCGCGATTTCCCAATTAGTACGGGTGTGACGTCACACCGAAGTCAACTCGTTGCCCGCCTCTACTGATACCGCATGCAATGACAGCAAATAACGCCCAAATGTGTTATCCTTTGATCAAGCAATCACCGAAACCGCGCAGCCTTTGAAAATACTTAATCGAATCTGCATTCAGTGCATTGTGAATAAAACCACATTGTGGAAGATGGGGGGAAAACGCGCCTGGGGTAAGAAGCACTTCCCCTTCATTTTCCCAATAGATCGCGCCAAATTTTATTCCAACACATTTATTGAATGTCTGTGCTCTTTTGAATGGCTCACCATTTGTGAGATTATTTCACTGTAACATTTAAGAGGTAAAACGATGCAATTCGTGTCCCTGGAAAATAGTGATTTATTTGTAGTAAACTGTACTTGAATCATTATTTTAAATGATTTTGGGGATTCATTGAGTAATGCATTTGTATTGATGGGGGGGGGGGGGGGGGGGGGGGGGGGGGGGGGGCAAAAAGCTTTCTTTCATTTGGGGCAAAAAGCCCCTTGGAGGATCTTGTCCCAAAATACATTTTTAGTTGTATTTTGTAAAGAATACAGTCATAAAGACACAAACTTATTTAAATGCATTTTATAGTTAAATAAATAGTAAAATATATTATATATATATATTTTTTATAGTAAAATTATTATCTGTTGTTCATTGTAGTACCACTGACTAGCTAGCATTGACCCACTCCTAGGTTGCTGATTTTAGCTAGATATCCTGAAATAAAAAACTATTGCATATTGAAAACTATTGCAAATAAACTGTTTAAAATTACATTCATGAATTACATGTAAATGTATTCTTTTAAATATTGTTTTATATTCATCTGTGGCTAACATAAACATGGAATTAAATGTTACTGCAGTTATTCAATGACTTTACATAACAATAATTTAACGAATAAACAATTAAATTATAGATAATTATACTTTTAATCTCTTTGGTTCTGGCAATCTTTTTTACTGCAAGACGTATTTTAGATCAGACTGATTTACATCAAATACCTCTCTTTACAATGCACTGAGATTTTCCATTGAATTCCCACTGAGAACAGTTGATTGTACTGATGCCGTTAGCCATTATTATTATTACTGGGATGAGCTGACGAGCTGTGCATGAAAAAAATGTCAATTTAATTTGATTCTGTATTCACTAGATGATGCTTTAATTGCACTGCTAATATAATATATGTATCAGATATTTATCAGGTGATATAGCTATGTATCAAGTGTTTGCTGGCTAGGTCAAACAGTTCGGACATTATTAATGTGCAGTAAAAAGTACTGTCAGGTCAACCTCTCAGAGTTATGACACTTGGTGCTACTTCTGTGACCTTCATTTTAAATTCTCTCATGTCGGTATTTCACATCAGCTCCCCCTGCATAACTGTGAGATACGCTGCTACTGTATATCTCACAAAAAATAGCACGTGCAAGGTCTGCAGTGACGCTTCAATGCATTTTTCTTGCTGAAACTGTAGTGTCAAATGGAGGATAAATGGTGTACTGTAGAACTACTGTATAAGGACCGACATGGCAAAAGGACAGAAAACCCACTTAATGTTATGTTCCTACAACAACAACAATCAGTTATTATTATTATTATTATTATTATTATTATTATTCAGAATAATAATACACAGTATAGCAGCCTTTTAAAGCAATACAGCCTGAAGTGACAATTAATGGAGAGGTAAAATTAAAACATTAAGGACGCACCCCAGGAGTTTGACCTGCTACCTCACTTCCTGTCATTTTCTCCAGATTCTACGTCACAGGAATACAGCACTCGAGAGGAATGTATAGCCTGCGACTAGGGTCAAATTGTCTCTTGTTCTCTGAAAGCACACGTACTGAGAGCCTGCCTTTAATACAGCTGATACAGACTCTGATAGCGACCTCAAACAGAGGAGTGTTCTGTGCAATTGTTTTGAGAGGAATGAAGAAAATGTAACCGTGGCACAAGATTATTGTACATTTCACAAGCAGACATCACTTTCCAGGTTGGCTTGCAATGCTTACAAAATAATCTATTACCCTTTATATGATATAGTTGTGGTGATTGAAAGAATTTCTTCTGCTCAAGGGTATAACTGCAGTATCTTACCTTTAACTCAAGCCCATGGCCTACAGTTCACTCACAACACACTTCAGCTTAAGTATCTCAGCCCCAAACTATTGCCATGAGATACTATTCAAACAAAGACAGTGTTTCCTTGCAGCTATGAATCAATCAATCATATGCCTAAAGCACATTTTTCAAAAATCGATACAAAGCACAGAGTGTTTTTCAGAGAAAATCAAACAACCAGAAATTCCAGAACCAATGGAAGGAAAAACTGGAAAATTATTTCCTGACCCTGGGATAAAGAATAAACACCTGAGAAGCACAGCACACAGCAGAATGAAGGTTTGTGATATTGATATAAAGATTGTTCCACATACAGTATATACACATAATAGCTTTTATAACTCACCCACTACTATCAGATATTATACACCGACAAAAATAAAGTTAATACGAAGCCAAAAGCAGGCATGTCTACGTCTCCTGGAAAGTTGTTTCTTCTCTGAGATATGCCTGTGCGATTCCAAACAGGTTAAACAACTCCTCCCTTTCAACCTACCCTCAACAATGCTGTTCTGAGGATCTCCATTTACTAGCTGCAAAGTACAAACAACCGATTTCACTTATGGGATCAGGGAAATGGCTCACTTTCCAACAGGCTCCGAACATTATTTTGCACTCCATTTTTAGTATTTTTAAGCAATAGAGAAAAAAAAGAAATTTCTTATGCATAGGCTATTCTGTAGGTAATCTGATGAGTACTATTTCTTTTCAGCTGTCGGTCAAGCAGAATTGGGGGAACAGTTTTATTATATTATATAACATTCAATTAGATAATTCTCTTATCCACGCTTATATTGTAAAACAAACACAATCTAAGACTAAGTGCATTTTGTAATGGCCTGAACACGCTTTGTTGAAACAACAAGACATCCAGCAAGTTCTTTGGCTAACATATCAATATGGGTCACACAAAACCACCATGTTTACCTACAGACACAGGTGTTCCGCTGTCTCTTCTTGATGAGTGAGATGGATCCGGTAATACAAATTTGAATATTAATGTTAAAAAGCCAGTGCAACGGTTGTGGGGAAATAAGCTGGTCACTCAGGCGAGTGAGGAAAGGGGGTGACCAGTGTGCAGTGTTCAGAAACAAAATCCGAAGTGAAATTCATCCAAATGTAGGTTCGTGGGCAAAAGTAAGAAACAAAACACGGACGCAGCAATGCCATCCTGTAGTAGGTCCCCTGGCCCCCTGCATTTTTAAAACAATTCAGGTTAGCACTCCACTGGCTCACATGATCGTGATGCCATTGACAACGCGCATGCCTGATTGCCATAACAATTCACCTGATTAATTTGAGCAAATGTACCAAACCCGACTAACAACGTACGCAGATCAGCAAGTATAGATGCAACGTCACTGAAGCACTAGTTATTATGCTTTATTGTGCTAATGTGCAAGCTTATTATGCGAATGAAGAACTAAAATACAAATTCTGAATACATACAGATTACATACATAACCAGCCCTAAGAAGAGAAATGTATCATTAAAGTAGAAATACCGTAACCTAAATTGCTACAAACAGTGCAAGTGCTAGGGGGTGGTCTTAGGAGAGGAACCAAGATGCAGTCTGAAGAGGGGGGTCTGAAGATGGCCAAAAGATTCTCCTGTAAGCTCTTCGAAAAGCGCTGTGGGAAGCTTGTTCCACCATTGTGGGGCCAGTACAGACACGGGCATCATTACTAGGAGAAGTGACCGTGCAGGAAGGCGATAGCCCATCACCTTGGTGTAGGGTTTTAAGATTGATTTGAGGTATGGTGGAGCTGTTCCATTCGTTTCCCTGTAGGGTAATGTAGCAAGGTTTAAACTTGACATGACAGGTAGCCAGTGAAGTGATATCAGGAGGGATGTGATGTGACATGAGCACCCTTTGTAGACTGTAGACGATTAGCAGCAGGGGTTTAGTGGTGCAAGCAGAGCGACTGGTGAGAATTGCAGCAATGCAGGTGTGAGAGTATCAGGGCCTGGACTAGGAGCTGTGTAGCGCACAGTTGGCGATGAATATTCTTTGGAAGTCGTATAGAAAAAATCAGCATGCCTCACTCATTACACTACATGGAAAGAGGAGCTGGTTATCTAGGGTCACCCCTATACTTCTTGCAGTAGAAGAGCTGAGTGATGATAACAGTAATTTATCCATAAAGGTGTTTTGTTTTATTGCACTGGACTGATATGAAAGGAAATTTTGCACTTGGAGATTTATTGCAATAATAAAACCATATACTGAATAATAAAAATGTGATAATACAATAAACAAGTAATAATTATGTGTATCTCAGTAATAATAACATGTATGAGGGACCAGAAACATTTAAGTTGGCTGGGAAGTGGAGTGCCATCTCATGTAAATACTCAGAACCGCAATTTGCAATGATGGGATTCTCCTGTAAAACCAAAGAAGCTTAGCTTCATTTAATGTACAATAAAATCATTGATATATCAAAGCTACCCATTGTAGCTTATGTTGTCCCTTTGTTGAGAGAATTGCATGTACAATGGACTCCGATTGCAATTCAAGAAACAAAGAACTTCTCATTTCAAGCCCACATGCAAAACTATGTGGAAAATTAATATTCATAAATTTTAGCTGTATCCTTGACCTTTTTTTTAAGAAATGTTTAACAAACATCTATTTCTCCTCGTGACAAACATACTGGGAGCCTGAGCTCCCTGCTCAAGTAGACTTTGTCGATCCAGACAGCAGTCTCATTTGTTCAGAAATGTTAGATAACAGAGCGCTTTTGTACATGGACAGAGAAGTCTGCTTCATTGTGTTTATTCAAATTTGGTTTGCCAGCCCACCGTCTCTTGGGCACTGAAGAGAACACATTTTGCATGAAATGAGCCACTGCTCAAAATGTTGAAAATGCCGTTTCCATGATTCCATGAACAGTTTTTTGGGAGAGCTAACAAAATGGGGCCCTTTCTTTGGGGGTATAACAGCAGCTGCAGTTCAAGACAAATTGTGACATCAATTTGGAATTGGAAGCATGGGAAAACCCATAAAGAAACGTTAGCGCAGATGAAGTGGCTAGTGTTGGGACAGTGAAATGAGATCGGTCAGATCAGATTCCTCCACGGCCTTCATCCACTGAAACTGTATAATGGTCCACCTATTTCTAAGCTAAGAGGTACAGACTGATAGCCTAGTATGTCCCTGTTCATATGGGGGAGGAGTCAGGCAAGAAGCTGGGGGAAAAGGACTTGGGTCATACTGTGCAGTTTTGGAGTTTAAAGTTTCCAAGGCCAAGTCTTGCATTACCTTTGTATCCAGTGGGATCCAATTCCTTATGCTAGTATAACAACCACCACCTTGTATTGCCTGTTCCATTTCAGCAATCCTCAATCAGTTGGCATAGCAGTTAGGTATACATCTGCTTCTCTCCACATTACCATTAAACGTATCCAGTGTGTGTGTCCAATGCAGGCATAAGCTCAACGAATCTCCAAATGCGTGTTGACAAGATTAGTAGCGGAGGCTAACTCCTGCCGTTCATTCTCCCACAAAACAATGTGAACTGTTCTTCATCTACACATTTCAGCTGATAAAGAGGGGCTGATATGAAGATATGATGGAGATATGATGGAACATAGTGTAAACCATGACTTTGACACTGCAGAACTGGTTGACTCATGCACATATATACTATAGTCACGCTGGATTGTTGCATTATTCATCTTAACGCCATTTGTCTTGCTTCGGAGCTGCAGACAGACACAGCACTACAGCAATATATCTGAAATCTGTTCTCAACACACTTTCAGGCATACATGCATTGAGGAGCCAGGGCATGGTAGTTGTAAAGTGACCCAACAATCATAAATTATATTAGCAGCGACTTCATGCAGCCAATAAAACCAGGATAATGACATTTACAACATGTTTTTTGTATATATACACATGTGCAATAATATGACTTGGCACAAGACACCATGAGCAATAAGAACAACCTAAAAATATTCTCGTTTAGTAAGAAATTTATTTTCACATATCAGAAAATAATTGCAATGTGTAACACAGCTACACTTGAGAAGCAAAACTAGTCCAGTACTGTGTGCATATCCGGCTTAAAATTGAGGCATACTTGTATTAATAAAGGAAGATTTTCAAGATATATAGTTTACAATAGGTAATCAACATACAAATGTATAGGGCTTCTTTGTTGAAAACAATGAAAAGTGTATTACAAAGATGTATGGAACAAATTTGACCACAATATTTCCTTTCGTGAAAAATTTAGTGAGATAAAATGTACATTTGAAAAAGAAAAGTATAAAGGCAATTTCTTTTAATCCTCAGAGAAAATAGTTAAGGTCATTGCATTTTATTACAATACATAACAAAAAGCAGTATTAGAATTGCACCAACTCCATACTTAGATTTATAACCATTGTTATAATAAAAGGAGTCTTAAGCATAAAATTTAGATATCTATATTATGTCAATTTCTTTCATAAAAGGGTGTAATGGCAAAACACTTTTCTTTACAAAATGTACAATAGTCTATATAAATTTGGCACTCCATTGAAAAAATGGATGTTTTCACACATACCCACCCCCACACGCATACGCACACACGTACGTACTTACGTACGTACGTACACACACACACACACACATATATATATATATATATATCTACATAAACATCTCCATAATTACCATAATCACTGGCAATGTGATAAGGTGATAAGTAGCAAGGTACTTTTCTCTGATTGAAAATATACTGATTCCTATGCAAGTTGCTCTGTTCTAGGGCATGGTTAACGGTTTAATCCATCATGGTTCTTTCAATAAAATACAGAAAAATAAAATGGAAAAAAAACATTCAGAACCATTGGCCAGCTATGAAAAGAACAAAAACAAAAAAAAAAAAAAAAACTACAAAAGGAAAACAGAGTAAATCACTCTACTCTGCCTTTTTTTTTTAGCACCGTGCAATTGAGCATTTCCATTACTGACGTGAAAATGCGAAGAGCTTGCGAGACCTGGCACCACTGCATACCAGTGAATGATTTGGTCTTTATTGTGTGTTGATTAGTGCTTTAACAAGGTTCAATTACAAAGTCAGCAGTTCGATCAGTTCGGCCGCGTCCGCCATTCGCTGCTTCCCCGCTCCGGCTATAACAGGCAGGTCTGCTGTACCTGCGTCAGCAGCTCGCCGAACTTGTCAAATAGGCCCTCCACCCACTTGCCATCGCCCAAGCACAGCTGCACCATCTCCTGTCGTCCCAGGTCCCGGCCCTGCGTCTGAAGAGATGCAATCTGGGGAAAAAGATGCGTTGTCACGACTCGTCAGCAATGATAATGCAACCGCTCGACACGCGGAACCTCGCTCGCACAGCTGATGGAAAAGGCCGCTACCAGTTACGCCACATTCCATGGCACGTCGGACGTGCGTTCCTTGCAAGAACACAGCGCAAAAAACTGCCATTTAAAGGTGATTGCGGACATGAAGCCAGAATCTTACCTCGTCTTTACAAATCAGGAAGGTATGGTACTTGTAATGCTGAAGTGAATGATACAGAGAAAACCACTGCGTTTTCTCCTTCTCCACCGTGTATTCCTGTAGGGGGTGGGAAATGCCAGAGGGAGATTTTACCTTTCTTTTTCAAGACCATTCAAGAAAAAGCCTAACTAGAAGTTCTTATTTTGTGTACAGTATTGCATGAAATTCTTTAAAGGGAGGTTTTAATGGGGTGGGGGGGTAATTCAAGGAGGTTTAAATTTCCATGTGAAAACCTCTAAGGACAGAGCATGTCTGCATTCGGTAGAGAAACTGAATGTTCACGGTGACACACTGTATTTACATAAGTATCGTGTGGGAGGCATTTTTCTGTAGACTCATAACCCCTCACGATAAGATTCAGAAGTACAAGGAAGTGGCTCTCATGACAACATGTTGGCGCCCTCTAGTGGACAAACCTCATTACTGTTGACGCATAGCTGTGACTTGTTTCCATTCAGGGTAAAAAAATAAATAAATAAAAAGAAATGAACTGACAAAGCGTCAATTGATTTTGGTGTAATGTGATCACTTCTCCATGCAACTTGGTGATTTTAATCTTGACACTGATAAGGTTACTGTCTGTGTGTCAACCAAGCTATGCAATTATGGGCCCATTTCTGACAGTGACAGACTAGCAAACTGATTGTGGTGGTTCTTTCCACATTCCTCACACATTGACAGGACTTGTTCATCCTTGGTAGATGAATTAAAACCTTTTCATAATTTTACCCTACATTAGACAGCTGTCAGCATAAACATGACTACAAGACAATAAGATAATACTTAATTGTACCCATCCCTTTAATTTAAAACAGAGTAAAACTTCACATGGATATGACACGAATCTGAGAATCCTACCAGGGGTAATTTGCTGGAGGCTTTGGAAGGCCTCATGGTTTTCTTATGGTAGGTTTTTCCACTCAACCGCACTTTAAAGGTAGGGGTTTCGCCATCTTTTGTCAACTCTGCTACCACTGACAGCTCTGGGAAACTGTCCAGTGCATTCTGTTGGAGTAATGATAAATAATAATAAGAATAATAAACTTAATTTATATAGCACCTTTCATATCATAAAATGCAGCTCAAAGTGCTTTACAAGAGCAACAATAGAAATAAATGACACAGGTATTAAGATAAGATTTAAAAAAAAACACAAGATAATAAAAATTGATAATGATAATAGTACAAATTAAATAATAAAAAAATATATATATATTTATAATAATTCATTCACGGTGAAGCAAAGAGCTTAAAGAAAGAAAACAACTTAGTGCACCATGGCATTTGAAAAGATATTTGAAACTCAAACATTCTCTTCAAAAAAGAAAAAAGAAAAAAAGTCTTAAATAGGGATGAATATTTTAAGATGTTGAACATTGCAAGCATGCATCAAGCATTTATACAACTCGATATAAGGTTGCGTGTTTCTGCATCAAAGCTACTCTTGGGCCCCACCTTTTTTTTGTCCATTTCAAGCACGAGCAAGAGAAGAGTGAAGAGAAGCGAAAATGCCTACGAATGCCTACATTGTACGTTTTCAAGCCAGGAACAACTGGGGCTGTTTTTTTTAGTTTAAAAAAAATTAAATTTCAGGTGTAAAACAGACAGGAACCTACCCACCTTAAACAGTTGCCCCACGCGCAGTTTGGGTAGCAGTCTCCTCCTGTTGTCTGTGATCATCCCGTCCACTCTCTTCATGTGAGGAAGAAGGAGCTCATCTGTAGCATATTAAGGATTTTAATTCAGAGAATGGGGCAAAGCCTTCCCCTGTCCCTTACAGAGCTCCCCACGTTCACTTATCCCTTTTATTATATCACCAGACTATGTCATTCCTTGACTTGAATCGATTCATTAAACAATTAGCTGCCATTAACTTTGTAATACACCACATTTGTTAACTTGCCATTTCCCTTGACTTGTAAAAATGTCAGAAGGAATATCAGTTACAAACTGAAACTATTTTATGATCCAATTTATTTCACAATATTAATTTAAAATGCCATATAGGGATAATACAGCGTATTAAATTCTGGGGGAAATGTATGAACCATGGACTTGGTTGCAAACTAGCAGCCCTTTTGAAAGTCAGAGTCAGTGGAGCTGGTTGGCAGTCACGTCAATGCTCACCATTCTCCTTCTCCAATGCCTCCATCACATTGCTGTCCAGAGCCACGCTGATGAGCAGTTCCACATAGCTCTTGAAGGCCTCCTTCATGGTTCTCGTGTTGAGGAAGCGTGTGGCAAAGGGGACCGGAGGACTAAACTCTGGAACACCAATCAGGAGTGGAGTTACATCTTACGGACCAATCACGTCTCAAGACAGAAAACATGAACATGACTTGGAGAAGCGGTTTTTGAAATCCTGCATCGACGACGACACGTCATTGCAAAACATGCTTATATGCACAGAACATATAAAAGTGACACAAAATTCCTGTGAATTCTCTGCTGAAGTGGAGTACAATAATAACAGTATAACAAAGTGTAACAAATTTGCCTGGGCAGACTTGAATTAAACCTGATCAGTACAAATGTATGCAGCAACCACATAAAGATATTCTTGCCAAAGAGGTTAAGGTTGTCAAGTACTTTGCAACTAAAAAAAGCTTCAAAACATACGGGACACTTCGTGAAAAACTAATTTGCGCTTAATCTCTCTACAGGATGAATTCCTTCCTAACCATCGTCTTCGCTCACAGCCTCTGGGGACAAAACAGCGGGCGAAGAGGAGAACTCTTTCCACTTCTTCCGCTTTTTGGGCGGCGGCTCCGCCTTGACCTTGTGCTGCTTGGTTTTGGGTTTGGAGGGGGGCTTGCTGGACGCAGGCTTCATGCCGTAGGGGTCGCTGACTGCACCAGACGCCGCCCTCTGGCCGAGCAGAGCCTTGGCATGGGAACCTCTGGCCCAAACAGCAATGACATACTTGAGTATTTTGCTTCAACAAAACAAAAAAATGCCTACAAATATACTAATCCATGGCAGGTACAGGATAAACAAATAGACTATGACATGTTGAAGGGGAGCATGTACAGTACTTCAACTATATGCACATGAACAGGACAATGTTTCAATCAGTCAGTTATGTGCCTATACCAGCCATTATAAAGCTGGCTGGTTTCCCAAAGCTTCTGTGTCTAAAATATCCTCCATGAATTTACTGCCAAGACTCTTATACCCCCTTCAAATGCTTCCCATATACCTAACCAAAAAATCAGTAGATGATTTAAATAGATACTTTTCAAAGTTTGTCTGGCATAAAAAAAGACCCAGACTTAAGATACAGAAATGACAGCTTCCTTATTCCAGAGGAGGTATGGCTGTTCCAAATCTAATTTATTACAACTGGTCTTGCCATGCACAAATATTATCTGAATGGATCCGTGAGGACCCAGGTTCTACTTGGGTCAGTTTAGACTCTAGGTGTACAGCACCTTATTCGATTGTCAGCTTACTTACTGCTGAAACAAGCCTGCTGAAACGAAACACAATCCCATTCTCCATAGTACATTCAAGGTTTGGAGAGATATTCACAACTTTCTTGGTAAAATAACTTTTTCTTAATTTCTTACACCTCTCATAAGGAATAGAGCATCTCCTGCAGGTTTGACTGATAGTTGTTTTCATCTCTGGCATAAAAAAGGGGTGCTGTTTATTTCTGACTTGAAAAGGGTTTGCTAACCTTTCAACAAATTTAACTAAAATTTGGCATCCCAAATATAACTTTTTATGGATACCTTCAAGTTCGACATTTTATTAAATCTAAAGTATCTCTTTTGTCCGGGACCCCAGTTCAAACTGCTGTCGTTGCCTTTTTAGCTCAGTCGGTATGACAAAAACATTTAATTTCTTCATTTTATAATCTTGGAGACGAGATCTGGGAGGTTGCCCTGACATGGAATCTTGGACAAGTGCTACGTTAAATGCTAATAATATCTTAGTATGTAATAAAGCCAGGGAAACTCAGTATAAAATTATGCAACGGGTCCATAGAACCCCTATTATATGTAATAAAATAAACCCAGTTTTCTGTAATGTGTCTTAAGTGTAAACACAAAAAGGGTACATTTGCACATTTGTTCTGGGCCTGTCCATTTATTGCCTCTTTTTGGACAAAAATTAAAAATGGATATTTTGAATGCAAGTATTACCCATGGTTTTTTCTCTTAGGGATGAGGGAGGACGCAATTAAATTGTCTGCCTAACAGGTAAACCTGGCAAATAAATTACTCTTTGTGGCTCGGAAATGTATTTTGGTGAACTGGATTAAAGATTCTCTGCCCACATTAAATCTCTGGTATAGAGAAAGTTTTTTAATTCTTCCTCTTGAGAGAATAAGTGCTCAGTTGAGGGAGGATATTAACCCTTTCCTAGTAACTTGGACCCCATTTATATCCTTTCTCCCTCTTGAACTTGGTAATATATTAATTAGTGGACAGACTCTGATGAGTTAGAGGTCATATGGTAATACATATGACTAATTACATTTTTTTCCCCCGGTAAAATAATGCCTTGTCTATCTATATCGTCCTGTTTATTTAAATTTAGATTATTTTATTTATTTATTTTTTTGAACATATATATCCCCCACGATGTATTGACTTGTTTATGGTTGATGTATTATTTGTTTTCTTGTTGATAGTTTATGACGGCTAGTCTTTGTTGTATAGATATTGTAGTGTTGTTTTTCTTTGTCGTGTCTTAGTTTTTTTAATTTTATTTTATTTGTTTTGTCTGTCTTGTATATTTTTTTATAATCTGAAATAAAAATGACAAATTTTTTTTTAAAAATCACTCAAAGCATCACTTTGGTGCTTCGTACAGGTTCACAATCACATGTTCAGGGGGCAGAATTCATACCTCATGGAGTGCATGGGTTTGCACCGGGGTTTCCTGCTGCACACCCGCACGTATTCCCTCTTGTTTACAGTGTCGATGAACTTCACGTACACTCTCCTGTACAAGGTCTTTGCATCCCCAAAGTACCCTAAATACTACAGGACAGAGTGGACAACAGATCCATATTTCCAAAGAGCTCAGGCTTAATTTAAATAACAATCATAACGATTCCTCAACCATAATAGACATACTCAGTTTTATTTTTTTGTGCCAATTAGAAATACATTCAGAATGAATCTATGGTACCAACAGTGTACATCTGTTATTGCATCTCCTCTGTAGATGACGTCTCCTAAATTATGATGCAAAATGGGAAATCATAGCAGTATACAATATAAATGATTCCAAGAGCTGTCAGTGTGGGCCTGGTTTAACTAATGCTTTAACTTTAGTTTTGACTAATGTTTTAATTTATTGGTTCTTTTATTATTGACTTATGTAATGTTCTTCTCTTTCCGTTTCTCTTCTTTGTTGTAACTCGGCAGCATTGTAAATGAGGGGCTCTCCCTCAAGGCTTCCCCGAAATTTAAATAAAGTATCAAGAACATGGGTACTGTTTTGTACGTACGCTGTTAGTGGCTGAAAACACTCGGGTTCCATCCCTCAGCTCGGGCACAAATTTTTGCAGTAAGGCTTTCTGTACCTTCCAGATGGCAGGGGGCTCATGCCCTGCTGCTAATGTCATCTGCCAACATGAAATATGACACATTGCAGAAAAGATTCAATGCAATACAGAAACAGACAGCAGTTATTAACTGTCCCACATTGTAAAATGTATGCCTACCATGCTGCTGCCAGCAATCTAATTCTGCTCAAACGGCACCAGCACCAGCACTCCCCCAGTATTTGCGCATTTATGTACTTGTGCTAGTCTAGTGGAGAATATTTATGATTGCTAAGAATTCATTTTCAAATCTGCAGACCAGAATACAAACACCCAATAACTGGCTTGTGCTCCAAGAGTTAAACAATCACACCTTATGAAATAAGTGGGAAGAACTCATGTGATGCACCCATGACACTTACTAAAAGTATACGTACATCGGCCTTCCTGCTCATGGCTACATGTCATTATCTTTCTGAATTTTAAATCAGTCGTGCAAACACAATGCACTACGGGATTGCTGGCTCTCTGGCTACACAGTCTCCCTTTTTGGAAGGAGCAGTTGACTGATTTGAACCCATGAAATTGACTTGAATGTAAATACATTAATAGCAATCAACAAACATGAAAACCACACTGCTGCATACCAAGAACAGTCAGCTCTCCTTCAAAAATGGAGCCAGAGAACCAGCAATCCCATGGTGCATTGCTCTGTTGTGTTTATAAACAAAAGCCACAGCCTTTTGAGTTTGTGTTTTTTTTTGGCCAGTGGAGGTTCTCTTTCAGACAACAAATCAAGCTATATTTAGATTACAAAAAAAAGTGTATAACACACAGATTTCACAAAGTGAGGTGAATTTTCCTGTGAATCTTATGTGAAGGACAAAAAGGTTTACAACAACATAAAAAAAGTTCTGCAGTCTATTCTTACCAATTGTCAACAACCTATTCTACACTGTGCCTTATCTCTTTTGCCTTATTCTGCAGAATGAAGAGGACTTGATAAAAAATGTGTCAAGATGCTCAAATTAATTTCTCAGACGAAATAATACATGTACACGTATTTTATGTATCCTGCCGGCAACTCACCTTCAAGCATTCAATATCCTCGATTTTCACCACAAACTCGTCTCGCTCACGGTACATCCCCTCACCGCCACTGTCGGACAGGTCCTCATCCGTCAGGCCCTCAATGGCTACGGAGTTCAGCTGTGTGGCCATCTGGTCAGGGGGGAACTCCTTCATCTGCTCTGGTACAGACATCTCCACAGACGTGACTGAACACTGCTTTTCAGTCTTTAGCCCTGATGAAGGCACGCTGTGAGATTGTTCCTGCTTTATGATGGGTCCTGAATTATTTTTCTCTGTCACACCTGAAATCAGGGGATGTGGTTATGCACCAAGAGCATTCAGTCTTAATCACTGGAAAATATAACACACAAATATTAAGTGCGCTAAAACAATACTGCGTTATGGCTTATTAACTGGAACTAACTAGCTCTGCCTCAGAGGCTGCTTAGATCATAATTTTTTTTATTTATTAACATAATATTTATGTCCCTATTTGCAATGCCAGGTTTTACCCGTAGGATACAATTCACTGTAACATCACACTGATTGAGAGTGATGATGGATTACATTGACTTTAAGAACAAGGAATGCAAATAAATGTTTGAAGGAGAATGGGTAAGCTTCCATTTTAAGTCTTCTTACCAAAGTGGCTCTTCTTGTCTGAAGGGTCATCCAATGCAGAGAGGGCAGAAGTGATGCTCTTTTGAAGATCTTGATTCTTTCCCACAGAATCATCCTCATCAGAGGAGAAAGAAGGCAAGGCCTCCAGGTTCCTCTTCAGTTCCTCATCAAGCCTCTTGCAGGCACTGACAGCATCGGCTTCTGGCAATGTCAATGGTGCTGGCAAGAGCTGTGGCTTGGAGGTTAGAGGAAGGGAACAGGAGGGTCTTTTGAAAGATGCAGGTGCCTTCCGGGACCGATTGGGCATTCTTATTGGAGGAGAGGAGAACTGCTGCTTGGGTCCTGATTTGAGGAAGTCCAAAAAGGACCCGATGAATCCTGTTTTGACCTCTGGCTGTTTCTCCTCCACCTCCCTGATCTTCTGCCGCATCCGCTCCTGCTGCTGATAGCCATCATAGCAGCAATCTGAGGTGGAGGGTGAGCTGGTTTCGCTCCCTCTTGAGTTCTGTCGCTTACCCTGGCCACTCCTCTTTGCTGATTTGGGGTAGCCATTTTCTTCCTCACCCACCAGCTTATTTGAACCCTTGGACTTTGCCTTCTTTTTGGGGAAACTACTGGTCGAACACTCAAAGCCAGCCTGGTCCACTTTAGCAGTCTTCTGCCCTGGGATCTGACCATGATCCTTGCCCTTGGGCAGGTTGGTTTTGTTTATAAGCCCCATTGAGTCGCACTCCTCACCAGCTTGCTGAAGGTCATTCTCCGAGGTTGTGTTCTCATTGTTGAGGCTCCTCCCACAGGGGTTGAAAACCCCATTCCTGTAGCCCAAAGTCCCATTCTCAGCTACGGACACCTTCTCCCCTTCCTGCAACTGGCTGGTGCTCCTGGACCTCTGTAGAGACCCCACTACCCGCTCTCCTATGTCCTGCCCAGAACTGAAAGCAGAGCTAGTCAACTCCTGCTGCATTGGGGCATTTGACACCTCGATTGCTTGGTGCTCCAAGCCCCCACTCTTAGGCAACTGGTGGATGCCTATATTCAACTGAGCACTGTTCTGTGTCATGGCCACAGTATGGGTGTTAGCAGCGATGGTGTGGGGTGACGAGAAGCTGGGAGAAATATGCCTTGTGTCCACAAACTGGAAGTGGCCCTTTGAGTCTATGGAATTAGCCAGTGAGGGCATCTCTCCTTCTGAGGTGGCCTTGACAAAATCCTGAGGGGTGACCCCACAGGCAGCCGCAGTGGCAGCCAAAATGTCATCCACATTGGACAAGATGTTCCTCTCATCCCCCAGCAGCATAGAATCGGGGAAGCAGATGGAACTCAGGGCAAAATGATGCTTCGCATCATGCTGGTTAGTTTGTCCAAAGTTCTCTTTTGGCGTTGGGTGCTGCTGCTGGATAGACTTGGAGGCTTCGGCAATGCCCATCTTGAGGACATCCGAGCCCTGCGGAAGAACCACCTGCTGCTGGCTATGGCTGTCACTGGATCCCATAGCCTGATCGTCCATTTGCAGGTAGTGCACAGGGATCTGCTGCATCTGGGGTGACACCTTGGTGGAGTCAAGCCCCGGGTGAAATAAAGGCTGCTGAAGCAGGATCCTCTGCAGGTCTCGTGAGGGCTCCAGCAGGACCTGGGCACTGGGCAAGCGGATATACTGGGTCTGCTGTATCATGTGGTTCTGACTCTGCTGATGAGCACTGGTGCCCTGTATCTGATGGTTTAGCGAAAGCTGCGGCTCTGGTACTGCGTGCAAGAGTGAGTGCTGCTTATTAAGTTCCTCTGTGCCTATGGTCACGTGGGAAGGCTGCAACAGAGGGGAGTTCCTCTTTGTGTCTGTGGTCACTTGACTGGTGCTGGTGGTGGCCATATGCTGTTTGTGGTGGTTCAAGGGAACCACCCTTTCATCTTTTTTAGATTCAGAGAGTGCCAGGCCCATTATCTGGTCCTCGGGCTGCATGCTGCTCCGGATCACGCTCTGCGAGTTGTACCGGTCATCCACCTTGGAGTTTGCGTGCCCAACGTTGTTCTGTTCTCCAATGTCACAGACAGCCAGGGCCTGAGTGGTGGGATCCTGGGAGACTTGCTGCAATCCTTGCAAATCCTGAACAGGAAACTCATCTGCCTCCTGTTTCGAGATGGCAAATGCATTGGCGTCCATTTTCCTTTTGCTGTACGGCAGCTTCAATTCAGCTGAGGACTGGTTGTTCTGTAAGGCTTGCGAATGAGAGGCTAAGGAGAATGGTGGAGACTGAACAGGAAGCAAGTATTTCTGAGGCTGTGGCGACAATGTGTTTTCCGTTTTGATGCTGGGAGAAGGCTGCATTAGGATGTACTCCTGGGTGGAACTTGATGTGGGTAAGCTCTGAGCACGAGTGGAAGAGAAGGGGAGGGACTCTGAGGTTAGGGCAAGGGAGTGTCCTGAAGTGTAGCTCTGAGAGAGACTTATGGTAGCCAGTCCCTGGGACTGTGCAGAATAGCTTACAGTTGGCAGGGTCTGTGAGTGGCTGGAAGAATAACTCTGAGCGGTATTCCCCTGACAAGCGCCCTGTGTCTGGGCCCCATACTCCTCACTGCGTCCAACCAAAAGCAACCCCTGTTGCTGACCAGTAGAGTAGACAAGTGACTGGCTTACAGGAGTTACGTTTCCTGACTGTCCAGAGAAAGTGGTCAGAGTCTTGTAGAAAGAAGGCAACCTCTCCAACTGGCTGGAAGAGCAAACCTGGCCGATGTGGTTGGGCACAGTTTGTGAGGTGACGTAGTGCTGCAGGGGGCTGACTGGCATCAGGCTAGGCAGCTGCGCTGATGTGTAGGGCTGGGGCTGGCCAGCAATCACAGGACTCTGCCTCTGGATGGGGGAGGGGTAGCTCTGAGGCCGCAGATCTGGGGAGCCTCCGTGGGGATCGCCGGCCTCTGGGGTCTGCTGGGTGTGCCTGGAGGAACAGTCTTTGGTCTTCGTGCCGGATGGGGACGAAAACGTCGGGGAGGAGATGGAAGAAGGGTAGGCCTGAGTTTGCTCCAGTGTGGACTGAGATGTTTTCTGCTGCAGTCTGCTGTCGCTCACCTGAGTAGATTCTCCCACGGGGCTGCAGGGCAACACGGCTGGCTCACGGGGGGAGCTCTGGAAGGTGACCTCGCCCCCACCGCCAGCCATATAGCCCTGCAGGGAATGCTGGGTGCTGCCGGAAAGCTGCGACTGCATTGACTGGGTACTGGAAGGCCGCTGATGGTGCTTGATCACACTACATTCCCGCTGGAGTGCTCTCTCAATGGAGCCTGCGAAGACTGAGGTGCCGTAAGCCTGGGAGGCTGCTTGGGTCCCACCCAGGGCAGAGGGCAACAGGCTGAACTGAGGCTGCAGGAGGTGGGGAGCCGACTCCTGGGCTGAACGATACGTGGAGGACTGGGGCGGAACGCTGGTGCTCAAAGCGGCACCGCTGAAGCGATCAAAAGGCAGAGCCGGCGCTAGCGACCCCTGGATGGGCTTCATCTGCAGCAGAGGGTCTTGAGCAGATAGTATCCCATTTGTGGAGGAGGCGAAGCTGGCATCCTGAAGTGCCAGCGTTGGGGCTGTGGAGAAACTGCGGGTGGAGAAGTTGTTGTGGTGCTGGTAAGGGGTGGGGATCGTTCCCGAGGGTAGGGCTCCAGCAACATAAAGTTCTGTAGCAGCAGATGAATTCATGCCTGGCAAGGACAGTCAAACCAAACATGACATTAGTGAGGATATGCATATTCTGAGGCACACCAATACCAATGCAAATCCAGGCAAAGCCATGCAAATGCGTATAGAATCAAAACTACTGACACATAAACAAGTTGAAACAAAAACAAAGTATTAGATAAATATACAAAACAGACAGACAAGACAAAGGTGCAGAAAGTGAAATATACACACATAAACACACTGTGTTGCGCACTCAAGCCAACATGCGCACACAGACACACATAAAGGCAAATTTCCACTCTGCATACCAGTCTGCCATGAGGGAGTCCTGAACTGGGGGAGAAGGGATGCAGTAGCAGGTCCAGCCTGAGGGGTACGGGACTCAATAGCAGAGAGGAAGCTCATGACTGATGCTTCAGTAGTGCTACTGTTAGCAGCGTGCAAACCAGCATCGAAGATTCCAGACAGCCCTGGGAGGCAGTAGACAACACCGAGCATGAATACAGTGAGCAGATCCCGAACATCCGGTGTCACGTGGCAGAAGGTCCACTTGGCTGCCTTACCTGTGGGATGATGCGCAGTGGTGAAGGTGGGGGGTTGATGATTGGAAGCAGCGTAGGTCTGCCGTTGGAGAAGCTCTGGTTCTGGGGGCGTTGCTCCATATGTTGAGCTGTAGGAATGTTGACAGAAGAAAGCTTTAGAGGAGGGGAGGAACTCCAGAAACACTGCCCTGTGCAATTTCCATAATGCACTGCATGTAAGTTTTATATTGAATACAACTGTGAATTTATAACATTATACACTGAAATATCCATGTATCTGTATATTTGTTCCAGAGAAGCAAATATGAATTAAAAGGAGAACTTGCACTACTAAATCAATAATAATTAGCCCAGAATATTTTACATGCAATTTGACACTCTCTCTCACACACAGTTGAAAGACCATTTCTCACCAGTGCGGCATATCCATTCATTGTGACCTTCTGTCATTCCTATTCATTGTGACCTTCTGACCATGAGAAATTAGGTCCCAATTAAATGTAATTGTTATTCAGATTACATTTGAACTTGTTACATGGAATTTACACCAGGCAGGACAACAAAAACAAAAAGGCTCATCTTCCAAATGGTCATGAACTATTATTTTAACTTGAACCCTTTGAAAAATGGCAAAGAATATGATAAACTTTCTTCTATACACTGGCATCTAAATGACTTCCTGTGGGGATCTGTATGAAATGGTTTGCCAGTAAATACACATATGCTCAAAGAAACTGCTCAGTAGGAAGGTATTCATTTGCATCAAAATGACAGCTTGAAGTCCTTCCAGCTTCACACAAAACAGCTGTTTAATATGAGATGCGGGCCAGTATGTGTCACATCCAAAACACTTAAAATGTTTTCAGTCCAATTAGGCCCAACTGCTTAAATACTTCAAAGGCTCAGGCTGATCAGCAGTGGTTATTTACCAACATTTCACACACAATTTTAAAAAGAGTTCCAAGAAAGAATTAATTATTTTCTAGTTTGAAAATATGGCGTTAAGCACCCACCATAAGTTTCTACCATTTAATTTGGCAGATGTTATTACTCAAGCAAACTGACAGAGTGGCAGCTGCACTGCACAGATCTCATCATATATCATTTTCGATATTCATTGAAATGAGTAATTTGGAAAATATGTTCCATGAAGTAATTTTTCACTTGTTCCAACATAATAATATTTTAGTGAATGATAATTCTGAATTAAATTAAGTCTACAAAATTATGAATGACTTTAGTGTGAAAATAGGAATTTGACATTACCAGCATGACATTTCTGGAAAGTAAGAACAGTAAGCTACTGAGGAATTCCAAACACCTGTGGCAATTACCCATATTGTTTTTGCTTTCTCTTATTTAACCCTGCATGTAAACCTCATATAACCTAGACAGTAGACTACAATGCAGGTATGGAAAATGTGCATATGTCATCCATTGAATACAGATGCGACCTGTGACCAGGTCAATTGTATATGTTCTCTTGCATAAAGGTCTTTCTGACTAATGGAAGACATAAAAGCAACGTAAAGGAAGAAAGGTAACCAGAATCACTTAACGATTGAGTTATTCATAAAAGTGACCAAAACGGCACGCTCAGTAAGATTTCATAAGTGACGAATAGCAACGATTAAAAATTTTGCATGGCAGCTTTAAAAGCATTACCACTCTTCACTATGAGTCTATGAGACAACGTTTTCAACAATCTGGTTAAGCCTATTTATAATTTCTCAACACTTTGTCATATTTACATAATTTTAAGAGGAAATCTAATGTATGACAGTCATCTTAAAATATTTAATTTGGTCTTTGCGAAGCATATGGTTCATATTCACCCAATTTGTCTATACGTGAAAGCAAACAACCAAAAAAGGAAGCAGGTTCTTTATTTTGTCAATACAACGCTGTTAATCTGTAAATAGCCTAAATCACAAATGTACCTTGATGACAATAATTCTGATGACCAATTAATATTGACAAGTTCAAGATGAGAGGTTGGGGGGGACAAATACCTAATATTTGACTTTCAATACTACAATGACAATGATAGTGTGTCCTCAGAAAAAGAAATGCATTCAAGAACAAATGAATAGACTGGCTAAATGTGTTACAAGCTGACAGAACCTCAACACCTGGATCCAATAATCCTTTGCTGTTATTAAATGCTAAAATTGCACTGGGTAGCAGACATAAGCAATATGAGAAATGATGAGACTGGCCTAAAGTTAAACTTTTCTGCCCATTTCACTTTTCATAATACAAAGTGTATAATAACTGTAGCTTCTCAAAACTGTAGTGTAAGACAGGGAACTAAAACCAACTAATCTGTACTGAAACTGCGAGGGCTACATTTGCAGTGATGTCTTACATTCACTATACAACTATACTTATAGGAAAATATGTTTCTGTGAATGGCAATACGGTAAATTACTAGCACAAAATTGGAATATTACAGAACTAGCCTGCATGAAGTGGCTTACAGCTTGTGTGCTTGGCAAGAACCAAACAAGGTCTTCCATCAGTGTTATCACATACCTCTCTTACCACTACAAGTTCGAGTTTTACAGACCTGATGCAGAACTTGCCTTTGAGTACAAAGTGTACTCCAGCAAATGTTCTGTTTGGCACAGGTGGGCCAGGCCAAGGGGAGGTTAACATCACATACATCAGTAGCAAAATTTGAAACATTATGAAATGACTTCCTATCTGCCTGATCTTGAAGCCAACATTCCAAGGTGTACAGAACAAAAAAGTATTGAATTATCTCTACTAGAAAAAAAGTTATGGGCTTTTGAATCCATTGGGGTTGACGAACTTGAACAGATGCACTTCCCCCCGATTCTATCGAGCAACTATTTTTAATAAAGTATGAATAAATAGCATTTTTCTAATGATGATATGAATAGGCATCCCAGTAGAGAGAATGGTTTAGGATAAAAAGTCACAGAATTTACTCAAAAATGTCTTGATTCTCATTTCAGCCTGTCCCTCCGTTACCAAAAACATTGTTTTTCAATTTTTTTTAATATGCATTTTCTACTTAGAGAGGGGAAACATTCCAAAAGAAAGCTTATTGGGATGTGTCTTGATAACCAGTTTTGAAAAAAAGTTGGCAGAATTATGATTTTGAGGGGGGTGAAAATGTGTCCCTCCGTTACCATTTGTCAATGTCCCTCCGTTACCAAGATCATCCAAATTTAAACCTCGCCCCATAAAAATTGAGCAGCACAAGTGGCTTACCATTTTGCATGTTCATATTTAAGTGGTAATAGTACAATATGAAAAAGAAAGATAGCCCTTTTCACCTCAGGAACCGTATTATATGCATGTCTGAAAATAGTGTAATTTTGTGTCCCTCTGTTACCGCCCTGTTTTTTTTATAAATGTTAACCCCAAGAAGTTGTTTGCCCCCAATAACTTTTTTCCCTCAGTTTGTAGTCTAAGGTAGCCTTTATATAATACCAGTTGTTATTTTACTCAGCCTTGGATAGAACAGGAGTACTAGGGCAACATTCAGCAAAAGTGTCCTTCCGTTACCGCTTGGCATGGCCCAGGTGTCATTACATGTCAGTTACCATGGTTCAGGCAAGAACAGCCAAAAAAATAATCTTGATATGTTTTGATTAAACAGTCATTTGGATATCACTCTGAAAAGGTAGTGTCTGTACATGTACTACTCAACTTTATTTATTTTTTTTAATTTTGCTGAAATGAAACTTTATTTTCACTTCTCAGAGTTATAAGTATAGTGACATCAGAACAATGGAAAGCATTTGCACCATGCAAGTCAAAAAGAGGAAATGTGTTTGTGTAAAACATTTACATGGTGCATGGACATCCCAGTCCAGACTGACAATTACATATATAAACAAACATACAAAGAACGTCTGCTGCAATTTTTAAGTCAAGACCTTTGCCGTCCATATGGAACAATAATAAATTGGTGACTTGCATTAAAAACTCAGGTCCTAAGCAAAGGGAGCCAGTCACACTTTTATGCTGACTGCAGTGGATGACATCAACTTTCGCAGCAGATACTCTTTTGAGCTCACCCTCTGACTGGCGTCGATCCCCACTGTCCATTATCTGACTTTGATATATAAAAGCTTTTGATATTAAGGCTCCCTCACTCATGCCCCCGTTTGGTGTCCACTAGGCTTCAAAAGAGCAGTTTGAGTATTTTTGTCTCCAGCTAAAGCCAATGATCATCTCTATTTAGGTTACAACTACAGTTTTGTTAATAGAAATTCTTCTTAGTCTATGGAAGCTTGGTGTTTGGCCTTAACAAAGTTAACATTAATAGTCCGCACTATCAAAGTAAACATTTATCAGCTCAATTATACAATGAACTTTCTTCCATTTATAAATGTAATTAAAATAGAATTTTATCGAACAATGTATGTTGTTTATTGCACAAACTGCTAATGATATATGGCACAATCATATCAGTACAATGCAATTCAAAACAAACACCAGAAAATACTTGTTTCTGATACGTTTTAATTACATCGCTTAAAGGGATTGATTTAAATCACCTTACATTAGTGTGTCAGCGTGTACGGATGTGGTGGAAAGAAAATCTGAGTACATAAATAAAGAAATAAACTGCTAATCATCTGTAATAGCGAATCTTGCAGTTAAACAGCGGTAGGTCTGCACATATGGAAAAGGGACCTTGGTACACTACATAATATTACATGATTATTGGCTACATCTCGGAGCTTCAATTTTCATTAAATTATCCGTTATCACTGCGCATAAATCCATAAATTAGAACAATAATAGCGCGTTGCACTTCCATAACAAGCCAATTATCCATGCATACCCTTATGGAAAAAGAATATACTGCAGTATATTGTAAATATATCAAAATTATCTTCACAATATATTTAAAATGTACTGCAATATATTACATTTCCATAAGGGTATGGATTCTGAGCTGGAATTAGCCTGTACTGTTTCAGGAGAAAATGACGTTCAACTCAAACAACAGATCAGCACAACAAGGGATCGTATAACTGCGTTAGTTAAAAAATGGCAAAATGTAAACAAAATAGCATAGGCTACATTAGACCATAACACATTTTAAAGTCCAAATTACAAAATATAGGCTAGGCTATTGCACACATCGCCAAATAGCAACGGCGAAACAGCTGTGTATGTAGCATGCAACCGAGCTGCGCGTTGCAAAACTACAATTTGACAACTTATAATTTATTTAGGCTAACTGGAATTACGTTAGATGGATATAGTTGACAATTAGCGTTAATACCGTTCAAACGCGTCAAAAGAACGAGCAGGAAATCAGATAAGCGTCGCGCAATCAAAACTGGAGCATTTCCACCGTTCAGATCAATCCAAATGTAGCCTAGCCTACACTTTCCATTTCGCTTAATGGCAATTAAGTTGCAAGACTCGCGATGCTGGGGGACACAATGTCGCTATAGCTAGCAACTGATTTCAGGGAGACCACCGCTTCTTTTTAAACCAGCTAAGTTGTTTGTTCTTCTGAATGACTAAAAGTGAGGAACTCCCAAACCCCATGTCTTCTTAAAACGGCGCGTTAACTTTACAACTCGATAACATTTTGTTTGTTGTGCTAGGCCCTCCATCACCGGAATTTTCTTGGGACGATGACCCGCCCTCCCCCGTCATCTCCTACCTTGGCTTAATGTTTGCGGTGCTGCGTTCGTAGGCCCAAGCCGCGGTCTGTGCTGGCGGAGCCAACTGATCTGCGAAGCTGGAAGTCGGGTAATTCCTGTCCATCATCCGGCAAAATAGGGAGTGATGCGCTTCCCCGATAGCTTTCCAAAGCAGGCACACATTCAAGCGAAGGGACGGACAGACATAATTACATTGTCTCGGAGCATAGATCGGGAAGCGCTGACTCACAGAGCGGTGGTTCAGGGGGGATCCGCAAAGTGACTCTTAATATCTGATTATTGTTTTATGATTATTATTGTTCCTGTCCGCCAGTCAGTCATGGTGTTACTGCTGCATGGTGCGACTTGGATCAGGTCCCCATGTTGGTTTCTTTCCCAGGATGCACCTCCTACCAGCTTGGAGTTGCGAGTTTTACTCATTATCTGCTATTGAGTATTAGTAGGTAATTCTTCAGTCAGGATTTTAAATGGCCGGAAATTGTATGTATAAATAAGTAAAATGGAGTTATGGAGTCATTCATACAAGCAACTGTAATTTTTCGCAATGTCAGTAACCCAAAAAATATTTAATTTCTTTTTATTATTTTTACTGTTGTTTTCTATGTCAATGAAAAAGAAAGGCAATTAAAAGCCATGTTTACATCTTAAAATTGCATTCGTTATATTATTCATACCAATTTAAAATAATAGAAATTATAATAATACATTCATCAATAATTAAGGCCAACTAACCATTAATATCTTGAAATAGCAGCAGTGTGTAGAATAATTAAAACTGGATAAGCAGATATGATATTTTTGGATAAAAGAACACTTTCTAAAAACTTTAGACAAACGGATATTAGTAGCCTACTTCATTTATTTGGTTAATACTGCTGACCAGACCAATTACAATAAAAATTCTACAGGGATATCACGCACATCAACAAGAACGTACAGAACATCTATCAACATTATTTTCAGTTTTAAGAATAAAGGGTTATAGTATTATATATTATGACAGGCAAGTATTTTTAAAAGGGCGATTCCATGTAAAATAAACATGAACTTGAATAAACGTTTTTGAATTTCCTGATAATTCACATAAATAGAAAAAGGTTGTCGAGGTTTGTTTTGTCTGAAAATAATGATAAATTTGTCTGACGATTAGGACCCGTGAAATTGTACATTTTCTCGAATATTGATATACATACTTATAAAATAATAGTTTTAGATCACATCACAAATGTCAGATGCGTTTGAAAAAATTTAACATTCTTTGAAGGGGGTGGAAGTCTTCTTTGAAGGCAATCTAGCTGATGAAATGGGATTTGTAATGCTTATTTGAAGTGCCTATAGTGCCCTATATTTAATCTAATCTTAAACTTGGATTTACAACATCACAATAATGCCAACAACTCTTGGATATGAGAATGGGTGAGCTGGTTCAGCTGGGTGGAGCATGGTAAACCTCTGGAACATAGCCAAGCCACCATTTCATATGATGCTCAATGCGGACAAAACCTATTTCAATCTTGCTTTGTATGGCATTTCTGGAACTGGAGTTAGATGCCAAGAAGGCTTTGCCTGCAAACTTGGCTCATGACATTTTCACAAAATGACACTGCAACTTTTATATTCGTGGCATTGTTTTTGTAGCTCAGAATCTTTACCTTAGCAGACTATGCTCCCCTTAGCATTTCTCAATCGGATGCATAGCATTTAATCCAGTAAATTATTTCTGTATTGGACATTCCCAAGAGAGAAACAAAATATTCCTTGATTATTTACAGCTGGCCAAAGTTTACATTTGGCTTTGTGAGCATGGCTTCCTCTTAGATCAGGAAGAGTACTTATGAAAAAAGAAGAACATAGTTCAATTTGGGCATCATCCTTTAAAATAATGCAAAATATATTTAATTTCTTACACTGTGTTTCACGATTACCCCTTACATAGTTGAAAAATTAATTATATACTAAGATGTAAAAAAATCACAAATTACAATTGTTATATTGTCAATAAATCTTAAGTAGATCTACACCTCCTGTTTTGTGACACACAAATTAGGTTTTACATGTTTCAGCAGCATTGATGAATTGGGCATTCAGGAAGTCATGATATGTACTTTCTACTAGGGAAAAAGATTCAAATTATAACGGCTGCAAGTTTGTATTGTTCTAGTCATGTTTTTTCCTTACTTCTCTTTTTCAAGAGGCAATTATATGACATTTTGTGTATTGAAATACTTTGGGTTCAAATCTGCCACATTTATCATTCACTGTGTCAATCTGTGTTGTGCTGCATGTGAAATGCTTTGCATCGCCTAAGGTTGTAAGCTGTGCCTAATATGGCCGCCAAACAGGTTTTCCACACTTGTACAAACTTCTCACTTCACTTGTTCCTCTCACATTCGGAACATGTAGGAGGAATTACATTTAGATGTGTCTAAACTGGTTGTCATAGCTCTTGGCCATGCACAATATAGACAAGTTTTTATTTGTCCTGTAGATATGTTTTGGGTGGACAATTACCTTTGCGCAGTTAACGCAGCCCCCATAGACCCCAGGGATCAATCGATTGGTCACGTCACACATTTATGCCAAGTAGGCGCAAATTAATAGTAATGGGGCTGGAAAGATGTGGGTAGGACTGGGGGACTCATTGTCAGAGCTTTAAACTTCAGATGAATGTCTTGGTTACATTAGATATACAGTCAAGCCGGAAAGTCTGCACACTCCTTTCACCTTCTCCACGTTTTATTACGTTACAGACTTATACTACAATAGATTGAGTTCATTTTTTGCCTCAAACATCTACACACAATAGCAAATAATGACGAAGTGAAAACAGGTTTTTAGAAAATATACAATTTTATTTTACTGACAAAAATAGGTTATTTAGGGGTTACATATCTGTACACACCCTTAGCCTAATACTTGGTTGCTGCACCTTTGGCAGCGATTACAGCTTCAAGGCGTCTTGGGAAAGATACTTGTTTCTGGACATTTTTGCCCATTCCTCTTGGCATATCCTTGCAAGCTCCGTCAGGTTGGATGGGGAGCGTCGGTACACAGCCATTTTCAGCTCTTTCCACAGATGTTCAATTGGATTCAGGTCTGGGCTCTGGCTGGGCCACTCAAGGACATGCACAGACTTTCTCCGAAGCCACTCCTTTGTTCTCTTGGCTGTGTGCTTCGGGTCGTTGTCATGTTGGAAGGTAAACCTTCGCCCCAGTCTGAGAGCGCTCTGGAGCAGGTTTTCTTCAAGGATCTCGGTGTACTTAGCTGCATTCATCTTTCCCTCTATCAGGACTAGTCGCCCCGTTCCCGCTGCTGAAAAACATCCCCACATCATGATGCTGCCACCGCCATGCTTCACAGTAGGGATGGTATTAGCCAGGTGATGAGCGGTGCCTGGTTTCCTCCAGACGTGACGCTTGGTATTCAGGCCAAAAAGTTCAATTTTGGTTTCATCAGACCAGAGAATCTTGATTCTCATGGTTTGAGAGTCCTCTAGGTGCCTTTTGGCAAACTCCAAGCGGGCTGTGATGTGCCTTTTACTAAGGAGGGGCTTCTGTCTGGCCACTCTACCATAAAGGCCTGATTGGTGGAGTGCTGCCTGGATGGTTGATCTCCTGAAAGGTTCTCCCATCTCCACAAGGATACGCTGGAGCTCTGTCAGAGTGACCCTCTGGTTCCTGCTCACCTCCCTGGCCAAGGCCCGTCTTCCCCGATTGCTCAGTTTAGCCAGGCGGCCAGGTCTAGGAAGATTCTTGGTGGTTCCAAACTTCTTCCATTTATGAATGATGGTGGCCACTGTGCTCTTTGGGACCTGTAAAGCTGCAGAGATTTTTCCGTACCCTTCTCCAGATCTATGCCTTGACACAATCCTGTTTCTGAGGTCTGCAGATAATTCCTTTGACCCCATGGCTTGGAGTTTGCTCTGACATGCACTGTCAACTGTGGGACCTTATATAGGCAGGTGTTGGCAATCCCCAATCAATTGAATTTGTCACAGGTGGACTCCAATTAAGTTGTAGAAACATCTCAAGCAGTATCAGTGGAAACAAAATGCACCTCAGCTCACTTTTGGGTGTCATATCAAAGGGTGTGCACACTTGTGTACATATATTTTACATTTAGATTTTTAATAAATTAGCACAAATGTCTAAAAAAACCTGTTTTCACTTTGTCATTATGGGCTATTTTGTGTAGAATTGTGAGACAAAAAATGAACTCAATCTATTGTAGAATATGTCTGTAACGTGATAAAACGTGGAGAAGGTGAAAGGAGTGTGCAGACTTTCCGGCTTGACTGTACACGATAAAAGATCCATAAGGTCAACTACTCACAGGACAGCTACGGACAACCTGTATCAAACTATATATACCCTGGATGTTATGGTGGTCGTGTTAAAAATAGCAGGCTGTCCAGCAGGTGGAAATGAAAAAAGAAGAAGCTAATCAATACTCAGGTAGAGGCTCCTCTCAGAACTCGGAATGCACAGTATTGGTTTTATTTCTCTTCAGCCGCTACATAGAGCCGTCAGGTTTCGCAAACATTATGTAGTGAAGTTGGCTCGTGTCGCTAATGTTAAAAGCACATTTGACTCTTTGGGCTTCAAGCTCAAAGCTGTTTGAGGCTGTGCTGTGAGGTGGATTTAAGGGATTTATGGGAGGGTGGGTTGAGGTGCTGTTTTGCCAGACTGTCTTTTTCCTGGGATAATGAAGGAAGTGGGCATTTTAAAGAAATAGTTAAATTGTGAGGTGAGGCAGATGTTGGTATATTTTTTGTTATTTGTTCAGCTGCGAACATGAATTAAAAAAGTTCATAAAAAATAAGTGCAAAATACCAGATATAGCCTTTTACTTAAATTATCTTTGATATTGAAAGCACCATTGGTCAAACCATCTATCAATACCATGGAAAATCAATATTAAACTTAAATTAAGTTATAAAGTTCTACTAAGCGCATGTGTGATAGGCAAAATCTGTTTGTGACTCTGGATGAGTGTGCCTGCCAAAAGGGGGAAAAAAGGTCATGCACAAAGTTCCTTTTATTTCCTGCTCAAAGCACTCATGTCAGTTATCCTGCAAGGTTTTATCAGCAGCACCAAGTTTTAAAGTATCTTTAAGACTTAGCAAAAGATCTGTGTTGAAACATGCTATGGTTTTTACTGTTTTATGTGGATACAAACTGATTGACAGCTCAGGTTATTGTAGTTTTTAATATGGGTGCAAGTGAGGCTCTGGGCAAGAGTAGGGTGCATGCGGATCTCGTTGCATAATGACTGAAATCATCCAATCGCATTTTGTTTCAAGGTGAGAGGAGGATTCAGAAAGTGGGACTGTCTTAATCTACTGTAGGGCAAGTCATGTCTGAGCCTTGGCTATGTTCTGAAATTTCTACAACAGTTCACTTGTACATGGTCTCAATTATTCTTCACACTTTAAAATAATGGGCAGCCTCATTTCTTTTAGAACTCTTACAATGCCCATTAAACACTGCACTTAAACAGGCACTTTTATTTAAAGTAGTGTGCTAAATCTGTTCACCAACATTTTTATTCAGAGAAATAAAGGGTTAAATCCTTATCAAGGCTTTAATTGTCAGTGTAAAAAACATTTATGTATCAATATTAAATCAATTATATTATATTATTTATAAAACAACGCAAATAAAAAATCAAAACATATGGTAGTTGTTCACAGGGTCAGTTAAAAAGTCTTAAAATGAGTCAGTGTAATCAAACATTGATATACTCTGCAAATTAAACTAGTGTTCTTTAGGATTTTTTGATCAAGAATAATAGTGAATCAAAAATGTAAATTATAGTCATGCATTACTTCCATGACCACAGTCAAGATTTAGATTAAAATTAACTCTTCAAAAATCCCAGTAAAACGATGCCCTCCATAGATGTTACCGGTGCGTGCTTCCTGGTCTTGATCTAAAAGTAAAACAAGAATTGTGAACCTTTTGTACATTTTGTGAATGTTTTATGGACAGTACATAGTGTCTTCAGAAAGTTTCCGCCACCATTGATTATCTCATTTTTTTTCAGTGTTGCAATGTCAAAATAATATATTTCCTATGTTGATTTCAAATCCACCGGTGTCCAATTGCATGAGTGAAGAATAAACATAAACCCATTGAAACATCAGACTGGTTGTGCTATCATGAAGACCAAGGCACTGCCCATGGAACTTTGCCATGTTTAAACTGTTAGGAAACAAAAAAGCTGGAGGTGGTTATTAAAAGCCTGGCAAAGTTTTGGACCTTCCTAGGAGCACTAAGTCCATTGTAGCAAACTGGAAAAACTATGGCACAACCCACACTACCAAGATCAGGCTGTCCTACCAATTGAGCAACCATACAAAAAGTGACCGAGAGGCCAGTTACAACACGGACAGAATTACAGAGCCCATTGGCTGAAATGGCAGAAACTGTACAGGGATCAACAATCTGTTCAGGACTTCACAGATTTGGCCTATTTTGGAGAGTGGATAGACTGAAGCCACTTCTGAGAAAAGCCAATGTTAAGTCACACCTGGAGTTTGCCAGAAGCCATGCGACAGACCCAGAGACCATCTGAAAATCTAAATATGCAAAGCTCATACAGATATACCCAAGAAGCATCTAGACCTATACCCCACAGGACAAAATGTGAAAAATTCAAAGGGGGAAATACTTTCTGAAGACACTGTATAGCATGATGGTTAGATAAATGTACACCTGTGTACTGTACAGTGCGAAGTAATACTGGCCCTAATTTAGATTAAATGAATCACCTTTGTGGTAACTGGTGAATTGTGCAGATTGGCCATTTAGCTGGTGCTTCTCTGAACCAATGACACACTGAGCATCAGCACTGCAGTGAGTGAAGCATTTAAGCCTTTACTTAAACATACTTTAATGTGACACTAATTGTATGGATATTGATATGCATACTGTAATTCTATGAACACTTGTGGGCCTCAGCACCATGCCCGGGCTCATACCCTGGATATGGCGGTGGAGGGGCGTCGTGCGGTCCAATGTTGGTTATGGCCTGATCATAGGTGGGGAGGCCAGGCTGAGGCGTGTGTCCTGTGGGCGGGTCTATGGCTTGCATGGAGATCTCTGGTCTCCTGGATAAAAGGGAGGAGCTTCCTCGCTGTACAGGGGCCCTGTGGGAATTTGCGTGGATTATTTGGGGGGTGGGGGGGGTTTCAATTAAATAGTAATATACATGAAATTATTTACCCGTTTGACTTATTTGACTCGTTCAAGATTTGATTTGACCATTCATCTGCATCAAGAATTGGAAGCCTTACCTTCTGTTTTTTTGGTACTTTCTTTTACAGAACCACCAAATCAGCAAGGATATGATGATAACCGAGATCACAGCTACTAAGAGGCCAATCAGTAGAGCGGTTACATCAACTCTTGATGGACGACTATTATGGTCTGTAGGATACATCATAGACTGGTGGTCAGATAATTCTGCAGAGTCTTAATACATTATATTGTAGCTATATGTTGCTGCAAGTACATTTGTCAAAGAGGAGAAAAGTAGCTCAATAACCTTGCCTAAATAAGGTCTTAATAATTCAGATGAAAAAAGGTTTATAAGAATGTGATATAGGCTACTACAACTATGGCTACCAATAAAAAAAACCTGCCAGTCTAAATTTATTTCATTTTCATAGTCACAATAACACAGTATTACAGTATGGAAATCAATGAACAAATGGGCAATTAGCCTACATTACTTTATGAAAAGCCTCCTCATCAAGATGCTAATCAACCACCTCAGTCGTTCATACTTAGTATGAGTATTCTGTTGTTGTTTTCAAATCTGATTATCTACCCTTTATTCTGTTGCTGTGTGAAATTATATCTAAATGATGTTTGTTTACATCAAGTCAGAGGGTGCAGAATGCCTGTGATGTTGTTTAAGTATCGGCTTTTGCCCAATGGCTACTTGCGGAGAAAATACAAACATATGAACGATGTAGTTTATCTGGACATAGCCTATTTTCTACTGAATATTAACGTAGCTACTGAATTCTTACCCTCTGTGTACTTTTTCCAGAAAGCGTTCTGCAACACAAAAAACAAAATCGCTGGGTTTCCTCCGGATGTTAAGTGAAGTTACATTAGGAATGCAACATGCTATAATTATTATATGTGTTAATTCATAAATTATACTCAACTGTTTGTGGAATGTTTTCAAAAACCTCGCGTGCTTCCTCATAGTTGCACACTTCCTCAATGCACTCCCTCTCCAAATTTCCAGGAGTGAATATTTCGAAGTCAAATCTGTTGAACAACAGATGGCGTCCTAGGAATTTATTTGCAGCTTCCTCCTCCGCAAAAACTAGGAAGCAAATGTAATTCAAGTAAATACAAGATGTTTAGGGGACACTCATAAATATAGGTTAGCCAGAAACACAATATTTAAATGGTGTTCATATCGTGATCACGATCATTCGAGTGTTGGCTAATTGTATAAATAGATTTTTACGGTAGGCTATCATTTGGTTAGCCCATGAAATAAAGATAACAGTGTCTGTTCCAAAAGGTCGAGTTAAGCAGAATATATACCGAGAGGACATTTATACACATTTAGAAAATATTGTAGGCCTATCCCTATTATTCAACTTTCGTAGACGAGCCTGCTATAGCTACACTTGAGTTAGTAGCCTAGGCTAGGCAATCGTAGCTTATTCGGCTATAGGCCTATAACAACATTTGATACAATCGCCGAACGAACCTAGTTAAACACAATAAGTGGCCTAGCCTAGGCCTAAGAGTGGCAAATTGTAAGAGCAAAATAATAACTCACCTTCGCCCGATGGGTCCTCATTCTGTGTGAATTTTCTTATAGGTTCACATGCAGTGAATCCACAGCGAAGTAGTACACTTAAAAATAAATATAAAAGCATAGCTGTCCGCGTGAGTCAAATTAACCCGGTTTTTATAAATTTGATAAGCTTAAATTTGCTGAACAAAGATTAGGAAAATCAAATGTCAGTGAAACATCCACCAATCAAAAAACACTTTCATTTGTAGCCAACTTGCGATATCCTACTTGTAGTTATAAATATTAGCCTACATATTATTCCTTGTGGAAACCAAAAAAAGAATAATCAAATTCACGTTGTAACAACAAGAACAAGACCGCTCATCTAAACAACGAGATCAAAAATAAAAACAAACCGAAGGTTGACTAGCAAGCTAACTTAACTAAGCCATCGGTGCATTTGTGAAATGCCAAACATTTTCTAAAGGAAAATTATGCATTCATCACACGAACAGAGCCTAACCTATAGCCTACTTTGATCACGATTATTAGTCTTGTTCATAGTTTCACTTTGCAGCAGGTGATTCACCTCTTGCGTAGCCTCGCCTACATGCGTGCTAGCTGGCGTTCAGTCACTTCGATAGTTCGATTAGCGGATCAACACGTAGCCTAAGCATGTTGTCTCATCAAACCAAACGCAACTTACAGGCTAAGCGTTTCTCCGTTTATCTTTAAAATCCATAGGTATAGGCCTAGTCTAAGGTATTTCCCAAATAATTTAGGTTGCCCTGCTTTTTGTTCCTTCTAAGTTTTTTAGATTAGCTAAATCAAATAAATGATTCCCACAAAATTGTACAATGGTTGTGAGTATTACAACATTCTAACAGTTAACAAATCATATAGTAGCCTATTTAATAGCGTAGCCGATATTGCCTATCAATATAATTCTAGAAAAAAAATGTAAGGGTCGAAAGACGACTATCAATTTGGCAATGCGTTTGCGCATTTTAAACGCTAGATGGCATCAATTACAAAGGTCAGCTGTTTTTAAATTACCGCGACCAACAACTTGTAGTTATTGACTCGCTTTATTCTTTTGAAAACATGTTGTAAAATATTTAGCTTTCCTATCGAGAGTGGGCTCCTCATTTTTTAGATAGGAACGCAAAATATCTGTACGATTTAGTTAAAGAAGATTGAGATTTTTCTGTCTTGTGTAGGGCTACGTATACTGAGGGTTCATTATTGTGTCAAAGATTAAGGCTAACAAGCAGTTAATGGTTACCTTTATTAGAAACCTTTAATAAATAATAAGCTATGATTACCCTCCAAGGCCAAATTATATTAAAATAGATGGGTATACTACAAATAGGATGGACCAAAACAACATAATTTTTTTCCTGAAGCAACTTTGATTATGGTATCAGCCTCAAAAATACAATACACAGTAGGCTACAAACAGTACAATTCAGTTGCAATAGATAAAAACAGACAGCAGACAGTACAGTACAATTACTACACGTCTAAGACAGGACCCCATACATAAATCAATAAACACATAACTAAAAATGACATGAATTAATTAAAAATGTAATATTCCATATTAATTGACTAAAATAAAACCATTTGTGGAAGGTGAATGTTTTGTAGCTAGAGAAAATGACAGTAAGGCAAAAAAAATGAATTGTAAAATTACTTTAAGGCCATAAAGACAGAATAAACCTTAATGTATGTTTTAAGTAGCCTAAATTGATCAAGGGCGGGGACAAAAGATCGCGCCAGACTTTGTGGTGTATGTGTCACTGCATAAAACAAGTTCTTCTCCTCAAAGTCACATGAATTTATAGTGAATCATTGTGTCATTAAATCATTATGAGAAATATAATTTGAAGTTATTCAGTATTTATGGGTGATGTGTGAAAATGTGCTATTTGTGGCTTAGGCTATGGTGCTGATGTGATTTAGTGGAGCAAACAGTAAAAATATTGAATGCTGGCTATAGTGTCACCTGTGATATTCTGTAAAGAATATGTATTCCTTAGCTCTATGCTATAAAGGAATCTTGAGTGTAGATCTCCCTCATCAAAGTCAGCTGTGTTGAGAAGGGAGTGGACCAGCTTCGGGTCAGATAAAATAATGTATAAATCTAACAAGACTGACCATACTGCTTGGCCATTTGTGTAGTTTCTGTTACCTACATTAGACATTCAGACAGGCCTCGTTCATACAAGAAGCTTCAGAAGTATTTAACTGAAATGACCCTTAAACTTTCTTATACCGTATGTTTAATAAATGAATTCACACAGGGGCATTTTTGTGTTTCAATTCAAGGAGGAAGATTTAAAACATCTAAAAAGCATGTTAATCTTTCTTTGTTTTGTTACAGATGTCAAATCAGTTACACCTGAACAATTATAAGACAATTCCTGTGGTTGGTTCTTTTTTCCTCAAAGAAAACAACCTATAGCAAATGTAAAAAAAACTTTTTTTTTATAGTAACAAGTGCTTGAAGTTTATTTATTATTTATATTTAGTTAAATGCTCCACAAAACAAATGTATTGTGAGAACAAACTGCAAAAATTAACATTAACAAACAGTCTTACAGAAGTTAACAAAGATGGGGTAGAGTGATTTGGGGATATAGCATCATGAAACATTGAAATATAATGAAAGTGGATTTTACACAAACTTAGGCAAAAACCAGCTAGAAGACATGAGTGACAAAATGTTATACAACATAATCTTGGGACATGAATAGAATAAAGAAGCATGAGTATGTTACAGGGGGAAGAGATTTGAATGGATAAATGAGTATTATAGGGGGGACGGGGGGTTGCATCTGTGGGAGTGTGCGGTGGGCAAAAGATTGGGGAGACAAGAAAAAAAAGAGCAAGAAAGAAAAAAAGGGGTGGGGGGTGTAGACAGACCACAATGAAGGAGAGCCACAAACCGGCAGGCGGAGACTCCAAATGACACCAGATCAGACCACACTCATCCAAACACACACACACCAGGCCCCGTCGTGCTGGAGGTTTTTTAGGTTTTTAAAAAAATATTCCTTTCCCCTCCACCTCTCATCTTCCCTTCACTGGGGGTGGGGGTTGGCGTCTGTGCCTGCTCACAGTGTTTTTGGAGGAGTAATTAAGACTGCCTGTCTTAGGTTGTCACTGGATTGCAGCTGGGATCTTACCCATCTCTGACTAACTAGCCTTCCATACTCGCTCCTCTTTAAAATGTAAAAGTAATATTAATGACTTGCTTCTGCACCACTGTGCACAGGGAGTGGCTTAAAACCCTAAACCCATGAATACCTACACACACATACACACGCACACCCGCACTCACACACACACAGTTGTGCCTCAGATGAGTCGTACACAGCCATGCCTGGACTGCAATTCATACCGTGGCCATGAACTCCAATTTGAGGTTAGATGGACTGGGGTGGGAAGCAGAGGTGGAAAGTTCTGGTTCAGAAAGTAACACCCCCCCCCCCCCCCAGTATTTTGTTCCAATCACCTGGATTTGCTAATTAGCACAATTCTTCAGCAAACTAATTAGTGAAGTCAGCTGGCTGAGTTCATGGGTAGAAGAAACATATGGCAGGACTTTTACTTTCTGACACATGGACTTTCCACCTCTGGTGGGGGATACAGTAAAAATTTTGGTCCAGAAGTTTGCATTGGGGGTAATTGATAGAACTTCTTCCCATTTTGTAGTTGGAATGGATATTGCTGTGTCGTCTGCATAGTTAAGTATGTTATACTGTATACCCTGGAGAGGATTTCTCCAGGGGAGATAATATTGATAATTTCACTGGTTATCATGGATAGCTGAAAAGTATTGTTTGTTGTATTAACTTTGGATCTGATAACAGAATTTAGTTGGTGAAAGTGATGGAATCTTTCATTTGCAATGCCTGGACCAGGTCTGTGAAACTTGTAAGTGCATTATTCTGGAAGATGTGGTGAAGATGCCTTTTTGTCTCCAAGTAGTGACGTTTAATGGTGTCTTGTTTAGCAGGAAGTCAGGGTTGTGCCAGTTTGGAGTGAATTTGCAGGGTGCAAGAGTGGGGTTGGTAATTTTGTGGGCTTTCCACAAAGCTGTCAGAGTTGTTTAGCGATTGCTAGGTTTTAAAGCAGTTATGATGTTTAATGGAAGTAGAACTCATTCGTGGTAGGTGTTATATTAAGATTTCACTGCATCTGATTGATGGTTGAGGTTGAACCATTTGATGATATGTTGTAGTTGGGTGCTTCCAGGCTTCCTTGAGCTTTGCGTGATCAGCTTAGTCCATGAATGGTGGAGTAATTCAGAATGTATTTTATGACTGTATCAGAGCCTTGCTATCACTATCATAATGCCTAAATAACATTTTGTTTTCACATGATTTTTTGATGATTAGTCAAGAAAAAGTGATATATTTTAGAGGATATGTTATCTCCATACTCTTTTTTTTGGCTTATCTAGTGTGGACATGTAACTATGGTTACCATGTTGTAAAATCAAAGAGAATCTGGAGATATTGATTCAAATGACGATTTTGTGCAAAACTATCATTGACCCTCACTAAGCATGAGATGATTTGAAAATTTAATGTCACGATTATCCTGGCCAAAATAATTTGATTCACGATATTATCCCGATAATCATCAAAATATGCATAAAACTCTTAAAATGGCACTAAAACATACTGGAATCACTTTACCTTACATTTTGTTAAGAAACAAATATTTGTATTGCATCATAGGACACATCTTTTTTTTGTGAACATCCTTTTTAGTGAAAACAAACATGGCTAGATTCAGACTCTCACCAACACCCAGCAGGTAATCACGAGAGAAAAAAATCCATTAATACAAATAATCTACAGCTTTTTCAATCTAGACCCCTTTTTCAAGTCACTCGTGAGGATATTCACGATTATCCCGATAATGGAAATTCACCAAGATAAAATCTTATATCCTCCCATCCCTAACCCTCACATACATCTACACTTACTGGGCTCCCTATCGCCCCTAGTGGTAAAGAAATGCAAAACAAGAAAGTACAGGCAAGTTGGATGTCTCTCTGTATAAGACAGTCTCTGGTCTTACTATCCGCCATCAGTAAAGCGCCAAGGTGCAAACGCAGGTGGCTTTTAAAGGGAATGTGATATGACATTTTGATTGGTTTATTGCATGTTACGCACAATACACACCTATAATTAATGAAGAGACTAGGTTCAGCCCATTAACGCTCAAATAACACGCCGTCTAACTAGCAAAAGTGGACTTGGAAATGCCCTAAATGCACTTCCGCCATGCGTTTTAGACCAATCGTTAAGATCGTCAAGATATAGCCCCCTGTGTGTTTTGCGAGAAGCGCATGTATACTTCTCCATTAAATGAAATGCACTTTGACTCAGTACAGACCAATACCAGGACTGATTCAGAAGTGGGAATGCTTAGGCGAGGTCAAGCTGATGATGATGACGCACTGAGTACCCATATGAAACCAGAGGATGCAATGACAAATTGTACGTTGGGACCTTTTTATTGGCTTAATACAAAATGTGGTAGACCGAGCAGAGCTGGCATTATGTCGAGGTAGAGAGGGTCTGGAGGCTGCTCTTGACGGTGGATAAGTTCTGCTTCCAGGAGTTGAGGGTGTCATGTAGCTGTTGCCACTGCTGTTTCCCAAAGGTCCGGTGTGTGCTGTGACTGAAGTGGGAGATAAGAATCCTTTAACGCAAGTGACCAATGGATTGAAAGAGAACCACATGATTACTGTCAGGAAGACCTGCACACACTGCAAAATCATTCCCTGTTGTAGTAGAGATTACAAAACATTACAGCAACCAAAAGTTAATAATAATAAAGGTTCTTCCTCCAGAGTTAAATGCCTTTACATTAGACATTTAAGGTGCATATAAACACTGCAGTCAAGCTTAATTAGCCTTGGCCCAGTTGCTAAAGCACCACATGCTATGGTAACACTCCAGACCTGGTTGAGTCATTAAGGAGTGTGTGCTGGGATGCTTTCATAAGAACTGTGTGGGGCAGCTTTCAGAAGAACTGCTAATGGCATTCAGCTCTGGATTCATAGGAATCAAAAAATGATTTGATTTATTACCTGGGAACTGAAGTAGCAGTATCCAAAAAAACAAAAAAAACAACCTACCTTACAACAACTTTGCGCTGCGTCTGGTCGATTTTGCAGTAGACCATCTTGGTTCGCACAGCTGAAAACAAGTGAAACATTCAGTTAAACAAACCATCATGTATATGATACTTTCACAAGTGCATAAAAACAAAGACTAATACAAGAAAAAAAAAAAAAAAAATTTAAAATCCATCAACGAATATTGGAATTGAGATGGATCTGGTCCCCTGAGGATCTGCTTCCTTTAACTGCTCTAAAATCACATCCTGTTATTAAGAATTCAGTCATGACAGTCATGTCTTGGTTTTTGTACTGCTGACAGACACTAACAGAAAGCACATTTGAAAAGCAGAGCTACCATCAATGACAAAAGCCTCCACGTCATCTGCGCCAATCTGCAGTTCTTCCAACATGGTGTCGAAGGAGATCTCCTTGAACTCAGCCGCCATTCCCAAAAATGTGAGAAGCCGCATCTTGGCCATGTTTTGTTCATGGGACAAACCTAAAAAAAGGCGTTCAGGTGAATATGGCATCATGGCACTAATGGGATGTTAATATGTGTTCATTATGAAATTCTCAAAGAACGTTCTGGTGTCACACTGTATACATTTCTGTTGCACTGTGAATGGTTGCCGTTACGTCACACTTGTGGCAGCTCTTACAGCTCTATGCTAAGACACTGACGATGCTATGAGGTTAGGAAAGGCTTTCTTTAGCAAACCCTGCACGCTTTCTTTTGTTAAATAAATATAATTTAACTTGCCATTAATTTCAAAACTCGACTTGCCACAGAAACTGACCCAGATCTTCCAGACAGGGTGAGAATGCTATCATAACATGTACTCCAGGTTATGAAGCCTTGCTCCCTTGAAAGAGTCAATTACACATGGGTGAGGGAGGGCCCAAGGTTTAATTACCAACCCTTTTTATAGAGTGTAAATAAAGAGTGTGCTGACATACACATTCCATCAAGTAAAAAACAGACCTGCATGCTGTGCTCAGCCTAGCATAATGGCATCACTCCGTTTCTCATTTAGAAAGACATGTACCTGTCCACTATTTAATTAGGTCTTCACTTCTTAACTCTAAAGCTGATTTATTGCAGAAAATGAAATGCTGTGCACAGGGATGTGCACTTTGATTAAGAGTAAAAGACTCCAAAGAAAGAAAGTCAAGTAACTAAACCCATATTTTTGCCCCAAACTCGATTGGGAAAAAAAAAAAAGGGATCTCTCATATTTTACAAAGGGTTCTTAGGCTGCTTTAAGATTTTATAGAAACGGTAAACAAAATAAGCCAATTGCTAATTAAAGGACATTAGAACGATGAATCAAATAGTCCAACTGATTAGTTGTCTCAGGGTAAAAAAATAAAATAAAAAAAAATAGAATTATCTTGTCTCATCCCCAGTATTTCATAAAATTAACATCCATTGTAAGCAGACCCCATCAGAGGCAAAAAACCAACCAGACACATACACGAGTGATACACAAAGACACGTACCGAGTGAATCAATGAAGTCTTGGTTGTTTTGGTAGAACTTCACATATGCCACTAGCTTTGCACTTATGAAGATGGTTAAGAGCTAGAAAACAGAAAAACAAGCATGAATCATTTCAATGGATTTCCTTTATTGGAGTTTGAAGCAAATAAGCAAAAGCAGATTATAGAGAGAGAACTTTGTGTCGGTGTGTATACGTAGATTAAACACACACGTGATTATCTGTGAAGACTGAACTGATCGTCCCCGCTCTCCGTACTCACATCGTGAATGAGTTCCCCTTCTAAGAAGCGCACCGGTTTCAGGGCCAGCAGGTGGTCGAAGAGGAAAGTGTTCGGATCTTTCAATGCGCGGACGATACACCTGGTGGACGTCCAATGAAGTACAGCCAATGTCAAATCAAGTAAGAAACCTGGTCTGGGTCATGTGATTATGGCAATGCAGCGCTCACCTGTGGGCATCGACCCGCGCTTGCGATGCGTTGTCCTCGGTGTAGCTTCCCAACAGTTCCACCATCACCTTAGCAGCCTGTTCACTGAAGGAAACATACACACACAATGTTGGCATGTTGGAAATAAAATGGGGAAGTCACAAATTCAGTTAAGTTCAATTCCAAAAAAAAAATAGGTTTACCTTTTTTTGCAGTCTACCAGTGCCTCATACACAAGTCTTAGGAGGATATGCTTCTTCTCTGTATCAAGATTCCAATCAGTTATCCATTTTCGGACCTAGTACAAAAACAGTTACAGTCATGTAAAACCGTGTTTGCACTGCCAACCGTAGGTAATTTTAAAACTGATAGCACACTTATATGCAAAGAATTACTAACCACACCCATGTAAATAAAAAATTTAATAGACCATTAAAACCTCCTTTACATGTTTTGTGATTGCACCATCACACACACAAAAAAAATTAATGTGACTGACACTGGCCTTCTGTCGAAAGGTTCCAGTGGCAGACGGAGCATTGGTTACCTTGTGGACATTTCTGTACTGACACTTTCTGAAATTCTGCTATGTCAAATATGATGTGCCTTTTGCGAAGGGAACTCAGGTGTTTGACAGCTACACAAAAACGGGATTCCATGCTTCCGGCACTTACCTGATCAAGGTCTGTTGGAATAAATGCAATGGCGTTGCAGGTGGCTGCCACTTTGATGAGACTGCAGTACACTGTATACCGAACGGGAGCATTCTCATCCATACCATGGAACAGGTTGCACAACCTGGATTTTAAAAAATAAATAAATAACACGCATACAAACACATATGCACAGCATAATTGGAATAAACCCGGAAGGAGAGCACAAAACCTGCAAGTAACGCTGTGCTGAAGACTCACATCATAGCATGGTATCACCACAAATCAAAATGTGTCCATCAAATCTGACAGTGACATTGAATAAAAAGGGTGTTTATTGTAGTCGTTTTATACAATTAAACTTTTTTGACAGCTCAACAGGAAATCTATCTACAATGCTGTTCACTTTGCTTTATATAAACTCAAATGTATGGGTTGCTCTGGATAAAAGAATGTGGCAAATGAACACTTGCAAATGTGAGTGTAAACCAAATAAAGGGCCCTTGAGTGAATTTGTGCTGCTAACTCACAGCTGCATCCTGAGTGTAGGCCTCTCCCCCTCTCTGGACTTGACCAGCTTCTCACACAGACTCTCGATCAGTGCCTCCTGCTTCTCCGTCTCCAGGATCAGCAGCAATGACACAACGCTGTTCATAACACTTTCTACATCTGGGGATAAATCACAATGGGTTTCTGCTGAGATTTCCAACAAGGCTACTGATAAGCCAAAGGGCTTGAGAACTAATATTGGATCATGTGTTGAGGTGAGGTTTGTCAGTCCAAATTGTTTCGTTTATAGTTCCACAAACAATGTTATAATTGAGTAGCTGTCTTGTGTTCGTCAAATACCAACCTTTGTCATCATCTTTGAGACAAACATCACAGGCTTCTATGATCTGAGACAAATCCACATGTAACCCCCTTTCTGAGTTTTCTTCAGAAATCTCTGCTCCTTTGGCTTTGATGTAGGCTCTGAGCTCGGAAGCCTAAAACGAAGACGGCAGAAAATTCGAAAGTGCTCAAACGTCAAAGATTTCAAGTTACCTTGCTAACATTAGGAAATGGTTATCCACAACATAGCTAATATTACGAAACATGCGTCACTTTATTTTTCACGTTGCTTCATGCTTCATCAACATCTATACAGGCATGGCTCGCACGCGGATATAAATACCTGATCTTCACAATAAGGAAAAGACAGACAAAAACAGATCTTAAATTATTAATTCTACATTAAGATAGATAACAGCCCGCTAATGTGGCTAACTGCTTTGGCATCTGGACCTTAGTTCGCTAACGTTAACGTGAGAATGAATTAGGATTGCTACCGGCAGTGACTACACGTTTCAAAAGCACGATCACAATCCTAGCTGGACAGAATGTCATATAATAACAGTATTTAATCGCACCTGGTCCTCCTCTGTTATGTCAATAAAAGCTGGTACACTCATTTTCACAGCTTTGTGGGTCCCAATACAGTTATGTGTTCCCAATCCAAAAATTGTTGGCAGCCAGGCAGATCTAACCGACCCGGAAATGAATAGAAAATATTCCTCTTCTTCTTTTTATTTCCGGTATAATGAACGCTCTATGGCATATTGCTGCCCCTCGCAGTCCTGAATGTGAATTACAACTTACTCCACATGTGTCACTACATCAAAAGGTATGGAGGCTATGAAACTAAAATACTGCTTTTACTGTCTTTTGTTGATTCTCCGCAGGGCCGAATATACTTTTCATTGTAAGTTAACTTTTCATCCGTGTTTCCCTTACTGATAGCACCGTGAATAATCTTTTCTTTCTTCTGAGTACTTATTACATTCCATGAGAACATGTTTCACTGTTTCTGCCTTTCCACACACTCCACACAGCCGTCGTTGTGCCTTCCAATACGTGCTAGATCCCGTGCTAATCCACAGTGCCCAAGTCTTAGTCTGGTCATAATTACTTAGGCCCCTTCTTTCATTCCCTAAGTAATGATAGCCTAGTTTAATACCAGAGGTGGAAATCCAGGGGACATAAAGTAAAAGTCCTCCCCAGTATTTTGCTCCAATCACCTGGATTTGCTAATTAACATAATTATTCAGCAGGGAGGTAGAACTAATTAGTGAAATCAGCTGGCTGAGTCTATGGGTGGAAGAAACACATGGTAGGACTTTTACTTTATGTCCCTTGGATTTCCACCTCTGTTTAATACTGTCTTAATTTCTGCCATCTAGATGTTAGGTTTTTCCTCACAATGGATTTGCACTCAGCTAGACGAATTGTTTGATCTACCCCTCTCTTCAGTGCCATTTTTGCTTCCACATCTGCTGCCTCATTGCCTTCCACACCTACATGTGCCGACACCCATAAAAAACCCACTGAGCTCCCTGCCTGCTCAGCTCTATGTAGTAAAACTAAGAGCTCTATCATACGGACAGGAGGGGCACCTAATTTACCTCCCTTGCAAATATTCCTCTTCTGGGTTAACAGTTCAAAGGAGCATACTCTACCGTACTCCGAATCTAATGCTTTACATACACTTTGGTAAAACACTTTGGATGCTAGTTTAGTAATTTAGTAAAGTAATTTAGCATGTTTGAATTAATTGGTTTAATTATATTTATATGTACATTATTATTATTATTATTATTATTATTATACACTGTTATTATAATCATTCTGTCCTTTTCATTTAAAATGGATTGCTGTGTCTTCTCAGTTGACATTGTGAGTGTTATGCTTTCAATTAATTATATATATGCCTAAATTATTATTCAATTATTAATCAGTCAAACTGATTTTTATCTCTTTTATCAATTCATATTTTAATTGTAGCCTATATTATGGCTTATCGCAAATGTATAGCCTCTGACTATTAGAACACTCACAAGCATATCAACATAAAGATTTCATGAAGTACATTCTTTGCTTCTTGTCTACAGGTTTTCATGAGGAATGAGCACAGGGTGCAATCTACCTCAGCGACTCTCCAACAGTCACCCACAATGAATAATATCTCTGCTTCCTATATAAGATTACCCCTCACTGTGCAGGGAATACAACCCCAGCTGGTTCAGTGCTATCAGAGGTGAGGCGAGGTTTAAAGTTTACAGGTCACGCCATTTATCTCCTCTTAAATAAGGCCCATCTCAACATACTTGTAAGTCTCTTTTTCCAACTAGTTATCAATCTTTTAATTATGAGATAGTCCAGCACAATGGCTTCTGGAAGAAATACTGTATGAAAGGTTTAAACTCTCAGGAAGATTTTTTTCCCCTTTGAATTATACTCCACAAGGACAGCCACGTTGCCATGTGCATAATTTTGGCCAAGACGAGCACATGATTACACAATGCTCCCTCTGCCATGAAATATGTCACTGTTGCCTATATATTTGGTGGTCTAGCTATGTGCTTCAAAAAATATGAGCCATTTTAGCAGTGATTGAGGGAGGACCTGGAGGTGGGCCTAGATACCTCCATGCATTAACCACTGCCCTATGGAGATGTCAGCTCATAAGTCTTCCTCTGAGGGGCACATCACCTGAAAGAGAAACACACCAGCTTTCCAGAGAAGCGTGTAAAGCTGTCATGTCTCATTCCTCAGCTGTCTTCCTTGCCGTTGCATCCTTGTCAAGTTAAGTATTACTGTCTAAATCACGGTCCAAGGGGATATCACATTCAGCTCCATCGAACAAAGAATGAATACAGCCTTTCAAAGGGAGCCCACAGATTCAGATTGTCTCCTTAGAGCATATCGTTTTTTTTACCGGTGTCTAGTCAATGACTCAAAACTATCCTTTAATAGTGATGGTTAGTGAATACATTGTTATTGTTTTTTTTTCTTCAATCTATGTTATTTTAGTGAATGGAGGCTACCTTCCCTTTTTTCAAGTGGACATCTGTTCTTTTGAATTATTTTGGAGATTAGCTTCCCCTGCGTGACTGATTAACATCTATTTTCTTTTGTGGATTCAATAAGTGCCTCCATTAGTTCGATGAAAATATATCGAATTTCAAAATAAATGTTTCACAATTTGTACAAGTATTATTTTTTAGCAAAACTAAGTATGCAGATTTTTGATTGGAAATGTATATGGCATTTTATTAATGTCAAATTGATGACTTCATTAGGTCCATTCAGGACTGATAGTGATATGCTTGAGTGACTATGACAGTTGCAAGAGCCCCATATCACCTCATCAATCAGAGACGTTATTAGTTACAACTGACATGGTAATTTAACCTGCTGAACATCAAGTCTGGTGAAAAAACTGCCACCTTTCAGGAGGATCATATTGAATTATTTTAATGCTAGTATTTACCATCTTAAGAACACTCCCCAAGCAGATTCTTACCAGTTTTATATTATTCAACCTGTATTAAAAACAGGAAGCACAAATCCTGTGAATCTGATCCATCTTATTAAGTAACATATTTAATAAATTTGATTTAATTGTCATAGAAGACTATAAATATAAAGGATTTTTTCTCAGAATATTTTCATTTTAATTTACTGCAGGAAGTAATTCCACATTAACATTTACTGAGCATACTTTGGCCGGGGCTGTTGCCGGTCAAATGTCCTCCTTTTGATTTCCCACAATTAAATGAAATGTCAGTGGAGGTGATTACTATTCATATAATATAATATAATATAATGAAATATGAGAAAGTACATTCATTCCGCTGCATATTTCAAGGACATACGTATAAACTCGTGTTGACTTCAAAATGGAATTTAGGTTAATACTGCAAAATAGTGAAAAGGTTTTGATCTATAGGCTTGAATGACTCATTTCTATGCCAATCAGCATGCGACTGGTACATTAATTTCAATTGACAGTACTCTGATGTTGTACTGTCTGCACATGTCATACAGCAGAAAGGAATTTATGATGGCTCTCTGTAATTTCCATATATAAAGTTATAAGATCACATAAACAGATGTCAACAGCTGTTATCACATAGCCAATGCATTTCATCGGGATTTCAAATCACACAGCGGGTGCTTGCCGATGAGCAGTTAACATGAACATGTCAACAGTGAATGAACGGTAATCCACAATAGAAGTATATAGTGTATATGATTTTATTTGACAACATTTTATGTTCTTGACCTTAAAAGTGTCTGCTGTGCTAGCTAAGCGATACTATACATTTGTGGTATAAATGCTGCATTGAATCATTCTATTTCAGTCCAACCTAGTAAAGGTAAGAAAAGTTAAGAAATTGGTCAAACTCCCTTTTTATTGTTTTATTGTTTGATCTTTACTTTGCTCTTGTGAGTCCATATAAGGTGTCTGTTTATGCTGGTAAGTGTAACATACTACATGTAAATAAATGAACATGCATCTGTGTAAATGTTCAATTTTATTGCACTCAGATTATGGGTGTGAATAGCCTTTGTCAGGGTATACGTATATTGTGACTATAGATACGCTTATAAGCATGTGTTGACATAACAACCCAACCCCGTCATAAGGTAAGTGAAGGCTATAAACTGAATATTGGGTATGGCTATTTCAACATATGCAACGACACAGGAAGGCAGTGAGCAAATCATTCATATTCATGAAACAAAAGGAAAAGCGTTGTCTGTATACAAGTGAATGCATGTATACGCATGGTAATTTGGAATTGTTTTAATCACCGTGTGACAAAGTGAAATTAAAGTGGAATAGGTCTACTACAATTTAAAGAGACATGTGCGGCTTTATTTACTTCTGTATAATACATTGTTACTTACCACCGTGCACAACTGTGCACATGTGAAGTGGATTCACAAGAGCAATAGCATGGATAATGGATCTAAACCCACAAAATTTGAAGCCCAAATTAATACCATCAGACCTTTGCAGGCAGTTGCATTGGGCTCTTGTTGTGATATACCCCATTGGTGCTGTATAGACGTGGTTTATGCCACACTGGTGCTGTACAGGCATAATTTATGCCCCAACAAACCCATAACTTGAAGGATGGTGTCCTGCCGTCCCAGTAATGCGGAGCCTAAACATGATTCCTCATGGGCCGCTCTTGCAGACAGTACTGTAAAACCTTTAAACACAGAACTGAGGTTTTCCACACAGTTAAGTAAGTTGTGTTTTCCTTACTATGCCTACCTTCATAGCCTGTAACACTAGCAATGATAGCAATAATCTTTTTTTGTCAATCTGAAAAGGTTTAGTCTGTGGAAGCAAGCTGTGCATATCGGCCCATTGATGCACGTCATTGCTTTTACCCACTGACCCTCGATGGCACCTCTTTGATTAATGAAAACACCAGATAAATTTAATCTACAGGTTCCCACTGCCTCTGCTCTCTTCCTGGTTAATTGCACTACCAGTGCAATTACACAGAGAACCAACCAGGGCCTGATGGATTTAGTACGCATTGGCTCACAATGCTCGCTCCCACAGAAATTGGATGATACTACTGACAAACAATAGTTTGTATCCTGGCCTGTCAATGGATCTATCCTGATCTGATCCTGCCAGGATCAGATACTCATCAGAATACCTTTATTTTTCCTGTGCAATTTTTGACGTGTCAACTCCATGTGCATAATAGTTTTTTTCCATAGACCGACCAAAAGTGCATTCTATATATTCTAGCTCCCCAGAAAAACTTGTGCTGTTACCACCTCCACCCTATAATTTTGGAAAAGAAACATAACTCTCGCATGATTATGTCTTATTTTGTGCTTGGCGGTAGTGCTTGTAATAGCTAAAAACCAGGTGAGGAAAACTTGTGGTTTGTTCCTTCTACCGGAGGAGGAATTTGGGATGAGCATTGCTGATAATGGGGTGACAGATTTTGTTATGGCTTGCTCCTTTTAATTGAACTGAGTATTGGGTTCCACCATGCTAGACATGGAAAGGCCCCGGTTTGATCACTGCATAACTCACTTTTATGAGTACCCCCAGTCTCTGTGTTTTCAGAGGGCCCCCAGTGAGGGTAGCAACTTCAGACTCTCCATCCTCTGGTTTCCACAGTTTCTATGTGGCAGCCTGCCGGTGGAACAGGGCTGGTCTTATTTTTCAGCTTTGAACTGGGGTGCTCAGTTCCCACCGTCTGGGCCTTCCTCGTCAGACGTCGTCACGTTCGAGCGAGCCGCAGGTATGCTGGGCGGTGGCACTCCAGGCTCCAGGGCCAAGGGGATTCTGGGAGAAGGTGGGCCTTGGCGGAGGAGGTTAATGGTGGGGAACTTGGGCCTCGAGCAGGTGTCTTCTATCACAGACGTTTTTGTGGGATCGCAGCCTGGCCTGGCGCACCCCGTGCTGACCTGACCCACCTCATTGGCACGGGATAGGCATGGGAAACGATGTAACACTTCTCTGTGTTTTCCCTTGTAATCCCGCTGTCCAATGATTATGGCTGACCACTTGTTTTCTTTCAAAGCATGCGGAGCGGCTACACTCGGTAGACTCGTCCGTCTACCGTTCTGTCTGCCCGTGTTCGATGGTGTAACGCATTCACTCCTTGAGAATTCATTCCGATTGTTTGCATTCCGCAACGAAAGAGTGATGGAGAGAAAGACGGCTCAAATACATCATCCTGGGTTCGGTTAGACAACTTGTAGAGGGCAATGATAAATGATACGTTTGCAATGAGAAAATCTCTTCTGAAACATTGATAGGGAACAATGACCCAGCTTTCTATATGGCTATTTGACTGGTACGGCGTTGTTCAAGCATTTATGACCTGTCACTGCGAGAAAAATGAGGTCAAAGGTTTTATGACTGAAATAATAATTGATGCTAGTGTGTGCGCCCTTTATGACATTTTTCATTTTGTTGCAGCGATAAGGATGGCTGTGTCTGAAATCACAGAAGTCAATCTTGAAATCACATTTTATGCCCATAAAATTTAGAGCTAAGTACATATTTCCACTATATATGACAAGGGTATTTATACATGAAATTCTACTTTTAGGTAACACTGATTAGTCAAAAAGCTAAAACCAAAACATTCAGTACAGGCCTATTTCTGTTTAAACCAGTTAATTAGCGGAGTCATTGCTCATGTCAGTGTCTCTTTTTACATAAAGGTATGTAGGGACATTATTTACCAAAATGGAGGAATGCGCTCTATTTTTACATTCTAATCTATGGAGCAAGAGCCATTATGTTCCAGGAATTTGGATGATTTAGGTCTGGCCTTGAATGCATGACAATGTTTTGTTGAATGATTGATTGCTTTCTACTTCATATCGGAGAGTGGTAAACTGGCACCAACAGTCTCTCTTGCAGAATAATTTTGAGGTAAAGCATCTGCGTAATCTCGCAATTACTCTACCACAGAAATACATGCAAACGCAGTTATTAACCAGTGAGTAGTGAAGTGTTGCTGGGGGTGGGGGGGGGGGGGAATTCCATAAAACAGGATTATCAAGTCATCCGGATAACTCTGAGAACGATAGGGCTGTCTCGTCACATTAGTGATATTCCAGTCAATGAAAATCCATTAGAATCTGGTTTAGGAGTTAGATTCTGAGGTTATTTCATGGTATTATTTTACAGTTATCTGGCTAACTTGCTTATCCTGCTTTGTGGAATGCGCCCCAGAACTTGCAGAGGTTAACATTATATGTCAGTAAACCAGAGGACCTGTAACATAGAAAAAAGGCAGGACAAAATGAGTTTCCCCAAAAATAAACAAATACATCTACAAAAAAAACATGGGGTTCTGTCTGATAAATGTCTTAGTCTGCATGAAGTGTCCATGCACAAAACAACTGAACAGCAATGTTCAACAGCATAGGATATTGAAATACAGGATAGTTGCAGGAACATGAATGAAATTTCAACGCATTCACAGTCACATGACTGACCTTCATTTCCTGCACATACAGAGTCTGTGATTTTGGTCATCATTTGATACATTGTCATCTGAGGTAGTTGGTACTTCTCAAAAGCATCTGTGCATTGTGAAAACTAGATCATCATGCAGACATTTCCTACATAAATGAACCCTTGTCCTCAGCTGTGGTATTTTTAATTTAAACACAGTGTAGCATTTTTTAATCAGAGCAATACCTTCTCTTCTTTTATTACCAGATTTTGATCCCCTGTTGGAAAACAAGCTTGACATGTTCCTCTGCACAGAGTTCAGGGCTTTCTGTCTGGCAAGAGATAAGCACTTTGCTGTGATTTGTGGGCCTGGTTTTTGATTCCTACAGAACCAAAAGCTGTATCCTACAATGTGGAGATACTATCTCTGAAGAAATGTCCTGACCAGACATAATTTCTCCTGTCTGTTGGATGGGAGCCAGCCTCTCTGAGTTTTCATTCCCATAAACCTACTGTAAATGACGAATGAAATATTTCTCTGCAGAAGATTAATTTCACGTTCTGAAGATATAAAATTTTCTGGATTGTGGTAAAAGGGATCTTTTCCTCCTTTTATTGTAATCTATTTAGAGAACACCTTTTTGGGGGCATTGAAAGAAAAGTTTAAATCCAAAACTATCCATATATTGCTATTTTTTACTTTATTAGGGGGGAGGGTGTTGATATGTAGCCTATTTCTGTGAACTTCAGTTGAAAGAGGGCGGCCTATTCCTGTGAACTTCAGTGGGGATCAGCCTGTTACATTGAAGCGAGCAGTAGTTTTATTCAATCACTCCATTTTGGCTTGAGCTGTTCATTAGGAATTTTGTTTAGGGCTTTTCAACCAGCAACCAAGGCCGTTCAGAGGTGCTCTAATTAATGAGCCCGCAGCTGGCCGTACCACTCTGACCGGTACACGGTTGCCTCCTCTTCCATCCCTTCTCTGTCTGTTTAGGTAATGTTGGATGGGTTCCCATATCCAGCTAAAGAGAGAATGTCTCCACATACAGCCTTTTGAAGAGAAGCCAGTATTTTAATTCTTCGGAGTGTCTCACACTAGAAGATCTTTTTTCTTTCCCTAATGCACCATTCCAACATATATTGTTTTGAAACATCGCATGAAACATTGATTTTTAATATTATCCTTTTGTCCACCTGCCTATAATATCAATAGCACCCCAAATTGTTTTCTGGATAAAATATTTGCTGTGATAGTTGCATGTAAGCTTTCTATGGACCACATTGTGTTTTTTATTAACTGTGAAATTTGTATAGTTGTGCTTGAGGTTTTACGTTACTATGGTAAGCGATGTTCGAAACCCTGAGCTATGAATTTAATTTTGTGTGAAGTATTCTTTTTTTTTTTTTACTAAAGATGTAAATAATTGTGTCAGTACTGTACTTGTTTCTGCAAAAAACGCATCTAAACATGGCTTATATCTGTACAGTAGTGCATTTATAGTGCTTGTTGCCAATATGTCCAATGTTAAAACAGACAATGAGTAAGTTTGCAACTCAGTTTGATTATTTCACAGCAGTGATTATAACATGGTGAATAATGAAAGAGAACACAAGCGCTGTAAGGTATGCAGCCAAATGAAGGCCATTGCCATCTTCTTTTGAAGAACTCACATTGCTTACAATGCCCTTTTCACACTTTAACTGGTCGTAAAGACGTTCCTTGTTCCTTATTAGCAGTGAGTGGCCGTACTGTGTTTTTTTTTAAACAGTATTTGTGCCAACTGTCTGGGCTGCTGGCTAGAAACCCACCCCAGTTTCAAAAGACATTGAAGGGGAGTGAACGATAATCAGACAGCCTCCCTTTCATAGCCCAGGTGAAAAGAGACTTCATTCCACAAAAATTCCTCCTCGTTATCTCCTACATCCATTTCCAATTCACTTTGTACAGTATATGGAGATAGATGTTGCTAGCACATTATATACTGTAGATTATTAATTAAGTTTTCGCTGCACCCCTATGAAGACGGATGTTTACCGCGGGACATTGTCGTGGTTGTATTGTGGAACTCAGTTGTATTGTGCTATCGGTGTCTTACATAGAATCCAAAGCTGAAGCAGGTATCAATAGCTAGTTTAACATATCTGGGGGGTACGTTGAGATGCATGACTGTTTATTGACCATGGAGGAGTTTACATGTTAGATCCATCAACATTACCACTTGCTACAGCTACAACTTTCTCCACTCTGTTGAATTTGTTGAATGCAACCACTCACATTCCACATTTTCAATACATTTCTCCATCTAATTTGTTATGTTTACTTAAGCCACCACAAGCAGCTTCAAACTTTGGTGTCCTCATCCATGGGTGAAAATTGGCACCGGCTATTTCCCTTTCTTTGAAGGGACTGTTGTTTTAAACTCAGACCCAACCAAAGATTGATCTGAGGAACAAAAGCCTGTTAGGGGCCGACATCAATCAAGTGGCCTAATATACGCAAAGGTTGAGTCTGCTACCTTGATGGAGTTCTGCTTAGATATGGCTGCTGGATGTGGTCAGCCAGCATACTTTCTGGGTCATTGAGATTGTGTTTTTTTTTTCCTTTTTCTTTTTTGAAGACCTCTTGGGCAAAAAAACAGTCAGGTTTTATTTTAAGATAATTTGTTGTTTGTGGAGAAAAAAATGCACCATAATGGTCAAGGGACCCATTACTTCTCTCTGCTATTATTTAAGAATGGCTCTTTGGACATCTACAGATGCCTTTGTGCTCCTCTGGGATTGGACAAGACCAAAGCTTCCTATTTCCAAAACAACTAACTGAAATAGTGTGGCTTCAGAACCGTTGTTATGATAGGCATCAACTCCTCAACCAGAACTCTCAGCCGTGAGGCTAATTTAGCCACAGCTATCAGTAGAGCGATCTTATAGAGTTGTTTATTTTTCTGTTCCAGGGAGCTTTGAAGAAACGACCATGGCTGATCTCTGTGTCAAGTCAAACAGTGAAAGAAAACGAAAAAGGTTTGCGTGAGGGGCCAGTCCCTGTCACAAGTGAAATAGTGAAAAGCATCACAATCAGTGGCATACTTGTAACAATATGGAATTGTTACAACATACGTAATTATTCATGTTTTATGACTCTCATATTTTATGTCTCATATTTTTTTATATTAATTGAGTCACTATGTTCACTAGAGATAATTGAGCGAGCACGTGTCGGTTGTCGTAGGAACAGAATCTGAAGTGGTTGCATCTGAAAGACATAAAGACATAAAATAAGAATAATTAATTGTATCTTGTAACAATTCCATATTGTCAGACATATGTCATTGATTGTGATACTTTTTTCACTATTTCACTTTGACAGGGACTGGCCCCTTATGTGAACCGTTTGTATTTCTTTTACTGTTTGACTGACACAGAACTTTTACTGAATTAAGTCTATTCTAATTTATGAAAGGAGATACAAGACAATGATAACATAAGCAGTAGCCAATAGGTTCAGGCATGACGTAGTCAAATTCATCAAGGAATTTCAGGAACCATTGTAATCACAGTTTAAAAAGAAGAATGCAAATCATTTCCGGGTTCATATGCAATTGAATGGGGGCGGGGAAACTGTTATCAGTATGCTAGTGCTGTCCTCAGGACGCATCCCTTTCAAATCTTTCTCTGGGCTTTATTTAAATATGGAGACAGGGAAGCTCAGTTTTTGTAAGGAATCAAACCTCAGATTCATCAGCAATCCTGAGTGCACAGCTGGGTCCATGTGTTTACATTGTTGTCCTCTTTTCGGGGCTCGCATGATTCATAAAACACGGAGCAATATTCACATAAATGTTAAAGGAGGCAAACAGCTCTTAAAATAAACCAATCTGATGTGGCTATTCTGGTCTCTGTCATTAATCCATCTCTCATTTGCTTCGAAGAGGTACACATGAGCAAAGGCCCATACTGCTGATTAAATGATTTCACACGGAAATTGTAATTCAACACTTTTCTTACTTTTTACTTATTATTCTCTCAATTGTGTTAATGCACAGCACCGGTCCAGGTAAATGGATCTCACTTTGTTTTCTTTGCGCTGTATCTTGTGGCCTTTGCCGGGAATTGGATGTTCTCCAAGCATGTTCCTATTCCCTGGATAATGAGAAGATAAAGGGTCTCTGGCACAGTGACTCCTCTGACACTGACAAGCTTTTTTTCTCTCTCACTCTCACTCTTCTCTTTTCCCTGAGTTAGAGAGTTGAATCCCGGGTCAGCGGCTTTCAGCCGAGTCCCAGACTAGATTTCCAGATGCTGCAAAGTCAGAGAGAAGCAGGCGCAAGTTCTGAGCTCATCAATTTCGGCCTCGCACCGGCCGCCCCACGCGCGGGTTGAGCCGCCGGGCCACACAGCAGTGCAAACGGCGGACAAATTGAGACACGTCCTGTCTGATTCACTCTGGGATGGCCAGGGCTTTCGGTAAACGAGGAGGGGAGGGAGTTCTGCTGAAGCATTTTAACAAGCGGCTCCAGATACATTTTCAGCACCTTTCAGGGAGCACTGAGAAAACCTTGCCCTTATTTGAGGTAAGTAACAGAGAGTGACATTAAAAAATAAGCAATTAGGATGTTGCAGATAAGCATGCCCTTTTCCCAGAGGTGTAAAATCCAGGTTCAGAAAGTGAAAATCCTCCCCAGTATTTTGTTCCAATCATCTGGATTTGCTCATTAGCACAATTCTTCAACCAGGAGGTAGAACTAATTAGTGAAATCAGCTGGCTGAGTTCAGGGGTGGAAGAAACACATGGCAGAATTTTTACTTTCTGACCCCTGGATTTTACACCTCTGCCTTTTCCGCTCAGACACACTGAGGAATCTCATGCCTGCCTGGTACAGTTAATTTGATTCAAGGGACATTGTTTTAACAATAACAACAAAAATGCATCCATATACTCAACTTGCGTTGTTATTTTTTCCCTATAATTACCTGTTTCCAATTGCAAATCGTAAGCCCTGGAAATGTGCAGCCAATCATATGTCGTAGGCTCTGCAATTGGCCTACCCTGCCTGACCAACGCGAGCAGTTTCTGTGAGCAGTTTGGGTTTGTGCTGGACCCTACTGAATGCAACCCTTTCTCCCTGAAAAAACATTACTGCTGGTGATTGACTGACAGATTGATTTTTCTTTATCAGTTACATTTAAAAAAATGTAATTTCTCATTGTGCCAACATTGTAGTTGTATATTAGTTACCTTTATACATACTGTATGATAATATCACATAAGAATTTAGAAATTCAAAAAGAAGAAAAGTACAGCGTACGCATTTCTTTTCGTGTGTGAAGTCATAAGAGCACGCACCATAACCATTAATTATTCTGTTCTGTCATATTTGACCAACACCATTACCGCTACAAGTACTGTTGGTGCCATGGCACAGTACTGTAAGTTAAAATTCAGAATAGACAGGTCATTCATGGCGTTGCCTTGGAGAGTCCACCTCACAGTGTACAAAATTGAACTGCTGTTATCACAAACACATCGTGGCTCGCAAAACCAGTAGCTGAAGAGATGTCCTTAAAAAGTTCATAGATTAAATACAGTTAGACTGCTCAAGGACAGCATGGAAGGCAACATCCCATGTAAGACATATGATTACATACACATATGTGGGGGCTGTACCCAATACATCCAAGGATCAAATACAAGTCTGAGCACACCAAAATGTTCAGAAATATACATAATAATGTTTCTCCTTTAGCACACACTTGCTGACATAATCCTATCATGTACGTAAATATGCGTGTGTTTATATATACGTATACACATACACACACACACACACACACACACACACACACACACAGACACAGACACACACGCACACACAGACACACACACATATGATTAAAAAAAATAATTCTGAAGGTATATGAATGTTTTTAGTTTGGAAACAACCGTACTCAGATTTTACATAATTGATCGGCTATGTGAATCTGTGTCAATGCCTTTGTACATGGGAAGGTCAGCTGAAATATTTTAGTTCAGAATAGCTTGAAAACGGACTTTTATTACTTGATGTGTACCTGAGGGATTATTCCCAGTTAAAAGTATGTAATAAAGCATAAATATCAATTTAGAGATATTTAGCAAATTAATTGTTGAAGTTTAGTGCAATATTAATGTACTGCATTATATCAACAATCAATATACCATTTTCTCAATCTGTCCTCCTTCTAAACTCATTTCCATTGTGTTTATTATTTATGATGCATTTATTAATACTTTATTTAACAGTTCATAATATATTATTTAAAAGTTCATAATATAAACATTGGCTTCAGGAGTTATATTATATTTCCATAATACAGAATCAGTACTGATGGTGTGTAGCCTGTTTGACATTTGTTTAAAAGAACAATACGTTAATTATCATCAAATATAATGAGAAATATATGATAAAAGTTCCAATATTAAACTATTTTGTATTAGCTACGAACAAACCCATTGACAAATGTGTTACTTTTATGTGTAAAACTGAAACGTAGGGTCTCAGCTTTATTTATTTATGTCCTTTATTTAATAGGTTTAGGTCACGTTTTTCTTCAGGTTTTACCAATTCCATGTGCTGCTAGAGCCGTAAAAAGCAGTAGACTAATTTAATAAAATCTAGGAACAAATAGCCAGGCGGGAAAATGGATGGAAGCCATTCCTCACTATTTTTATACGCCTTTGACTGCTTTACATTGATGCAGGTATTGGACACCTGCGTGTAAGTTTCATAGGACGTCGCCTTTTTGCCTTTTTATTTAACAGTTAACATGTTTTTTAGATATTCAAAACAGAATTCCCTCCGTGCTAAACTCCATCAATCAGCTTTAACTCCGCTCACCTGACTTTTTCGGCCTTTCCCTATTTGGATCTCCCGTGAGACAAACTGCCAGTAACAGAACAGATATGCAAGGGGAGTTTTTTCTATTTTTACGTAGGTCTAAACTGTTATTTTTTCTCCAGAGTAACATGTCACTACTTTTGTTACGTTTCTTCGGAAATTTGACAAAAGATTGTAAAGTGTATTCGTATAGTGTATGTTAACTATATAAGGCCGGTTTTCAGACCAAAAACATAAATAAAGAATTCAGGCTATTTTACAGCGTGAGTCGGAAGCTGTGTTGTTGTCTAAGCAGAACAAACATGCGGAAAATGCCTAAACTAGTAGGCTATTTATACTCCTGTAGTATTACTATTTATCATAATAGATATTTAGGTACTGGAGATAATTTATAGGCCTCTAATAATGTAAACAACAGGCCCATGTCAGATAGTATGAATCAGCTTGATTAACAATTAGGCTACTTATATTTTTCTAAAGAATGATTCAGAGTAGGCTAGTAGCCAAGGCGGTTCGAAATAAAACTATTTATCTACGTAGACTGTCAACAAATTGTTTGTGTGCCCCTCCAGGAAATCAGTGGTTTATCTGAGCAGAACTGACAGAATATATTTTCCCTGAGAAATCTAAATGTGGTGATGTTTTATTTTAACATTTCAATCTGAGGGAATGCAATAAATTATTCACTCTGTACTCATAGGCTATACCAGACTAGTCTTGTATATTACGACGCCGTTAAATGACAAAAACTATTATATTGCACTTTTCGTCCTTCAATCTGTTATTTCTTAAACAATAAATCCGATTGATATGAGACTGACACATTTTTTTATATACTTTGAACGATCGAATAGAATGTAAAATAATATATTTCATGTAAATAAAAATGATAACCATAAAATGTTTATTATAACAATTTGCTACTAGGATTACAATAAATAATAATGTTACTTGATAATTTTGCTTTATACCAATATTCAATAAATAGACTGTCGTGGGCCACACGTTGAATTATGATTTTAATACATAAAATAGCCGGTTACTGCAATTGTGAACACAAAATAATACACTTATAAAGCTTCAAAAACGCGTGACAAGTTGTCAGCCTTTCGGCTGTAATAATAATAATAAGAGCAAGAAGTTAAATCTGTGATATGCACATTAGGCTACAGAAACTATCGTTACATTTACCTGATTAAAGGTCTTTGGCATAATTATAGTAACTATATATGTTATTGTATAATACTATAACTAATTATTGTACAATATAACTACTTATTGTACTAATTTAATAATCTAGCCTAAACAATTGCATGTTTTTCAATGGTTTTCCAACATCATTATCACATATATCATTATAAACCTTTTCAGTATCAACTTCTAATCGAAATTTAGTGGAATATTCAACTTTGATTATTCAAAAAACCAACAAACACATACAAATACCTACTAGGTAATTCGTGTTAAATTTTATAATACATCGATATTCTGGGAGATGAGGTTCAGATCTTTCATAAAGCATAGTTCACAACAGATTTACAAACATTGTCATAACGGATAATAAAAAAAGAAATAAAGTTCACCAGATCACTTGGTTTGAACTTTCCGGCATGTTTGTCTCTTATATTTATTAATATTTAATAAACATTTAAATTATATACAGTATATAAACATAATATTTGTGAAGGTTAATACAGAATGTATTTTTTGTTTTCCTGGGTGAAATTCTATGATGAAGCGTGGGAAATAGCAAGGTTAGGGTATGACTGCTAAGCACCAGCAAGCTCGTTCAAATTAAACCTATACGGAATTGTGCAGTATTATGTAATGTTTATATCAGAAATAATAAATAAACACATAAATAAACACATTCACATTTATTTCGCACTAAATGGGCTCGTCGGTGGCCAATGCTTCTTTAATTTGTTTAGGCTACGGAACATTTAAAAAAATATACGGAGTCTTTATGTAAAATATCTAATTATTTAAAAATTGCTTGAATTGAAAGCTCAGTCAAGCATATTCACTTCTGGCCACATGTCACACACACACACACACACACACACACACACACACACACACACACACACACACACACACACACACACACACACACACACACACACACACACACATATATATATAATTTATTTTTATTTTTTTACATTTCTTTTAAGAATTCCTTGATAGCAAACTGGGGAGAATAACTGCAGAACGATTTGGAAGAATTATATACATAGTTGTTGACAGATTAACCAATGTGTGAAACAAAGCATATACATTTTTGAAAGCAGTTAACCACCTCCCCCACCACACACCAGCATCCATATAGTCTTACATCCATCTAACCCCACTAGGCGCACTCTCTCTCTCTCTCACATTCTCACTTGCTTTGCCTGCTCTGGAACAGTAGACTGAAAGATGTTTAGAGAAGAGGGTCAGTGAATGAAGTGGTGGACTCATCCTCCTTACTCACTGGCGTGGGCTCCTCCTCCCAACCCCAGAGCAAGGCTCTATTTGAGCTTTCAGGACTCCGGCGAAAAACAGACACATGAGTAACAGAGCTGAGGGCAGCTCCTCCGCCCCCGCACTCCCCTCCATTGACAGAACCAAGACCGCATCACCACTGGGACCGGCCTCGACCATCAGTCACTGCTCCGCAGCATGGACCACTCCGACTGAATAATATACGTGCGTTTGTTGTGAGTTTCTAAATTACCGTCCATAGGAAAACCGTCAACCTCATTTTCTTGACTATGACGGTTTGTTGGACTTGACTTGTGGACTTGAGTAGCAGGGGTGTACTGGAAACGCTTACAGTTGCACGGCTGTGTCGCCCGTATACTCGAAGGCGCTGAAATTTGTGCCCGCTGGGTGGTGAACAAAGTGGCAGAGATAAGGCTCGCGGACCTTGGCGGACTGATGGGGTCGGACATGCGGGACCTCAACGCCCTGCTGCCGGCTGTGCCAGCGCTCCCGGGGGGCAGTGGGAGCTGCGCCCTCCCCGTCAGCAGCACCCCACAGTGGGCCCCGGTGCTGGACTTCCACGGCGGGTCGCCGTACAGCTCCCTCCCGACCCACCCCTTCATCAAGCAGGAGCCTGGCTGGACGGCGGCCGACTCCCACGAGGACCCTCACTGCAGCCTCAGCGCCTTCACCGTGCACTTCTCCGGACAGTTCACCGGGACGGGGGCCTGTAGGTACGGGGCATTCGGGGCCCCTCCGCCCAGCCAACCCCCTGGCAACCAGGCCAGGATGTTCACCAATGGCCCCTACCTGCCCAATTGCGTGGACAGCCAGCCTGCCCCAAGGAACCAGGGTAAGTCTTCAACACTCTTATACATTACATCGAAAAAATGTGTGCAGGGCTAGCCATTCTCCAGGAAAGTGGTCAACACCTTCGATCACTGAACTTCAGGCCTGCTAGTATTGAATAGAATTATTAGTAAGCATAGGCTTTGTATTTATTATTACTTACTTATTATTACTTATTACAAGGGTCATGTTTGGTACAATAAAAGTCTATGAATGTTTGTACTATACAGTAAAATGTCAAGTATTGATTCAACTCTAACAGTGTACATATGAGCCTGATCTGGCCAGAGTAGGCTCATATGTACACTGCTAGAGTTGAATCAACACTGTTAGAGTTGAATTAACACTGGACATTTTGCTGTTAATTTACTGTGTATGGTGTGTATGTTTTATTCGGGAAAGCTAACATCATGCCTTGGTTGAATCTACACAGGAGAACTGTATTTGTCATCCCAAAACTCAGCCTAAACGTCATAAAGATCACCGCACATTACTGTCTGTAATCATCGCTGATCACACTGGTTCTGATTCTGTTTGGAATAATCATTCCTCTTCTTTAGTTTAGTTTATTTGGTTTACACACAGGAGAGTGTGCACAGACATTAATCATTTGCATGAAATGGGTGCACCAGATTTAGCGAGAGGCTAATTTCCATCTGTAGTCCCGGACAATAAACAAATATACAATAGGTACACAACAACATATAATAGACTTACATAGTAAAGTGCCACAGTTAAAGTGCTAAATAATATACATGACAACACACAGTAAAACACCTCCTACATAGTAAAAGGTTCAATACGAAGTACACAATAAGTACACAGTAAAAGTGCCAGGTGACGTGCTCACTTTCTTTCTTCTTGCTTCTTCCTTCAGTTTAATATTTGGGTTTTTCCTTAGGTTTCATTTGTCATGTATTTTTTTAATGAGAATCTAAACCAATGTCTAGGCCTATATGTTATACGCCATTTTAGAATTTTAATGAAATTATTAGATGTCAAGATAGGTGATAGACAGTTTACATTTCTTTCAATACTTATTTCTGAAAAATAGCATATAAAAGTATGGATATACGTATCTCGTGCGCATTGAACTGTAATATATTGTTATGTAAATATTAATGCACATTTAAAATCTAATGGCAGTTGCCAGGGTTAACTGTTTACAGTTATATTTTAAAAAGTCAAGTGAATTACACTTCAGAATGAAATAAACCTAATAATACTAATAATACATGTTTAATTGTTCCAAATAAACAAAAAAACTGTTTTCAGTGGTAATATACTATATGTAATATACATTCATGCGGCGTTGTTCCGATGACATTTTTGTAATAGTGATCATTGGTATTGCTTTTATTTAATATTTTTCAATGCCTTTAATAACAGGAAATGCACAAAAGCACACAGAGACTAATGGAAATGAACTAATGGAAACTCTGGTGAAATTACAAAGGACAAAATAGAATCAATGTTTCAATCCTCTGTGATCTTTATCAGGTGTCAGACCCCAGAACTCATTAATATCTTGTAAAATTTAAACTTTGTCTCCGCTTTGTCCTTTGGTAATATGGAGCATTTGCTGATGGTATTTGTCAGCTCATTACCTCATCTAAATGTAATGTGCTTTTGACCACTGGTTTTTAAAATCATATGTATTATAATTCATTCTATAAATCAGCCTGAATATTTTCATTATTAGAATAACAGAATATATTTTTATAAGAATATCGTGATATATCTGTATTTTCTTTTACTATAAAACAATGAAGCAATGCTTAATTTAAAGTTATCTGACACCCATATGTGCGTGCATTGTGAAGTGGGACAATGGTATATAGCACATTTTGTTTTCCGTTTCATTTTGGCAGTCAAGGTTGTGGCTTGGTACGCGTTAGGCAACAGGATGTGGGAACAGTGTTAGTTTGGCTTGTGGCCTCCTATTCCCATAGTCTCTGTTATAATTTTCCAACACAAGTCTATGGTCCACCATGCCCCATTCGCCCATGCCGCACTGCAGCACAGCTGGTCCACAGCATCCGATATCTATGATCCTTCCCAAGGAGGGACCCCCTCAAGATGGGACAGTTATCTCCAAACAGATGTACAGACATTAGCTTTACTTTCAGCGCGCTGTAATAAATCGTCGGCTTTTGTATGGGCCTAATTAAAAAGAACGTGCTATTGAAAACGGCTTGCTGCTGCGGGGGCCAACCTCTTTATCAAGTTCCTCCGGGAGCAGTGGCAGGCTAACACCAGGAAAACATAGCCAGGAATCTATCTGCTTGGAGAAGTACTGTGAAGGTCACCAAGGGTATGCACAAAGTTGGGATAAAGCAATCTGCCAAAATGGTGCGTGTGTGTGTGTGTGTGTGTGTGTCTGAAGCGGGGGAAACTCTGTTAGAAGAAGAAAGAGAGGTCTGTTTCATGAGTTATTGAGCTGATAAGGAGCACATCGCAGCTGTGAGACTGGAGTGTCTCTGCCTTTGACCGCGTGATTCCTAGACCATACTTGCAAATATGTTTTTTCTTCCTCTCGAGATTTATAACAGCAGGTGAAAGATTGCCCCCTTGTCACAATGTCCAAACAAACACTGAAATCAAAATATAATTTTCACGGCCAATATAGTCATGAATCAAAATGTAATATGGAATTTAAATAATTCATTGTGGTGACTTTTTTTTTCTCAAAGAATGCATATCAGCATTTAGATGTAAGCATATTCCCAAAAGTGTCTTAATGGCGGTTCCTGAATTCAACTTGAATAATCTAAACAAAAGCTGACTTATTCACATGACAAAAGCAGTGAATTATCATATCAGAGGATACAATGTATTAATCAGTATTATTACATGTATTATTTTTCGATCATATGATATATATAATAATAATATACACATATTGTATATGTACATATGTCATCATCATCAGCGAGTTACAAGGGCAGGAGATGAAAGGCAATAGAATAAAAAGAAAGAAACAAGAAGAAGAAAAAACAATAGTAAGGTAATAAAATAATAATAAAAGTTTGCCAAACAATGAACCAATAAATTAAAATCAACTGCAATCAAATTTGACACGATTTAAAATCAATGCCTGTGATTCTTTTAGTGGCAACAATGAATCCACTTTTAAAATACACAACTCATTCCAGGTGCGCAAAGCACAAAATTGTTTTCCCTAATTCTGTTTTGGTATGTGGAACCTGACGTTTGAGCCAATCTTGAGGTCTTCTACGATGAGCACTAATATTCCATTCTTGCAGTGAGGAGATATAAAATGGCATTTTTTAAAAGAAGGGCTATGTAAATATGTATGCAAATATGTATATATACATATATTGCTATTTTACTGGGGTGCGGGGTATTTTAAGGAATATTTCAACAAAATAATGCACTGCAGTCCCATGAATCATTGCTAATTTAATTTAAAAAAACATGGACATTCCTCAGAACAAAATATGCTTATTTGAAAAATCGTCTTTTATGAAAACACATTTATAAGGCTTTATCAAAAGGCCTTATAAATATGTCATTGAAAATACTGTGGATCAAAAGAACAATACTTCCAAGAAGCAACAACTCATGGAGGGTAAAGGGGAGTTTGGGACATAATTCCCAATTACTTTTGTACTGCGTTCCAGCCCAACCAGTACTGTACCTCGGCCAGAGTGAGAGAGCTCTCGGGAAAGGTGCTGAACAGCTTAGAGGGATTCCCCCTCAACAGTCAAATCACAGCTCATTCCCACTGAAAAATATCAGGCCTCGGAGAGTCGGGGACCGGCAGAAGAAAAATAGGATGCCTTAATGAGTTTTGTGTCGGAGGGCGCTGTGAAAGTAGTGCCCGGTAATTAATGGGGGTGGCGTTGAGATGGGGTGATTTACGAGACAGTGTCAACTCGGGGTCAGGGGTTCGCATGATTCACCCAGAGTCCGGTGTAACCCCTTCGGCGTCCCGCTAGGGTTTTGTTTTTACCTGGGAGGTTTCCTCTCACCTCTGGGCAGACGGGTGGTGAGACGTTGAAGTTGAAAAATGCATCCCGTACAGCGGACGCCCTGTTTCAGATATGGATGTTGAACTGCTGGCGGTTCCTCGGGTATTAAACATTACCGTGCTTACGGTCCAAAGCGTGCGCAAAGTTTAATTGTGAGATGCTCACTTTTATCGTCACCTCAATGTCGTGTGATGGCTCACCATTGTAAAATACAAAAATATCAATTTGAATGAGCACATACAGTACATGCTCTGTTTCTCGGAAAGGCCACATCCATACTGCCTCACAGGCACTGCCATTTACCAAATAATATATACTCAATAATGTGTACAGTAAGGGAAATGTTGCTCTGTGTTGTAGCTTTAAAATTGCCTCGTGGTAAATACTGCCAGGGAATTATGGCTACTGTCAGGAGACTTTTGTAATGTTTTCTCTTCTGTCTATGAGTGACCTGATACACACATTACAACGACAGTGATATTATAAAACCATCTGCCTTCAAATCGTAGTGCAAACACCAAGTTTGCCAGAATTATTAATTGCACAACTTGTGATTTGTTTTGAGCATATTTTCTCTCGTATTATGCACAATAAAGGGTGATAAAGCTGACACAGTTGAATAATAAACTGCTTCCATGTTGCATTGCAGTTTTTATGATGGCAGTTCCAAAAAGAGACAATTGTTTTTGCTTAACCTAAAAAGCATTTCCTTGCCAGTAAATAAATGCCCATAACCTAAAAGATTCAACATGAGGGTAATGTACTGTTGTTGACGCCTGTCCCGTCTCTCTCCACCCCTCCTTTGACAGGTTATGGCGCGGTGGCATTTGACAGTGCCCTCAACTATGGCCACGCTCCCTCGCACACCTCCCAATTTTCCAACCAGTCTTTCAAGCACGAAGACCCTCTAACTCAGCCGACCAACATGGGTAATGAGTACAGCGTTCAGACTGACCAACTGCCTGCTATCCCATGCTGCTGCCCTTATGATGTACTAGGTCTGTGTGAGCAAGTTTGTTTGTGCACATTTGTGTGTTTCTACTTGTTTTTGTTTGTGGGTGGGTGTAATTTATGTGTATCGGTGTTCATGCTGGCATGCCCATAGGTGTGTATGCGTAGGTGCTGCTAGCAGTGTGCACAGATATCATGTATCTGTGGCTGTATCTGTTTGACCAACAAAAATATCTTTATCTGCATTTGGATACAAATAATAAATACAAACCCTGAAGTGGTTACAGCAGAGATAATGCCAGTTATTAAACCATATATAAACTCACGACTAAACACTGGTTGCTGACATATCATTAATCATTAAGTATAATGACAGGTATTATTAAAAAAAAACATTGCCAATTGTAGGCTAAGTAAAAGTGTATAAAATAATTTTAAAATGTTGGAAAGTGCTAGAAGGCTGCTCGGGGTAAACTACAAGTTTAAAAGACATGGCGTCATCGAGAGGTGAGCAGCAAGTCATCTTCTTACAATAAATGTATCTGTCAATGTGCCAAGAAACCATTAAAACACATGTTTTATTGTGCGCAACAAATCACCATTGTTTTCCTTTCAGTATGCTGTTCCTTTGTAACTAGCTGATGTTTGATGGACCAAACACGCAGTTATAAAGCGTGATGTGTCTTTCTAGTTTTTTCATTGGAAAGTGCCGCTCGTTTATGTTTAATGCTCACTTTTTGTGTAAATCAATTCCGTTTATGTAATAACATGGGATTCCCATGATTTAGCAACAAATCAAAATAAAAAATCGGAATGCCATTGGGCAACTTTGAGGGAAAATATGTGTTTACGATGTATTATCTGTTCATTCCCAAATACGGTATTTTAATTCGAAAACACCCTTTGCAGGTATGTATTCTCTGCATGTGTTAAGATAAACATGGCCAATGTGAAACTCCCACTACACTGTAAAAACTTGTAGGTGACTTCAACATAAAAAAACAAGTCAACATTCTGCAAACTAAATTTTGAGTAAACTGAACTTCTGAACACAAAGTTGATTAACTCAAAGATCAATTTGGTCAAACTTATTAATGCGTGTGTTAGAACTGATGACCTTTGTACTTGAAAACCTAAGTTGATACAAGTTATATCAACTTAAGTTTTCAAGTACAAAGGACCTAAAACATAAGTTCTAACACACATTAATAAGTTTGACTAAATTGATTGATTTTGTTAATCACTTTTGTGTACAGAAGTTCAGTTTACTCAAAATTTTGTTTGCAGAATATTGACTTATTTTGTTATGTTGAAGTCACCTAAATTTTTTTACAGTGTATTGGCTTTTTTCTGAAGAGATGCCTTCCATTGTGAAATCAGATACAAGTTAACTTACACCCAGTGTTTTCCTGTCAGGATAATAAATACATAGCATCCATTTGGCCTCCTCTGTATGTTCTTCCCCCGGCAGTGTGTGAAAAGCTAACAAACAGCAGAGTAAGGTTTCTCTTAATTTCGTGGAGATAAATTATACCTCTTTTTTTTGAAGGAAATGGAATATTGGAATGTTTAGAACTACCAGGGGACCAATTCACAATGGTTTCAGGCGTAGAAAGGGCCCAGATTGTTCATCTGCTCTTTGATATAGAGGCGTGTGGGTTTACTTTTTTTTTGCTTCAAAGAGAATATTGTTTTGAGAACTCAAGTGTGTATGAGGCTACGTTTGGCTCCCCTGCCTCCTTTGACATTTCAGCTTTTCATCTTTGAGAATGAATTCCTTCTGGGTTAAATGGGCTAACCAAGGTTCACTGGACGCGCTCAGCTCTGAATCAGCACTGATTCTCAGAAAACTGAACTGATTGGTTAAGCACAAGGCAGTCCAGTGAAAATCTGTGACACCACATTTCCATATTTCAGTATAAAAGTATAAGTCTGAGGAAAGGCTTAGCAGAGGATTGTGATCACAAATGGTAGTTTTGATTTTTTTTTTCCTTCTATTTTACTCCCACTCACATTTCAGTTACTAATGCAGAAGTGCTTGTCTCCATGGGATTGGGTATTTTATTTTATTTTCCAAGAAGGAGACTTATAATTAATCAACTGGTTTGCTTTATTGATGTTACACAGAGGACTTTTAGCTCTTTTCTCCTGGTAATGTAAAAATATGGCATCTTTCAATGTGCAGGTCGTAGTTTTGAAGTTCTGAGAAAGGGGAGAAAAAGTGCTTCGGCTCGTTTGACCTCTGTGTGTGATTTTAGCATTGAAAGAAAAGGGTGATATTTTTGATTTTTTTTTTTTTACTGTCGTTTCTGTGATTGCAATGTGGGTTCAATGAGGTGGGGTAATGTTTAGCATGTGGTTTTAATGCTGACACAAGGGGGAGAGATGCTATTGCAGGCTGCCTGACCTGTGTCTTTGTGGGCTCTGCAGGTGAGCAGCAGTTCCCAGCTCCGCCTCCTGTGTACAGCTGCCACACGCCTTCTGACAGCTGCCCCAGCAACCAGGCACTGCTCCTGAGGAATCCCTACAGCAGGTACCAGACAGACCCTCTTGTACTTTCCTGTGGCCTTCTACTAACCAAGCGTTATGACTTGTTTAAAAGGTACAGTTTCAGTGAATCCCTTCCTGGGTATGAAGGCACCAAATGTGTCTTAGTTAGTGATGGACAGGATCACTTTGCGTTATTCAATCGAAACTTCTGTATTGTGGGCTTTGATTACATCTGGGTGACTCGTATGGATACATTTCTCCTGTTGGAAATAAGTGACTTAATGCTCTGTACATAATGTTTTCAGGATTATGGTAAATATGACTTTCCAACCTGAGAGAGTTATCTTCTTTGTTGTAATTCCAAGTCCAAATCCAAGCAGACAAAATCTTATACAGTGTCCTCCACTATTATTGGAACCCCTGGTAAAGATGAGTAAAAAGGGTTATAAAGAATTCACCGTTTGGTGAATTAGCTTAATCTCACACTGAAAAAATGAGAAAAATCCAGCCTTTAATTGAAGTAAATTCATTATGAGAACAAAAATCCCTCATCAAGAAATAATTATTTTTAACAAAACTATGTGTGCCACAATTATTGGCGCCCCTGCATTCATATATAGAATAAAGTAATCATTTTTAATATTTGGTCGCATATCCTTTGCATGCCACAACTTCCTGATGTCTGTGACCCAACAAGGCAAAAGACTCTTGATATCTTATTTTCTGGTACTCTCACAAGCGATACTATAATGTCTCTGCATTTGAATGGATCTCTATGGGAACTTTTATCAACATTTTACCAACCATGTATTACATACTGTTCCAGCATAATTTACAGCTAAATCTAGTCTCACCTCCCAATTCCCATAGAGATCCACTCAAATGCAGTGACGTTATAGAGTCTTTTGGTGTTGTTGGGTCACAGGCATCAGGAAGTCATGGCATGCAAATGATATGTGACCAAATATTAAAAATGATTACTTTATTCTATATATAAATACAGGGGTGCCAATAATTGTGAGGGACTTTTAAGAATAATTCTTGATGAGGGACCTTTTTTTCTCATAATAAATGTACTTCAATTAAAGGTTGGATTTTTCTAATTTTTTCAGTGTGAGATTAAGCTAATTCACCAAACGGTTAATTTTCTATAACCCTTTTTACTCATCTTTACCAGGGGTGCCAATAATAGTGGAGGGCACTGTAATCCAAGTTGCTCACTTTTTGCAGTAATTTGACCCAGTCCTGTTTCTGGCAAGAGAGTGCTGATATTCGAGAATAAAAGGACATATTGTATGTTAGGATACTTAAAGGCTAGTATCTCAGGCTATATTTGTGGGTGGGGGCAGAAATATTTGTTGGTTTGGTACATCCCACCTCCTGCACCCACCACATGCACAAGATTGGTTGATATCGAGGAAAGATAAGAAAGGATGCTCCTTTCTATTGATGTACCTCTGTTTCAATTAAGTGGCAAAACTGTGCTGTAGAATTTTAGGAATTTTTCTGAATCATTGCTTGAAGACTGTGATGGTCCTTTTGGCTTTAAAACAGACATACACCCCAAAAATACACAAAAATAGACCGTTACAGGATGTTCATTGCCACCGCGGTTTCGTTTGCCCGTGACCTCACAGGCGAAGATTTGGTTTGTCTCTGAAGACAACATTTCACATCGGCCTTTAAAGAAGTTTCCAAAAGTCACGTTGCCATTGAGCACATCCTGTAGCTGGGGAAGGAAGCAATGAGGTGAAAGGGAAGGAAGAGGAACACTGTGAGAGACTCTTCTGGATTTTAGTGGGAGACCTTCACTCATGATATAATCAAAATAAAGACATCAATCAGCTTACATACAACAACACACCATACAACCCCTCCGCATCCCTTCTATAGAATTATACCTGACCCCTAATTGAGTAGTCATAATTAGTTAAAAATAGATTCCCTGAAAGAAGAGAAAATAACCTCGTGGGACAGTGTTTTTTGGGGGGAAGGGGGGGGGGGGGGGGGGTTGATATGAAAACACAATTACAAACAAATGGAGTTTCCCTGTTAACCCTATCTAACTTTGGCCCACAAAAGTCACTTTGCGCCTAGTTTCTACTAGTCTTATTTAAGTGTCAATAGCTAAAAAAAGTACAGAGTACAAATCTCTTCCTGCTTCATAATAGAAACTGCAGCTAGTGGTATGGTTCTTCTGGTTCAAAGGGCAGCTCTGCACAGCAGTGCCCAGCAAGCCAAGATAAACTCAGTGTGATCTACTACTGGTTTCCTAGAATACCCCATCCCAATTGCTGCCTATCAGTTTTTCGAATAGAGGGGCCCTTACCCTTCTCTCAGCTCCAACTTCCTAAGAAGCATACTTACCTTACTTTAGTATAAACAGTCTGAAAGGGTCATGCATAATGGAACTGTATGCATAAAACTGCACCAGTCAGATTTACCTCTGTGTACTACACATGTACTGTTATGAACAGCAGATACAGTAGCTGATGGGGGTTGGTAATGAGCAACCCTCCCAGGAACCTTTTAGCAATTCCTTGTGTAATTCCCCTGTAAATGTATTTGCATTGGCAGGTGTCTGCTTAACTCCAAGCTGGCTGGATGTTTTAAATGAGGTCTTGCAGCATGCACTTCAGAAAAATAACTTTAATACTGTACTATACGCTCACATCATGGCCATTGCCACCTACACCTGCTCTCTGGTATATCGCAATATAGTGCATCTCTGGTGCGACTGGTAGTCTTATAGTTGCCTTGTGAGTAGGTAGAGGCTCCTATGTACCAGTACCCCTACCTGCCAAAATGAGCCCTCAAAGCCCTTTATGACAATAAAAGCTCATAGCACCTCAATATAGGAGGACTCTTCAGAAGTGTGGAACCATGTGGTGATGCTGATCAGTGCCACCATCCAGGCAGAATCAACCAAACGCCTGAAGAGTCTGGATCCATGGAAACTGCTGAGTCCAGAATGGCTCATAATGGTTCTGTCACCATGATGGATGACAGTGTCCACTGTGTATAATTAATGAGAAGCAGTGTATTTAGAAGCTTAGAGTTAATAACCCCCTTAGAACACTTTGTCCAAGTCGAAGATTCCTTCTCAAAACCCCTTCAGGTTGATACCGTAAGAACCTCATGTGTTGCGCGCCAGGCACCAAGCCCATGTAGTACTGAAACACTGAGATGTTTCACTGGTTCTGATAAGTCTAAAAATATGTGTTTGTGTAAGCATCTGCCAGGATAAATAATGATCCCACTGTTTAGGCTTTTAATAATGGATCGGTATTTGAGTCTGAAGAGTGTGTGGGATTGGATTAATTCATCACCCTGGAGGTGTGGGTTTGTTTTGTGCACTGCATTCATTCCATGTTACCCAGGATGCCTCTGATGAGACATCTTTCAATTACAAGGTAGCTTTAGTCAAATTTCCTTGCGATGCATTTGGATTTTTTTCATTTTTTTTTCAAATCCAGTATCCCCCTGAGTCTTCAAAAGGTTTTCTGTTCTTTTCTATTGATTTCGTTCCCTGCAGTGATGCCCAATGGCATGTCTGGAATTCACTGCATGGAGCCCTGCTAACATACTGGCATTCATCATGAAGGGGTATGTCAGTCAGACCTCCTCCTGTCAGCTACAACAACAAAAAAAATCAATGGGATTTGAACCCATTAATACCCGCCCAAGCCTCAGTACTGGGGCTATTTCACAGATGTCTGATTCTCCTTGACCCAGGACTAAATCCCATGTTAGGCCTATTGGTGTTCTCTAAATGAGGCAAAAAATTATACAGTCAGATCTGTAAAAAGGGCTCTGTCAGATATAGGAAATGGTTAGTCTATTGCATATGGTATTGATTGAACATATACAAAATTCTCTACAAATCCGAACTTGCTTTTAATCTCCCATAATCCATCATGCCACGCCCGGCCCTGGCAATACATGTGTACAGACCTGTCGTTAGTGGTGATCATGGATGCTCTCCATACCCGAAAGGTATGTTACTCCATGGCCCTTGATATCCTGCCTGCGGCATCGCGTCTTGAAGACTTCAGGAACCCCTGCCTGCTGACATATGCAGATAGCTTGTCGATGTGTCCTCCCTGAGGATTATCTCCAGAGGGAGGCCTCGCTGGTTCCCCATAGACCCTAATGAAGGGGTAGGCGTGTTGTGCTTCAGCTCTTTACTTTGATGCTTTATGGCCTCAACGCGCCCTCTAAATCTTCCAGCATGCGGCATTAGACATTGTTTTGTCTGTTCCCAAGGAATATATCCTGTGGAACGTTTCCTGAGCAGAACAGCAGCCTTGACCGTGCTCCAAGATGCGATAGAGGGAGGGGGTTGGCCCAAGGGAGCTGGGGAAGTGGACCGGGGCACAATGGGACAACACTTCTCTCTGGGGTCCCGGAGCCCGCCTAGATCCACAAAGGTTAGGGGGAGGGATTAACCCCCTCCAACACTGCAAAAAGCAGAGAGGCAAGGATGGATCTGCTAATGTATAGTGCTCTAGTAAATGGAGGCACTCTGGTACTTACTGAGCTGTGGAAGCTAGCCCAGATGCTTGGGTTCATTTCTGGTAAGGCAAGCCAAGGGATTTATGTGTCCTGTCCAGACAACTCCACAGACCTTTATCTCTGAAGCAACAGATGGCATAAGCCAGAGGTGTAAAATCTCCAAAATGAATGAATGAATTAATTGTATGAAATTAGTTTTCCATCAGGAGGAAACAACTGTCACAATTAAACAGACAAAATTACTTATTAGGGTTATGTTAAGGCAGTTGTGCGATTGGCTGCTGTAAGTGTGTGATTAAATCAAATGTATTGTTTATACTAAAGGCTACTTGTAGCCATTTTCTAAAACTTAATACAATCAAATAGTGCTTTCAGAACCAATGGTGTGCTATTATATCCATTCCTATTGTGGGAAAAATGGATTGCTGTAGTCAAATGTACATTTTATAAATAACAGGGTGAGTGGATATCATATTCATATCTGTAGCATAATTTATTATCTGTCTGACAGAACATTGGTACCAATATATGTCATAAATCATTCAGTTTAAGGGCTCCTAAGTGGCTGGCCCATTAAAGGTACTTGTCATTAAAACAGTTTGGGGCCTGTGCTTTAGAAATTCCAGGCACATGCCTGGACGATGTCATTAGCCAATTATGAACAGGGTTGGAGTGGATTGATTGCTCCAAGCTGGCTGGGGTTCCAAGAATGTGCAACAATAAGGAGTAAAAAAGATCAATTTGTTTTAAATAAAATCAATAGTTCAGATGTTATTTATTTGTTAATCGGATGGGCATATACAGGGTAACTTACATAGATTACATTCTAACACACCATTTACTACAATTAAACTGCTGGATTTAATTGCATAGCATGGTTAGACGTTTAATTAGCTAAAGGATGCAAGGGCAGTGCTCTACCTTGGAAGTGAACCTGCAACCTTTTGACACTTGACCACTACACTGCACTGTCACCAGCTATAGGCATTTTATATGAGCTACCTCACTGTCTCTCTGGAATGTTGTTCCATAGAGACAGATGTTCAGGTTCTCTGCAAGTTTCTGATGAATGATTATATAAAACCCTGGAATGCCTGAAGATTAGATGGTCACATATGGTCATATGGTCACATAGGAAAGTGCTAACAGAGAAAAGGAGCTATAAAGCAGAACTAATTTGCCCTAATCTAGGGTCAAAGCCAGGGGCCAGCTTACTGCCTGGCAATAGGTATAAATTTTGGGATGAGGGGAAGTTGCCCATTTATCTTTCTGGGAGTCGTACCTCAGACCAGAGAGGCAAATTTAGTGTCTTGTGGAGCAAAGAGCAATTTACCCCCCCTCCCCTTCCAAGGTAAAGATAAATAAATTTTAATGCACGTCTATAGTCAATATTACATGGAAACAGGGACAATGCTTTTATTTATTTTTTGATATTTCACTGGGGCTTTATTGTTGCATAATTGTTCTCTTGTTTCAATAAATACATAAATGAATATACCAGAGATGATCAAAAAACTGTTTTGGCTTGTATGTTTATGCTTGTACGTGTACATGTTTTATGCTGTTTCTGCATACTGGCAAACAATAGTAGAACACACATTTGCTGAAAAAGCTTGTTTGCAGTGTACTTTCACAAATACATTTGTAAATATCAGAAGTAAAATACAATATATAAAGTTATTGCCATTATACTATATGAACAGAGAACCACTTTCCATATGAGCAGTTAAAATGTTTGACTCGCCAACAGTTGAAAGGAATTTTCAGAATACTAATTGGCAATGTCCACCGAAGTCAGACGTTCTCTTATGCGTTCAAAAGTCTGACCAAGAATGGGAAATACTACTTCCTGATGGTACAATGGTACAATGCATAACACACATCTGGCATACTACTGTGCAATTTTGCCATTTAAATTGAGCTGCTGCAAACCTGCCTTGGATTCCTCTGTCCTACACAGCCATGCCACGGGCTACGAGAGCGAGTCCAGCACGCCAATGCTGTACAGCTGCAGCACCCAGTACCACATCCACACCCACGGAATGTTCCGAGGCATCCAGGTCAGTGTTCCAGCGGTCACACAGAGGTCAGCCGTCTCCTCCCTGCCAGGGCTTTGTTATGCACTTTGGGTCCAAGGTCAGGACACGGAGTACTCAAAGCTCCAGCGCAAACCAAAGTGGATACTTTGTTGGATGGATATACTTCACAAGATGCCCCGCTCTCACCAAGTTTTCTGCCTCAGAATTATGGCTTGAGCAAACTACGCCGTTATGGTCTGCCCGCTAGTTACCTGAACAGAGATATTCAAAAGGCATCTCAGAGTAATAGTCTAGATCTTTGGAACAAAAGGTAATATTTCTACATGGTTTCCAGTTTTAACAGAGAAATATCTTAATGCCTGTTGGCCGAGAAGAAAGCCTCTAAAAGAAAGCACTAGAGTCATTTTAAGAGAAAATGTATCCTTGTTTTGAATCATTTCCCATGCCGTTTCCCCCCCCACAATTTTGAATAAGTAATTTTTCCTTTCTAGTCATCGCAGTGTCAGCTACACCAACACACTGCAGCACTGCAACTGAGACACTTCCAGCCAGCGACTATTTTCCATAAAGTCCACACTGTCCTACTCTCCATTCTCTTTTCCTCATAGTTTTTTCTCTGAAAGGATACATATAGCACACATTTTTTGACTAAACCAGTATGGTCCCATTCTTTTTTATAGACCCAGTAAGGCGTACAGTTTTACTAGTTAATTTAATGAGGTTTTTCACAATATTACTTTCATTTGAGGAGTCAGAGACCCAACCCTGGATCCCACCAGGGTTACTAGGCAAGTCAAAAAGCTTTTTCATTCTTAACTTTTTTCAATAACTTGTGATGTTGTATTAATTACTCCTGGGGGGAATTAAATGGCCATTATGCAAAGCTATTACTAATTGAGAACAGATGGGATGAAGTGCTCAGTTGAAGTGGGGAGCTGTAGAGATTGAGTCCTGAGATTGTCTGCCTTGCCTCCATAACTAAGGGTCAACATTTAAATAACAAATCAGTAACATGAGACAATTTAGGTGATCATTTTACAGCAAACTGCAACAATGTGGCCATTAAACAAGATAAATCACTTGTTCCCTCTAATCTTGAGCCTTTGCTGTTAGACCACCAAGTTTTATTGCAGAAGAGGGGGATATCAAAGTAAGTTTATGTTAGCATTGTATGTGCGGTACAACACTAGTATGTCATTGTGTAATTCAGTCAGCCTTGCACAGCATTACATTAAACTGAATAGCTATGAATACTGTACAAGGGAGTAATTCCCCACTTTCTTCTCAACCAAAGATTTAGTGATTACATGCCCATTTTTGAACATGACATTAAATCTTACAACACTGAAAGTTTTACAAGATTCTGGTATCACATTGAAACATAGTTGCTTTCAGTCTCCATATTGAGAAAATAACACATACGGTTACAATATTCACTACTGAGGTGAAAACAGACAGAACACGTCAACAGTGCACTGATGTATTCATTGTACATAATTACTGATGTTATTGTGATGTGGTTATGTGGTGTCTATGTGAATAGGTATGTATGTAGCTACATGAGAGAGTGAGACCATGGTACATTTGTCTCTGTGAATTGTGTGTGTGAATTCTGTGAATTTGAATTCTGTGTCTGTCTTCACCCTCCCTGAATCTTGGCGCAGGACGTCCGGCGGATGCCTGCTATAACCCCCTCCATCGTGAGGTCATCAGAGGCCAATGAGAAACGCCCATTCATGTGTGCGTACCCTGGCTGCAACAAGAGATACTTCAAACTGTCCCATCTGCAGATGCACAGCCGTAAGCACACAGGTGAGCACAGGGTTCATTCCAATTGCTTATTTTATCCATCCACGTCTCCTCGGTCCTCGCCTGACGCGGAAATCGATCGAGGTACGCTATCTTTATGGACATTCCAAACCAGCAAATTCTCCTCGGAGGAGCGAGGAGCGAGAAGGCTCCCGGAGGATACTTCAGTGAGGAAACACAAGTGTAGCCTTTGCGGTAGCCTTTTCCTGGAACGTGTGACACGTATAAATTATCCATCTCTCCACATCTGCCAGGTGGTGGGTAAACCCCTACAAATGCAATTTTACCATTCCTTTCCATTTACTATAATACTACTCCCTGATTGGACCTCTTGTTCTGCCATTATTTTGGCCTGAAGATGGGTTACTTTGGGGCAGCTGGGGAGAAGGGAGAGTGTAATGATGGCATCTAGCATTGTTGCCTATTGCATAAAGGCGAGTAATGAAGTCCATTGAATGTTGATGCTGAGCTTCAATGGGCCACACACTACAGATGAAAATATTACACTTCAGAACATTTTACAAGATAGTGGACAAGTCTGGCTAGTACAGATGTAGCTGAATTGTTTGTTAGTATCTGGCTCACCAGTTATTTATTTATAGAATTGTATATTATAGTTAGCTTCAGTACTTATAAATTGTGAAACATTTAACTCAGATTAAGACATTAGCCAGGTAAATATTTTGGTCACTTTGATAAAGGGTGTTCCTACCACATCAGGAAATTTCTGGGATATTGCGAAAAGGTTAGTCAATGCCTTTTTGGCACTCAGCAACAGCAGATGTACTGATGAGGGGTTTAACCTTGTCTTTTGTGAGGTATTGAATAGATATAACATGAAATCACTCAAAGATTAAAAATGATTTACTGTAAGCAGGTACTTATAAGAAACCACAACTCATATAGTATCTACTTGGCTTGCATAGATATTTTTTCCTGTCCACAAGTAGTTTTGTTCTGACAGCTGTACTTGAATTAGCACTAAAAATAAATTCCATAGCTCGACTGGGTAAAGGTTTGGCTGAAGTGTACTCAGTTCAACCCAAAAAAGCCCTTAAAAAATCAGCTTGATAAAAATGTGTGTGGGTATGAAAAGTGGGGTGGCACTTTTCAGAATCTGTATGATTTTCCTGGCCAGGGGAGCAAGAGGTAGTTTTGAATTAACAGGTTTGCTGTTTCCCCGCATAGGAGAGAAGCCCTACCTGTGTGACTTCACAGACTGCGGCCGGAGGTTCTCAAGATCAGACCAACTGAAAAGGCACCAGAGGAGACATACAGGTCAGCCACCACACCGAACCCCTCACCCCTTTCTCCACCCTCTCTTCCTCTCTCTCATTCGCTCTCCCTCACACAATCTCTGTGTGGGAACAGGCCGCAGTGACTAAGTCACTCCCCGTCCCATACTGGTGTATCTGCACAGCCTGCTCTCTCTGCACGGTCGGCTCCTCCCGTTTCCCCTACTTTTACGCTTGCGTAAGTTTGTGCTTTATTCAGGTAGCAGATTATTGCCCGTTACTAGCTTGCTGGCGAAATAAGTTATTACAGCACTGCAAGCTAAGCAGTTAACATATCTTAGCTAGCTAGCTAACGTTTGCTATCTAATTCACAATAGCTAGGTACGCAACTATCACTAGCTAGGTGGTCACCTAGCTAGATAGCACCAATGTTATTCAGCAGGCTAATTTGCTAACTGACGGCTAGGTTTGTAAGTGTATCCACCTAGCTTGCTAATGTTACCTATCTAGTGCAATCAGAGTGCAATTCACAACTGCTATAGCTACCTGGCTAGCTAGATAGAAAGCCTTGTTAGCTACCTTTATAGCCCACAGGCTACTAAGTAAACTATTGTAGCAGTAACTACACATACGCAAGTGCAAAACAATGTGACAAATGCACAATGATGTGCAGCGTTTTATCCAATAGCCGACCGTGCAGAGGGAGCAGCTGTTACACCGGCTGCCTTGCCATATTCAACTCTTCACACACCATATTGTAGGTCACAGCCTACTGAGATAATGATGTCCATTTGTCCATGAGGTTTCCTATGCCCGAAATGGCAGAAAATTTCACATCATCACAAACAAGTTTCTTGAGACAGCTCCGAATTCCTTCCTCAAGTCCATTGTTTTTCAAAACAGGCCATGTATTGATATTTTCATGAAGTAATGAAACTACAGAGTGTCTCTCAGAAACTGTATCAAAGACAATTCCCTGTAACCTGAAACTATGTGGCGGTGCAGTGCAGTAATAAGTGCTTTATTACCCTCCCCTATATGCTGGCACCCCAACTCTATATATGTTCCTCTCTTCCCTTGTGTGTACCCAGGTGTAAAACCTTTCCAGTGTGAGACCTGTCAGAGAAAGTTCTCACGCTCTGACCATCTTAAGACCCACACCAGGACTCATACAGGTAAAACAAGTGCGTATACCTTTATATTTCCCTATTGCTTATCGCCATTCGTCACAGTTACAGTACCCAAGCATGCAGAGATTACCTTTTTAACTGTTCATTGCTGGGCTGAATGGATCACAATCGTATGGAAATTACCTCTAGGCTATTGAGTCAGTCTAAAATTATGTCTGATTTAATAAAATACAATAGCATGACCTTATTTTTGCCAGCCTTTGCAACCTTTATATCAAGGTTATTACTGTTTTTAATGTGTTTCCAGTCTTGAAAATTACTTTGACTCATATCCCATTGATTTCCCCCTTCAGGTCCACGTACTCCAACAAGTGGTTTTGTCTTATATGCTGCTTCCCTCCATTTTGAAACCTTACTCTGTCTTTGCAGGTGAGAAGCCATTCACCTGCAGGTGGCCCAACTGTCAGAAGAAGTTTGCCAGGTCTGATGAGCTGGTGCGTCATCATAGCATGCACCAGAGGAACCTGACAAAACTGCAGCTGGCAATGTGACTTGGCTGACCAATGACTGTCCTGGAACTAATGTTTCCACTGAACACAGGCTCAAACAGCGACAGTGACTGTCACCTAGCGCTGATGGGTGTGTCATACAACTGGAGCACATCCAGGCTGATGGCACTGGTGTTGGCTATCCTAACGTGCATTCCCATACTCGCCAAGGCGCTGACATCCGCTAGCTGTTTTGTGTTAAAACCTAACCAAACCCCTCCATTACATATGGAGGTTAATAACTCCTTTCACTTTCTGTAGTTATTGTTAAAATGCAGTCTCGTGTGTGCCTTTTTTTAAAAATTTAAGTCATGGGCTGTGAGCTGTCTGAGACAAACATATTTATTTTTTTAATAAAACTGTCAGCTTCTATATCAGTCTGCATAAAGGGATCCTTGTTTCATTCATTGCTTCCATGTTTTTCATGGTCCTTCCCATTAGGCAAAATCAGAACCATACTGGTCCTTCAAAATTAGATTCTTACGTTGACAACTTTACATGGTGACAAGATATGACTTCATATTACATCACAAAACATGGCCAAGTCATACATGGGTTGATACTAAATATCTCAATACTGATGTGGTTTGAGAAGACCATCTCACTTTTATCTTCTGTAATTTTTATCTTCTCCAATTTTATAGGTACAGTTTTATAGAGAAAAAATGTATGGCCTGTTCAACCTTAAAAAGTACGTTCTGCTTTATTGTTCTATTTCAAGAGCAGTGTGGTACAGAAACTAAAGTCTTTTTTTTATAGCCGGAAGAAATGGTAAAGCTGTTTTAAAAGCATATTTTTCATGTATCCCTTACTGTGTATACAAGTACAAATTATTAAAAAGCCTTTTAATACAATACAGTAAAGTAGAACCCAGAGTTGCCCCCCCCCCCCCCCCCCCCCCGAATACATTGATAGCATAGTTTTACAGCCATGGGCTGTGTTTGTTATTTTTTCAGACAGCTTTTAATTAAAGAAGACTGGAAGTGAGCTGTGAGCAGAGCAGCTGCATTGGCTCAGGGGCGGTGTCGGGTTTCCCTGGCCTCTACTAACAGGGAAGGGCACGTAGCCGCTGAGAGCCGCTGACCACCGAGTGACCCATCCAGGTCCTGACCACACTCAATTCACCTGACAAGAGCCATCAGAGGAGAGTTCACTCTGGTTAGATTTCACAATGTAAAAAAGGGCTCTCTCCGAATGCTTTTTTATCTCTACAAATTTCTGCTCGGATTCCTCTCGGATTCTTGGGCCGCCCTGAAAGTCGCAAGGGGGGGGGGGGGGGGGCAACATGTGTTCTCACTCTGCCTCAACCACGTCCCATTTCAGCTGACCAGAACAAAAAACTATTCCCTTAGCCTGACCCGTGCATTTCCACAGGGTCACAATCTTTAAAACGTTGCATTGCACAAGTGCACCCTATTTGTATCTTGGCAGAAAAAAATGGATTTGGTGTTTATATGAATGTGGAGAGAGCAATGCAAGTTTAATATTCATATTTATAAAGGTTTAAAGGAAGAAAACATATTTCATAATTGTTTTCTTTGTAAAATATCTATGGTATCTGGTACTTTATCATACGTGAGGAACATTTCTGGGCAGATATACTGCACAGCCTTGCACCAGCATTGTGTAAATCTGCTTGGCTCCCCACCCAATTACTCATGTGAAAACCCCGCAACATCTCCAAATGACAGCACTTAATCTCTGCCTTGGACTCCTCTCTTCCACAGACCCATTCGACTGCCTTTGAAGTGAGGTGGCTGCTTTGTGTTACTACTCTGCTTATATCAAACACTGATAAAAGAATCAGTTGTTTATAATGATTGGAATCTTTGTGACAATCCAATACAAACCACATAAAATCCTCCATGTATAATAATCTAATTTCTTTTGACTAATTTGGTCCTATAATGGGTGTGCAAGGCCAGTTTGACAGTTTTGCATTACAAATGAGCTGTACATATGGCCACTGAACTATATGCAGTGGATTTTGAGTAATGTTACTTCACTCTCGCCTTCGTTAATGCATAATGGGAGGTGTCTCAGTGTCTTCCTGAACTTTCTCTGGTTTTCTATGCAGACCATGTATATAAACAGGTTTATCAGCATGAAAGTCATTAGCAGGTTTTTAGAGACACGGCCAAAACAGAGGCCAGAATTCTCTCGCAACCTTCTGGCTCTGAATGTTATAGCCAATCAAAAAGTGAGAGTCTTTGTTGGAGCTGAGAAGCATTTACTTGGGCCTATTCCACCAGATCATTTATCAGAACTGGGCCAATACTTCCTGGAGAGATTGGGGCACATGGGGTGAGTTATAAATGTTGCTTAGGGCCAAAGATCATTCCTCGTCTAAACAGTCCACCAATGGAGGAAATACAGAAGCTCGAATGCTCTCTGTGTATATGTGCCAGGTACCTTCTGTTTGTATTGACATCTGCTTCACTCACTTTTGCTACCTTGCATATATTCGAAATGACTCGGATTCTCCTTTGCTCATAAACACCACTTTAAATCATTAATGGTTCATGGCCTTGTGCCCATACTTAAAGGGGAACGCCGGGTTATTTATTAAACTTCTATATCGATTTTATATGTTGAATGTGAGTCTTGAAGCTTACCGCACTAGAACTGCGCCTGCCGGTTCCCTTATTTCCAGCTTGTATCCAGACGCGCTGCATCGCGCTGATCTACGTCAGTGGTGGTTAATTCCAGCTGCATGTCTATACTGTATACGGGAAGGTTCGAAATTGATCAGATTCACTGATAGATAAAAGTCTGATATGACTAAGGGGATGCCATCCCCATTATCTTCAGGTTTTTCAGAATTCAGCGATGTATAAATTAGCTATGAAAATCGCAAACATTGTACATAATATTGCAGTCAAAAGTTTCTGAAATTGTACCTTCAGCTGCACAATTTTTATGGTTCTTTGCTCCTCTTGGAGGCCAGCTTGTGACTTATTTTCTCACTAACAATCACCAAAGTATTTCACAAAAGGGCAGATTATCATCCTAGAGCCGATATACAAAGCAACCCAACTGAATCTGATAGCTTTCAGTTACAAAATGTCTTTGTTCAATCCAGAACACATACAGACAATAAGATCAATCAGAATCCAACTGTATTATTTATTATTCCATTTTCTAACTTGTGACGACGACTACAGTTTTCAGGTACACAGACATAATATGTTACAAAATGTTAATGTGGTTCCCAGGATTCCTACGGTGTAAATATCTAAGCTGTGACATTTTTAGTTTGTGAAATATTCAGTGTTGTTTGAAAACCATGCTCCCCATTCACACAAATGGTGGAATGTTCAAAACGCCACTCTAGTGGCAGCTGGTAATTTCAATTTCAAACCCATTTTCTAACTTGTGACCACGACTACAGTTTTTGAGATACACAAGACATATTATATACAGATGTGCATCTGGTTCCCAGGATTCATGCAATGTGAATATCTAAGCTGTGACATGTATATTTTTTGAGATAGAGCTGTCTGAAGCTTTTCTCAAGCTACTATTGTATTGCCGGGCATGTGACGCATAGGCGACTCCTGATTGGTTTAAATCTCATGCTACCAATGGACGGACACACGGACACACATGTCACGTATAGAAGCGGCTGCACCGCTTAAAAAAAGTTGCATACTCCAGCTTTAGCATTTCAGTGGTAACCAGCACTACATGTCCATACTGTGAATTATCTTGTCCCATATGACATACATTTAAATGTACAAATATGTCATCTGGATGACATGCAAAAGTATATGGATGGTGAAAGCTGCTCCACCCGGTAACACATTTGTAGTCCTGCCACTGGTTTCAGTTACATCAAGCCCACCAGGTGATTTGTGGGGATAAGTCTACAGATAAGCTAACAGAAAACCATAAAAGGATTACTTGCACCCCAGAAATTGAGCTTCATTGTGGGGTGTCGGGGGGTGTAAATCACAGAGGATTGAGGGCAGACCCCCTCGCAAAAGGGGATGAAAAACAGCACTAGTTAAGGCTAGTGTGTGTGGCAGAGAACTTAACCTTGCTGAGGGTCAGTCTCTAAAACAGCATTCCCCTTTAATACTGACATGGCACAGGGCTTGCACTCTCAAATTGTCTACATATGTTTCCCTCCTGATAACATCTGGCCTGTCATGCGAAACCATTATGGGAGAGAGCCTAAATCAACACCAGGTAGAAGTGGGGCATGCTTGTATCAGCAGGTACATTTAAAAGTTCATATCCCACTGCTTATGGGATTTCAGCACATGCTTGAAGGTACGTAGACATATCTTTGCAGAACTGGAGCATTTAGTTTAAAACATATATATTACTTATTTAATATCACTTTTGAAAGCTAAGACCACAGTGCAGTGCAGCTATATGTATTCTGGGCCTGTCGGCTTTGTAATGTTGACTATCTGGGCATTCGGGAGTTCCTGGTCTAAAAAATACACTTCAAGAAACTCCAAAACAGCTTGTACAGCTACATCATGCCTCCAGAGGTTATACTGGCTATGATACCTGATTATTCTTCAAAAAGTTTGTTTAATCTTAATCTTATTTGTTGTTGGAACTATTTCCTATGGCCATGCAACATGTGCTCTAGGAAATTTTAGCACAGCTTCCTATATCAACATTTATTCATGGGTACTTTGGAGTAAAGAGCTTGCACTGCCTGAGAACTAAGGAAAGAAGTACTGCCTAAATCTAACAACTGATTCTTATATAATATTAATTGTATGTATGAAATAATATTTATCAAAATTCAGTTAACTGGCCCTTTAAGAGTCAACTGTTGACCAGGTCATCAACAGTTTACAATTTCAGGTAAGCCAAACAACAGGAAGTGCATTAGCTTTACGTACCTGTAAATAATCCCGAAGACATTTCTTACAGAGGAGAAATTGTCATAAGATTTGGGGCCCTGGGACTGACAGTAAGGCTAGATTTTGTTTCCCCAGAAACTACATTCCTTGAAATTCTTTCAGAGGACAAGAGGGCATGACTTCAGGCCCATCACAATTTACACAACCTAGCTCCCAGGCCCTCGCGGGTACATTAGCGGAGTGCAATGAATTTCAACTCCTGATAAAAAACAATGTATCATTAAGCTGTGACACCACAACACATCTGGTCCAGGATACACCTCTTATTTCAAAGTGTGACATGATTTTTTGCCAAGGTCTGGGCAGTGAAAGACATGCTGGACAGCTGATGGCCTCACTCAGCTAGCTGTTGATTATCCCCGTTAATCAGGTGTGCAGGACTTGAACCACAAGGCCAGTAGAAGAAAAAGAAAAAAACGGTTCCAAATCTGCATAAAGCTTGTGATAATCCGCTGGTATTCACACACGAAAGAAAAAGAGCCGGCATGTGCTCATTTTGATAACCGCTACAGCCGTGTGTGATAAATACTGTCCACACACAGAGGCGTGGAGCTGATAACATTTCCCAGGACGGCAGCGATGAGGCAGCTGTGTTTTTGACTACAGGCATGGGCCTACATCGTGTCCTAATCAGTGTTGTCAAGAAGGATAAAGGGGGATTTTCGATACAGTGCTGTACAAGATTAAGCGCGCAAATAACATGGCCATGTAAACCAATTAGACATATTCCGTACTTCTTGTTAGGTGTGATGTATGCATAGGACAATAAATAAATGATAAAGATTTATAAAGAGAAATAATAAGGATAATGATTTGTCGTTAATATTTAAGCAATGAAGCTTTGGGGTAAAAAAGGACATTTTAAAATGGAACTATCACAAAGGTTTGCCATGGCAAACTGGCTGAAACAATTGGTTTGCTGTGTGGGTCTGGATGTAAATAATGTTCTTAGTGATAAGTTTAGTTGCCCTTTTAAAAGTTATTCTTTTAGTGGGCAACATCTGATGGAATCCATACCATTGTGATGATGAAACAAAACCAGCTAAGCCTGCCTGATGATGAGACTCAGATAGCTAAATGGCTACAAGGTATGCCATAAAACGTCAGACTGAATTTGTAACTGTTCAAGTTACTCTTTAACCAAAAGTTTTAATGACCACATTCTCTTCGGATGGTAAGATGAAAAAACACAGGGCCAAGTGACGTAAAGTAATTTAGGAAACACTGTAGCATTGCTTTGGAATAGAGCGTGTTTAATTTGTGTGAGCTAAAATAGCTAATATTGTTTGTTGTAACTTGGCCTCATTTTGATATCAATACTTTTAATTGCAGGCCTAGATTTTGGAAGTATTAATGACTTATAGACAGTGCTTGGCATTTTTGTACCTTGAAAATGTTTTTTGTTGAGATATATTATAAGCTGATTTTCCGTAAAAAAACAGGGGCTCAGCCCAATGCAGGGGTGAGCATATCCAATTCCCGCCCCAATTTGGAATGGGCAATCATCTGCAACCGCAGCCGCGTACATTGCGCGAATCCTACTACTGATTCAGGAGAGTGTAGATATCCACAGTTCTCCTCCGAAACACGTGGTGTCACCAGCGGCTTCTGTTCACACTGCAGACTACAGCTAAGCTCGCATAGACCGGAGTCGGAGGAGTTACCTTTCATATGTGGCTTTGACTTCAATCTAAGGGCGCCCGATCGACCAGCAGGGGTAGCTAGATTGCAGTTCATGCAGATCCCTATCCGAATGAACACTCCCATTCCCTAGGCGACGCAATTGGCAATCGCGAGTCCCCCTGTGGAGCTACCGGCCACAGTCGGCACTAGCATGGTCCGGATTTGTGCCTTAACCGAATGAGCCATCCAGCAGCCCATAGTAGGCTATTTTTTATTATATTATTATAATATATTTTTTTAACTATTATCACATGCTTCCTGACAACACGCGCTCAAGGAAAGAAATACCAGCATGATGTGATGCTGATATTTATGTTTATGATTATGAATAAACGGCAACACTAGACAATGAATTCAATATCTACAGTCTCTGGAAACATAAAGTCACGGTACAAGCTGATTTTCATTTATTTGAAGTGTATTTTCTTACAAACAGGCCACTATCCCCCTAATGCCTTATAGACTACCTGCCATTGTAAAGTAGGCCGGTTCCAGCTTTTAGCAGCTTGAAATTTCAGATGGTGATAATTGTCAGAAAATAGGTTGCACATAACACCTCTTTCAGGGCGGTGGACAGTGTTACTTAAAACACAACATTTATTTTACCTTATATGTCTCCACAACCTCATTATTTCATGCTAATACCCCACTTAAATATGAACTACTAGCTACCTAACTATCACATTAAAATGTTAATTTCCAATAGCGTCGATTGTTTAATGTATCGTATCCTTTCTCTTTAGCAGTGTCAATAGGTCTTTATCATTTATTTGAGGGTAACCGTAATGATTTGCTTTGCTTGCATTTAACATATAGGCTACATTTTCAAAGCCTTGAATGTGCATCGTACGCTCTCTGGCTTTTATAAGTGTTCAATACTTTGTTATGGTAGAGTATATTAATGGGATGTTTAGGCTACCTGCTTGTTTTGTGAGTGTAGAAGGCCTACCTTTGTAAATTCTGCCAATGTGGTGGAACTCTGGTAAACAGAAATTCCTCTCTGTGTATTTCAAGAGACATAAGAAAGCAAACAGAATGAGTAAGTACTTGGAAGTCAGGCATTGGCTGCCCTTGAAAAGACAGAGGGTGGAAGGTGTTCACCTTGCACACATGGCCACAAGCCTCTTGAAGATATGTTGTTTAGCTTTCAACAGTGGGAGAAAATGGTTCCATTGAACAGAGAAATCATTCATCTCACTGTAACTTTATGTGCTTATTTTATCTGCGCTCACAAGGCCAAATAATTCACCAGCCAGGTTAAGCGGGGAATGACTTAGTGGAATTATCGCAGCTGAATGGGTTGATTCTGATTGTAATGCGCTTTTAAAATTCCTGCCTTCAAGTGGGTATGGGTTCTTCATTTCGAGCTGAGGGCTGACATTTCTCAGTTCCAGAATGGGAGTTTTCACCCTGCAGTCTGTGGAGGATGAGTTAGACCAGCGGTGGAACTTATACTGCTTAGGAGATACCAGGGCACTATGCCCCAGGTCTCCCTGGACTGTAAGGTGATAGTAATAAAAGTATCCACATTTTTTGAAAGGTAGAGCTGAACCCAGGCCAGTAGGCTACTTATGAGATGACAGTATGGTTTGCAAGGGTGTCAGGTTTCCAAAGGGGCTCACACAAATGTAGTACAAATGACTGATTTAAATGTGTGTGTGTGTGTGTGTGTGTTAGTGAGAGAATGAGTAAAGGTATAGAAAGTGAGTGAATAAGTGAATGAGTGCAAGTGAAATAAGTCTCAAATATAGATATGTCATTAGAAAATAAGCATTCAATGGAAACTTTGCGACTGTCTTGGCCCAGTATTGATCTCTCGGGCCTGTTTACCTTCTGTCTTCCCCAGTCTAAAAAGCTGTTGGACAGTCTGGCCCAGGACAGGGTGGTGTTGAGTGCCCTCACAAAATTGAAACGTTTAAGATTGGTAAGTCATTCACTTTCAGGACTTTCCATCTGTCCATATAGGAGTGACAACATGTAAACTAGTGTGGTATACTTATATTCATCACATCTGTTGTGTTAGCACTTGTTGTTACTTTCAGTGTTGTTGCTTTGATTAGTGCGGGTGTGGTTTCGGTGTTCCTTCTCCTCAGCGAAGTGTTGCTGGCCATTATTTGTAATTTGCTTTGTGTGAACATGGAATTGATATGTGCTACGTGCTGTTTTGTTTTTGTATGTGTAGTACTTTAGATGACCGGACAGCCTGACACAAGCTGATTCTCTTCAATCTCATTCTCCATTTTGTTCTTTGCCATGTTTTATTACAATTATCACTCTGTTTAATTTTCAGATTTCCCCTTTGGTTTGGTTTATCTCTTTCCTTTTTCTTTTCCATTCTTTCCTATTTTCCCCATTTTAGTCCTCCCGGACTGTGAAATTGATAAACCCATTAACTGTCGTTTCGTGACTTAACGCGATTGATTGCAGATCACCCTTGCTCTGTAATTAATGGTTTTCATTCACCTGTGAGGAGTTTGGTGAATTTCTTTGTGGAATGGGTACCACAGAGTCCAAATATGTAAAGTGAATATTGCTCAATGCAATATTACTCAAGAAGGATATTGAAATCCTTGATTGTGGTTTGCATTCCTTTGGTTCACATTCTTTCCACCTCATCTCATGGTTGTCCATGTGACCATGCGTTAATTTTTACAGTAAGACTTAATATACTATGCGTGAGTACCGTCAGTAAGTATGAAGCTACACTCATTTCTGTCAGCACATAGTTTATATAATACTCATGTTCCAAAGAAGCTGGATTTTATCTCCTGAGGTGGGAGTATGTTTATCCTATTTCTGTAGGTTCCACGGAATCATTATTCAACTGTGATCACTGTGTCTTATTTGCATGGTTTAGTTTACAAAAACAAGATATGTGAAAGAGAAATTTAGGTATTTAGGAGGGTCTCAGCCCATCCTGGTTCTTGAAATACTTTAATGTATTGGAAACATTATTTCGCTATCAATTAGAAAAACAGGAACAAACTGTGTTCCCATGAGTGATAAAATCTTTTAAAAACATTTGCAGCGTTCATATCTGAACCAGTAAAATGGAAAGATAATAAATAACATTGCTGTTGAAAACAGAATAATACGTATGAGTACACCGATTCATTTATTTTTGTTCCTTGTACAGTAGCCACATGTCATATTTCATAAAACTTAAAAATAACCTCAGTGGTTGTATCTGTCTAGATCCGCATAACCCAGCTGTATGTCATTTTGGAACATTTGTTTTCAGATGCTGCTGGTCTACTCTGTACATCTTTACAAAACCCATATTTCTGCTGAGCCAAAGGGAAGTAAACGTGTGTTCTGAAGATGTTTGTTTCCAACTCAACTAGCCTACCATGAGGTTTTATCCCAAATGATTGGTTTATTTAGACCTGTCCAAGGTGCATTTTTCCTTCTGCGTTCCAGCCATTGTGGCAAAGAATGCCAGAAGCTGAGTGTCCAAAAAGGGGAATTTGGTTTCCCAGTAGCCACAGACACCCGGCTGAGAAGGAAGTGTTGATCCCCAGTAGTAATTCACGTAAAGCACTCTGGACATGGTGGCGTGAAGATCATACCTTTACTTTGAATATTCCGAGGGTGCGTCTGGGAACGTGATGAGTCTTGCAGAATAGCACCATGGTTGAGAGCAAAAAGTCTCTTAGTATAATCTTAAATCAGCAAATTAAAAATGTTGACAATGTCTCCCTCTAGTGCTAGAAATCTATTTCATTTTCAGGCTGTGTGCTGTAAAACTTCTGCAAACTGCTTCTGATAGTACAATGTGGGAAACCCTAATCACGGTTGTTAATGTCATTGTCATTTAATCTTCCAAAGGCAAGTGGATAAATTCATGGATTTTATAGCCCGCATTGCAACTGACCAACCCTATTATACAGGATTATATAATGTCGTCATATCTACATATCTCAGGCATTCAAGCAGTATATTTGTTATTTGAAACTTCAGTCCTGTATATAATGTCAGACCCCTGTAAAAGACAATAAGCCATTTGGCAGTAGACTTTCTATTAGCTGATTTGATATAGAGCTCTGGGTAAAAGCTAACTAACAGTACCACACAATAGATTTGGATGTAATAAACTCATATTGAGCTGCCTGCCAGCAGCTGCGGAACTGTGCATGATCAATAGCATAGCGATACCCATTTGCACTTGCAGCGATGCCACATCTCATTGTAGTGCACTGTGGGAGGCCAGTGCATTGCAGCAACCTCTTGTCTCGTGTTGGCGGCGATTCGTGTAGCGCTCGTGAAAGGGTCTCCTCCTGAAGTCTCCACTGTCATGTCTACATGCATGGCTAACATTCGTTGATAGCTGTGCTGCGCCCGCTGGGGCGGTCTGATGGATCAAGTGAGGAGCAGAGGGGTCGGTCAGGTTTCACCACTTTCCAATGGCTAACTCTGTGGAATGTAATGGGAGGGGCGCGGTCACGCAGGGTTCAGATTGATGATGTGCACCGGCAGAGCTTGGCAGGGCTCCACTCTATCACCATAGTGCTCAGGGTGGCTTTAGATAGCTTTGGAAGTTCTGCACGCTGATTGTGTGTGTGTGTGTGTGTGTGTGTGTGTGTGTGTGTGTGTGTGTGTGTGTGTGCGTGGGGGAGGATTCCAACTTTATTATTCATTCATTAAGCAGATGCCGTTACAAGGAGTGGCAATAGTAAAGAAAAGGTCATCAGATCTGGTTGATGTTTAACGCGACACGCCCTGCCTCAGTGCGTAGGCTACACGTTCGCTTTGCTCGGGCGGTGGCTCTGGGAAAGTTGGAAGTGCGAAACGCACGGCAGCAGTTTCCTGTTACGAACGGGCATCCATCAGCCCTGACCAAACAGTGAGTCAGAGGCACAGCGGCCACAGCCGTTTGCCCTTGTCCCAGGAGTCAAATGTCAGCAGCATGGGTGCTTGTGTAATTTATTTATTGTCAGGGAGGATATTAAGGCGAGACATTTCTCCAAACAAGCGGGCGGATCAAATTTGCCTGCGCGGTAACGATGGTGGCGCTGATACGAAACCGTTTCTGCCGTGATGTTTCTGCTGCTCTGCTTTCATTATGCGTCCTCGGGAGGGACCTGTTAAAGGCATACTGAACTTTGTTAGAACATAATGTTGTATCGCTACCTGGCCTCGATATGAGTCATAATATTCAAGCTCACCTTCATGACTTGCTCCAGTGGTCAGCAACTGGCCAACGAAGAATGACGTTTTTTCTCTCTCCATTCACTGCCATTGCATGGTGAAAGAGGTCTCAAAAGCACACTTTTAGCACATAAAAAATGCAAACAACGCCGATTATGCTGATATACAAAATCACGACATCTGGAACTATACGTTTGAAAATACGTTTTGATAAAAAGCTCCATTCATGATATTTTACACTTTTTCCAAACAAAGGTTTGGAAGAAGATCCGGTCGTTAGCTTATTAACTTAGTTGTTTCGTTCTTGCGCTCGTAACGGTCCCAGTCACTTCCTGAAGCGTGCGTAAGAAAACAAACCGAGCAGCAAAGAAGCTAGCAACAGTTGCTAGTTCTCAGAAAATAGTTCTTCAAAATCAAATCAATCAAAAATTAGTTCAAAGGTTTCAAACGTACGGTTCTGGATGTCGTGTCATAATCCGCGTTGTTTGCATTAGTTTACGTGCTACGTGTGCTTTGAGACCTCTTTTGCCATGCAATGGGAGTGAATGGAAAGAGAAAAAATGACATTCTTCTTGACCACTGGAGCAAGTCATGAAGGTGAGCTTGAATATTACGACTCATATCGGGGCCAGGTAGTATACAACATTATGTTATAACAAAATTCAATGTGCCTTTAATTGCTGTGTTGGTTATCTCCAATGCTCATTTTGAAGCTTTGCTGAAGAAGTGGAAGGACCTGTTGTCTTCAGAAGAAATCCCAGTACAGGAAAGAGGTTTTACAATGGTTATAATGTAGACACTGGAGGAGGCAAGTGTCCACACTAATTTTAAAGGGTAGAAACGTTAATGAAACGATATTGAAACAAAATGTTGCAGTTTCAGAGTAGGAATGTCCCCGGATGCCTTCAAAATTTCTGTATTTGAAATAGTTGTTTGTTGTTGGTAAGTGCTTGTGTATGCGTATGTGTAGCTGTGAGGAGGTGAGACTTTGTGTCCCTAAGTCCTCATGTTGTGCTGGGACAGGACACTCCTCGAGGCCAGGAGGAGGCACGGGATCAAGCGGAGAGACACCTCGCGGGCACCACCACAATGGAGGTCACAGAAAAGGCCTGGAATGATCATCAATCAGCCAATCAAATTTCATATACAGCATGTAGTCCATTTCACAAAAAATGTCACAATATGCTTCACAGTATAACCCGGCCTAAACCCCCACAAAAGCAAGCCATAGGCACCAGTGTACAAGGACAAGAATTTCCTGGATGACATATAGGAAGAAACCTTGGGAGGAAGCAGACTATAATATTAATATGGGAGACTACACGGTCAGTAGGGGAGCCCATCCTCCTCATGCTGGCTCAGGGCATGGGTTTTTAGGGGCAAACATGACCTAGACAATTTTGAGTCCATCTTCAGTCCATTGTATGAAAGGATTGGTACGTATTCCTATGGTGGGGTGGACTGGAAGCAGGGTCAGATGTGGCTTGGTACTCAGGGCAGCCCCTGGTGAAATACATTTAATGTGCGCACAAGTGCATGGATACACACTTTTGCACAGGCGTGCACACATGTATGCATACACACAAGGAACACTCTTATGGAACACCTGCATGCTTCGGAGGTGCCAACATTCCCTGCGACATCCAGACTTCAGTTTTCACTTGGAGGAATCAAGGCTGAAGTTACACATTTTACCCACGCGGGGGAGCTCATTGTCTTTCTAAGTGAGCTCGAAAATCCCATAAATCCCGTTAGGTCATGCTAACAGTGTAAAAAGAGAAAAGAAGACGGAGAGCTGAAAAAGAGAGGACGCGGGAGCCTCGTTCATTATATGTCTATGCAGCACTGCTATATACCGCATCTATAATGTGAGCAAGAAGCGAGAGAGTGGTTTTTAAAAAATGCATGATGTGGATGGAATTGTGTGTCAGTTTGTGTGCAGTTCAATAAATGTATGAATAATTCAACCGTAAGTTTGTGAATAAAATATGACCGAGTTTTGCCTGGAAGACTGCTGCTCGACGTGACTCTTTCTGAATTACTGTACATCAGAACCTAAAGTAAAAAGGCCGGTGACTCTCACGCAAATGACCACACAGGAGGCTGGCTCACACATCGAGGGCAAGAGGTGGAGAGAATCATTTTCCCCATGCATCCAGAAACAAGTCTGTCTGCAAAGCCTGTCACATAAGGCCAAATATTTATAGCCTGCAGCATTATGTGACCACATTTAACAGCATATACGTATATGGAACCTGGGTACATTTACAGAGATGAAATTACTCCTTTAAATCCCCATGGGACAACCTAGAAGTTTGATTAACCCTCATATTATGTTGACATTTTATGATGCCTTTTGTTTGGGGTAAAATTGACCCCAACAGTTTAATCTGACACAAAACTATTGTAATAATAAATGTTGACACTTCCTGTGTCACCTTTTGTGTGTCTCCCAATTGACTAGCCTTTTATCCTTGAATATTAAAAAAGTGAAAGTTTGTGAAGTTTAAACCCTGTATGGGAAAGTGCCACCAGAATCACAAATATAAAATCTGAAATCTGAGAAAAACCAAAAAGGTTGTATATTTTCTTACATTTTATACAGCTACCCCACAAATGACCCCACACAGCACCTTTTTATACAAAGTTGGTACAGTACTGTTGAAAACATAGCATTATTTTCTTGCATGTCTTGCACTATTTAATACCAACAAATTAGGAAAAGTCATATAGTGTCAAATATATATATAAAAGTTTAAGCGACGTCAAACACTGAATCGAGTCAAATGTCCCTGAACATAATATGAGGGATAAATATGAGTTTAACCTCTTTTGAGGCCTTCCTGTGTCCTAAATTATAAATTCAAGCAAATCCCCTTGTTTATTTAGTCGTTAAGCGTCGTCCACTGGAAGGAACAAAGCATTAGAATATCTTAGATTAGGAAATGTGTCACGTATCCTCCGCCTACATCATAGGAGATAAGATATCTGAAGTGGCAGCATTCATCACCTCCGTCCTGCAAGTAAAACGAGACCCGGATTTGTACGGTAATGGCCTCATGCGACTCTGGATTAATGGTCATGTCTGGTGCGAGTCTTGAAAAGGGAAGTGCCGGGGAGATTTGTACACTTGTAATGTTCTGTTAGCATCATCCGTCTCTACCGTCCTCATTACTCGCTCCTTTACCAGAGACCACAGACAGAGTGTGGCAGTGCACAGAAGTGTTCAGCATGCTAGCATATCTTCTCATTAGCAACAAAACTACTCCGTGAAGTAGCACTACTCCTGGGGAGTTCAGAAGTTTTGTTTTGTGTATATAGGACCAGGGTGAATTGTATGACAGAGCGTGAAATGGTGCCTGTTCAGGTTGACTCTGAGTATTTTTGCCCTTTTAATGCTGTCAGAAGCTTTCACACCCTGAAAACTGTAATAGAGAAACATACACTTCACCAAGAAATATTTTATATATTAATGAATATGCTTGAAATATTGAACAAATTTGAAGTCTGTGTGGGGTTTTCGGCCATTAAACTAGCATGCAATAAGAAGTAAATCGCATTTTTAACTGTGGCTGCTGCACAAACACTCAGGTGGTTTTATAGGGTTACATACAATACAGCAGTATTATATTTCTGCATTCACTATGTGTGACTCCGAACAATGTATGCCGTGTATGTAGTGGCTGTCTTTTTGACCTTAGGCATTTTTTAGTCATGTTAAAATATTTATTTAAGTTTACTGTCCTCTAAGCCTTTACTCATGACTTAGGTCAGATCATAAGGGATTAAACTGTACACAGAGATAAAATATTGACTAACTGGCAGATGGTCTTACATTCTGTTGCTCTGAAATTATTTTAGTATATTCAATATAGTGCAATATTTATAGCAATGGTAAAATGAACTTGCACATTATTGCAGTTCCAAATATTATTTTTTATTTTGGATAATACTGGTTCTCACATAATAATAATATTAATAATAATAATAATTACAGGTGAATATTTGAGAATTAATTTAATTACAAATGTAAAAACACAAGTACTGTATCATTTATGTTTTAGCCATTCTTTTTCAGATTAATATCTGTAAATTAAATTTTAAACTTTGAGTCTGTATCCAGGGGTTAAATATTTTTGGCAGTATTCCCTTTTTTATTCAAACCATTTATGTAATTCTGTGCCATAGAAATAAATGACACTGTTTTTATCAGCTGGGGACACGATAGAGGCTGCCAAGGGATTTAAGCCCCTGTGTCTGCCGCTAACTGAACATTTGTTCTATTATAATAAGATAAATGAAGCACTTGGATGTGACAGTTACTGGATATTTGGCTCATAACTGTGTGATATCATGCGTTCTAACGTGGCACACCTATTTATGAACCGCTCATCATGGCTCGACAGAAGCAAAATCGACAACTCTATTTTCATAATCACCCATTAAAAGGTGCATTATTTCACTGTTTGTCGTTCATTTGAGATTTTCTCATTCCCTGAAAATTAAGGGCACAAATATGACAAGGCTAGTGCAACAGCTCTGAAGCTCCTCCTTAAAGAGCTTCGCCGTCTTGCGTTTGGATGTAGGGAATGAGTGATTAGCTAGGGCTGCCAAATCCAGCCCTACCACGAACGTTACGCTCTCTCTCCCCCTGATGCCCAGTAATTGGTGAAGCCTGCTATTTATGGCTTGAAGTGTGTGCTGCCCATTGGAATAATGAATGCTCTTCTCCCCCCTTTAATGCTGTTTGTCTAAGTTTTGACCCTCATTACCGAAATGTGATATTCAACATTGGGCCAATTTCCCCCACCCACCCAGGAATAAATGTGATGTTTACCAAGAGCAGTGCAAATAGTTAGCTCTGTCTTTCAGAGCGCTGCTCATAGGGAATGGAATTAAATGTACGCCAGGCACACACATGGGCAGTGTAAGATTTAAAGCCATTTGCCATGGCAAATTTGAATGTAAACATCTGAAGGTGATTGTTCAGAAAGCTTTCGTTTTAGTTTGAAATAAGTTGAGGTGTTTACAATCGATGTCCTGAAATAATCACCTTGAGATCATTGGTACTCGGACAGGCCAGGATTGTATAAGAATATGTGTGTGTAATGGGAAAATTGGCAGGCTAGTAACATCCTCCTTCAAAGGTAAATGCATTAATTTCTTTGTCTCCTGCAGCACAGGCTCACAGCGTACATTAGTCTAGCTTTGTATGTTTCTCTGTTGTGTGTAATAACTTGTTATTCCTTTTACATCTGTGTCGGTAGCAGTCTTTTTCTTGTGTAACACTTGAGAACCTGGAAATAATACCAAGGTAAAGTGATTTTGTGATTACTACTGTATGTATATTTTTCTTACAGGTAGGAAATCGCATGCGTGGGCACTGAGAGGCACTGGCTTTGGTAAGCTCAGACCACTTACCCAACAGATCACGAGAAACTGAGAGAATGACCAGGCCTGAAGGGCTGAGCCAAAGGTGCGGGCCTGAAACTGCAACACTGAGTCTGTGCAGCACGTTGGGTGAAAGAACCTAGCATTACATCGCATCCATTTAACAGACGCTCTTGTCAGGAGAAATGTACAATGTAAGAGTAGTGTCACAGAATGGTTCACTCATGGTGGACCCATTCTAAATGGAATGGAACTTGCTATAGGCCCTTCAATGTCTAGCCAGGTAATGTAGCCAGATTTTGCACAAATCAATACATTACCCTCAAAGCAGCAGTTGTGCAGATCTCATGTCAAAATTTGTGTGTGGTGGTGGTGAGGGTGATGGTTGGGGGTGTTGCTTGGCACCTGGGATGGGCAGAGTAACCAGGACTGAGGATATGAGGATAAGTGATCTAGTGGCTTCGGTGTTCCTAAAGTACAGGGGGTTAAAGATATTTCCTCCGAAGTGGAGGACGGCGTGTTTGCCCCCATTACCCCATAAACTACACGTGTATAAGTTGCCACAATGATTAAATATTTATTCGTAAAGCAAATAATATATTTGCTCTCACTCCACTAGAAAGTTATACAAACAGAGTGAGGTAAAGTATAGAGCTGTTACCATGGTAACAGTGGGGAGGAAGTGAAAGGAAATTACGCAGCTGAGAGGTTGCCATTGATGACTGCACATATGCACGTTATTCCTCCCTCCCGTGTCCATCTCATCTCTTTCATTTGTTCGCCTGTGCCAGTAGTATTCACTCTAACACTTTGGGTAGCCACAGGGTGTGCAGGTTATTGTTGTTACTCAGCACTTAATTGGTCAATTAAGACAGCCAATTACACAGTTAACTTGCCTCACCTGGTTTCTTGGGTACGAATTGATCGTTGACTTTAAGTGAAAACAAAAAAAACCAGCTACCATGCTGCTCTGCGAGGGCAAGGGTGAATACAACGGGGCTGCGTTCGGATCCGAAATGTATCCTTTCTTCCTGTCGTTCCCTTCCCTTGCTTCAAGGGGGGAATCCCCAAAATGCCAGGATGAAATATGACAGCCACACCAAGTGTGATTCGGATCCAATTTAAGAAATGGGAGGAAGTAATTATATTCCCTCGCTCCCTGGTTTATCCTCCCTTCCACCAAGGGTATAAAATGCAAGCTTCCAGCAAGAAGGGAATCCCACAATGCAATGCTCCATGTGGAAAAAGTGGGCGGTCACCACAGAACTATGTGGCGGTCACATTTCAACTCTATGGTGTTGCACTTCCGAAATGTTGCGAGGGCGGTTCGGTTTTGTTTTTGTTTGTTTCTCGTCAATCCTCCCTTGCAGAGCACCTTTTAAGTTTGCTTGCTGCACATAGCAAATTGTGTCACAAGATAGCTCCCTCGAGGGAAGACAGCAAGGGAAGGGAGCGTGTTAAATTGGATTCGAATGCAGCCCTGGTCTGTACCCTTTCTTTCCCTCTCTCCCCTCTCTCGACCACCTTCTCCAGGAAGACTGTTTGCTAACTATAAAAAATCGGGAAACTGTTGCTTTAAATATTCAGTCTCGAAGACTGCAAACCCAGTTTGGGGCTACGCATGTGTTTGATGTCTTTTAATCTCAATCCACATAAGAACTCGAGCTGCAATAAGGTGTAGTGTTACTGCCAACCGTAACATTCTCATGGGTTACTGGGGAAAGGAACATTTCACATAGAATAACAGTGCTGAGCGGTGTGCAATTTACATTTATAGTCATTTGAGCTCTCTCTGTGGGCTGGGGGAATCTGTACTCACGTGCCATATTCATGATTGTATTTTAGTCTTGGCCAAACTTACCCAAATAATGAGCAGTGCCATGCAGCTGTTACTATATGCCCTATGCTGGGCGTCTCTTGACAGCGACCTGATTATCGGCCCCTGACTGACAGTTAAATGTTTATTAACTTTGCTAAACAAAGCAAATAAGCATGAACATTTTGTCTCCTGAAGTGAGGATAACTTTATGAATAGCATATAATACATATTTTTAATAACTCACGCTTGCCACTTATCTCTGAAGATTAAACAAGCTATTTTTAAAACTTTTGACGTTGCTTTGGAGTTACCTGAATCTTCTTGCTGTAAACCACAAGCTTGCAAATGCCCTATATGAGGCATTATAAAGCCCGAACTGCGCAGGACAATCAAAAATATACACTAAAATGGAAACATTAAAAAGCTCCACAATGTTAATTGGCATGTTTTGTATGTGATAAAACCAAGTGGTCGCACCACCTCCAGCATTAGGAGAAGCCCATTTAATTTACAGAAGGCTCCCAGGTGCTATTTTCTGGTCCTTTGTGTGCAATCTCCCTTCATCAGAGGGTGCTATAAACTAAAGCAAGGAAAAGGACATTCACAAGAGGAGAACAAGAGAGGGAGAGAGCTCAATTTAGGATATTAATTAAATGTATTAGGTAAACATGGCAGCAGCGCACAAGGACAGGGGCCATCTGCTGTTTGCGGGGAGTTGTTTCTGTTTCTGCGGAGGGTTCAGCAGAGCAGTGGTTAAAGTTCAGAAGCGGCGAGGAGCAGATGGCTTCCCAGTTCCCGCGGAGCGAGATTTGGTGGCGGTCCAACAGCTTTCCCGTGCCTCAAGGCCCTTTTCGCCCCCATGCGAGAGAGCGAGAGAGAGACCAACCTTTTCTTTGTCTGATCTGTTTATCCAAGTGATGCTTAAGTCTGATTGATTCCTCTGGATCGGGAAGTTGTAGCTGCGCTGCGTCTTGGTTACAGACCTCAATCAGATGATAATTAGTCAAATTGAATCTCCTTGACTTTAACCCCTCCCAAGTATCTCTCTGCCCCCAAGCCTTGGCATCAGACAATCTGACAGAGGAGAATTACCATGAGGTTTAATTTTCCTCAAGAGGATATTTAATTATTGTCCAATTCAATGTGTTTATGTATGCATTAATTGCAGAAGGATGTACATACTGATCCATTGTTTGGCCCAGATTAAGTTCAAATCCTGAGCCATTTTGCTGTAAATTGTCTGTTGTTCAGATTATACAAACCTGTTCCTAAAATGTGGGGAAAGAAGGTAAGGAGTTTTTACAAACATAACTAAAATTCCATCTGAGTTAATAGGGATTATTTTACATACTCAGGAATGTGGTTTGTTCCATGGAAAAATAGCTAATACACATTATGCTTGCTTCCATGTAAGAGTGTCTACCTGAGACAGTCACCAGGTCATGTGTCTGCATCACTGACAGGCAGTTCCCGCACCCCCACTTACCTGACCACCTACTCCACCCAGCTTTTCGTCTAGACCATGGTTATCTCACGCCTGGATTACTGCAACTCCCTTCTCGCAAGCCTACCAGACTGCGCCATTCTCCCTCTACAACTGATCAAGAACGTGGCTGCTCAACTTGTCTTCAACCTCCCGAAGTTCTTACATGTCACCCCCCTGCTGAGGTCACTCCACTGGCTGCCAGTCACCGCCTGGATCAGGTTCAAAGTTCTGACCCTGGCCTCTGCTGCAGCCAAAAGGACACGCCCATCCTACCTGCGGGACATAATCCAACACTACACTCCATCTCGACCACTTCGCTCTGCTGCAGCAGGGCGACTCGCACTTCCTTCCCTCCGTGTCAACGGCTCCCCAGTGGTGGAACGAACTCCCCATTCCTCTACGTTCTGCTCAAACACTGCCTGCTTTCCATCGTGGCATGAAGACACACCTCTTCAGACTCCACCTTGACTGACCTACCAATCTAGTAGCATTTTCATTTAGCACTTGTTTCCTTTTTTTCCCGCTTGTGTCTTGTTCCTTAATTCTTGTTTTTTTCTTGATTTTATAATTTATAATGTATTGCTGACTTAGCCATAGCTTACTGTGTGTACTATACTCAATGTTCATGACTATGGATAGCTGCTACGTTGTCTGACCTGTTTTGTAGTTTTGCTTCAATGACCTTCGCTATGCACTTATTGTACGTTGCTTTGGTTAAAAGCGTCTGCCAAATGAATGTAATATAATGTAATGTCTAAGGTGTGATAAATTTATCGCCCCAAATCATTAGCCTCAACCGTGAATTTACACTGTGTACTCAATGATCCTATGAAGGTTCAACATTGACACAGTTGGTCACATAAAGACGCTTCTCCTAGAATGCTCAGTAAAAGCAAGGCCCCGGGGATTGGTGTCTCCTGCCCAGTCAGCCTGCTGGAGAGGGACCAGGGACAGAGGCAGAGGTTAATGGAATAATTATGCTTCCTACTGGGCCTGGAGCCTGAGCGCTGGAGCCAGGACTGGAGAAGACTGTGCTGCATGCTGGAGCAAAGCTAATTGGAGAGAGGATTGATGGGTCAGAAAACTGAACTTAGCATTATGACCAGAACGTCAGTCACTTCTCAGAAGCTGGTGATGCAAATTTTACCACCACTGCAAAGCACTATTAACTAAGTCACTAAGTCAGACAGGCCATTTTCCTTCTTTTTTATGGACTGATAAAGTGATCAAGTCCAGCCCTGAGACAATATTGGTGTATGTTTGAGAAAACTGCAAGGGATGGGAATCAAAAGGAAAACAAAGGAAATGCTGACGTCTAGTAATCTGCTCAGTGCTTCTTGTCCAAGTGTCTCTTTAAGCCCTTCTACAATCAGTGAAGACACCTCACCAACTTTTAACTATGCAAGGCCATTAAAATGTCTGCCCTTCAATGTCCTCCATGGTTTGGATCCTTTGTTTATTAGTGGTGCTCAGGGAAAGGGTCCAAATGTGGAGACAAACTCAGATGATGGAGGTAAGTGAAGTACCAAAGGTCTTCGCTTGCACAACTTGAGTAACAACTAGGAATCAACTAGACATGAGGAAAATAGAAGCTGGCAGAACGTACTAAGACCAAGCGAGGAAAGTCTGCAAACAAGGGACTTAAATACCCTAACAAACAGGTGAGTAAAATACCCTAACAAACAGGTGAGTAAAATACCCTAACAAACAGGTGAGTAAAATTAAGTAATAGAACCAGGTGCAAACAACGAAAATACAATAATACAATCAAGACACAAAAAACCAAATATAAAACAGCCTTAATGTCTCTCAATTAATTTTGGATTTGGATGGATTTGCAACCAAGTACGAAATAGGATGACTTTATTTAACTGTCATATTATGTTCCGGGTCAATTTGACCCGGTCCAATGTTTGACATCTCTTAAAAACCATTTAAACTTCATTTTTAATCTTGACACTATATGAGTATTCCTAATACTCCCAATACACTAAGAGCTAGTGTATTGTTAGCCTGATCGCTATATCAGGTTAGAATGATGAAGCTAGCAGAAACCAATAGCACTAACCCATAAAAATGGACTTCTGCGTTACGTGATCAATCAAATGGTAAAAGTGAAATCGAAAATTTCTGTCACACCCTCAATAAACGGCAAAAGTCCCAGTAGAAGATGGAATTAAATCTTTAAAAGTTATATCCTGTCTACTACGCTCTTGGTTTTTCAACTTCTTTGGATCCAACAACCACAGAGTTCTGTGTGGATCCATCATCCAACGGTGGCTGGTGCCACCGTATATATTTCACCCGTGAGAAAACTCTTGTTGTTTTCATCATACAGTGCGTTTCTGTTGATGTCACTGTGTTTTCATCAAATGCAGCGCGTTTCTGTTAATGTCACTGTGTTTTCATCAAATGCAGCGCGTTTCTGTTAATGTCGTTGTATTTTCGTATTTGTATTTTCTTATTTATGAATGTGTTTTCCAACTTGCAATGATGTTGTGATAATGGTGCGTTGCTTTGTATGTCTCGGGCACCGTAAATTTGAAATGTAAAAGGCGTCATAAAATGTCAGCATCATATGAGGGTCAAGATGATGTTGATTTGTCAAATTACTTTTGGCCCCCTAAAATGGGGGAAATGTGTAGAAAAGACTGTAATTCCTACATGGATCACCCGATATGGATGTAAATACCCTCAAATTGAAGCTGACAGTCTGCCCTTTAAATTCATATTCATTGTTTAATTTCAAATCCAATGTGCTGGAGTGCTACAGAGCCAAAAACAAAAAAAATTGTTTCACTGTCCAAATACTTACAGACTGCACTGTAAATACATATTCTTTTATATCAGAAAACTATTGTATTTTAAGTCTGCTGTGATTTCCAGCACTGATTTCCTCACTCTGAAAGACCTTGATTTCTAAGCAGATTCCTAGTGAGCCTTTCCGTTCCAACTTAATTGGCATAGTCCAGTCGTGATGATGAAAGGACTTTTTTCTTTATGAATGGATATAGAACTAGACAGAAGCCTCTGAAGCCATACCATTGGCTTGCATTATCAGGAAGCTTTTCAGACATGGGGTTCAAAGCAAATTAAAGTTGAAAGGCCCTTGTCAAACCCCATGGGTCATATCAAGTTATTAATGTCAGATAGAACACTAAATACCAGTTCTTGACTGTGAAGATCCGTTCTTTTAGCTTTTCTTGATCAGGCAATGTTTTCTTTTAATCTGAGGTGCTTCCATCCTTTGCTCATGGTGTCAGAAAGACTAGGTGGATTCCAATGCTGCCTAGTTGACACACATTTATGTTAGAGATATCATTAAATAAATTAGTTGTTGTGACAGTGACAGATTGTGTTAATGTATTGCATGTTTTCTAGAATGACAGCTGTTTCATTTACCATCTTTTAACCGTCACCTTGGCTAGCTATATCGTGGCTATGTTGGTCCTGTCAAAGATGCCATGGAGTAGGCTTTTGTTGGGGGCAAACCTACTAATGTATCTGTGATTGGCCAAAATAATGTTCATACAGGTCACTGTTCTTACTCTGGAAATACCAGACCTGACCAAGACCACAGCTAAGCCAGTTCAGTGGAAGTATCACCATACAATGTGTATCATTTGTAATTAAACTCTATGACCATGGTGTTGTGACAGTGTCACACTTCACTCCAGCTCAAATGATACGGAAACCATTTAGCAAACAGCACGTAGACACTAACGCACAGTACAGTGAACACTATGGCTAGACAGACTTGTTACAACAGCTCTAAGCTCGGATAAAAGTAAGTGGTGTCTGAGAGGGTTGGCTATGTTAGACATGAAAGGTGGTCAAACGCAGGAAACATCTGATGATCCTGGTATTTTTCACACCGGCTGCACCACCTGACTCAGATCTGTTCTTTTCCAGATTAAAAATTGACGAAAGTCAAAATTAATGAAGATTAAACCTCACCCTTTCGGTCTGGGTCACTGGGTTACATTCATTTGAAGTACAGTGTTTTCCCCCTGTTACAAAGATATTCCTGTGATGTAGTTCTTTTTTTAAAACCCAGTGAACAATTTTTAACTAAATGTTGGACAGATGAAAACAGTTCATTATGTTTCTCTTTGGTCTCTGTGGGGTTTTACTGAGCCTGGGAGTTATACGAGGAATATGGCCAAGCTTCCTTCAACATCTGACAGCGTGTGGGCACTGTTTTAGGAGAACATCTGTCACTCTTTATATTAAGTTGAGGTAGAATGTTTTCCCTCTATATTTTTATTGTTTATGAATAACAGTAATAGTTGTGCATGTAAGTAGTAAAACATTTTTCATGAATGATATATGCAAAGCTAAATAGACAGACACACAAACGGACGCAGAGCTTACCTCAAGAAATTATTGATAAAGTCTGGAATCACTATTTTATTTTGAGGCAATGTACTTCATTGAAAAGACATACTACGTAAGTGTTTTGCTAGTACTGTAACATCCCTTACGACTGTACATTTTAAATTAAAGGCATTTCTTTATAATCCAGTGTGCCTAAGTGCACTCAGCACTGGCAAATCATATGACTAGGATGCTAATGAAGCCATATATAGCCTCAGTGCTTGAAGTCATTGAAGTGATACGGTATTTTACTGGCGATTTTGGTCTCCAAGCAGTACAAGGTATGTCTTGCAAATATTGTAAGATTTGCACTAAACATCTAAAAATTAAAGCACTTGTGGCAAAAAATGTATACATTTTTATAAATTACCTCTAATATCGACGGAGGCTCATTTGAAGGTTCAGATCCCAGGTAGGACACTGCTTTGTTACCCCTGAGAAAAGTATATCAGGTGTACAAATGGAGTGTTTCAACCAATCCTGGAGCGGCAGTGTCTACTGGATATTGGTGGGGTTCAGCTTAGTGCTTAGTTTACTGTAAGTCACTGATTGGCTAAATAGTCCACAAACCTTGTTTACAAGACCTAATTGAATGGAAACCCACTGAAATGGTGGCACTCTAGGAATCTAGGGCTCTAGGTGGCGCTCTTGAGCTTTTGGTTTACAACTTGATAAGGGCGTCTGCTAAGAAGATCATGTAATCTGGTTGTGCTTCTGTTTTGGTTATGTTTCCGACCAGTTCTTTGCCCACAGGGAAGAGCTAAATATGTATGTAAATAAAAGCCTTTACATAGCTTTTGCTGTCATTAGGTGACAATTGACCCAAAATGAATGTGACAGCCTGTCCCAACCCACCTATTTAAAACAAAGTTAATTATTTTAAGCGCTCTTCTCAGCCTGCAAAACAAGCACCAATATTACAATGAGTCATCACAATTTACATAAATATAATATGTACATATTTAGATCATTCTTTTCTCTATGAATGTAAAATCCACATTAATATTTAAGCCCATTTTTATAAATATCATGTAGATATCCCATAATTCATATTGGGAATCACAATGCCTTCAAGTTTTTGTTGATATCATGATTAAAAGTACTGTGTAATAGTGGCATTATTTAACAATCGAGTCTTCCCTGTCATGACTCCTAATTTTTCTTTATGAGTCTAAATGCCATCACTAAAATAATGTAATAGTGAGTCAAGTGCTTACTGACAGTTTTTATCATAAACATCTTTTCGAATATGAGGACCACGTGAATGTTATGCTCAGTCAGCTCTCTTCACCTTGGAATAAATAGCCGTAATATAATCTGAAAAAATTAATAAGGAAGTTTGATTTATTTTGTTTATTTTTCATTTGAAAATAACAGATTGGTGTTCATATCAGGCCAACTGATAAAAATATATATTTTTTGTTGGTAAGGATAACACAATTTTCCATTTTAGCTTATTAGTGAAGGCATGTGATAGGTGGCCCTCACCAATCAATCACAGAACTTGGGCACACTCTACATGTACTAAGCAGTGTGTTATGGAGAATGCTGCACACATTAGAACATTAGGGTCATTGTCATTTTGAGCACATCATTTTCCACATGACCACATGCTGCGGTGTACCAGTGTACCAGATCTCCCGTACATTACCTCCAAATGTGGTGTGGAAATCTGAAGGAAAATGCTCATTTAATAAGATGTGTCTGTATGGCACATCTATAAAAGGCTATTAAAAGAAGTGACCCGGCAACAAGGGGTAGTAGTGAAAAACTACTAAATTTAAATTTAAACAAAAACTAAAAAAATTGATCTATTATCTACCAACAAAAGAGCACCAGTTGTTGGCTGGGAGTTGAGAGATATAAAAAAAACAAAAAAAACACAACAAGTCATTCTTGACCCGCATATGCATCTAAGGGTTAAAATGCCCTCAACCTGTCTCTGAAGTGAATGAAGACAAGTCCTCTCTTTATTCTCCTCCTGCTGGATACTATTGCTTATCGCGCAGTGTCTATTTCCATTGGCTGGCTCTTTATTGCCAGCTGTATGCTTAATTTCCTTAATTCCCGCAGGTTTTTTATCTAATCATCACCTTTGTGAATGGCATTGTACCCCCCAGCCCCATTGCATACTGATTGCTCCAGATTAGGGGGAATGGAGAGCAGATGTCACTTGAGTGACGCCCGCCTGTCAGGATTAGAGGAAGTCACGCCTGCAACCTTCCCACAGGAAAGGAAGAGGCCTGGCAGGCGATGACACAGCCAGGAAGTCTCGGCGCGTCCAGACCGGATCAATCCCTGTCTCCCTCTGACCTACATAGAGATGTCATCACAACCAAACTGTTCGACGTGACAGGAGGCCTCACCACGGACGTAGCGAGTACATCACAAAAAACATAGGACCATGACCAATCTGTGAGCTCATTTGTCCCGCCACTTTGACTACATCCGAAGTGAATTGAGAGTATGCTTCCTCATACTGTTTGTCTCTGTTATATCATCGACGTTTGCAGATTTACGACATAATTGAAAGTTTTTTTTTTTTAGATAAAATTGTTTGTTTATAATACCAGTTGTTGGATATCAAGGTTTTTAAGTTTTAATTATATATTCACTTGTACTAATGCACCATTAAATTGACAATAAATTACATTTTACTGTACGATGTATCACAATGTAATTTACTGCTATATCTTTACGTAGTTTTTTCATCTGATATTGAGCAATATTGTAGACACACTTTAACTTACCCAATGTTAAAATTATATTTTTACAAATAATACTGTGCGCACATCACAATAAATAGTATATTATTTGTCTTTATGTATAAAAAGCTAGTTTTCATGTAATGAAGTGTGGGCTGCTAGAGCAGTACTAGCTAAAAAAGAGTACATTTGCTTATGCAGGCATGCATATTGTTTAGGATGGTGGACTTCCTGTAGGCTTTCACCAGGCCATTTATGCGTACTGCTCTATTTTTATTACCAAGATCCCAATTTGCATGGCCAAGAGACACAGTATCTTTTATGGACGTGGAGGAAGGCGGTAATGGGACAGCGGGTGTGATTAGCGATAAATAAATTGTGTCTATTTTCAAGAGTTGGCTGGAGCCTGTCCATTCAAATTAAACGTACCATGTCCAAATTAACACTAGCGACAAGGGTCCTCCGTTTATTTGGCCAGATGAATTGCGCGGAACAGTCTGTTTTGCATTTATCTGAAATACATCTCTGCACACCCTTTGCATAATGTTAGCCCCCCCCACCCCCCCCCCCATGATTTTGGTAAGCAGGTAAATTTGTGGGAATCGCATTCGAATATAATTGTAAGTGGAGCGTTAATCCTATTTCTTCTCTAATTCGATGCAGAACGAGAGCCGTTTTTTTAAAAATTGGCCTCATTGATGAGATTAGGTAGCCGGTGAATAATTTGCAGGGGCCCTGCGCTCGGTGTTGCGGCAGAAAGGGAGGAGACGGTGAAAGAGCGCAGCACGCTGCGGAACACGAGCCGAACGTGACGCGTTTCGCCCCGGAGCCACTCGACTGACACGTCGAGGGGGAAAGGCAACATTACGAGGATGTCGGGGCTTTCAGTGTACAAACGGAGGCTTAGTGGCCTAATTTACGGGGATGCATATGTGTTACAGTGTGGTTGTGATATTTCACAGGGCGTGAAAATGAGGGTCAGAGGTCAGTCAACTGTTATGTTAAGGAGGCTCCCTCCCACAAAAGCGGGAACGTAATTGAGACAGCAGTTATTTGACTGAAAACCGGATTATTTCATTGCACACATATCCCAAGACTACCTAGCTCATTAACTCCTCTCTGCACAGACTGGCTGCCATTGGTGGGCAGCTGCACACTGCCTGTTCCGCCATCAGGCTTTGAGAAGGTTACATCACAGTCGAGGATGATGCCCTTATTAACCTTGCAACACGAAAACAGGATGTGAGCTAGGGGCCTGTAACAACACTTACAATGCCCCAATATATTTCCCCCTATTTTTCCTCTTCATGGCACACCTAATTCCTCTATATAAATGAAACTGATAGATCATGGAGGCTTGGGCTACGTCACTGAATCTCTTTTGTCCAATAAAATATAAGCCATATATAATTCACTCCAATTGTTTGTATAATGATCTGTTTAATTATAACATCAACACGCGATTCTTTAAAGTGATAATCTGGGTCCCGTCCAGTAAACATGAAAAGAAAAGTGCTGATTTGAACATTGCAGACAGTGCCACCTGGTGGCAAGATTGGATATCACCCGGGGAGAAGTGCCGTCTGTGTCACACTGTTACCGGCTGCAGTGGTTTGTGTCATGCCGAGTCTCACTGATCCCTGTGGTATCCCTTTGCTGCCTGGCACTGAGGGCTTGTTCCTGTATATTGTAGTTGATGGCTGGAAGAGCTGGCAATGAGCCAATGGGATGCTCCTGTCCCACCCACCTCTGCCACTTCTCCTCCTTCCTTCTGCCCTCGCCTCGCTGAGACAGCGACACACCCGGAAAGAGAAGCACTTGTCTGCCATCGGCCGGCGCACTGGGAGCTCTGATTGGCAGTGGAATCCCAGATAACAGTCACTTGGAAGCACTAAACCCAAACAGCTGAAACCTCATGGCTACATTGCCTTGCTCAGCTATGCCAGTGCCACCGCAGTATCAATGCCATTAGGGTCCAGTGTGAGAGGATTCAATCAGGGAATCAAGCTGGGGACTCGATTCCTTGGTTGCTAGGGAGGGAAGGGAGGCGGAGTAAGGAGGGGGCTGCAGGCCAGTGGTTCAATTAATTCCTACATAATTAAAAGATAATTATTCATTCCTTCCTGTCATCGGTAAAGGGTAGATAACCTCATTAACTTGCAGCTTGTACACAATTCAATTACCGAGGTATGGAGAATACATTTTTGATTACTTTGGGGGTTGAGACCTTATTCATCTGTATGTATGTGCCATGATTTCTGTGAACTTGTTTTCCTCAACATTTGTTTCCAGTAACACTTTAGAGAGCGATATCTAGGGATAGATTGAGGGTTAAATCCAAATAAAAACCGGAATGGCCACATTGAGACATGCACATGAGCTCAGAGCAGTGAATCTCACAGTACAGGTCTGTATTTATCTTACTTTCTGCATTCTGTCAGTATAAAAACGGCCATTTCCTGAGCTGTGCCCTGGCCCTCTGTCGTTTCGCTTCATCTCTCTGTTGATATCCAACCTGAGCCAACATGCCTGGACCCCATTGACACAGCACAGGGAAGTCTCAGGATCTCTCTCCCATCCCCATTGTTTCTGAATGGCAGTCATCCTGTACAGGGTGTAGCTGTGTTGGTGTAACATAGCCTGTAGTCTGTAGCAAACACGTGTTGCTTCTTCTCCGGGCTGCCATCTGGAGTAGGCCAACAGAGGATGTGCATGTTTTGTGCACACACATGTTGACACACACACACCAAATACATATCTGTGTAGCACTCAGTTCTCATTCAAAGAAGAGAAAACAAGGCTTGCAAGCGCCGCTGTTGTTTTATTTAATATTTAAATTAATTTATATCAAATTTATGTCGGGTTTCAAGATCTAGTGCTTATCATTATGAAATTATAGAAGCAACATACAAAGGACAGATATGAGCTTTTGTGATACTTTACAAGTAATGTAATACTGTCATTTTAATCGTGAGCTTCTGAGACAGTATGTGCATTGCACCTCACTGGTTGTATATGGTGCTTATGAGACATGCTTTTTTGCCAGGGTTCATTTTCAGGTATAAATAAGTGGATAGTGGGTAATGTGCCTTTGTAGGTTTTAGAAAAAGGCTGTCATCATATAGGCCGACTGCCCAGCTTCGTTGCGTCATGTCCCTTGGACTACAGAATCCTGTGACACTGCTCAACCAATGTCTATTCAGGCAAAGTTTGACCTAAAGTACGCTCAGCCAAACGTTTTCTCTCACAAGTTTCATTTTCAAAAATTCCAGTTTTCCAGAGAACTTTAACTCAAAAATATACATTTTTTAAGATAGCAACCCTTTGTACCCTGAGAAAAAAAAGAAGTTAAACACAGACTTTACTCACAGGGTAATCTGTGTATGCATTAAACACGTGGACTGACACTGAGAAGATGTGTCTTACTTGTTATAAGGGCTTAAAGGACACATGCACAGTTAAGAACCCCAGGGAGATACTCGGCAAGTTAATGTGTTAGCTGGGTATAGCTGGTGATGAATGTGTCTTTTATAGACGTGCCATTGTGTGCAATAATATATATTTCACGCTCAGTGGAAAGAGGCTGAGATTCAGGGTAACTTGTCAGGGTAATCCTGAAACATTTTTCATTTATGGTTATTAATTGGTCAGACCCAATAAATAAGACCTGTTCAAATCTTACACAGCAGGGCAACTGTTGAAATTGAAATATTACTAATGCAAATGAGCCTGGTTAATTTCTCCTAGTCCAGTGGTTCCCAAACTCGATACTGGGGGACCCCTGTGTATGCTGGTTTTCATTTTATGCTGGTTTTCATTTCAACCACAATTGCAATCCCGATAAGCTGCAATTTTTATTTATTTATGAGGTGCTTAATGAGGTGCTTTTCGTGTTTAGAGGGATTACCCCCTTAAACCACATTATGTCAGAAATAGCTATGCACTCCATGACTAATAAAAGTCCCTCGTTCACATTGTGCTTATTGTGCACTATGTTGCAAACTATTACATAAAAAGGGGTAACATCATTTTTTTACCTGATCAAATTGAAGGCCGAGGTGAATCAATAGGCTCCTAATTGGTGAAAGCGTGGATACGTGGCCGTGCAAAAAAAACAATTTTGTAGATAATGAAGAATTCAAAGACAAAGTAAATGAGCCAAACCTGCATTGTGTTCATAAGTTAAAGGGAAAAATTATAAAAGAACTTAAACACGTGTGCTACAACCTTATTAGAAGCCTATTGGTCCATCTCAGTCTTTAATTGGATCAGTAAACATTGTTACCTCTTTTTATGTAATTGTTTGCAATATAGCACACTGAGTACAATGAGAACATGGGGCTTTCCTTCTTCATGGCATGCATAGCTATTTCTGACATAGTGGTAAATAATCCATATAAACATGAAAAGCACCTAATTGAGAAAAATGAACATCTTTTTAAAATTCTGGGATTGCAACTGTGGTTGAAACGAAAAACCAGCATACACACAGGACCCCCAGGACCAAGTTTGGGAACCACTGTCCTAGACCAAGCAGCCTGGTTTTTAAACAATGATCGAGGTTAGATCAACCATAATAAAGTAAATCTTTTAGGGATTTAAAAGTAAGCATTTTAGGGATATTTCTAGGGCTCTCCATTACCTTTTTTACAGTAAGATGTTACCAAAACAAAAACTTTTTTTTTGTTTAATGGGTTCTCATTTTGTTTGTGCAGTTTAGGGAATACAAAACAAACGTGACCATCTGACAATCTAACCTGAATAGTCGAAGGGCCATGAATCTGAAGGGGCAATGGCTCAATGTCAAAGATACAGGCAAATATTCTGTAATATTAACCAGAGGACACCAGATCCAGTCAGGAATGTAACACACAATATTTACCAGTGTGAATAAGCTTGGTGTTTCTCGTGTGATCTTTCCACCACATGGAGCCTGTGATTTTACACCTCCAGCAGAGAGCTGGCTGCCACTATCAGCCTAATTTGCACATTATCTACTGTGAGGTGAATGCCGAATCTCTTCTATTTGCCCACAAAAAGCTACTGTTAACTCTGGCATTGGGAACAACCAGGCAAGGAGAGAGACATAACTTAGAGCTTCCTTTAGTAAGTTATGTCTTTAAAATAAGGAAGTATAATTATCTCCAGTTTAGTTCTTATTGTTGTTAATTTACATTTTAGGTAAACTACATTTATTTAAATAAACTTACATTGAGAATACTATACATGGGTGCTTGTGCCAGTGAAGCATATTTGAATTTGATTCTGTCAGTCTGTGTGCGTGTCTCTCTCTCTCTTCCCATGCTGTTGTTATAAGAGGAAAGTGGTGACTATTAAGCCAGAAGGCAAGGTTGTTGCTTGTAGCAGTGCACTCGCTGTTCTTTTGGGCACGGACGAGTGATTTATCCACAGATGTATCTCCCAGAATCCTCAGGGAGCACATCCACATACTTTCATCTCTGTGTTGTGCTGCATCTCCTCGGTCTTAGAAATGATTTGAATACTGAACACAGCAGGTTGTATAAGGGTTATGTCTGCATCTCGCCTTAACGCTTAAGACCTGTAAGTGTTTTAGAACCGCTAAAGGAGGTTTGTAAATTCTAATTTGTTAATGTAAATAAATAACACAATTAATCTAATAGAATGATGATAACATGTAAGACAGGCCTCCTCCAGAGCTTGTTCCATAGTGCAGAGCCACTGCCCACTTGCCTGCAGCAGGAGCTGAACTTACTCCCTAGTGCTGCTGACGGAAAGCTGGGAAGACCCTGCGGTGTGAAGCCGTGAGGCTGCAGCATGCAGGGCTCAGATGGGATTGCTCAGGCTACCCTTCCCCCTGCACCCAGGGAAGGCACGGGAGGGAGGGAAAGAGGGATGGAACACCTTGAGTTAAAGGCAGCGTGAGAGAAAGATCACTCAAAGTGCTGCCAATCACTCTCCGCCCTGATATAATGCATATACTCTCTCTCACTCACATACACACAATTTCTCTCTAGCACACATACACATACGCACACACATACACACACACACACACATACACAAGCAGACATTTTCTCTTTAATTCTCTATCTCTATCTCGCATATACACTCAGAAATACACTCTTGACCTTCGCTAACACGCAGTGCACTCACCACATACGTTTTAATTCTTTTTTTGAGACCACAGTCAAGCATGCAACAAAAAGAACCACATTTTTAAATGTCAGGGATGTTGTACTTCTCAATGTCAATGTCAAATACATGTCATAGTTTTCGCACAGATTGTAAAATGGATCAATCGGTCAATTTACACAGGTACCCCAGAGCAGTTATTCAGGGGTATAAAAGCATTAAATTCTCCAGATTGAGAGGCTGCCCACAATGGCTGAAACACCAAGCTAGCAGCTTTGCTTTATTTTTGAAGAAGCCTGCAAATTTTAATCTCCTCACAACTAGTCTATGTACATGTCCCAGACTCCCAAAAATAAACATTAACATGCTGCCGAAGAGGGAGAATAAGCCCTCTCCAATATATTTATCAGCTTATTTTGGTCATTGATATATTTTGAGTCATTATTTAAATAATGTTTTAAAGGTGATAAAAAAAACTGTGTTGCTGTGGTGACCTACATTTCACACTGGCCCAGAGGGAGGGCCGTGGGGGACACCCAGGCCAATGGACACACGGCCTGGTGTGAGTTCAGTCAGTGCTCTGAAGTGCTGACCCCAGGTCATACTATTGCTGCCCTCTAACTGGCAGCCCCACGTTCTGTGATGTGGAGCGCTGGGCTGTGCTTGATGCCCACCTCACGCAGGGTGTGTGCACCGCCTCGGTGCGTGAGCAGCGAGGGCTCTCTGGTGAAAGGATCTAAGCCCTAATAGGATTACATCTGTTAGCATCATGTGATAGATGAGATCGTCGTCTGGGAAGCCTCCTGGGGACTGGGGCTGAGAGACTGGGAGGCTGGAGAACGCCAGACCGCCTCCCTCCATCACGGCGGGAACCAGATGTGGACACAGAGAGAGTGGGAGGGAGGGATGAGCAAAGGACAGAGAGAGAGAGAGAGAGAGAGAGAGAGAGAGAGCGAGCCTCCAGGCAGTAGCCTCATTTGCTCCAGAAGCCTTGTCTTGGGGCTCTGAGGCTCTCTCTTGGGACCAGTCCAATTCCCAGTCTCCGCTTCAGTGCAGACCTAATGAAAATGTTTGGATTTTTAATTAGAATTTTTTTTCATTTATATATTTCTTAAAATGGTCGACAGCATTCTCAATAATACTTTGAGCTTACTAAAATTAAGTGAGTAAGGGTAGTCAGTGATGTTAATTACCCACAATCCAGTGTTTCATTTTTAATGGAATAACAAGGAGAGTGAAAAATACTACTGTATTAATCTGACCTGAATTTCCTGCTTGAACAATCACTTTAAACACTATTTATGAGACTAATATTAACGTGATTTTGTTTTAGTTATGTCACCCCAACCCTCTCTAGCACATTTACCTAGCACTAATACCTGACTGTGTTTCACTTCTTTTTGTTGTTGTTTTCAGAGCCTGGGGCTTTTTGCTGTTGTTTGTTTAATGTACTTTAATGCTCATTATGGCAGTCTTGCTCTTGTTTGTATAACTTAGTTTAATGTTCAATAGTGTAGCTGACAAGTTGTCAACTGAGTCTGCACTTCTTGCACTTGCTCTTCCTCTTGGGACAGTACTGTTCCCCATTAGGGAATTACAGCACTTTCATCCATGATCTTTTCACCTGTGCGTGCATCGTAAAATGCTCTGGGTAATAGAGCACCTGCTAAATCTCTGTTTTCATGGCAGCTACATTTCATGTGATTATGGGTTAATCCTCATGGTCCCTCTTACGCCTACCATGGTGTTTAACATTACGTTGTAGTTTTATGTACTGACTACAACAATAGGTTGAGACATTGTTGATTTGGCATCGTTGCTCTTTAGCTAAACCTTTATGTTTGTAATTTTGTAACTCACTCTGGATAAGAGCATCTACTATTTGCCTAACTATATATGTAATTATATATGGAATGCCAACTCCTCCATTTTTGTGGACAAAAAAACATTAATTGATCTCGGTAAAGTAAAAAAAAAGAATTGAAGTGCCAAATCTTTCTCTTCACATGCATATTGGTTTCTTTCTGGAGGCAAATATGACTTTTCTAAAAATCAAAATGTTTCATTCTGTTTAAAATCAGCTCCTGAAAGTCCAATGAATGGATTTACAGTGTAAAAGTGTTTCATATTAACTGAAGTCTCTGTCATGGTCTCCAAAATGGCTTAATTCCTCATACAACGGTTAAACTTAATTAAGCAGTCAATAGGATCAGGGTGTTCAACTTAAAATAATACTCCCACATTATGAAGACATTGAGAATAGAGTACCCTCTTGGCTGCATAGTTAGCCAATAGAAGGATAAAAAACAACAGATGCAAGAATAATTTGCAGTGGGCACCATGGACCACATTGGAAAAAGCATTGTACCTGGACATAGAAATTAGTGGAGGGAACACACTCCCCTAACTTGGCCACCAGGGGGTGTAGAGCGCTGTTGAAGATTGGTCCACTCAGCCTTTTCACTGCTGTGATTTTACCAGATGCATCATGAAATTTTGATGCCGCCATGTCCCCACGTGTCTGTCAAGTACACACACATACCTTTGAAACATGATTCACTTAAGTGCTCAAACTATCCCCAATATGACGGATGTAAGTGACCTAAGTGGGGTGATCGCCACAAAAAAATGTTCAACTTTCATGGTATGTTGCTCCAAATGAGAGAAGGATTTGATTGGTGCTTGAACTAGCATGACTCCAGTGTACTTAGGAAAAAACTGCTCAAATCCAAACCTGTCACATTAATTTTCCTTCCACTGAGATTTAGTCAAATTTAAGATTTATTTTTTCATTTATGACTTAAAGTAGGCTAACCATGAAAATATTTAATTAGGTAAGGAAACAAAAAGCACCAGACCTACAATTTATGTTCACCAGGGTATAAAAAAATGACCGGAAATAAACTTTTCTTTGACAATTCTTTGTCTTTAAGCTCTAAGTACTTCTTTGTCTTTAAGCTCTAAGTCACCAAAGGTTCATGGAAAAAGCAACTGACCAGCAGCAATATCACAGCTCCTCACACTGAGGATGCTTTGTAAAGGCTTTCAAAAGCCAGGGCATTTAACACACTGGAAATGTAAAACATGATTGTATACTCTCTTTCCTTTTGCATGTACTTTTCTTTTCTTTGAAGATGTAGTGTTAGATTTTCCAGAGAAACAAAAGCATAGCCCGGTTAAATAATCATTTATGTAATTAAAAGAACAAAAAGACAATAAAAATGAATCATTCCTAAGTGGTCATTTTTATAGCCTTTAAGAAATGCAAATCAATGCAATGGGCCATTGTCTTACCGGGTCATTCCTGCATTGAATGCATGTCTTAATAACCCCTACATTTTTATTAGTGTTATTAATGTTTTAATATGCAGACTGCGATCATATGGTATTGTGCCATTCATTTAAGCAATGTTTGCTGTGATTTAAGATGCTAATTTGGAACAACATCTGAGAAGCATCTAAATATATCTCAGCTTCTAAGAGCACCGCAGTTAGTTCTGGTGACCCCTGGTTAATAAGCATTGGAAGCAGCAACACAGGAGGAGATGAAATTACAGGAGTGAGCTTGGCTGGAAATGTTCTGCTGTCTTAAAAATAACCCCAATATAGTTTTTTTCTTCTGTATTTCAGTTTTGGGGATGGGAACATAAGGTATTTTCATATACCTGTAATATCATTTTTTAACAAAGAAGAATTCAGTATTGCACAAGGTTGAGGGTTTTGTCCAATTATTGGATCAGAGAAATTGGTAAGACTCTTGGCATTGGACAAACATGCAAGTGCACACGAATACTTAATGAAGAAGAATTACACGTGGCACAAGGTGTTGTGAATTTTTGGGAACCCATACAATCATGCAAATACAGACAAACAAACACCCTGTGGACCCTCAGTTGCGATGTGGGCATGGTACTAGGCGAGGGTCCAGCGTGTGCCCTCCAGATTCAGGCTTGATGGGCACCAGGGAATCACCAAGGAGACATCCGTCTGAACCACTCTGACCTCTCAATACGCCAGCAGGGTGTGGATGTGATATGGAGGAACAGGGACAATATGGAGGAGTCTACACTTGTCACAACTCCTTTAGTAACCATAGACACTGATCCGAAATCAGAAGCCTCGGAAGAACTTGACCAAGGGATACACGGCAAAATTCAATACCCCCCATTGGAAATCAGCTGAGCACTAGCACTCCAGAAATAAATCAAATGGTTCTGGTCCATTTGAAAGTGTAGGCTACACAATATTGTGTATTTAGTCTTAAACAGAGAGTAAAGAATTCCACAGGTTTTATATTTGCACACTTAGCAAGCATGCACCTTGTACTGTATTTGAGTCCCTGTTGTATATTAGATCATATCCAACAGCAATACATACCGATATTTCCAATATTTTCCTTAATCATCATAGTCATAATTTAACATCAATACCCTCAGACTTAAAGTAACAGCATAATAATACAACTGCACCTGCTCATAATATTGGCTGTTATAATGTTAATATATAATTCAGTGATTGTTCCAACTTCCACCCATAATATTCCCAGGAATTGTTTCAAATCAATTGTGCCCATGGCAAACCGGTTTTCAACTATACAGGGAACCTTGGAAAACTATAAAACACTTTTGTCACACACACACACGCACGCACGCACACACCCTCAGGTTTAAAATCTCATCAACAAAATTATCCCAATATTCTGATTACAACAGAAACAGTCTGCAACATTCAAATATTAATATTCAAATAAAGTGTAATTTATAGCATTATCTTGCCCCTCAGACGGACTCTTTAATTTTTATGGGAGCAATCGCTTGATTTATACAGACATTCATATAAGACCTGTCCACGGTCATTAAATTAACCTTGCCTGAATAATTGGCATACTCATCTTAAACTGGGAACCAATATGTATAAATAGCCATATAAGAGCCACACATTCTTCTCCTCTCCAGCCGCTCCAACTGTTAGTGTCTAACATAATCACGATGCACCGATCTCCTCTGACACATGACAAACCACATATGCCATCTGGAGAAACCCTATAAATGCTCCCCATTTTTGGACTCGGTTCATTTGTCAGACTTGCAAATCGCTTACACTTATTAAGCGAAATAAAAACGGCAGTCGTCAAAAAATATTAAGAATTTCTTTCCGAAGCCAAAGATTTTCCTTGACAGTTTTAAAGCAAGTTTCTCAGTCTGTGGAAGCCGAATTCCACTAGTTGCATTTAGCACATATTTCCAAACATGGTTTCGTACTATCTGTGATAGTGGGGAGAAGATGAAGTTACATTATTTTGTGGTATTCTGAACGATTCTCGTGGAAGTGTTCAAAAGTGAAATGATAAAACTGATGCACCTGGTTGAAGTAAAAAAATATGTAACTTTCACACAGTACTCACAACTAAAGGCACTGAGACAGCCACAGGAAACATTGCAATGCAATGTTTTATTTTTTCAACCTCTATAAGTTGTTATTATTCATCGGTGAATCATGTCATTTACAGTGTTGCTACTTGTGAGATATATTACTAAATATTGGATACTGCTATTATGGAACATGTAGCCTAATAGCTTAAATAGTCAAATGGGGCCTTTACACTGCATATACAATGGCTATACATATTTTAGTATACATTGTATAATTAGTTTGTCAGCAGGGAAAATATGCAGGAAAAAACACTTAAAAAATGCTCACCAACAAAAATACATTATAGTGTGTAATTTTAAATGTTTTTGATACCCAATAAACAAACATAAAAGCTAGATAGGCAGTATTTATTAAATTACGGGACATTAACAAAGAGACTTGCTTGAGCATTCTGGAGAATGATATATTTTATTCCTGGATTGAAAGAAAACTCTGAAACTGATCCCTTTTCACATTGCTTTTACAGGCTATATTTGCAAAGAGTACTCCTTAATTTGTCTCTCTTCACTTTAATCCCTATGTACACTGGCATACAATGTGCTCCAAAAGTATGGGGGCAAGAGGTAAAATTTATCAATTTTAGAAATCTTCAGATCAAAAAATTAATACAAGACAAAAGTAGAGTACTGTATATCACCTTTTACATATGGGTATTTTTATGCATAAACACTTTACCATTACAGAATAATAGGACTTTTTGTGTTCAACCCATCAGATTTCACATGATCATAAGTAAAGGTGTTTTGTAAATGCTTTGAAGTCTTCCACTTGAGTCAGTCCACAAAAACCAACTGTCTATGACAGACCAGAGAACTTTGAAGATAAGAAGAAAGAAAATTACCACCAGAGAAATTGGTAAGGCTCTTGGCATTGCCAAATCACCAATTTGTAATGTCCTTAAGGAAAAAAAAACAACTGAAGGAGTTGGGAATGGGCCGAGAACAGATCATCCAAAAACTGCAGTGGTTAACAGAAAAATACTTCCAAGTGTGAAGACAGATCCCAAGATTACCATGCAGAGTTTGGGGGTGCAAATATCAAGTTCCAAAATCTGCAGAAGACTTCACCAAGAAAAATATATAAAAAGGCTGTACAAGGTGTAAAAACCCCCTTATCAGCAGCAAGAACATGCTTGATTTCCTGTGTAAACAACAGAAAAACACCAATTTGAGCTTTGTCCCAATACCTTTTGAGGGCACTGTGTGTGGATATACTACTTATAGTTAAATGCATTAACATTAGTATTGAGACAGTGACACAATGTTTTATTGTTTTGCCTCTGTACTCCAGCAGCTTGGATTTGAAATAAAACAATGACAATGACACTAAAGTGCAGACTACCAGCTTTAATTTGAGAATATTTATATCTACATTGGGTGATCCATGTAGGAATTACAGCCTTTTTATACACAGCAGTTCCTTTCTTCCTCCACTCTTTCCTTTTTCCATCACTTTGGTGCAGGTTATTACTCATCTCTTCTGTCCATAGCACTTTGTTCCAGAACTCTAGTTTTTTAAATGTACGTTTTAGCAAACTCTAACCTGGCCGTTCTGTCCTTGAGGTTTACCAGTGGTTTGCATCTTGCGGTGAACCCTCTGAGGTTATGCTGGTGTAGTCTTCTCTTTACGGTAATCTTTGACACATTTATGCCTACATCATGGAGAGTGTTCTTGATCTGTTCGACAGTTAAAGGTGTTTTTCTTCAAAGTTGAAAGAATTCTTCAGTCATCCACTACAGTGGCCTTCTGTGGTCTACCAGGTCGTTTGCTATTGCTGAGTTCACCAGTGTTTCTGCTTCTCAACAATTATCAAACAGTTGATTTTGACACACCCAATGTTTTGGCTATGTCTCTGGTCGATTTATTCAGATTTTTCTGAGAGACAATAGCAACAGACACCAAATTCAAATTCCACACCTAGAATAAACCTTAGACCTTAGCTTTCTTGTGCATGAACTAATGATGCAAAGACACAGCTGAGCAGCTAATTGTCTGAATTTTCTCTCCTAAAATGGGGGGACTATGTATAAAAAGGGCTGTGTAATTCCTACTCAGATCACCTGATATGGATGTAAATACCTTCAGATTAAAGCGGCCTGCACTTTAACCTCATATTCCATTTTTTATATATTCAGTACGACCCAATACTTTTAACTGTATGTATGTATATATATATATATATATATATATATATACACACATATACATACGTACATACACACACAGTATACACACTGCCAGCAGCAATGGAAATTAGTCCCGTTAATGGCCAGTTCCACACGACCAGCCTTTATATTCCAATTAGCAAGTGTGCCCCACTGCTGCAATTTCCCCATACTCTTAAACTCACATATTTGTTTTAACTAAGGAGTAAATTACCTTAGAAAAATGAACCCAATGATGAGGACAAGCCATTCAGACAATCTACGCTTGTCTACGGTCTGCTTCTGTGCCAAACGTTTAGTGGCTGAACCTACCCTGAGGTGATACAATGGCCATTAACAGACAAATTAGGACCGTTAGTCATGTTGAGGAATTAGGAGTTGACACAAAGCACTGGTCAACAGTTGCGTGAGACCTTTCAAGGCGTTTCTGTAGAGCAGGGATACTCAATTCTGGCCCTCAAAGCCAATAGTGCTCCTGGTTTTTATTCTTCCCCTCTAATCAGGACTGATTGAAACCTGGGACACTAGGAGTGTTAAATCTCTGGCCAATCAGTGGCATTAATCAATCAACTACCTCAGGTACAAAAGAAAACCAGCAGTACTACTGGAATCATGGCCCTGTTGTAAAGCAGGGGTGCGCAACAAGGGTCGATCCGTTTCAGGATTTTGTGCCAACTTAATGCTCTTACTTAATGAGGTCAATCATATCATCTATCATTTAGGCTACAGCCATAGACTGCAAATATATCCTAAAGATTTTACTGTGCGCAAGTACAAGAGTGAACCAGCGTAGTTTATATATAAGGCCGTCAGAAAAGTAAAACTAGGTAAAGAGCAGGGGTGGGTAATTCCAGTAGCGGAGGGCAGGTGTGCATGCAGGTTTTTGTTTCAACCAATTAAGCTGGCAAAACGAGCCAATTGGCTGTATACACCAACACTGCTTCACTCGTCGAGTAGATCAGTGGTTCCCAAACTCGGTCCTCTGGGACCACTGTGTATGCTGGTTTTCGTTCCAACCACAATTGCAATCCCGGAATTTTAACAAGATGTCAATTGTTCTCAATTAGGTGTTTGTCATATTTAGAGGGATTATTTACCCTCTTAAGCCACATTATGTTAGCAATAGCTATGCATGTCATGAATAATAAAAGTACAATATTCTCATTGTGCTATATTGCAAATAATTACAAAAAGGGGCAAAATAAAAAACATTTTTTAACTGACCAAATTTATTTTATTTTATTAAATAAAATTAAAGACTGAGGTGAATCAATAGGCTCCTAATTGGTGAAATTGTGGATATATGGCCACTAAAACTAACCATTTGATAAATAATGAAAAAAAGACAAAGAAAATGATAACGAGCCAAACTTGCAGTGTTAATACATTTAAGAAAAACTTGAGGGAACTTAAAAACTCACGTTTTCAACTACCTAATTAGGAGCCAATTGATTCACCCGTATTTAATTTGATCAGTTTAAAAAAAATGTTACCTATTTGCAAAACAGCCCAATAAGCAGTGAACATGGGAATTTTTATTCTTCATGGCATGCATAGCTATTTCTGACCTGATGCGGCTTAAGAGGGTAAATAATCCCTCTAAACATGAAAAGCACCTAATTAAGAAAAATGAACAGCTTGTTAGGATTTTGGGATTGCAATTGTGGTTGGAAGGAAAACCAGCATACAGTGGTCCCAGAGGACCGAGTTTGGGAACCACTGGATTAGAACACAGTAAAACATTTCAGATAGACAGCCGAAGACTTCTGGTGTCCTTTTCACATTCTTAGCAAGAAATGTAATTAACTGTCAGATGGCGTAAACTTTAGGGCTAATTAAGTAATTAAGGCCAGGCATGAAACCCGGAAACAGATACGGCATTCGTTCCCCACCTCTGCTGTGGAGGTTTGGCTGCCGACATATTTCTAAAGTTTTTCAATAGCCGGCCTTCCATTTTATAAGCTTCCAAATGCAGTGAATTCCCCACTTTAGCTCGGCAGATGTGGAGCTCCAACAGCTGCGAAAACTCAAGTCTTGCAAGCAGACTTCCCATTAAAACAGAGAACACTAGGTGTTGAACATCTTTATTGCTGCCAACTTCGTAAAGAGAACAGTTATGATAAACAGACATTTTCTATAGTATAGCACAGTACTTAGGCATATGTGACATAAGTAAGAGATAGTCACGAAGAGTGAAATGAGGCCTGCCATGCAGGTTGTAATCAGTAGAACCTGTATATGGCCTAGCCTTGAGGTAATGAAAAAGTAAATGTTTTGACCCCACATTTTGACTAATTCCACATAAACCTGACACTGCTTATTCACACATATTCCTAACAAAAGGCTTCAACGAAGACATCAAATGTGTACAAAAGGCTTAATATTTACATAAGTGACACATTAATCATTTACAAATGCAATCCTGTGTAAAAAAGACATGAACCAAAATGTTAATTACACTTTGTTATAAAAACTTGTGCTTGCAACAAGGAAAACACTTAAATAACCCTATAAAGAACACACTATTGATCAACAGCTCCTGTGTGACGAACAGACAATGTTATATCAAGTTAAATGGCTAAATAAATAAGATTGGTCCAGATTTGAAAAAAAGGTTTTGATGTAAGGTCCAGATTTGAGAAAAAGGTTGTGATGTAAACATTGCAACCACACACATACAAGTCTCTGGATGTCCTCTACCTTCTTAAATGATGAAACAAATAATTAAGAAAACAGGATAAATTTCAGGAATCTAAATTTGACATACAGCAACAAGAAAAATTTCTTTAAAAAAAAACTAAAAAACTAAAATGGCAGACATGCATCACATTTTCGATGGCTTTTAAAGAAGGCTCAGTGGTGGACAAACGGCTCAGCGCCTCGCACATGAAAACACAGAGACCACGTCATTTCCCTCACAGGGACTGTCACAGAAACGCAAGGATGGCCGTGGCCTTCAGGGCGTTGCAGGGAAGCTCTGAGGGCCCTCGTGAGGTTCTGCAGCTAGTCTGTGGGCCCCTGGGCCGCTGTGCGCCATTTCCGTCGGCGCAGTTCTTCTCAGCCTGACGCCACAGTTCTGTGACTCTCAGGAGACATCACAGCTCATCGTGCCTCCTGGTCAGGTCCTCTCCGTAGTTGGTGGCCTGGCTGCCCACAAAAAGGTTCCAGTTCTCCAAGATCTCCTCTTTGGCAAGCATCTCATCCTGAAACCCAGAAACGAGTGATGACAAAGGCCAAGGAGTATCAATAAACTTCATCTCAAGGACCCATAAGTTGGCCAGAATTTAGATAAGGAAATTGACTCCTTCCAGTTTTGGAAGATTTATTATAGCCAATACTCATTCACATTATTCAGACCAACATAAATAGTTTTTAATGTTAACCGTTTATGCATCTGCATATTTCCTGAAGCAATTCAGGGGGGAAGTACATTGGGCGTGCAAGTAGTGTTGAGCCACATTTGTAGCTAATCTGTATGGCACAAGGTTAACAAATGTGACAGTAGTAGCTGCTGGTATCATACCTTGTTCAAATCTGACTCGTACACCAGGTGTTTCGCCTCAGCCAGGGCGTGGTCATAGTCCTGAGGGAGGATCCAGCGGCGGATCTCCTCCTTGTCCAACTTTCCATCTTTGTTTAGATCCCGGAAGTCAGAGAACTGGTCCCGCTCAGTCTTGACCCAGTCTGGTTCTACTCCCCCATCTGGATTTGCAAACATGTCCACTACAACCGAGAAACAAATGGAAATGGGTTCATGACCTTCACAAAATGCACATGCATGCGAACATGCTGCTGCCATCACAAATTCCAATATCAAGATATGGAATGCAATATTTCTTAAACAACATGGCAGAAATAAAGTGCGGTACAATTTTGCCTCCTCCCTTTAGAACAAATTCTAAATAGGCAGAAGACTCACAATTAATACACAACAAACATTTAACGCTGGAAAAAATATTTCTCCAGAAAGAGAAAACAAACATTTACACCTGGATTAAACAAGTACTGCCTCAAACAGCATTAAATTGTTCCTTAAGGAAACAATAAGCCAAAATAAGCTAAATGGCTTCAAGTGGGACATGCATTTGCTGTTGAGGCAGCTTGATTGAACTACATAGGCAAAGCATGTAATTTCTCACCTTCCCCAGTTAGCGGTCAGCCTGCATAAGAATTTCATTCAATCTAAACTCATCGCTGTGTTCTTTTCTACCCAACCGCAGATTTGACATGTTCAGTCAACCTATCCACGAGCCGCCACACAAAGTGACGGGGACTCGACCTTGCAGCGGCCCCTTTCAGAGCGAGCTTCAACACAGAGAGCTCCAAACAACATAACCAACGTGTCCAGGCTTCCAGCAAGGAGACAACATGTATTTAGGGTATAACGAATTCTGAAAAAAAACTAGAAATTATATGGAGGTAATTTCACTGAATGGATTTTAATTACAGAGGGGAGTTCAACTTCTCAATTGTGTTGCTGGCACAGGGGTGTGCACTCCAATTGGGCATTGTACATAGAAATCGGTCTCTGTAAGGGAGCTGCCATTTTCCTCCTCCTGCAAGAAGTTACGAAAGGCCATTATCAGGTATTTCTTAATCAGTGAACGGCAATAAGCTATTAACGGCATCCCTGTGCATTATGATTAATATTAATTATTTGATGTTGAGAAAATAACTCTTGCATTTGCAGGTCTTGTTCTGGGAACCTATGAGAACACCCAGCACAGACCTATTGTCTGCATTAACATACACAGCAAATTTAGTCTCCACACTTTCACAAGGCCCTTACTCCATAAATTATGCAGAGAGCTCTTAAAACCGCCACTCCCTCACTTTTCTCTTCCTGACTGCATAATTTTCAGTCAGTCTGGAGATAAACATAATTCCAAAGTTAACCCCTTTGCACAGACCCTCTAGTGGCCAATTGCCATGCCTCCTGCGACCAAACTATGAAAGGAAACAACAAATTCCATGTTCTCGCTATTAGTAAATGATACTTGACATGTCAAATACGGAGTTTCTAAGTGCCACCATTGTCGCGTCCATTTAACAAGCAACCCCCCGCCCAGTCTCACCTGCAACTATACCGACCCAAACAGTGGACAATAGCGTCAATCTGTGAGTTCATAAAAATATTCTTTCACCACCAAAAACTGTATTCCGTAATAGCAACAAGATAAATCCAACAATAGCCTGACGGTAAGACAATACATCTGTGAAAAATGCTGCTCACTCAATAGCAATATAAACAAATTAAATTCTTGTGTAATTACACCATGTCATTCTACTATCAATATCTGCTACTAAATATGAAATAAATATACAATATTACCACTTGTTTTATGCATAGAGACGTCCCTTTCAAGATTCAGTGGTCATTTATTCTCTTGGACAATTGTTTTAGAAAAACACATCCCTTTCTAACGCCAATACATCATCTACAAACCTCTATGCGTAAAACTCCACCAGCTGTTCATACAGTTCTTACACTTTCCAGTTCATTCTGGTTTGATTGATAACTCTCATCCAAAAGAGGGCATTATAAGCTTCCTAACTGTTTGCAATGTCTTATTAGATGCTTGGAACAATAAATTACGGACATGTGTAGCAGCATTTTTTGTATTGTATCGGTACTGTTTTACGCAAACAAATAAAGCATATTCAGGAATGTACATTTGCTCACCAAGGCGTAATTGTTGTTTTCCTGCTATTTTCGCAAGATTTTACTAATTTGGCCAACTCATCAGCATGGCTAGAGAAGATTCTCACCTTGCTTACAAGGATTTTGGGAGTGGGTGAGAAGCGACTGATAGTATCAATTCTATTAGAGAATATGCATACAAACATGACAAAGATTTCCTCATCGATATGCAAGTATTAGTTTGTAATATTTCAATTATGTACGTTAATTTTTCCACTCAACCAGTCTTGTGCCATGTGTTTGATATTGTTATTTTTGCATTTTGAGTGCATTTCACATACTGTAGTGTAAGCATTCATAGGTGGCTCAGTCATGTTTTATGTTTGATGCACTGAATTGCCGTGAAGCTATAACAATCGCCAGAATTTTCCTGATGGTGGAATATTATTTTATTGTAATCTTATGGTACATAATGTATACTATGGCATATTAGTATCTCCCTGGGCTACACGTGTCACTTAGGGCATGGAAAATACTCAATCAAATTCAGTGTGTGCTGACAAGTGCTAGATGAAAGCAAACTTTTCCTTGGAGCATTTATACATAGCACCATTTGAAATGTCATCCCAGGGCATGCAGCAAAAGATCACATACCGTAGAATACAGAAAGAGTGATGTTTTACTAAAGTAAAAGAATGATTAGGATATACAGTCAAGCCGGAAAGTCTCCCCACCCCTTTCACCTTCTCCACGTTTTATTACGTTACAGACATATTCTACAATAGATTGAGTTAATTTTTTGTCTCAAAATTCTACACAAAATAGCCCATAATGACAAAGTGAAAACAGGTTTAGACATTTGTGCTTATTTATAAAAAATCAAAATGTAAAATATCATATGTACACAAGTGTGCACACCCTTTGATATGACACCCAAAAGTGAGCTGAGGTGCATTTTGTTTCCACTGATACTGCTTGAGATGTTTCTACAGCTTACTTGGAGTCCACCTGTGATAAATTCAATTGATTGGACATGATTGGGGATTGCCAACACCTGCCTATACAAGGTCCCACAGTTGACAGTGCATGTCAGAGCAAACTCCAAGCCATGGGGGTCAAAGGAATTATCTGCAGACCCCAGAAACAGGATTGTGTCAAGGCATAGATCTGGAGAAGGGTACGGAAAAATCTCTACAGCTTTACAGGTCCCAAAGAGCACAGTGGCCACCATCATTCGTAAATGGAAGAAGTTTGGAACCACCAAGAATCTTCCTAGACCTGGCCGCCTGGCCAAACTGAGCAATCGGGGAAGATGGGCCTTGGCCAGGGAGGTGAGCAGGAACCCGAGGGTCACTCTGACAGAGCTCCAGCGTATCCTTGTGGAGATGGGAGAACCTTTCAGAAGATCAACCATCCAGGCAGCACTCCACCAATCAGGCCTTTATGGTAGTGGCCAGACGGAAGGCCCTCCTTAGTAAAAGGCACATCACAGCCCGCTTGGAGTTTGCCAAAAGGCACCTAGAGGACTCTCAAACCATGAGAATCAAGATTATCTGGTCTGATGAAACCAAAATGGAACTTTTTGGCCTGAATACCAAGCGTCACGTCTGGAGGAAACCAGGCACCGCTCATCACCTGGCTAATACCATCCCTACAGTGAAGCATAGCGGTGGCAGCCTCATGTTGTGGGGATGTTTTTCAGCAGCGGGAACGGGGCGACAATCCTGATAGAGGGAAAGATGAATGCAGCTAAGTAAACCGAGATCCTGGAAGAAAACCTGCTCCAGAGCGCTCTGGATCTCAGACTGGGGCGAAGTTTTACCTTCCAACATGACAACGACCCGAAGCACACAGCCAAGAGAACAAAGGAGTGACTTCGGAGAAAGTCTGTGCATGTCCTTGAGTGGCCCAGCCAGAGCCCAGACCTGAATCCAATTGAACATCTGTGGAAAGAGCTGAAAATGGCTGTGTACCGATGCTCCCCATCCAACCGGACGGAGCTTGCAAGGATATGCCAAGAGGAATGGGCAAAAATGTCCAGAAACAAGTGTGCCAAGCTCGTAGCTTCTTTCCCAAGATGCCTTGAAGCTGTAATCGCTGCCAAAGGTGCAGCAACCAAGTATTAGGCTAAGGGTGTGTACAGATATGTAACCCCTAAATAACCTATTTTTATCAGTAAAATAAAATTGCATATTTTCTAAAAACCTGTTTTCACTTCGTCATTATTGGCTATTGTGTGTAGATGTTTGAGGCAAAAAATGAACTCAATCTATTGTAGTATAAGTCAGTAACGTAATAAAACGTGGAGAAGGTGAAAGGGGTGGGGAGACTTTCCGGCTTGACTGTATATTTAGGTGTGTGTACCAGTGTGATATCAATGTACTCATCAAAAACCATCATAAGGGGCACATCTGTATGCTTTATAATCAACAAAGTATTATATTCATTATATGACAGGTTTTAGATAGGTTTTTGGACCCATAGATATCTATCCCCCTATACTGATGATAAAATAATAATTCCCACTTGGAAATGATACAAAGGGGAGTTCCATGAGTCAACAGTTGATTTGTACTTATGAAATATGATTATTTTATGATTTACAACAGTGCACAATTTAGCAATTTTGGATAGATTTGGAGATGCTAAGGGAAAATGGATATACTGCTTACATTTTGAGTCATAGATCTTTCGTAGTGTGCATATTGCCCTCAGATTTTGCACACTTGTGGACAAGAGGTGTGCGATAATTTTAGTTTTCCTGTTTTTCATTTGCAGTTCTTAGCATTTCATTGCAAACTAAAGAAAAACAACTTTGTTTTTACAGTTTTGCCAAGGTTTCTGTGCATTTGCGGCACTTTATTTTTACTTAAATTATGAAAATGAACTGTCTTGCTTCATTTAACCCATTTTACAAGTGTCTGTGATGCTCATACCTGGAGTTATAAAGCCTTAAATAGAACTACCTAAATAGGCAAAGACCAAATTGTCAAATTTGGGATCTGCGCGAAGGGGTTAAAATATCCTTTGTGATACTTCAGAGGACTGCCTGTGTGAACTTACCTATGTACTCATCCTCATCCACAAATCCATCATCATTCTTGTCAATGTCCTCCAGGGTTTCCTAAAAGCAGTGGTAAGGTGGTGGGCCAAAGGTGAACAAAGGATAAGAAGTCAATGCGTTCCAGTTAACATTAATACATTTGTATATTCTTGCATAAAATCTAGTTTTATTAAATATGTGTAGTCTCTGCTCTGGTGCATAAATGTGTAGAAAGATTCAAATATGCAGAAACACAGATCTCACCGAGATGTTAAAAGGTAGTACATTTAAACAAATTATATGCTCAATAAGTTGAACTTGGGTGCAAACACTGACTGCACAAAGCAATTTAATTTCACCATTCTGTGGAGCCACTCAGGGTGTAATGAGTGGAAGTGTGCCATCACAAAAATAAAATGTGACAATAATGTCCAAGCTAGTTTTTAGAAGTAACCTTTTCGTAAACATGAATAATTAAAATGCTAAAATGGGTATTACAACTTTTATGAATTTTGAGGCCGAGTGCATTAGAATGTCAGTTTGCTCTGCTCCTGCATATTTAAAATAAAAGTCCTTAAGTAGGGTAGGAGGACATCCCACAAGACATGTTCCAAAAGCTTATGTATAGATGACTTTCCAAGTTAAGTAAAAATCACATTCTAACATTCATTGAAATGATTATACATACAAATCATTACCAGTTAAATACATAATATCATTGTACCACTGTTAGTCAAACAAACTTTAAAATTGAATTAGTAACCTCACAAATTCCAAACTTTACTTCACACAGATGTTTGTATACATCCTACCATGATACTTTTCTAGAAAAACATTGACAAAAAAGTAACTCTAGAAATATAATCTAAAGGGGTCAACATATAAATCAACATTTGGATGAAATTGAGAAGGTTCACTGGATTCAATCCTATGGACTGTGAATACAGAACTCAGTGATACACTGTCCATGAAGCAAAATATTTGCTAAATAGGCACAAAGGATAACTTGCACATAACTGGGAGCCCTAGCCAAGCGACTCACCAAAATCATTCCCACAGGCACAGCTTCCGTTTTGTGCAGAATCACTACTCAAGAACAATTGGCAAAAGGTTTAACTTACAAGGACCACGATGTCTTTCATATGCTCGAAGTCCTCGGGGTGGAGGAAAGCCGTGAATTCTTCACGGTTGGCGCTCAGGTCACCGTCAAGATTGGCGGCTTTGAACCTCCGCTCGTCCCGAGGCAACATTTTTTTGAAGGTGAACTGCTCAAAGTCCCCTGGACTATCTGTGGGGTGGGAGGAGGGTTAAAAGGCGGCATGGTTTCTGGACTCTGTCATGAGTCTAATAAAGCCTCAATCATGGTTTCAATCTCATCACAACACCAAGAGAAATGTTTGCACACATACGAGGGTACGTGACCTCAAGCCAAACATGCTACTAGTAATAGAAGTTAGTTAAGAATGATGGCTGATTGAATTGAATTTATTTTCCAATTTGGAATCCCCAGCAGTGCCTTCGGAGGCACTCATCTGCCATGTACCAGTAGCACTGCAGCTAAAGTATGTTCACTCCTCCGTCTCACTTACCCGCATGTCAGGTTACACCCTACAAGGCTTAAGCCACGTAGAACTACAGAAGAAAGCTACTGCCAACAACAGGTAGCCTCTGGGCAGGGGTACCTATTGTGGTAATTCATGGAACTCTTGTCAAATTCAACCCACCGTACTCTAGGTAAGATGAATGCAAATTTTCCTGCAGCTGAAGGCTACTGATTATAGTCAGCTACTGGTACAGCTGAGGCTTGAACCTGCTAGTATAGGGCCTATCCTCTGCACATGAGGAGTGCCTTTACCCGCTGAGCCACTCAGTGAGAGACTGCCCTTTTTCAGTTTAATGTTCCTTCACCTTTAAAGAGGAGGTTATTCTTACAGTATGTAGCATGTGCAATTCAAAGTTTACTCTGTTTGACAAGGTCCACAGCACACTATGGGCCCGATTTACTAAGACCTTTAGCTTGTGCAAAAGCTTTTAGCACACACGAAACCAGTAACATGACCAATGATTGGTGCAAAACAAACACCATCACCAATCATTGTTCATGTTATTTATTTAAGACTAAACGTCTTAGTAAATCAGGCCCTATTTATTTAACATCAGTATAAAGTAAAAAAAAAAAAAAGGCATAATCAAATCAGTCATCAATATCCTACCTAGATAGTAGCCATATGTTGCTTGTTTGTACTCATCCCATGAAATCATGTTGTCTTTGTTCGTATCATAATCAGACCAGACCTTAGCCACGTTCTCATAAACATAGCGCTTCTGAACCCGTTTTATCCAGGTTTTCAGCTCATTCAGAGATACATATCCATCCTTGTCACCATCTATCCGGTCTACAATTTTCCTGCAAGACAACACATTGCACATTCAGTGATTTAACACATAAAACACACCTAAACCTTTAAGAGTACACCTTCCCTCACATTCAAAGTTATGGGTAGACTAAAACTTTAATGGCAAAGCGAGGCATTGTAAAATATAGGTGGTAGCCTTTTAATGCCGCATTTCAATAGTGGTTTAAAACCCATTACTTTGAACATGGAGGCTCACACCAACTTATCTTCGATGCCTATGGTGTTACTTAAACGCCAAAGATGCCACGTTGTGATCGTCACAGGGGCCTCCTACTAATCATCTGTAATTCTGCATCCTGCCATGCGCGCTACCCACGCCCATTAAAGCTAACGTGACGGCAGGCCGTATGGCTATTTTGAAAGGAGCTATATAAAGTTGTGCAGTGAGAAATAGCTACTGTGTAAAATTTTAGTTGATAAATATGATTTCTTGCAATGTGGTGGTCGTGGAACACAGTTAATGGGAAGGATAGCTGTTGGTAGACTATAGCCATTGTGATGAACCTCGCGCATTATAATTAAAAAAAAACAAACAACTCGTGAATTACATTCACCATTTAGCATATTTAACATGTCTTTTCTGAAGTGACGCTTGATACCTCTGTAAAGGTAGGCTAATTAACATTAAACCACCCAAACTTGGCGATTGCTGTTCATCTTAATTCTTCAACTTGGTATGAAAAACGACCTCATTCATCGCGCAAATCGTGAGCAGTTCAAAAATGAAACATGTTGCTGATTATTGTAAATCAATTTCAGAAGGCGGTACGCAGCTACAGTAGGCTAACGTTATACTACACATTGCTACAGTAACGTTAGTTGCTAATTTCAATCCAGCTACTGCTCACCATGCCTAGCCTAAACGTGGAAACTAAAGCATCAGATTGAGAGCATGAGGATCCCTTTCAACGATAGTTGACAGTAACGTTCGTCTTACCCAAGCCTCTCCTTGCTCTCGTCTGGGCTTAACTGATCAAATGTTGTTGCGTCTTCTTTGCCTAAAAAGGCCTCGTGGTCGTATTTGTGGCTCCCATTGTTCTCGTCGGCCAGTCTAGGACTTATCTCGGGTTCATGGTAAACCCGATCTTTCCTCAAAGTGGGTTTACTTAATACCAAGCAAGCACACAGCAGCAACCAGCCCACGCCGCTGGGTAAGTCCATAGCTAGTTATTTTCGTTCGCAAAAACTATTTGCTAGTAGCTAAAGGTCTACAAACGTTAAGAAACGAATATCGTGGCAGCAGAATGGAAAACACAATAACTTAGATTGTGCGACAAATGCTGCTTTGTAAAAGTGTCTTGGCTACGCCACACTTAATAGGATTTCGTGCATGTTTTTCAGGTGCCTATAGGTAGCGTATTCATTTCTGTTTCAAACATACCCGGTTCATTGCCATCACACCCTAGAAGGGACAACCAAGCTGTAATCGTCAGGAAGTTCTTGTAAGCCAATCAGTTCTACGACAACAAGGAGCATTTTCCAGAGCTAAATGTTATGCTCTTTACTATTGGCTCCCGGGATGTCTGCAATACGAGATGACCATAAGCGCCACGTTGCACGCTGACACGCAGTGAGCCGGCTGCCGATCTACGTAAACAGGTTTTGAATGGGTGCTGTTGTCAATTGCGCCTGTGGGTTTAAATATCCCAACAAAGATCTAATGATAGCCGTCTAGTCTAAAGCCCAAGATGATATGGGTTGGGAAGAAAATAAACACCCCATTCATGGAGGTTAACGTAGACATTTAGTTTAAAAACGGTTTTATATAGGCTAACTATTGAACTCTTATATCAGACTTTAATCAATTTTTACATTTAAGGTGGAGCCTAATAAACGCGTTGTTAGTAATTCATCTGACATATAAAAACGTTACCAAAGTTTTAAGTTGCAAGATCTAACTATTTATCTATTGTGTTTGTGTGATAAAATTTGAGTTTTCTTTGTCATATAGTGTTATAATATACAGTTGAAGTCGGAAGTTTGCATACACTTCTGTTGAAGTCATTAAAGCTAATTTTTAACCACTCCACAGATTTCATGTTAGCAAACTATAGTGTTGGCAAGTCAGATAGGACATCTACTTGCATCTACGTGCATGATACAAGTAATTTTTCCAACAATTGTTTACAGATTTACAGATTATTTCATTTTTAATTCACTATATCACAATTCCCGTGGGTCAGAAGTTTACATACACGAAGTTGACTGTGCCCTTAAATTTTTTATATTTGGTCGCATATCCTTTGTATGTCATGAATTCCTGATGTCTATGACCCAACAACATCAAAAGACTCTTGATATATTATTTTCTGGTACTCTTACAAGCGATACTATAACGTCTCTGCATTTGAATGGATCTCTATGGGAATTGGGGGGTGGGACTAGATTTAGCTGTAAATTATGCTGGGACAGTATGGAATACATGATTGGTAAAATGGCTGTAAGTCATCAAAGGTCTGAGGTATCAAACAAGCCTCAAACCATCACTCTGCTGCCAGATATGCAGTAGATATGGATGGATCACTTTAAGGGTGGTTTCTCCTGACACATTTTCCTATTGAACTCTATGGAAAAATAAGTCTGGAGAAGAAACCCTTCAAGTTATCCATTCATATCTACTGTATTTCTGGCAGCAGAGTGATGATTCAAGACTTGTTTGATACGTCAGACCCTTGATGACCTAGAGCCATTTAGCCAAGCATGTGTTTCCATACTGTTCCAGTGTAATTTACAGCTAAATCTAGTCCCACCCCCCAATTCCCATAAAGATCCATTCAAATGCAGACGTTATAGTATCGCTTGTAAGAGTGCCAGAAAATAATATATCAAGAGTCTTCTGATGTTGTTGGGTCACAGACATCAGGAAGTCATGGCATGCAAAGGATATGCGACCAAATATAAAAAATGTAAAGGCTGAGTCAACTTAGTGCATGTAACCTTCTGACCCACTGGAATTGTGATATAGTGAATTAAAAGTGAAATAATCTGTCTGTAAACAATTGTTGGAAAAATGACTTGTGTCATGCACAAAGTAGATGTCCTAACTGACTTGCCAACACTATAGTTTGCTAACATGAAATCTGTGGAGTGGTTAAAAATTAGTTTTAATGACTTCAACCTAAGTGTATGTAAACTTCCGACTTCAACTGTAGTGTCATATAGGCCTAGGCTAGGCTAGCAAAGCTTTTTCCTGCATATGTGCCATGGATTTTATGATAAAATGTGCCTGGAGCCACTGGCCTTTTATTTCACTATTGTATTGTTAATGTGTTTAAATAAGGGTTAGACAGCCCATTTAAATCAGTGTGTTGAAGAGTGATAAAAAAAAAAAAACACAATTTACATTTAATGCATCTCTTACTTTCCAGCAGATCTTCCAGTAATTAGAACATTGTGTAATCTAAATCGTTATAATTTAGCCTGAGTCCATCTATTTTTTGTCTTCTATAATTCTGCTCACCCACACTTTCTGTCAAACAGGCATACGATGTGACACTGGACGTCGCTAATCACTTCGGCGGAGAACCATGTTTCAAAAATAGCGCAATGAGAAGATATGAGGCAAATATTTCTATCGGAACCTACAATTAACAGTTTGACATGAGACAATAGCAGCACTGCTGTTATGTTAGCAGGCTGGTGAATCGTGTTCATTTCAAGTGGCGCCCGACTGCAGCAGCAACACATGTTACTGACAACATCTGCTGTTAATCAATACAGTGAATGCATTTTTATTTTTTTAATTGTTTGATGCAATATTTGCCTTGAGAAACTGCAGATAATGACAGAATGTGACTGTGAAATGACCTCTGAGTAATTTAGTAAGGACAGGCATGCACAATCATCACATTTTACCCAATTTTGAATGCCCAATTGTTTTGTTTTTTGTAGTTTTTTTGTTCCCTTCCACAGTTACAACATCCTCTGTAAATTAATGAGAATGCAGACAAACATGCATGTCCTCTGAAGAGCATGCTGCCAGATTCCACCTATATTTGCTCTGCATCTAAACTGCACAGTCTTTTTAATAACCACATATGCAGCTGGCAGAGGCCGACTGCAGGTGCCTGACTGACCTGAAGAGTCATAATGGCACAATGAGGCAGGGGACACCCTGCCCACGTAACCTTCCCTTACATCGGCCAATTATACATCGCCCTGCAAGACTCTGACCACAGCAGACACTGGCACAATCAAGATTCGGTATTCAGATTCGGTATTCAGTGCCATGGGACACATCGATGCTCAAAGGATTAGTGATTTACCTGGAAATGTGACCTGGGAAGCCTTAACTTAATTTACTTTTGTAACCATATGAATCCTCCTTGACCTCCGATGTTAATATTTTCAGAGTAGTTTTCAAAGATTAAATGAAATACTGTCAATATTATCTGTGCAATTAATATAAAAGTCCATAAAGAAGGTTAAGGTATGCAGCGGTGTACAAAGGCCAGAGCGAGCTGCTGTATTTATAGCCTCGTATAAATTCACACAAAACCAACGGACCTGCTGCCCTTAGACAGTCATAGACCTACTTTTTCCTACTTTAAGCTCCTCTTAACCTCATCCTCCTCACTGCCTTGCACACCTGGATACCTTGACATGCACAGAGGAGGTCACTGTCTAGATGAGGACAGTAAAGTCAAGATTTGTAGAGACCCTCATAAGGGTCCTTTTTTGCCCCAGAAAAAAATAAACGTTAGCAGCGCTAATAACATTTAAATTCACTCATTTTGTACCCTCTCTCTCACTCTTGCACACCATGTGATGAGCGGATAACTCCCCACCATGCATCGGAAAAATGTTAATAAACTTCTCATCACCCCCGGAGGAAGGGGGAAAAACTGGGTTCTTTTTTAATTACTACAGTGAAATGGAAGCAATCACGGGATCCTTCCGGTGACATTTCCAAGCTCCTGTCTGCTCCACTTGTGAGAAACAAATGGCATTGCCGGGCGCAAACCTAGATTGAGTTTTTTCATAAAGTCATTACTTCTGTCACCAGGACCATTTCCAAATTGAAAAATCTGAAACAATAAATGATGGCGAAGCAGTTAATAACTGTTAAGAAATCACATTTGGAAAATTGCATTTAAGCAATAACCTTTTCTCCCCGTAATTAAATGACAGAAAGGTCCCGGTTTTAATTAAGTCAGCAATTTATAGTTATGAAGCCATACTTCACTATGCAGATTAGCGGCTGATAGGTCACAGAACACTCTGAGTGCACTTTTAGTAGAGCTGATCTGGTAATTACTCTGCTGTTGAGCGGTGACCAGCGTTGAACCCCAGCCTCCAGATTAAACCATGTTCCCCCCCCCCTCCTCTCCCTGCTCTGTGATGTATTACCGGGGTACGTCCACGTGCTGCTGCGTCTGCGTCGGGCGTCTTTAAATTAAAATGGATTTTAAATGAGGGGCATCAAGTGAGGAAATAATGTTTGAAGAACTGCACCGGTAAATGAATGTGCTAGTGGTCAGGGTTGGTTGGGGAAAGGCGGGGGGGGGGGGGGTCGGGTTGGGGTGGGGGGTATGAGGAGACATATATCATTGTTCTTTGGTGGCTTTATTTCCTGCACTTAACTGTTTTTGGTCACAGATTTACGAGGAACTAAAATGCTAATGCTGGTGTATTTATAAACATATGATGGAGATTCATCTGTAATTTATTCCTCTCCACTGAGTTATGTGGCCCATGATAACAAGATTAAAATGCAGTTTTTGGAGAGTGGAGAGGGTACATTGATACAGCCTTCACATTCTATTTAACTAACCTCTGTGGCCCATGTTACACATTTATTATTGGATTATGGGGTTGCTTTGGGAATGATAATTTTCAAAGTGTTCCCCAGGCATTATTTTCCTTCCATGTAATGTAGTTCAAGAACTACATATTTGTCCAGTTGGAAGTGTGTTAATTCTACATTTCGGTGGCCCCTGGGAATATGACATTCATTAGACTGCATAAATATGGTTCCAGAACAAATTTGTGTAATAAAACATGGCATTTTCAGACACTTCATTAGAGGAATTAGAAGGGTGTTTGTGATGTGTGGTACTAATGGCAGGATTCTAATTGCAAATGCTACTGTATGTTATGGAGTGTTGGTTTGAAGTAAGCCTGCTCACTATCACAAAAACATATTACACCCACAGTGTTAAAACATATTAGTAAATAGTATTAATACGACTTAGTTCATCTGTTTTATTTTTACCCGTTTATCACTGAGTCAAAATAGTGTTTTGGGTAATTTCTTGAACAGATTTGAAATTGTTACATTATAAAGGCACACAGTGCTGCAGCATTGCAAATCTTTTTTTTTTTAAAAGTGTTTAACTTATTTAATCCAATTTATTAAATATTAACATTTTGTATATTGAATTAAAAAATTAATAAATAGTCGATCATTTAAGGTGCCATTTTGAAGAATGTGGGAAAACAGGTCTGCCAATTTGATAATAAATGAAAAAAAAAAAACCTTTGCCAGTCTTGTTTAATTGCATAGCTGTATACTTAATATTCAGGTCATAAAGCATTTCTTAACATGCTAGTTAGCTGGCTAGCAACTTTGTCTTCTGATTGTCATTACTGTATTCTTTGTATTACTGTATCTAGGATTCAATCCAGTTTAGAGCTCTGTCTGAAATCTCGAGGCGCAGTCAGGGTGACGAGGAGCTGATGGTTTACTGTGACAAAAGGGTTGTGACTCGGGCCTTCCTGAAGGCTGCAGGCACACACCCTGTAGAAAGTGATGTGGGCAGGAGGTTCCCCCCAACCCAACACCGTTTGAATATTTCAGATGTTTTATAATATAGCCATCGGTATGGGGCCTTGTTTTTATGCATCATGTTCTTGTATGATGTGGCTTTACACAGGGCTGCTGCTGGATACTCCTCATAGCTGTGACACCAGACACACTGAATGTCTCAGCTATATGAAGGAGAATGTAACCCTGGGACCCTGAGGGAGGACGTCACACTGTTGGCTCGTGGAACTCTCAGCCAGGTTGTTGAGTGTGGGTTTTAATGCCAGTTTCACGGTTAATCTGAAGTATTTGACTCTAGGACGGGCGGAGTCTATACACAGTGAGCACCATAATTCATGGGACAGTGACACATTTTTTGTTGTTTTGGTTCTGTACTCTAGCACTTTGAGTTTGAAAGGATACAATGATAAAGGTTGAAATGCAGACTGTCAGCTTTAATTTGAGGGTATTTTCATCCATATCGGATGAACCGTTTAGAAATTATAGAACCTTTAATACATAGTCCTCCCCCATTTTTGGGCATCAAAAAATATTGGACAACTTAACATAATGAAGTAATAATTTTTATTTGCTCGCATATGTTTTGCATGCCATGACTTCCTGATGTCTGTGACCCAACAATATCAAAAGACTCTTGATATCTTTTATTTATTTTTTCATTGTCAGTGTATCCTTTCAAACTCAAAGTGCTAGAGTACAGAACCAAAATAACAAAAAATAACAATGAATTATGGTGCTCACTGTATGCTTGACATACTGTATATTCTGGCCATTCAGTGCTGTAATATAGGAACTACAGGCCTGCCCGCCCCTGCGTGGGCATATTCCCACAGCTGTGATGTCTTCCTTCACCCAGGGAACCAGGGTTACATACATAACCAAAATATTTTGACTCTGACTCAGTACTCAGATTTCCTGTTTAGCACTAGTATTATTGAAGAACATTTTCTAAACAGTGGGTGTCCATATAGTAGGAACTCCCTGAAGCAAATTGTGGCTGGCCTCATTAAATGAGGGAGAAGACTCTGCGCCATGAGTGCAATCTGACAACTGACACAATGATGATGTCCAATTCACAGTTTTTATACTGCTCCCTGGCTGTGATGCAGTTAACTCCCCACACTCCTCTATGATAATATTTTATTTGTCCCATCACCCTTTGAGTTTAGATGACACATCCTCATAAACTATACATACTCATATAAACATAAATACTCGCACGCACATACACGTGCCCCCTCCCACAAGCACACACGCGCACATTGATCGGGCATCCCACTAGTATCTTCGATCACATTCGTATTGCATGACTTTTGAATAGTTTAATTGGAAGGCCCAGGGCCTTGATGCTATGTCGTTGCCGATGTTTATGTGCAAACGCTGTTTTGGAGGGGCTGGAAGGTGGCCCGGATTCACGGTTTCACATGAAGCCGCGTGTAGGGTGGCACTCTAGGTCTCTGCCCATGCGTCAGCGCTACCAAACCGGGCCGCTGTGCCGAAACACAAAGTGTGGCTGCTGGGCAAAGGGTTTCTGAGGCGGGGCGCTGGACACGGCCTCTAGAGCAACAGTGTACACGCACGCTGTGGACCGGCAGAGACTATGCGACACCAAGGCTGTGACAGAGAATAGGCTATTTCACATTCTCAAAAATTCTCTTTGAGCGTGAGACTGCGGGACGGCGTAGCTCATGTCAGTCCCTGCGGAGTGGCGGTTCCGGTCCGACTGGGGCGCTGTCCTCGAGCGCTAGGTTGCATGGGAGGAGGAACGAATGAAAGCGCAAGAAAAAGCACACTTTTTTTGCGATCTGATCCCTGCCTTCCTGACATGGAAAGCGGACTACCACTGACTCCACTACACATGCTACATTTCCTCACGTCCGGTGTTTTTTTGTTTTTTTTCGTGCACAATGATGCTTTCAAATTTCACAGACTGGGCCTGCCATCCCGGCACATCTGGCTCTGGAATGCTTGGCTAAAAAATTCAAATCCAATATGGCGGGAGCAGCTGCGCTGACGGTATCTTAGGTGAACTTGAATGATAGTATCAGAAGCCCCATATGTTGACTGGCACAGGGGTGCAGCACACCAGAAGGGCTCCAGCAGCCTCGCTGCTTTCAGCACGGTCGCACCATCAACAACTCTTTGTTCTTTACAGTCACCGCTTATCCCACATGCGATGTGTATACTGTAGCACGGTGCCGTTATACACATTCGCTGGCTGTTGTTACTAGCCAGCTCTTGCTTTATTTTGGAGTGCTAATAATTAATGTCACAAAAAGGCGTCGTCATAATAACATAACTGGAAGCTGCAGCTGTTTTTTCGGTGTTTTACGTACGTGGGTTTATCATCTCAATTCCAATCGAAGCCATTTCAGTTTTCTCCAATAAGCTGTTCTTTACTGGGAATCATTTTAAGCATAGAAATGATAATAAATGGGAGTGTTCTCGTTGTACAGTTTGATGGTAAGAACAATAAGATTATTTTAATGAATGAAATAAACAGGAATGCCACCATGGTACAACGTGATGGGAGAAAGTACATAGCAAAGGGCACCCATGCACTTTCACAGATGGCGCCATGCTGTTGTTTTCAGATGCAATGAGGGCAATCCCCTCCCTTGGGTTGATATAGGTGGACGGTCTGTTGGCGTGCAGGCTACGGAGAAAGCCACTGAACTAATGAGGTCAAGAATCTCCCACGTCATAATTAGGGCTCAGTGAAATTCCTGACCATGTGAATTGAGAGGCATGTGACCAGCGTTTCAACCCTAATCCTGAAGGTGTCACTGTAGACACTCTCATCTCAGAAATGACTGGATCAACAACACAGGTGCACGACCAGTGTCAAAAGAGGACTAATCCATTTTTCTTATAGTTCTTGTATTTTTTCACAACGGAAATTATTCTGTAATTATATTATGTATTTATATTTTAAAAAATGAAAATATTGGCAAGCAGGACTTCTGAAGGTGAATAGTGTCCAATTGTCATGATTCTACTTCTGTGGTACTTAGTTTAACTGCCATAACTCAAAATGTAAACATATTAGTTTAACCAAAGTTTCTTAACACCATTGCAATCTCACTGCATAGCCCACCGTCATCCAGAATTTCAATGGACTAGTGTGGCAATTACAAGCCAGATGGCTAGCTAGCGTATAGAAAGTTCAGCTAATTGCAAAACACCTAACATACTACTATTACCAAATTATAAATAACTGTATTGTACAAATATTACTGCATTTAATCATTTATTTACTACAATTCTATGCAGCCTCTGATGTCACTGCTCTGAGATTGTCAAAAAGATTTATGAGATACCGTCGATGGATACATTGAATGCTGCATTCGAGTGAAAATAAGAGGCCTTGCATTTTGGAAGACGTCTGTTTGGGATATGCTTTGAAAGGACAGATGGGCAAATTCCGACTTAAAAAGCTGCCTTCACAAACAGCTGCCATGCGATTGGGCCACAGCCAAAATCTTGCGCACCTGACACTTAATTACTTACATTAATAGAACAAACTACCATTTGGCCTTTCCAAAGCAAATAATGTCCTGTCATAATTCTATGAAAAATGTCGTGTGTCACTCGATGCTTAAGCGCACGTTGACATTTTTCCCAAAGAAACCAATGTCAGGAAACATTCAATTTATTCCGCTTGCAGTCACCGCTGCAGACATTGTGAAGCTAGAAAACAGCGGGGGTGGCGGCGGTGAAGTCAGCGGAGTAGGTAGACTGTGAAAGTCAATACCATATGGAGAGACTCCAGTAATTTTGAGTAAGTAAGGTCCACTGCACGAGTGAACATTATCAGTGCAGAGGGGTTGCGCCTGTTTGGCTGGGTGGGGAGCAGCGAGTATGGGGGAGACCGAGAAGGTTCCTTGCATATTTCCAGAGTTAAGCAGTGATCAATGCACAGTGATTGTCCCAGGAGGGTGTCTTACATAGTGTGTAGCCAGTGAGGCTTGACCGCATTGTTATTTCTCTATTGGTAAGCTGAAGGGGGTAGCATCTTGACATTTTCCACTCATCATAAATAAATACTGAGTATTTCTACCTCATTGTCCCTCGGGGAACAGTTCTGGGTTCATCTATGGACCAGCTATGCATTGAGCGAGATGAAGGCAAATAAACCGACCTTAATTCGAACACTGATTTATTATGCTTTCGATATTGTGAGGACGTTTTATCGCGGCGTTGCTTATACACACAGCATGGATGCTAAACGACTAACAGCTGTGTGACTGTAGAGCAAACATCTTTGTGAAAATGTCACGGAGCGGTACACTGCAACCCTGGCATTGGATCGTACAGCAACGTCTTCGCCGAGACCCAGAGCAGGCCTTCCAGTACTGCTTCCCTTCCCTCAGTTTCAGGGCAGGCTGGCGTCGACTTGGCTGCCAGTTCCGGAACCTTCCCCTGGGCCGGACTGTCGTTTGTTGCCGTGCAGCTGGAGACGTCGGAGACAGATGCTCTGCGCACACGGCCCTTCCGCCGGGCCCCGCGTCCAGGAAGAGCGCGGCAGGAGAAGACGAGAGGCGAAAGCGTGGCTGCGTAACGCCAATGGATTTCAGGAGACTACACGCTTCCCCCTTTTCTGAACCCGAAATCTGATGGCGGCCTTGAGTCACGGTGCACTGGACGCGAGCGTACGTGTTGCCTTTGTCTTCGTTCCGCGGGTGCGCGCGTGGTGAGGGAGAATCTGGCGGCAGATGGGTGCGGCGCGGGCGCGAGCAGGGGGCTGGCTGGCTCCGGGCTGCCAGGCTCGCTGATGAGAGCAGGTACAGCTGTGGCAGGCGGCCGCTCCCGGTGCCCGTCGCCATGCCCACCTACCGCAGCAGCAGCCTGCCAGGCATGACCCGTGCCCACCGTCACCCGCGGGACCCCCGCTCCCACACACGTGCCCCGACGCAGACAAAGGCTCTGCACAATGGCCCGTCCCGCCCATCCACACACCCATCAACACCGTCCAAATAATCCCTCCACTATTTCCACAGTAAGAGTACCAATTAATCGGCTCCCACAATTGTTCTCTGAGATAATGATGAAACCCAGGGGGAGGGCATGGTTGGACATATCAGACATTTTGAAATCTGTCTAATAGGGGTTATTTTCTGGGTCCGTGCTTTCTACATCCTTGACACATTTTTTGCTAAATTTGTTTCAACAAACTTTCTTTCCTGACCCGACCGCCCCCCCCCCCCCCCCCCCCAAAAAAAGAAACCCTCTAGAAAATGGAGAACAGAAGAATTCAGGTGTTTTGGAGTTCATCGCATGAATTGAGGCTAAACCTCAACCAAAGACTCTTAATCTCTGATTTAAATACTTTCCCAAGCATTAGTTACATCAACACCATTGAAACAGGAAGACTTGAGTTGGGAGGACACTGCGCTCCACCTGAACATCATGCCCAACAAGACTACACCTGAACATCCTGCCCAACAAGACTACACCTGAACATCCTGCCCAACAAGACTACACCTGAACGTTGTAGGCAACCTGTGGCCTGTGAGCCATTCACATGGCATCCAATAAAAGCTTTATTTTTTAATGAATCCACTCTTTTACATATAAACCTGTATATTGCTCCTGCAAAATTCATGTACATGTATATAGTATTTCAGAGAATTTAGGCCATAAAATCAATCCTCTTACAAGCAAATGTTGCTCACCATATTATCAAACACATCCTCAGCCCAGCAGTTCTGTAGCGGTCACTGCTCCTCCCATCTGTACGCCCCTCTCTCACCCCCTGCTCACACGAACATGGGGTGGAGGAGCAGCACGAAGGGTAGAGGCCCCAACTCAGCTCCACTCAGACATGAAGAGCAGTCGTGTGTGGCCAGAATAACAGCACCAACGCTCGGCTCAGCTCATTACCCCGACTCTGTCATTCCAGACGTGGCCTTTCCCCCGCCGCCGCCGCCGCCGCGTCTCCCGAGAGCGCGGCACCGCACGACGCTTCCGCCCAAAACAATCCCATTGACCAGGCCCACAAACATCAAGCCACAGTAAATCGGCAAAAAGAAAGAGCGCGGCTTTCCCCCTGGGCGCCGCGTTGCCATTCGCTGAAGGAAGTGGATTCTGAGGGGGGGGGGGGGGCAGTAGGGGATTTTTGGGAATATCAGCAGTGGTCTGGTCGCACATCTGCCCATAATTCCGTACCAGGCCAGCTGAGGCTGGCGGCAGCATGGCATATGCTGCCTGGCAGGTGAATTGGCTTTTGTTCCAGGTTACATTTTCACGCTGCACACGGCCCTGGCACGTACAGCAATAACTCAGTGACCTTAGCTCATAACCTAGAAAATAGTTTTGCAGAGGTCACAATAGCACTGTGGCCTAAACTGGGCCAGAAAACTTGAGCGCACTGGCAGGACATCATTTTGAGAAAATAAAACATGATAAATTACCACCAATTTCACCCATTTTTAGCAGGAGTAACTGAATTATGTTCAAATAAAACTTAATTTAGTGGAATGTCCATGGTAATCTTTTCTGGAATTCTGACAGTAGCACATCGCAGTTAAATTGGAGGAAGGTCAATTTTATGTGGTCTAAAATATGGCATGGAACCTGCGCAGGAAAGATGTTCAATGTTCATTGCGCACTGGGACTCCTTTAGAACTGGGGTAACCTGTGCAATTGGGATTGGTTACAGCTGCATTCCAGGCCACTATACTCTTATTTAAAGCTTTATCCACATAGGACACTGAAATGCCCATGGTATAAACAAACTAAATTAAATTGTTGTAATATACATAAACGTCACTTTTATTTTCTCAAACTGTAAATAAGGTTTGAGCACTAAATGTAACGGAGAGTGGAAGAATGCTGCATTTACTTGATGACACGGAGTTCATTCAATTAAAGGCAACAGAACTACTCCATCAAAACTCACATTTTGTTTTCTGCGTTATCTATTTCCAGTTGAGTCCTTTAACAGAAATACCTCAGGCAGGGAAGGCTTCTCCTCTGGTTCTGCCTTTAATTTTTCAATGGCATCAGTTCTGTAGTTTCCAGCACTTAACAGTAATGCGGATATGTGCAATCAGTGTGAAGAGGCAGCATTAAAACGCCTCTCATCAAAGGGGGGTAGATACAAGAGCAGACAGAACAGTCTCATGTTCAGCCTTTTAAAGAGTGGTTACAACTTCCACACACACACACACACACACACACACACACACACACACACACACACACACACACACACACACACACACACACACACACACACACACACACACACTGCAAGAGTCCACTGGTCACGATGTCAAACGGGCGGGCATTCCAGAGAACTGCTGCCATCCATTAAAATCACCACTGCTAACTGCTAAGGATGCTTTCCCACTTGTGAAAATTAGGGCCTGCTAATCAAGCTAATTTTGTGACCTGAGGGAGACAGGCAGGGAGATTCTAGGGGAGGGGCGGGTGAATCTAACTGAGTGAATGAACGCACTGAAGCAGATGGTCAGCAGCACTGTACTGAGGTCAGTCCATAGCATCGCTGGCAGACAGGGCTGGAGCTGTCAGATGCCGGGGTGCAGTGGTGCTGTCTTCATTATCACCTTACTACACCCCACCCCACTGGGCAGCAGTGCGGTACAGCAATGTAGGTACCGGGCACGCAACTGAGACTTTGCATGTTCAAATTCCCTATATCCTGGTTTTTAAAAGCTGGTGGGTGTACAGTGCGGAAGCTCTGCTTGTTATTGACTTCTGCCCAGACCTGCTTCTGGTAAGGCCTGGAATGGCTCAAACTGCTATGCATTGGGGGTGCCATTTGCATATCATCTACCATCAACTGGGGTCTCCAAACTCACACATTTAGATAACAATATACAATCATAGAGCTAAAAGTCAAGTCGCAGCGATTATGCATACCTTTTATCAACCCGTGTCCTATAACTTTGGAATATGAGTTGGACGAGTGACATTGTGGGTTGTAATATGTTTACTCAGGCCCCCTCGTGGCGTAGACACCAGGCTATTATGAGGTTAAATATGACGTTTGTACGTGCCACCGTTGTTCTGTATTTCATAAAAGTTTCTCAACCACTCTACAGTGTGATCTACTGTACATGCCAGCGAATTGGGTTGAAGATACCGGATATTTAAACATATTTATGAGTTCTTTAAAGTTATTCTTTCACCACCAAAAATCGGATCCTATCACAGCACCAAGAAAAAAGGAACAAGGTCCTGAATATAGGTTGATGAAGCTGTTATTTTACCTGCTCACTTATTTCCTTCTGCTGTCAAAATCTCAGATAAAGTATGGAATAAAGTAATAACCTTACCCACATTATTAACTGCGTAACAGTACGCAATTCAAATGGGCAGTAGTGATATCTTGAAATTAATTGTAATTGATTGACAGCCTTATTATCCAAAAAGAGCTCATGCTGAGCTTTCCAAAGAGCCATAAAATGCAGTTGGGAGCCAGAGGCCACTAATTAAGAAAAATTAACAGCTTGTTAAATTTCTGGAATTGCAATTATGGTTGGAACGAAAAGCAGCATACACAGGTGGGCCCCAGCACCGAGTTTGAGAACCACTGGCTTATAGCCAGTTAGCTAGCTAGATATTATGTATTAGCTATAAGCTAAGTGAAACCTGTATAAGGTTTGATGATAAAGTATGTGGAGTCTGTGGAATAAAGTCCCTGCCCGAGCTGACTTGGACCACAATCACAATGGTGGTGCGCTTTCAAACTATTAGGGCTACTATTAGGAATGTACTAGGAATTTATACTACACTATAGTAGATGCTTCCATCTGTGGCCTAGTCATTCATTATGCTGGGGTGCACCAGCATAGCTAATGGGAAATAAACAAAAGGCATAGCAGCTAGTTGTCCTGTATAATAATCCATGGCTGGCGTAGGTTTATGTGGTAGATAGTTGTAGCAGTTCATATGACCCTGTAAATTGTGTGCATGTTCTCTATATTGTTAGTCTGACTGGTTAGTGATAAATGACAGTTCTTTGACATACTACTCCAACTGTGGCCTAGACTACGGGTATATTTACAATAATGGACACATTTGTCTCTCCTCTGTCGCCACCTCCCAGTCTCCCTGTCTCTATCTGGTCCCTCTGCTGCCACTCCTGCTCCTACTCCTGCTGTTGTGTGTGTAAGGGGGAGTGTAAGGTTTGGAGAACCAAGCGCCACAACCAAGGGATCTGAAAGTGTATTTTGTGAGAAATACGTCAATAAGCGGACAGCTCCGCAGTACAGGAAGAAATGAAACGAAATAATGGGAATGAAAACTTCCCAGCGTAAGCCAACACAAAACAACCCCAAAACTCGGTGATAGCGAGTAATAAAACAACAAAGGAACCTCACGCACTCACAAAAGAGGCGTATAACTGGAGGTCAGAGAAAAAACAAAAGAAAGCCCGTGTAACAGGGGCAAAAGAAACTTAATAGAAAAATAACCTGTTACCTACAGCTCGAGGAGTGAAGGATCTGAACAAAAGGTAACAGGTAGAGGAAAAATAAAAGGATAACGAGAGAAAAGGAAACAAAAAGACTAACTGATCTTTACCCTAACTCTTAACCGGATTACCTACGTTTCTGAAGAGGAACAACCAGAAACGTAGAGACCACTATCCTCTACCTTACCGACTCCGATAGTCAAATAGCAATGACAATATCGAAGCGTCGGAAATGCGGAAGTCCTGGGCTATTTATAACTGTGGTGGTTATTTAACTGTGGGCCGCGGTCAGACACCACGTCCAGAGGAAGGCCGTGCATCCTAAAAACATTGTCCACCATCAATTGGGCAGTCTCTAGTGCTGATGGCAGCTTGGGTAGGGCGATGAAGTGTGCCGCCTTGGAAAACCTGTCGACCACAACCAGGATCACCGTGTTGCCCTGGGACGCAGGTAACCCGGGTAACAAAGTCGAGGGCGACATGGCTCCAAGGACGGCTGGGAACGGGTAAGGGACATAAGAGGCCAGAGGGTGGGAGCCGAGATCCCTTGCTGCGGGCACAGACCGAACAAGCGGCGACAAATTCCTGCACGTCGCTCTCCATATTAGGCCGCCAAAAGCGCCGCGACAAAAATTCCCTAGTCCGATGGACGCAAGGATGGGCCGCCAGCTGTGAGGAGTGACCCCACTGGAGAACCTGCGATCTGATACGTTGCGGAACGAACAGACAATGAGACGGACCCCCACCTGGGCCCAGGTCTGAGTGTAACACCTTTTGAACAACCACCTCAATCTCCCACATCAACGGAGCAGCAATCTGGGCGGTTGGCACTATGGGCTCCGGGTGCGGTTTCCTTATCGGTGCGGTCATAGATGTGCGACAGCGCATCCGCCTTAATATTCTTTGACCCGGGTCGGTAGGTCAGTATAAACCTAAACCGGGCGAAGAATAATGCCCATCGGGCTTGACGGGAGTTGCGCGTCTTAGCCTGTTGGACATATAAAAATTTTTTGTGGTCGGTCCAGACAGTAAAAGGGTGCTTGGCTCCTTCCAACCAATGACGCCACTCCTCCAACGCCAATTTGACGGCCAACAGCTCCCGGTCCCCTACATCGTAATTTCTCTCGGCAGGCACGGCCCAGCGGGGAGTACTGGGACAGAATGGCTACCACATCCAGCTCTGAAGCATCCACCTCTACCACAAAGGGGAGGGAGGGATTGGGAGTTATTAAAATGGGTTCAGAGCTAAACCTGTTTTTTAGCTTTGTGAACGCTGCCTCAGCCCTAGAGTTCCACTGGAACCACGAGGATGATTTTTTTTTGTAAGGGTTGTGATAGGTGCAACTACTGTGCTAAAATTGCGGATGAACCACCAATAAAAATGAGCAAAGCCCAGAAAGCGCTGCACCTGTTTCACTGATGCTGGAGTGGGCCAGTTCTCGACTGCCGAAACTTTCTCTGGGTCCATAAGGACGTTTCCGGTCTACCACAATGAAACCCAAGAAAGAGACAGAATCAGTGTGGAATGAGCACTTCTCTGCTTTAATGAATAGCCGCCCCTTAAGGAGCGCTTCCAACACCTGCCTAACATGGCCGACGTGAGAGGAGAAATTCGGGGAGAAAATTTAAATATTGTTGAGGTAGACAAACACAAACTATCCAGCATCTCTCTGAGAACGTCATTCACTAGCGCCTGGAAGACAGAGGGGGCGCTAGTGAGGCCAAAAGGCATCACCTGGTACTCGTAGTGTCCGTGGTGTGTGTTGAATGCCGTCTTACACTCATCGCCCTCACGCATGCGCACCAGATTGTAGGCATTGCGAAGGTCGAGTTTGGAAAAGACCAACGCCCCCTATAAGCGCTCAAATGCGGAGTTCATGAGTGGCAGAGGATATCTGTTCTTAACAGTAATGTCATTGAGACCCCTATAATCTATACAGGGCCTCAGACCTCCGTCTTTTTTTTTAACAAAAAAAAATCCAGCACCGGCCGGTGAAGTGGAAAGTCTGATGAAACCGTTATCTAAAGACTCCTCAATGTACTCCCTCATAGCAGTGCTTTCCGGATCAAACAGGGAATACAGTGAGCCCCTGGGAGGGACCGTGCCAGGGTACAATTCAATCGCGCAGTCATACGGCCTATGAGGAGGTAACGTAGTGGCGCGTTGTTTACTAAAAACCTCAGCGAGGTCAGAATATTCCCCTGGTACGTTAGCGGGCAGGCGAAATTCGAGCGACTCTACCACTTCCGGCGTCTTGGAAGGAATGTCAAATGACGTCTCCCACTCGAAGTCAGAAAAAGAAAGGCTATCCTCCTCTAAAGAACCCAACCTCAGCAAAGTGATCCCAGGACAGACTCTCCTCTCCACTCCCAGTGAGGACGGAGGGAGTATCTTGATCAGAGCGAAACTCCGCCCCCTCCCACTCATCAGAGCTGAATGGTATGCAGCCCGACGAAGGATAAATGAAGGTTCGACAGTGGTGCTGACACTGGGAACCCCACTGGCTAATATGATCCCTGTCTCTGCCCCAACTAACATGAGGATCATGCAAACTCAGCCATGAATGTCCCAGAACGAGTGGATATGATGGAGATTCCACTAAAAAAAATGTATTCTCTCCGAGTGCCCCTGGAGAGAAATGCGCATAATTAAAGGGCCAGTTATCTCCTCAATGATCCCGGAGCCCAAGGGGCGACTATCGAGCCGTAACCTGACGGGAACTAGTGAGTCGGTGAGTAGGAATCTCTAATTCCCTAGCCCATTTAGCGTCAATGAAACACTCGACTGCCCCGGAATCAATAAAGGCGTCTACGCCAACCGAGCGCCCATTCCAAAGACAGGTAAAAGGGTCAGAGAATGAGTACTATTTTGTCTCACTGGAGATCTCGGTTTCCCCAGTGAGAACCCTCGTTTCCCCCCCAACTTGGGACACTGATCCTTTACATGACCCTTACGCCTACAGTAACAGCATCATTGCTCCCGCGGTTTCACCCACTTAGATTTGTGGAGGGACAGCCCATCCACCTGCATGGGCTCCTTCTGATCAATGGAGGAGTAGGTGAGCACAGTAGGCGGAATGTCTCTTGATAACACTGGAAGAGTTTACATGTTGAGATTAAATCGTCTACGAATTTGAAGGTCTTCAAGAGTAGGATAAAATGTAAGATGGTAGGAAACTACCAAATATAAACAATAGTGGGTTATCATGAAATGAAAACAATGTCACGATGTGCAAAAACATTGTAAGCGGTTTATACATGATCCTGGATCTTGCAACACAAGACATCAGATTTGGACATTATCTGAACAATATTCTGGACTGTTTGCTGTTGAAATGAAACAAATTGTTTTGACTAATGTATGACATGTACATTTAAATTCGACTTATTTGGACTTTTTGTTTATTTTATTTTATTTTATTTTTTCTTTCTCGGACTGTTTTGTTATAAAGCAAATTCAGCTAGCGCAAGCTGGTGAGTTTCCTAGCCGCCTCTTCCCCCGAAACCTCGTGGTCGAAAACCAGTTGCATCTTGTTCATCAGCTGAACTGGATCACGAATGACAGGGGCATTGACACGAATAAGAGGGTCCGCCCACACAAGAGCCTGATCATTTAACAATGACAAAATAAAAGCTACCCGGGATTCTGGTGTGGAAAAAATGAGAGGGCTGTGCCTGAAAAAATATCAGGCACTGGGTCAGGAACGGCCGGCATTTTCCCGATTCCCCACCATAGCGATCCGGTAGTTGAAGCTTAGGCTCTTTAAGGGTACGTGGAGCGGGTATGGGAGGTGTAGGTGCTTGTGCAACTGGGGGCGGATTGACAGCAACAGAGAATCTGTGGAGACTCTCCGTAAATATTTTTAGGCATTCTCCCTGATATTGGAGTTGCTCCATTAACTGATGTTGTTTGTGCTTTTAAGGTGAGAATAGCCTCCTCGGGGGTAACCCCTATAGCACCCTGACTGGGCGGTCCTTTATCAGAAACCTGTGGTTTAGCTGACCCCTCCACAGTGGCTTTGATATTCTGTAATGGGGAGTGTAAGGTTTGGAGAACCAAGCGCCACAACCAAGGGATCTGAAAGCGTATTTCGTAAGAAATACGCCAATAAGCGGACAGCTCCGCAGTACAGGGAGAAATTAAACAAATTAATGGGAATCAAAACCTCCCGGCGTAAGCCAACAAAAAACAACCCCAAATGAGGGCAAACTCGGCGATAGCGAGTAATAAAACAACAAAGGGACCTCACACACTCACACAAGAGGCGTATAACTGGAGGTCAGAGAAAAAACAAAAGAAAGGCTGTGTAACAGGGGCAAAATAAACTTAATAGAAAAAGAACCTGTTATCTACAGCTCTAGGAGTGAAGGAGCTGAAGAAAAGGTAAATAAAAGGATAACGAGAGAAAAGGAAACAAAAAGACTAACTAATCTTTACCCCAACTCTTAACCGGACTACCTACGTTTCTGAAGAGGAACAACCAGAAACGTAGAGACCACTATCCTCTACCTTACCGACTCCGATAGTCAAATAGCAATGACAATATCGAAGTGTCGGAAATGCAGAAATCCTGGGCTATTTGTAACCGGCAGGAAATCCAAAACAGGTGAAAGGAATAATTGCCGGGCGAAATTCAAACACCGGAACGATGGCGGAAAAATCCGATAGATTGCCTCGATGTCATCAAACAAAAGAACGACCGCAGAAACAACAGCAGGCTGCCAGAAACCATGACAGTGTGTTCCTGCAGAACTGCTGTGACAAGACTGAAGAGGGGTCGATCACGTTCTGTCATGGGCTACGCAGCTTTTCTTTATTTCTGTGGTCGTTCTTTTTCGTTGCGACGATAGGGCAGTCTAATGGATTTTCCTTCTTCCGTTCCGTCTTTTTGTTTGCTCTGCTATTCATCGGGCGCACCTGTGCTCATTTACCCTTCTGGTATTTAAGTCCAGTGATTTCCTCTTCCGGTGCGTCTGTATTGTTTTGCTGACATTCAGAGCCGGTACGGTATAGGAAGTGTGCTCATGGGAGACCACTTTGCCCAAACCTTCGTGTTGGGGTAACGTGGAAGTGCCTACGGTGCATTTAGAGTTAGTTAGGAACTTTCTTTCTCTGTCTGTCCTTTCTGTCTTCCGCGTCATGGTTCCCTGCATCTTCTCTCACTGAGATAGTCTTGTCTTCACCGTCCTCTTTTCTACCTCTCTTCTTCCCTGCCTTCGGTTATTGAAAGCAAGAGGTTTTCTTTCTTTTCCTTTCTTTATTTTATACTCTAGCCCTAGAGTATTTCTCACCCGTTTATTCGTGTAGTTATTATTTCTCTTTCGTTTCTATTCACCTTTATTTGCTCTCTACGCCTGGACCTCCGAACCGTACTCCCCCTCACAGAATACAAAAGCCATCATGGAGGGACCAGCGGTACCCCAAGGGGTAGAGCAGGTGTTAGCCAACCATGCTGAAGGCATCCGAGCTCTTCAGGCTAGCCATCAGACCATGCAGGAACAACAGGGCCATTTAATAGAGCAGTTGCACCAGCAGCAGGACTGTATCTGTGATCTTACGAACAGCCTTCGCGCACTGTCTATTCCACCAGCTGCCCCAGTTGCACAAGCACTAATAAACTGGGTCCCCTTACCTTTTTCACCCACCTCAAGGGAGCCCAGACTCCAACTTCCCCCAAGATATAATGGGGAACCGGGGAAGTGTAAGGGGTTCCTTACCCAATGTTAAATTTTTTTTAAAGCGCAGCCTTCCCGGTTTGAGACTCAGGAGTCTCGGGTTGCCTTTATTTTATCGTTACTGACCGATACTGCCCTCGCATGGGCTGAACCCCTCATTCGTTCCAACACCCCTATCATGTGCCACGCGGAGGGTCTTATGGAGGAGATGGCGATGGTGTTTGATCATGACGTCTCCGGTCAGGAGGCCGCCATGAACCTGACCCATCTCTGTCAGGGCACCGATACTGTGGTGGGGTTCTCGATCACCCTCCAAGCACAGGACTGGGAAATGGGGTGGGCTGATGGCCCGCTAAAGGCTTTATTTGAACGCCCTTTCGGACCCCGTAAAATGCCCTGGTGGTGCTCGAGCCCCTAGCCACATTCGGTGTTCTGGTTACCATAGCCATCCATGTGGATAATCGCATCAGAGAGCATGAGCGAGAATGAGAAAGACAGACCGGCGGTAAAGGAAACCGTCCCACTCGTTACATTCTGCCTTCCCCAGTAACGCCCCCGGTTCGCACTTCGGCTCAGCCATTTCTCAATCCTGGGGAACCCATGCAAGTGGATGGGACATCCCTGCACGATACTTCCGCTATTAAATCTTGGGAGAGCTGGTGTTGTTACTGCAGGAGGGGCCATTCTAAGGGTCAGTGTCCTAAGCTGGGGGGGAACGGGTAGTCTCGCTAGGGGAATCGGGGCTTCTAGCGAGACTTAATATTTCTCTTCCTCGCACTCTCCTCCCAGTTCAACTGCTCTGGAGCAGGTGTTCGATTGATGCCAACGCTTTTATTGATTCCGGAGCAGTTGAGAGCTTTATTGATTCCAAATGGGCCAGACAGCTCAGAATCCCCATTCATTCCCTGTCTCACCCTTGTTACCGCCCTTGACCCCGTCCATTGGGCTCCGGGACCATTAGGGAAATTATCGCCGCACTTCGCATATGCACCTCCCATCAGGGTCACTGGGAGAAAATACTATTTTTTTTAGTGGATTCACCAGCCTACCTGCTCGTTCTCGGGCATACGTGGCTGATACAACATAGCCCCCATATCAATTGGGGAGGGGACAGCCCAGTTATCCTTCAATGGGGTCCCTGCTGTAAGTCTCACTGCCTACCTTCTACCACTCTCCCCACGGGCAGTCCTGATAGATATTCTACATACAGCATCTCTAGCAACTCAGAGGAGGCGGAGTCACTCCCCGATCAGGATAATCCTGATTCAGAACTAGGGAGTGGAGGGGAGAGTCTAGCCTGGGATTCATGTGTGGACGGGGATTCTTTATGGAACGAGAATATGGAATGGGATTCACCGTTTGACTTCCTACCTGACCAAAAAAGCACTCAAGTGGCAGGTTCGTTCAAATTTCAACTGCCCAATAATGTTCCCACCCATTACACAAACCTGGCTGAGGTGTTCAGCAAACAACGAGCCACTTCTTTACCTCCCCATAGGCCTTATGATTGTGCTATCGATCTCTATCCGGGCACTGTTCCCCCTAGGGGGTCTCTTTACTCTCTCTCTGCCCCAGAGAGCGCTGCCATGAGGGAGTATATTGAGGAATCTTTGGCCACTGGGTTCATTAGACCCTCCCCCTCTCCTGCAGGGGCAGGTTTTTTTGTTACAAAAAAGGATGGGAGCCTTAGACTATCAGGGTCTTAATGAGATCACTGTAAAAAACAGGTACCCTCTCCCCCTCATGAACTCCGCATTTGAGCGCCTGCAGGGGGAATCCGTCTTCACTAAACTCGACCTGCGCAATGCTTACAATCTGGTGCGTATGCGGGAGGGGGATGAGTGGAAGACGGCTTTTAATACACACAACGGACACTACGAATATCTCATAATGCCATTCGGCCTCACTAGCGCCCCCTTGGTGTTTCAGGCGCAAGTGAACGAGGTCCTTAGATAATTTTTGGAGTGATTTGTTTTCGTTTATCTTCACGATATTTAAATTTTCTCTCCAGACCTTCCTTCTCACATTGGGCATGTTCGGCAGGTCCTTGGTGCTCTTCTCAAAGCGAGACTGTTCGTTAAAGCCGAGAAATGTGTGTTTCACGCTGAATCTGTCTCATTCCTGGGATTTATAGTAGCTAGGGGTAAGGTTCAAATGGACCCTGAAAAGGTCTCTGCGGTTAGGAACTGGCCTGTACCTCTATTGGTCAGACAGGTACAGCGCTTTTTGGGCTTTGCAAATTTTTACCGTCGTTTTATCCGCAATTTCAGCGCGGTAGCCGCACCTATTACACTCCTTACTAAAAGTACGTCCTCCGCATGGTTTCAGTGGACCCCTAAGGCCAAGAAAGCTTTTGTCAAGCTAAAGAGAAGATTTAGCTCTGAACCTATTCTCATAACTCCCAATCCCTCCCTCCCCTTTATGGTAGAGGTTGATGCGTCTGAGCTGGGAGTAGGAGCCATTCTTTCCCAACATTCCCAACATCGCAAACTGCATCCATGCGCTTATTTTTCTCGTGCTTTGACATCTGCTGAGAGAAACTATGACGTTGGGGACCGGGAGCTGTTGGCGGTCAAGCTGGCCTTGGAGGAGTGGTGCCATTGGCTGGAGGGAGCTGAGCATCCCTTTACTGTATGGACCGATCATAAGAACCTGGAGTATGTCCAGCATGCTAAGAGGCGCAACTCCAGGCAGGCCCCTCCAGATGGGCCTTATTCTTCACCCGGTTTAAGTTTTTAATTACGTACTGTCCCGGGTCAAAGAATGTGAAGCCTGGCGCGCTTTCACGCATGTATGACCGTACTGACAGCGAATTGCTTCCAGAGCCCATCGTTCCTGCTACGCAAATTGTGGCGCCTATTATGTGGGAAATTGAGACAGCGGTGCAGAAGGTGCTGCGTTCTGACCCGGGCCCTGGTGGGGGTCCGGCTCACTGCTTATATGTTCCTCCCCGAATCAGGTCTCGAGTTCTCCAGTGGGGCCACTCTTCCCAATTGGCGGCTCACCCAGGGGTTCACCGCACTAGGGAATTTTTGGTGCGATGTTTCTGGTGGCCGAATATGGAGAGCAATGTCAGGGAATTTGTTGCTGCGTGTCCGGTCTGCGCTCGCAGTAAGGGGACACGTCTTCCTCCATCTGATCTTTTGCGACCCTTGCCTATTCCCTGTCGTCCATGGAGCCACATCGCCTTAGACTTCGTCACCGGTTTGCCTGCGTCCCAGGGCAATATGGTGATCTTAGTCATAGTGGACAGATTCTCTAGTGCGGCACATTTTGTTGCTCTACCTAAGCTCCCCTCAGCACCTGAGACTGCTCAGCTTATGGTAGACAATGTCTTTAGAGTCCTACATCTGTGTCCTCCAGAGTCTTAAAGAACAAAAATGTAGCGGTGGGTTCATTATGGGGCATATGAGGCGTCACCGGATGTGTTAAGGAGTTTCGGATCACAGCTACCTTCTCCTCAAAGTGGATCAGGAAGTCATCGGCAGAGAGGGAAGAGGGTGAGGGGGGTGGAGGAGGGATCAGCAGGGAAGAGAAGGTGGAAAAGAGTTTACGGGGGTTAGACATGCATGCATTAATTTTTGACTGGTAAAATGTTGCCTTAGCAGACGTAGTTGCTGATGTGAAGGCTGCCAGCAGAGTGTGATACGAGGCCAGATCATCTGGGGATCTGGATTTCCTCCACTTTCTCTCGGCAGCTCGCAGCGTGGTTCTGCTGGATCGGAGAGAATCAGTCAGCCACGGGCATGGGGGTGATGATCGGGCCGGTTTGGAGACGAGAGGACATAGTGAATCGAGAGACTGAGAGAGGCAGGAGTTAAAGGTGGAGGTGGCAACTTCAATAGGTACATTAACAAAAGATGCAGGAGGAGGAAGTACAGAGAGAGCAGAGGTAGAGAGAGAGGAGTGTGAGAGAGTGCGGAGATTTCTCCTGAAAGTTACAGGGGGTAGGTTGTTAGGGGAGATGCGGGAGAGTGGGTAGGAGAGAGAGAATGAAATAAAGAAATGGTCCGATACATGGAGCGGAGTCACCGTGAGTTCAGACGTGGCGCAGCTCCTGGTGAATACAAGGTCTAGTTGGTTACCAGCCTTGTGGGTGGCGGGCGATGGGGACTGGGTGAGGGCAAGGGACTGGAGGAGTGAGGCGACACTGGATGACTGGGAGCTCTCTGGCTGGAGGTTGAAGTCACCCAGTAGAATTATAGGGGTGCCATCCTCAGGGAAGGAGCTCAGGAGAGTGTTCAGTTCATCCAGGAAAGCGCTGAGTGGACCTGGAGGGCGGTAGAGAACAACAATGTTGAGTTTAGACGGGTGAGTTACAGTGATTGCATGAAACTCAAAGGAGGAGATATTTAGGCTGTGTAAAGAGGGCATGGAGAATTTCCAGGACTGAGATATAAGCAAACCAGTGCCCCCGCCTCGGCCAGAGGCCCTGGGGGTGTGCGAAAAGGAGTAGCCATCAGAAAGAGCAGCTGGAGTGGCCGTGTTATCTGGGGTGATCCAGGTCTCAGTGAAAGCCAGGAAGTGGAGGGACTTCATCTTGGCGTAGGCAGTGATGAAGTCGGCTTTCTGGACAGCTGACCGGCAGTTCCGTAGTCCACCCACCACTGAAAGTTCCTTATAAGAGGACAGGGTTGGGCAGACCAGGTTAGCCGGGCAGCGCCTGCGGTGGTTGGACCTCCTGGGGCGAGGCATAGAGCACAGAGGAATGGGGGTTAGACACATGGTAGGTGGTGAAAAAAGAGGTTAGATAGGGTCCTAGCAAAGAGCAGAACAAACAGGTCAAGTAAATTGATGCCGAGGCTGCCGTGTTACGTGTTACGGCAGCCTCTGTTTTAGCTTTATGCAGTTACTTAATTGCACTCAGCTGCTTGCGGGGCTAATACACACAGGTGAAACAGGTTCCAACTCCTAATTAGCAACACAAAAGACAGGTAGCTGGCCCAATCACAGCGAGCTGCAATCTGCAAGCTACGGACTAACTGCAAACAATTCAAAATAAGCTAAGCTACCGAGTGACTCCAATCTGTTCAACTAACTAAAAACGGCTGAAAGCAATGAAAAAAGATACGCTTATCTGAATCCCAGCGTAGTCTAGACGATCCTCAACGCAACAAGATGCATGCAGGTTTGCATGCAGGTGCATTGCAAGAGTGTGCATGCGCCAGCCCCAGTGCTCTTTACAGGTGTTACAGATGCACCATGAGAAGCTTAAATATTCTAAAACTGTTTAAAAAACATCAAGGAAAAATGACTGTACATCCATTATTATATGAGCCCCACGAGAAATTGTGGTCTTTTAATGTGTGCATTGCATTCATTAGATAATAAAATTATGATTAACCTTTTAAATCCAACAGACATGTCCCTCTTTATACCAGGATGTGAAATTAATGCATATTCATTGTCCCGTTTAATTTTCAGGATGATACATTCATCCTGGTGGCTGCTGAACTGTTGCGGCTGTTTCTAACCCTTCAAATTGTTTGCTTCATTGAAGCATTATTTCCTGAATAATTCATCAAGAATTATTATCCAAGCATGGAGCCCTCATTTAGCACTGGTGATCTTGTTCTTATGTGTGCTTTACAGGGAATCAAACTTTTTATCGGTGGAGAAAACGTACAGCTCAGAAATGTACCATATAGGCAATTAGTAGATATCTGTTAGCAAAGTAGCACCAAATTGAAAAAGTGACGATTCAAAAAAAAAAACAAGCTTGTGTGTATTAGCTTAATAAGTACATGTATTTTAACGTACAAAATGAAAGGTTTCGATCCTTGAATGGGTACCTTCCATTATGGTAGACTGATGGCTTCCTGTTTTCACAGGAAGGACATCATATCTCTCTGTCCTTGACTAATGGCTGTGCTAATCCACCCTATCTACTTAATAGTTTCTTCCACAAGATGGAACACTTGCATAATATCATCCGCTTGCTGCCAAAAACAATACAATCAAATTTCAGTCAGCTTGGCAGTCATGTGGAATTCTTTTCTTTCATAATGCATAAATTTAACTGTGTTTCTGTTATGATTTGCAAGAACAACAACAAAATGACTATGATGAAACTGTTCAGGGAAGTACGAGTGTTCAAAGTTACCCACTTAAATATGGATGTGCACAGGCTCTATGTAAGTAATGTGTGCTGTTATAACCATATGTGTAAGATCACTATTTCAGGACATATTTATAGGACATAGCATGTGATAGGACATAGCTGATCACTGATAACACAATTAAAGTCTGCACACCTACCTGAGACCCTTCCTAAGCAAGGTTAAGAAGAGCTCATTCAGACAGCATAGACACTTGGAATATAGAGGAGAGAAGAACGAGAACACTCGAGATGTGCTAGCTTTGAGGATGTTTTACATTTTTAATAATGGACTTAACATATATTTTCTTGTGAGCGAATGTCACACCTTTCTTTCTACCTAGAATATACGTACATGCTCTGAGGATGGGAGCACATGCATTTTCAGGGTGTTCTTGCATAAATTTCCCTTATCACTTGTTCGCATTTTCAAGGCAAATCATTTTCATTTGGGCTAATGTTTTACACAAAGCCTGTTTGCACTACTGTGTGCTGCTTTGCAGCTGGGGAATTATGTTCATTTCCGAAAGGGAATAAGCACTGTGTTCCATTCAGAATTACAACCTGCCACCTTCTTTTAATTTTATTTTAATTTTATTTAATATATTTTTTTATTTTATTATGAATAGTGCAATAATACAACATTTGTGCAATACATTTAAAACATCATTACATCAGGCACCAGATAAAAACCCTTTTCCACCTTCCCATTTCCTCCCAATACCCCATAACGGTCCTTTATTGTCCACCCCGTAACCGGCCACCTTCTGAAAGCAAGTCTGAAACGCTGTTAGACAGACTCTATGCAGATTGTATGTTGCTTGCCCGTAGTGTAAAGCCCTCGTTTGTTTTCAGGCGATAAAATCATTTGCCTTACGGGTTCAGTCACACTCCCTGGCCATTACATCAGACGGGCATTGATTGTGCTGGTATACCAGATGGCAAGCGTACGTGGAGAGGGCACCACACACATGGGCCAGACAGAATCCTCACCTGAGGTTTACCAGTGTAAACACAGCCCAGACCTGTGGGACACAGGACAGGCAGTCTGATAGCAAAGCTCAGAACTCCTTCAAGCCTATATCAATTATATCCTGCAGTAAGTCTATCATATGAGACAATATGTCTCTGTAACATGTGGCTCAATTGATTTGTTGACTTTTCAGCATGCTTACTAATTCACCAGTACCAGTTAGGCTATTACATACATAAATCGCTGGACAAAATATGCTATGTAAATAAATAAATAAATCTGGCGTGACTCACATAACGTGATCTGTCACTCTCCTCAGTAAATGCAGAGTGAGGACAAAACTGCCTACTGTTTACTGTCACTCACACTGTGCGTCCTGGTTGAAACAAAAGCAACGAATGATCTCGGAAGAAGCGTGAATGCCATTGGCACTCAAATATTCTTAAGTGTGTCTGTGTGCCGTGTTTTTTTATTTTTTATTTTTACCACGTCTGTTTAACACGTGTCCGTGCCTGCGCTCTCCACCAGTAGTACCAGTGATTTGGGAAAATAGAGCGGTAGGCTATAAGCAATCACATTCTTATAGTATTATTGAAAGACATTAATTCTGGGCTTTAAGCATATCCACATAAGTATCTGTACTTTATTTTTTAAATTGAATTCAACCCATTTAGATTTTTTTGGTAATAATCATTTATTTAAGACATTAAATAAATCAAATAATTCGAATTTACAAATTTAACTCCACGCATTGAACCATTGAGTCCATTCACACCGAAATTGCATCGACGTAATGATGTTGACCTGACTATAATTAGACCTACCTGTAATCCAATATTCTTGGGAAGTGGAAGACTGACGTCCCCATTAGTTTTCTGCCAAACAGATTTTAAAAAAGCGCATAAGTGGAGCTGTCCTTTCAGCACCCCGCACCAACTTTTCTTTGGCTGTTAGGACAACTAATGGTTTTTACGCGCTATTCCACATGTTAAAATCCAGACAACAGAACAGTGAGGTAGCATTTAATGTATGTGTCACAAAAAAACTGTATAGCCTCTGAATTTGACCTCCTCTATGCCCGCACACAAGTGCTGTTTGCGTGGGAATGACCACCGATTTTAAGTCAATGTAGGCTAAATAACTTGCAAACAAAAACAAGAGAACATCATACGGTGGTAAAAGGAAATTAATGTAGGTTACGAAAATTCCTACTATAATACTGCATTATGTTTTTAACAAGAGCCGATTGAAATTTCACGGCACAGCAAATTCAACCTAAAAGCATTGCCCTTTGCCCTTAACTTTGAGTAACACTTAGGCAAATTGTCCCATTTTGTTTCATACACTACACTCTAGTACTAAATAAAACTGCTGTGTATTAAAATTACATTTATTTAAATTCGTTAAGAGTTGAAGACGCATGTGTCTGATGGAAAAGAGGATGAAGTCAGAGATGTTTCTTGTTATATCTTTTTTTGTAAATTATGGGTCAATTTACATTTTTAATGTACAATTTACAGGTCATTTTCACTGAACCCCATTAAAATATAATTTGCTTTTGTGACTGCTCCAATGAAACAACGTTATATGCAATACATTTAAGATTTCCATCCACAAATATGTCTCTTGGAAGGGATGCTGGTCATTTATAGCACATTGAATACATCACATGACCACCACAGGCATTAATAGTGGCCTCTATTCAACTAAACAGATTTCTATCATTGACTCTGACACAGATAGCAAGCGATTCTGGGCCAAATAGTTCAGTTTTGGGACTTAAGGATCAGTTATGGCAATGACCAAAAGTGGCCCACATGCAACCAACCAAATATAATGTGCAGCATGTCGATTTTGGGCCAAAAATGGCCTAACTGTAACCAATTACATTTAAGGTTTATCACGGTAGATTCTGGGCCATATCATACTCAATACATGGTCTGGTCAAGGTTGAGTTGTGGTCGTGTTCTGACAGCCAGATTCGGATGTGTTCATCGCGGTACGTGGGCGAAATTAAAGTATGTGGGCCAACACTGGGCCATCACTCAATCAGTTGCAATCTGATGAGTAACACAATTCTATAATGTTGTTACAAGAGAAATCATAAAACCGTTTATATCTATTTCAGTTTGAATTGAAGCCATGGAGTGCTGTCAGTAATGACAAAAGTCTATATTTCATCCGATCCATCGCTTGAAAAATAAAGCAGAATGCTAACCGACTGAATACGGGCCAAATTGACTTCTGCCGAACCATGCTCCTTGCTCTCTTCTGGCCGCTAGAGGGTGTTCAAGCACTACTTAGCACATATTTAGGACAGTGTAGCACAATGGAGAACGAGAGCAGGGAACATTACATTTGGTATTTTAAGTAAATAGAAGCTGTGTAGTTGTTTCAGAAACGAGCACTGCCATAGTAACTAAAGCATTAACAGATCATGACTTAAACAAAAGCAATAATAATAATAAGGATATATACTGTATATATATATATATATATATATATATATATATATATATATATATATATAAACCGGTTATATGGGTTATATCACAGTCATAACTCGAGTAGCCTTACTAATCTGTGAATCATATTATTGACACTTTATTTTTTCTTGAACATTAATTATTAGTTTAATCTTCGTGCTTGTACATTCCAGACAATATATAATCAAAGTATCACGAATACATTAAAGTATTTCATTATGTAACACAACATATGTGAAAATCACACATTTCCCCATGTGTAGGCCTATAGCACGGCCGTCTCTCTTGGTCCAATGCTTTTGGATTGAACACAATTCCGATCTTAGTAGGCTAGGCCTACTAGTCTTTAGGGTGTCACAAGTTACGAATAGAATTTAATGTAACAAAACGCCAATATATAACTCCAGTAAGCTTCGTGGTAATCATGCATAAATCTTATGAAGGTTTTCATTTGTTTAATGTAAGCCTTTCAGTCATTACGTAAACTAGCCATAACTGTCAGGTGTTCTTTTTAATGAAACTGCATGGTCTCTTAAAAGAGGTGCCGAGGTATCCCGTCAACTTGTTTCGATAAAAACACTGAAAGTGCTTCAGTAACACAAACAATTTAGGTTTAAAAGTGCTGAACATCTATACAAACTGGTTATTATTGGTCAGCCAGAACTAACGCATGTAAACCCTGCATTCACTGAATAACAATGGGGTTTGGTTTTTATCCAAAAGGCTGTTTTCTTTCCTATCAAAAGTATTTAGCAAGGAATTTGGTTTTTGTCCACATAAGACTGACTCGACACGGTAGTTTGTATTCCATTTTTAGTCGAAGTAGTTTATTTGTACAGAGGTGGAATGTGTTACTGGTAGGCTAAGAAATAGACGGTTCCGATACGAATATGAAGAAAAATGTGGTCTTTGGATCGATCCTCGACGTAGACGGCTTGTACAACGTAGACACATTTTCATCTTCCTTCCATTTATATTTCAAATACAGCCATATAGCCAACATTTTCACCATGGAGAGAGGAACACGAAGTGCATCATTTGGGGGCACTGAAGTGCAGCTAAGGGAGGTTTAACTTCTTCCTCAAAATGTAATGCGTTAGTTACACATACGACCTGAGCTTCCATGAAACTTCTGCTTGCCCTCAAAAGTGCTCCGCGCAGATTTTTATTGAGAATAAGGACTCCTGTCAACTTAACAACGAACCGAGTGCCAAAGCAAGAGTCGTTCCAGGCTTATGAAGTTGTGGAAACTGTGGAAAGGGTACACAACAGATTTGGTAAAATGCAGCAAAGACATGACCTAAACGCAAATGAAAACTGTCAGAAAAAGGACGCGCTGAGGGTGCGGCTCTTATTCATCAGATTATTAAGACAAAAATGCAACGCTTGAGAAAACAGAAATATCAGAGTTGCAACATTCCCCCTGTAATTCAGGCAGGTGGCATAATAACCGCTTTCTGACACGTCTGCAATTTTACGCATTTCAATGAACGTAAAGTACAGTATATTCCAGAAGGTAGGCAATACGCCTCGTGAATACCCCCTGCAAAAGTTAGGGGTTAGGACGATTCCAAGGGCCCCGACTGACAGGGGGCCTCAAAAAATATTACATATTTCTGGGGTGGCCGGGGTGGTGGGGCCCAATGTGAGATCGTGGCGGCGCTCCTGATCACATGTATAGAGCACCATGTTCTGCTCATAATGTGAATTATTTCTTTCTTATCTCTGTTTTCCCTAACGCGTTGATTCTATGTTAAAGCTAATTTTGCAATTCGCACCTTGTTTGGCCAATTACACGAATGAACATTCTCTATCAAAAATGTCTCAAATGGATGTTGCCGAAAGGAAATGAGAAGACGATTTCACCGCTTTTAATAGGCCAACTTTGTGACTCAAAAAGACAAAGCTTACCAAAGGACCAAACTAATTACCTGCTATTCTATGTCGGTCTGGGCTACTGAGTTATCTGTTCAGTTCCTAACGATTAGGCTACACGTGGTGACTTATCAGGGCCTCTCTATGAATATGAACTTGCTGATTTGATCATCTATCTGAAACTCAATTGCACGATTTTAATTGATTAATTAAAATGCAACATATGAGTCAGAGATCGCTAAAAAGAAAGTATAAACTGATTTTTATATTTGACTATCTAGTGTTTCTAGCCTGGATTTATATTGTGGTTATTACTTGCATCAATGTATTTCTTTTCAATATAAACCTGAAGAAAGGATCTTTTTGTCTCTAGAGAGTGTAGCCTACCTTTAACAGATGGCTGCATTATTTCCGTGTTTGCTTTTAGCACGGTTGCTTGTATTTGAAGAAGTTTGATCTAATCACGGTCATTAGGCCTGACAACAGGAAGTTCGGTCTACCTCACTGTAAACACATGCTGATTTGCAAACAATTTCTGTTCATACTGAATACATAGTGACATGGCTTACCTTTGTTCTTCCCTGTGCATGGTTAGAACGCAAATACTTTGTCCTGTGCATAAACGCATTTTAGTACGGAAACAGAAGACAGTCCAAAACTATCTGTAACAAGGGACTTACAGTTTGTGGCAGCAGCACTCGGCCCAGTCATTAAACGTGTCTGATGTCAGACCTTTGTTGTAATATCGGCCTAGTGATTGTCGAGTGTACATTCACAATGAGAAAAATAAGGAAAGTATCAGTCAATATAATTTCCCCCAACCCGCCAAAAGGGATTTCACAATGACAGAAAAAATTCAGACAGAATAGACAGAATATTGCTACATTTCCAATTTATAATTACATTTAAATAAAAAACTTAAAAATAACAACAAATTAACAAATGAAACAGCAATGTCGTATTAACCTAGTGGACTGTTGAAGCAACATTGTTAATTGCTAATTGTATTTAAAAAATATTATGCCTAAGTAGACTCATTCAGACAAAATGGCTAACGTATGGTATTTATAACATCCTTTATAGAATTAAGTGTTTCAAGGCGTCTTCTAAAAATGGCAGCGCGAGATTTATGGAAGTCTACACGCACCTCAGTTCTTTATTTATGAGATTTAGTTGGTGCGATTCTGAATTCTCATTTCCTACGTCAAAATAATGTATCAGCTTATAGATGGCAGGACACTGGGTCTCTGGGTTGTTTTCAAAAAGTAATAGAATGGCGGCTATCATATAACTTGGATACCATACACGTGGGGATCATAGATAGCTACCGGTATCATAACAATAAAGTCCCGCATCACACTGCACTTGACCAACATGAACCATAAAACTTCACTCCCGTCTACGCAATTAACATTTATACATCGGTACATTTCAATGCAATATATAGGCTGCAAGCCGAAAATAGGCTTCCAAACTGATTTTTACCATATAAGTGTGAATTTTAGAAGAGGGCACATGGAGTCAATAATCAACTAGCCTATAAGTTAATAACATTGCCAATCTAAACAGTAACGGACAGCCTACTGACACTGTAATGGTCAAACTTCGTTTTTGTTACTACTTTAGTTTCTCCAGAATTAAAATGTGTTGATGAATAGAGAGCGAAAAAAAACAGATTAACTGGTTCGTTTTATTTTTTAATTGGTGGGAGTGCTCGTCACGTGTTTTCTAGGCGTGTTCCGCGCCTCTAATGTTCGAGTTATGCCATCAAGCTAATATATTGTGACTGCTCCTCTCTTTTGTGACAAAGCCTTACAGCTGCCCCCGAATCAATAGATGTCAAAGAAATATGAAAACAATCACGACAGGGAACTTAAATCCTAGCCCGAGTCTGATAAAAAATGTGTCGATGTTTTTTTAGTCGTGTATAAATTCATCTTAAATGTTTGCCATTTTTCTACAGTTTTCCCAGTTGATAAAGCGAGTTGCATCTGTCGAGTTGGTACCCTAATTGTAATTACTGCTCTTCATGTGGTCTGCTGCCTTGAACAGCATTTAATTAAAAACATAATTAAAGCAAGATCTTAGGCAAGACTATATCCAGATGGTTTTCTGTCAACAATAAATGATTTCAGAGTTTATTGGCTGACTTCTGATTCTACTCAGATTCGTGGTATCAAAGAGCGTTGGGGCAGAGATAGGCTACAAGGTGTAGGAAGATAACTTTCTGATTTATGTTGTTTCATAATAGAAATGCTTTCTGCAATGTATTAATATGCGGGTGAACAAAATATAAAGTTAAACAAAAGGAGAGAATTCAATTACTTAGAAAGATTTAAATGCGGTAAATGAGAATCTCGATTTTATCGTGCATGCTCTTTAAACACAGTTAAGCATAATAAAGTAGGCTACTTCCTATTGGCGATGCAGTTAGAATACTTCAGTGATAAGTATTTATGGCATATTTGATGGCCAGCAGCGCCATTAAAAAAACATTTCGCTCAGGTGTAAAATATAAATAATAGTGTGTGTGTGTGTGTGTGTGTGTGTGTGTGTGTGTGTGTGTGTGTACGTGCGCGCGCACGCGCCCGCGCGCGCGCGCGAGAGAGAGAAAGATGAAAGATATAGAGAGAGAATATTCTCCCCATCAAGCTAAATGTCAAGCTAATTCTCCCCGTCAAGCCACTGTTATTTGAATGCATTATTTCCTTAATCTAAGGCGTAAAACGTATGCCATTATGTTTTAAATATTAACATTAAATTTAATATATTGAAATATTTATACGAACATCTCTATCCGTCTTCGATTCTGTAGCCACGGTCATGATGTGGTCACCCCTAGAGTGGCAGACAAGCAACACAGACACTGACTTTAGATGGTTTCTAAATCGGGACAACACATATGAGTAGAATAATTTGTTTTGGAAATTGCTATGTTTATATCCGTATTTTGTACACGTATTGCAATATCAAGTATATAAGGATATTAGTAGTCTTATAGAAAAAAAGAAAACTTAAGGACATTTTTCAAAACACCCAATTACGTCAGCGAATAACCTGACTCTCCCACAGAATTATGCCTTAGAAGAACATGCCATGAAATTCCATTGACAGACCCAAACATCTAATCTCTAACACCTTCACCTTTCTAAGAATCCATTTGACGAAGAGCTACATCAATACTGTGTCATGTTATTAGCTGGAGAATTGTTATTATTTTCTAAGCATTATGGATAATATATCGCTAGCGGTATGACATTGATTAAATAAATAAATAAAAGGTTTCAGCGGTCCCTTTCGTTTTCAGGAGTGCATACTTTGCAAAGAGTAATCAGTTCAATCATCTTCAAAATATTTACTTCGGCATAAAATGTGTCATGTAGCTAAAAACGTGAATTCTTCCTGTTCCATGAGTCTATTTTCCAGACGGTTTGTCGTTGTTATTGCCTGATCTAGTGTGTGTTGTTTTACATACTCTGGTTATCTCTGCTTATTCAAATACAAAATCGCTGCTGTATCCATTTAAATGTATCATCGAGATTTGTGTTGAGTTTGTCACATTATGTGTTTTTATATTCCGTCTCTCGCTTGAAGCTATGTAGCACAGCTTAATGACCTCAGAAGTGCATGCATTTTATTTTTAAAATGCCCTATTTCTATGCGGGGTTTGCTATGCTGCTTTTCATAAATAGTTTACTGAGGTTTGAAAAATATAGCCTCGTACATTCTCCTATCACCACATATTTTATTCTTCCAAAAATTACAGTTAAACGATTAAACCATAAAATACACATAGCCACGAGTGAGGATTTGTACATATACTGTACCCATATACGTCAGCGCGAGTGCACACACGTACTGAAACATAAATGACAGATTGTGTATCTTAATGCCATTAGTTAAATATATACCGAAATTAAAAAATTAAAGTGCAGCTTATAATTACGATTATAATTAGCAAATTCAACGTAGACACATCTGTCTCCCGCTACACAAGACTACGCCTGCACTGATGATAGGTCCATATCAACATTATAACGTAACAATAACATTAGTTATGGTTGAAACAAACTAGCAAGGAAAACGTTATTTTCTGTTTGTACAAGCAATAACATGTGTCTTTTAAGTCATGTTTGATAAAATTGCCACAGACTTGGCTGAAGATCACACACACACACACACACACACACACACACACACACACACACACACACACACACACACACACACACACACACACACACACACACACACACACACACACACACACACACACACACACACAGAAATCCCCTTAGTTTTTTATTCATGTTTTATCTTTTCCTAGGCAATTACCTCACAGACATACATTTAGGCCCACTGGTAACACTAGTGTAAGGGTTGATATTGTTAATGAATCATTTGCTTAACTAGAATTTTAACATGCCTCCTTGGTTTAATGTTGCGAAGTGTAAACCTGATTACCTGAAAACACAATTTCACAAGAAACAATGTCTCAAACCTTTGCTTGCAGCACACTGCACCATCCCGTCTCTAAAGCTGCTCGGCTGGGTTTGTTCACCTCAAGCTGGATGAAAAAATTTGCATTGATATAGATTTAGTCGAAATGCAATCTTTTAAATCTTTTTAAGATGTGGGCAGATAATTACACTGTCAGAGGATTGCCAGGGGTCAGCGTCTCCAGGGACCCAGGAAGTTGATTCACTAACACAGTATGCACAGAGAAAACAACAAAAATGCTGTTTCGGAGATTATAATGTTAATAGGGATAGCCACTGGGGAGTGCGAGTTGGTGAAAGGTAGTTTTTTTTATTTTTTACTTTGTATCTATATCTTACACTCTAATTCACATGATCTGCAGAACTAATTTAGAGGAATGAGTTTACCTGTCACTACGACAAAGGAGATGAAGAGATGGGCCGTTAGATATTTTGCAGTGGCTCGCGCTGCATTATGTTATGGAATTATATGAGGACAGATGAGTTGTTCCCAGTCAGGTAGAAAGCAATAAGACTGAAAGACATTATTGCGTCTTTACGAGCCTAGGTAGGGTTTAGAGGATATTCAGATGATGTTGGTTCAATGCATGAAATTATCTGAAAGCAATGGCCACACATCAAAGCAAGCGGGCTATAATTCACAGCTCCCACATATGGACTGGATGTGATGGGAAACCAAATCAGAATCAGTTAAAAAAAAACACAATGTGCCAAATGTTGAACACAAACTTCATGTTTTGAGCCCGGCATACAAAAATATTAAAGATAATCAAATTTGAATTTAAGACTCCAGGCAAATCTTGCTGCACTAAAGTAGTTGAGAGAATGGCTTCACGAAGCCTCTCCAAACGCATATGAGCATATGAGACTCAGATTTCACTCGTTCTACAACGGTGTCAATGGGAGGGCTCCGCGTATCATTTGCACGCAAAAATTGAATTTGGCGTATACATTGTACGCATTTTGAAAGTGTAAAATCGTGTTATTTGTATGCCAGGGCATGAAACTGGGTTTGCTTCAGTCACATCTCCAATCTCCGGGGCCTGGCATTCAGCCAAAAATCACCATCAGCAAACTCTCCCAGATATTATGGGCCTTTGGCGGACTACAAATCCCACTGTGTCAATCATTACAATACATAATTTGACTCGTCACAAGTCCCCGTTAGAGTGGGTTATCCTGCCAATGCTGGAAGCGTGACTCTCCAAAAGCGCATGTGGACAGTTCCTTCCTACACAGGAAAAGCCAGTCATTGTAAGATGTCATTTCATGCAGGTTCTCTTTTTACTTTTGTACCGCATCTATCTTCACTTTCCCCATGTGCGCCCTTGACAAATATAAGCAATTTGTCATCCAGCAAAGTGTAATTGTCTGCATCATGTTTTTGTGTTACTCACTATCATTATTGTTACTCAGAAAATTGACTACACATTACTTGCACATATAAATATCTTTCATTTGACCATATTGTGGAAATCATCACTGGTATCATGAGTATTGGTATCATTAGCCATGTGCCATACGTTATGGTGTTATTATGCTATCCTATTGATCATATTTCGTTGTTAGTCAGGGTTGTTGCTTTTGCATTTTTTCTATCAACCACAGGAAATTGCCAGAAAACATCATACATCGCACCGCATGGATCACCATTCATACCCAAAAAACAGTGCCTCCAGAGGTCCCTCTAGTACAGACTTAATGCAGCTTATATCCATTTCTGATGAATCACTGTAGTCACTGTCTAATTAACTGCTACAGTGGGCCTTCTGTCTTTGTTGATTTTCAGCATAAGTCAGAACAAATGTTTGCAAATAGAAACACCCTCTGGGACAGGGGTGTCCAAAAGGGCCGATGTGTGTGCAGATTTTTGTTTTAGCCCAGCGCTACGATACCTGAATCAACAAATTAATGAATCAATTAAGTCTTCAATTAAGCCATTGATAAGTCAGTTCAAGTGTCTTAGCACTGGGCTAAAACAAAAACCTGCACCCACATCAGCGTTTATTGGATAAGACTAGACACGCCTGCTCTAAGAGCACTCGAGTGTTTTTTGATGAGGAGAAAAACCCCAGAGTGGTTTGATTTGATTGGACAATGCCAGAGTTGTGTATCCAGGTTGGTGAGGGAAGCCTTGGCACCTTGGGGACAGACACACCCAAACCCTGCACTGCCAACTTCTCCCATGCCCATAAAAGGACACACAGCCACACCTGCACACGAAAATGTTGGAAATGTGAAATGATGGTACCTGAATGCAAACCCATTGCAGATAATTGTATTGTCAAATACATTCTACAGTGTTAACGGTTTGATAAGATCTGTTTTAAAGTACCTGTTATCATTTATTATTGAACCTGTCCCGTCTTAAAATCTGGTTCCCTTAATGTAAAATTTAATTTTAAGTATAAAACTAATACTAATGAAAATAACCTAAAGGACAATGTGTGAATGGCTGTTGTTGTCTACAGAATATTGTCCTGTTAAAATGGTGTAATAAAAAAAATGAAAAGTAATGAAAAAAATTAACATCAGTTTTAGTCTTTAAGTGAGGTGTTGCATTTGTTATCCAATGCAGTGTGTGAAATACAGCTACAACAGAAAAACAAGACTCAACTGTTACAAAATTATTTTCTGTAGTCAATCAATTAATTAATTTCCCTGTCGAAACTCAGAACGACAAAACATGACCTCAAATCTTAGAACTGGCACATTAGTCATATGAGCATGTGTCAATAATAGTGTTATTACCCGTTGATGGACCATGATGTAACCTGGATTATCACGTGTCCTATTAACACATTAGTTATTTGAAATGATGTAATATATTTCAATTAACCGTTATTAATTTGTGAATGGAGAAGTGTCCTCATATTCTTGTCAATTGATGTCCTCGTTAACTCGCGTTTTCCCTTGTCAGCTCACAGCTTGACACGAGCACAGACGCCCTCCTCCTTTCGTTTCAAGGGAATGACAAATGTGTTTTATCCGTGTCATTTATTTCATTCTTGTTTCCAACAGGATGCATCAAAATCAATCACAAAGAAGTCCAGTTGGCAGGTGTCAATCTCTGTATTTTTATCCAACCCCGTATATATTTAATCCAATTACAAGGGTCATGGAGCAAAAGCCAATCTCTCTTGTGAGAATGCAGTTCTTACTCTGGATTCTAAGTGCAAAATGACCATGGCCCGTGTGAAATTGATAACGTCTTCCGTTAAATACCCTAAAGTATCATAAGCATTATATAGTATTGGATTATTTCATAGATGGAAAGGGGGTAAGTATAGGTGTGCAAAGTGAGTATCTTGTTAGTGAGTCTAACTGAGAGGGGGGTTTAGCAATGGAACTCGTTCCGCTCGTTGCGCTTTCAAATACAATTGTAGATCGAACTCAGCCTTGTCACGTTGAGCACAAGTGAATTTCTAACATCCAGGACGTGGCTGTCTACTTTGAACAAATTGCATCCAATCGCCCCGGGGGAATTCAGCTAATGTCTCAGTCCAAAGCCGGGATGAGGAGGAGAAAACAAATCAAACACTGCACACATAGCCAGGATTATTACAAATATTTCACAGCCGAGAGAGAGAGAGAGAGAGAGAGAGAGGGGGGGGGGGGGGGGGGGGGGGGGGGGGGTGTTACTAGCCTAATTTCCATTTTCAAAAATGTAATTGCCATCATCACGTGACCTTTTCAAGACAATTTGGACCCGAGAGTTTGGGAAAATACATTATTTTACTTTTTTTAATTTATTTGATTTGTCAGTAGAAGTGTTAATCAATACAAGTGACAATACAGATCTCGACGTACATTCAGTTATACAATTCCTAACGTTGCAGCAGAAATAGCATACCAGTTGTCTGATTATAAAAACAGGGTCAATTTTTTATCAAAGAACAAATGCCTTGCCTATACATACAAACACAACGCACAATATAATCGTTGGCTTAATTAATAGTTTTACAAATTAAAAACGTAACCCTTGGTTTATCAGGCCTATGATAAAATGTTTTTGCTATTTGCATAAATCAGCGTGTTAGACCCTTCTGGCTTCATTCACCTCCAGGAACTTAGTTATTTGGATCAAGCAATAGCCTACAAAATTATTTTCAATAAGTAGCCTACAGGACACATTAACTGTTTCTTCCAAGCTGTTACTAGAAATCGCTCGTGGTCAGTTTCTTACCTTATGCCCTTTTCACCCAATCCAGGTTAGGGCAGCAACGTTCTCTCCACAGCCATGGCTCATTGAACTAGTATACCAATTATAGTAGTAACTTTCTTGCTGGCCAGTTATTTGGTAACCTGTTTGGTCCCTGGACTTTGTAGCCCACTCCGTTTCTCGTATACTGCGCTTATTACTGTAACTGGGGTACTACGTGGCTAGAGAATCAAGGCTAATCATTACAATATTTGTTTTCAATTTTATCAGTTTGAATGAACACGAGATAGGACTGCTAGAAAACAATCAGTGTTTCCCCTATACCTTATATATTGGCTGCATAAGAATTCCATAAAATATGTATAGCTTTTAAGAAAAGTGATGCAAGGGATACAAAAGGTCATAAAAATGTGATAAAAATGGGTTAATATTACCTACTAATATTAGGTCAATCTCACCTACTAATTACCAGTACAGTACTCCGATTAATCTACAAAAAATTACACCAACCGCCAACACAACAATA